>CM046956.1:46536227-47221227 GCA_025698475.1 Gossypium anomalum
CACGGCCCGATGAATCTCGGACTCAATTTGCCCTTACGGCCAAATCTGAGCACCTTTTTCCAAGGTGAAACCTTAAGAAACACCTTGTCTCCGACTTGATATTCAATATCTTTCAATTTAAATCCACATACGACTTCTGACGATCCAATGCTGCTCTTAAGCTATCACTAATCACTTTCATTTTTCCTTCAGCCTCTTTATTCAAATCAACCCCGTATATCTTATTTTCACTGAGTTCAGTCCAATATAGTGGTGTACGGCACTTACGACCATACAAAGCCTCGTATGGTGCCATTTTAATGCTTGACTGGAAGCTATTGTTGTACGCGAATTCAACCAAGGGTAAATATCGTTCCCACGAACCACTGAACTCGAGAATGCAACATCTCAACATATCTTCGAGTATCTGAATAACTCGTTCAGATTGACCATCTGTTTGGGGATGGAAAGCTGTACTAAAATGTAACTTAGTACCCAATGCTTCATGCAATTTTCTCCAGAATCGAGATGTGAATCTGGGGTCTCTATCAGAAACAATAGAAGTAGGTATTCCATGTAATCGAACAACTTGGGAGACATATAATTCTGCCAATTTATCGAGCGAGAAATCCATACAGACAGGGATAAAATGAGCAGACTTCATCAATCTATCAACAATAACCCAATTGAGTCTTTCTTACTTTGCGTCAACGGTAAACCAGATACAAAGTCCATCGTTAGTCGATCCCATTTCCATTCGGGTATCATGATCGGCTGAAGTAATCCTGAAGGCACTTGATGTTCTGTTTTCACTTGTTGACATATCAAACACTTTGAAACAAAGTCAGAGATGTCTCGTTTCATACCAGGCCACCAAAATTGATGTTTTAGATCGTTGTATATTTTTGTACTACCCGGGTGGACTGACATTCGACTATTATGAGCCTCGCTCAAAATCATCAAAATAAGTTCCGAATTTCTTGGAACACATAATCGACTCTTGAACGTCAAGCAATCATTGTCGTCAATCTGAAACTCTGATTCCACATTTGAAACACATTTGGCTCGTTTAGCAATCAATTCATCGTCGACTTTCTGGGATTCAAGTATTTGATGAATCAATAATGGTTCGGCCTTTAATTATGATATTAATACATTATCGGATGAAACGGAAGGGTGAACATTCATCGCTCTTAAAGCAAACAGCAATTTATGACTTAAAGTATCAGCAACCACGTTAGCCTTTCTCGGGTGATAATCAATGACGAGCTCATAATCTTTCAACAACTCAAGCCAACGTCTTTGTCGCAGATTCAAATCTCTTTGAGTCATCAAATATTTGAGGCTTTTGTAGTTCGAATATACATGACACCTCTCTCCAAACAAGTAGTGTCGCCATATTTTCAAAGCGAATACAATGGCCGCTAATTCAAGATCATGGGTCGATAGTTTTTCTCATGCGGCTTTAATTGCCTCGACGCGTAAGCTACAACTCGACCTTCTTGCATCAACACACAACCCAGCCCAAGAAAGGATGCATCACTGTAAATAACAAACTCTTTACCGGATTCTGGCTATACTAACACTGGAGCTTCAGTTAAACAGGTTATCAACCGATCGAAACTTTTCTGACATTTTTTTGACCATTCAAACTTAACATCTTTTTGAAGTAGTTTCATCATCGGTGTGGCTATCATCAAGAAACCCTTTATAAACCGTCTGTAGTAACCGGCAAGTCCCAAAAAGCTCCTAACTTCAGTAACATTCCTTGGAGGCTTCCAATCAAGTATGACCGAAATTTTGCTCGGATCAACTCAAATATCCGATGCGGATACCACATGTCCTAAAAAGCTAACTTCTCTCAACCAAAACTCACATTTACTGAATTTCGCGTATAACTGCTTGTCTCGTAAAATCTGTAATACCAATTTCAGGTGCTTGGCATGTTCAGATTCATCGCGCGAATAAATCAAGATGTCATCTATAAACACCACTACAAACCGATCCAAATACTGTCTAAAGGTTCGATTCATCAAGTCCATAAATACCGCTGGGGCATTAGTGAGCCCAAACGGCATCACTAAGAACTCGTAGTGACCATATCTCGTTCTGAAGGCAGTTTTAGGTATATCTGATTCTCGAACACGCAACTGATAGTAACCCGATCTCAAGTCTATCTTTAAAAACACTGAGGCTCCCTTTAGTTGATCAAACAAATCATCAATACGTGGTAACAGATATTTATTCTTTATTGTCACTTTGTTCAATTGACGATAGTCGATGCACATTCTCATGGTTCCGTCTTTCTTTTTCACAAACAATACTGGTGCACCCCAAGGTGAGAAACTCGGTCAAGCAAAACCTCTATCCGTCAACTCTTGCAATTGAGTTTTCAATTCTTTCAATTCCATTGGTGCCATACGATACGGGGCTATCGAAATTGGTGTGGTACCAGGTACAAGTTTGATGCCGAATTCCACCTCTCAGACGGGTGGTAATCCCGGTAACTCCTCAGGAAAAACATCTGAATACCCATAAATCACCAGTACTGATTGTAGTTTCTTTTCTGACTCTTTGCTATCAAATACATACGCAAGATATACTTCATACCCCTTTCTCATATATTTCCGAGCAAACACCGAGGATATTATTGCTGGCAATTCATTCACACCAATAGACTCAACCCGCACTATCTCATTATTTGCACTCCTCAAATCAATAGTTTTTCTTTTGCAATTCACAACTGCATCGTATACAGTCAACCAATCCATACCGAGAATAACATCAAATTCATTAAACGGTAAAAGCATCAAATTGGCCAAAAAATAGAAATCTCAGATTATTAGGGGGCATTTCTTACACACTTTATCGATAAGTACATATCGACCCAGGGGATTCGACACTCGAATTACGAACTCAGTAGACTCAATAGGTAGAGTCTTACTGGATGCTAAAGTCTCACATACATATGAATGAGTAAAGCCGGGATCAATCAATGTAATCACATCAGTATCAAAGAGAGTGAAAGTACCAGTGATAACATCAGGGGAGGATGCCTCCTCTCGTGTGCGGATGGCATAAGCTCTGGCAGGAGCACGAGTCTCAGATCTAATAGCCGTATCAGAAGTCCCTCTCTGACTACCACCCCTACCTCATGTATTTCTTGGTGGTCTACCTCTAGTCGTTGCACCACTTGATCTCGTACCTTGCACCTTATTCTTTTCATCAGGTTCCGTGCAATCTCGAATAAAATGATCCCACGATCCGTATCTATAACAGGCCCTGCTAATAGACTTACCCCAACATTCACCTACATGTCGTCTTCCACATTGTGAACATTCGAGTTTTTCTTGTCGATTGTTGCCAACACTAGCAATCAAAGTAGCTCGAGAGTCCGTTGAGGGTCGCCCCCTAATAGAAATTCCTGCAGTCATCTTTGATCTATTTGTATCATCTCTAAACTTCTTTGCAGCCGAGAAAGAAGTTTTACCCGCTGATCTTTTACGAAAGTCTCTGGCTTCAGATTCAGCTTTCTTTATCTCCTTTCCAAGCTCTTCAGTCTTGCAAGCCCGTTCAACTAGTGTTACAAATTCTTTTATTTCTAAAATACCTACCAGTAACTTTAAATCTTCATTCAATCCCTCTTCAAATCTTTTACACATGGCATTTTCATCAGCTACACACTCCCGAGCATATCGACTGAGTCTTACAAACTCACGCTCGTATTCAGATGCCGTCAAACGACCTTGTTTGAGCTCTAAAATTTCCTTACGCTTTTGATCGATGAATCGTTGACTAATATACTTCTTACGAAACTCCGTCTGAAAGAAATCCCAAGTAACTCGTTCCTTTGGGACAATAGAAATCAGGGTTCTCCACCAATAGTACGTCGAGTCTCGTAATAAGGATATGGCACACTTTAGACACTTATCCGGTGTGCAAGACAGCTCATCAAACACACGGAGGGTATTATCAAGCCAAAACTCAGCCCTTTCAGCGTCGTTAGTAGCTGTGGCTCAGAATTCCTCGACCCCACGCTTCCTAATCAAATCAACAGGAGGTTTACTCGGCCTCAAAGGATCAGTAGTTGCAGGTATTATAGGCACAGGAGGTGGATTATTTAAATTTGGAAATGGTTGAGCAGCTGGGTTAGTTCTGGCATATTGTGCGACCCACTCATTCATCATGGTAAAGAAGGTTTGCTTAGCCCCATCATCCTAACTACTCGCAGATGGTTGAGGTTCAACAGGCACCGTCCCTTGTGCATGAGCAGGCGCTACACTTTCAACATCATCCGCTAAGGTTCTCTCTGGATTGGGTTCCATTTACTAATTAAAACAATAATTTCAACCGTCAGTAGTCATCACACTATCATATACTAACATTAAGGCATGTATAGCTAGACTCACACGCACTACGGTAGTCCTAGAACCGACTAAACCTGGCTCTGATACCAATAAAATGTAACACCCCTAACCCATTTCCATCGCTGGAATGGGTTACGAGATATTACCGAACCGAATACTTATTTGCAAATTTTCATGCATCTACTTCCATCATCTTCATTTCGTTAAGTTCATATTTAATAATGCATAATTCATCATACCACCATATACAATCCTTATTCATACAATTTTATGTTATATTTAGACATAACCAGACAACCCATTACGCTATCTCAAATTAAATACTAAGATCAAATACAATAGCCAAATTACAATTAATCACTTATATAAATGTATCATAATCGAACCACCCCAAAAACACATAATCAATATTTCTTAGCATTTTCAACATTCAAACATATGTATATTTTTATATATATATATATATCATTCATTAACAGCATTAAACATTATAACCAAGACAAATTATACCATGATTAAACATAACCAAATTCAAACTTAGTATTTAAGCCATATTCGCATGGCTGTAACTTTACACATCAAAGTTCAAACAAAATACATATTAGCCTATACATGCCGTAATGTTCATTTACCAACTAGGAAGAGGGTACCCAAATGTTGCAAGCTGGTGTGATGACTTCGACGATGGTCCCAAGCACGCAAAATGGGTCAAGAAATCTAAATAGGAGACAAGCAAACCACACCAAATGAGTATTCAACTCAGTAAGTCGTAAGCAATATAATACAGACTATTAACATGAGATCATAAGAAAAACAATGTAAGATCAACTATTTCAGCCATACCGAACTATGCTACAGTTACCTAGTTTATCGATCCAACCACAAGCCAAGTCTTGCTATCCAATCAACTATCAAACAACCAAATGGTTTATATCCTTTTCTCAAAGTATGAAACAATGATGAACTAGATGTATCCATGCATATACGTTTCATGTCTCAAATTCAATATTTTAGTTAATAGCTCTAGCACTTTATTCTTTCCCTATACTTCTTATATCATCAACCGATTTCGCACACATAGTGCTAAACAAATTCGCACACATAGTGCCATGCTACACCCCACACATAGTGCCTTGAAGATTCACTCATGTATTGACATTCAAATCAGCACACATAGTGCCATTCAACTTCATACACATAGTGCCACTCAAATCCGCACACTTAGTGCCAATGTTGACTCACTATAATAAGACAATTTACTTAATTCAAATGGCATATACGGCTACAATTATAAATATGTATATCGCTCTAAAAGAATACCTAACAAAAGAAAATTCTCTCATGATACACTAGAGTCATTTATGTATAAGTTAATCTACCTTACAAATGCTTATGGACTTACCTTGTGTTGGATAAAACAGTTCCAAATCGGCTATTCAATGCTCTTCGCTTTGCCCTTGCTTGATTCCCCTTTTTTATGTTCTTGAGCTTAATCAAATAAATTAACCAGTTTAACCGCCTTGCTAGATATTTGTATCCAAATATTAATGATTTTATATCATAAGGAATAACATGGTAAAATTTTATCTTTCTACCTTATGCTTTTGAGCTATTCGGCTAATAACCACATAATATCACATTACTATCAATAATCCAATCAATATTTCAATTAAACATACATATATAACATATATATATTTGTATATACGGCAACCACCCTTGCTAATTACTCACATATATATTCTAATAATTTTCATTACATTTTACAACTGTAATTGTTCAAGACATTAAAACTTCAACAAATATTCATCTATTATCTGAAGGCCGAATGCATCATCACTCCCTAACATAATATTATCTCAAATATGATTACATTCAAATATATATAATCATGAATCAAACTCAACTTATAAGCCAACATCACTCATTTAGTCGATTATATACAATCAAAGATAATATCACAAATGTGCATACCTATCTAGCCGAATGTGCAAGATTAAATTCAACATCACCTATGTACTTAATTAGATGGCCGAATATACAATATCAAATATAATATCATTTTTAATTCATTTAAACACATGGTTTCATCTCATGAATACTTGACCGAATTTTCCTAAACTAACATAGCTTCACATTTATTTATATCATCATATAAATCCATATATATCTACTTATCTACCTAAATTTTCTTTCACGTTTCTACTATTTCCATTCACAACATCAAAAGCACCATCCTCTTAGCATTTACCTCCCTCTAACCGTATGCCATTTAGTCACCTATTTAAGTAGAAAATTAACATATGGGATATAATAAGACATTGGCTACTAACTAGATTTTCACAAAATTTAATAGAATTAACATGAGTCCTACCTTAATCAACCCCTTAGGATGGCCGAATGTCTTAGAAAATTTCCTCCTTCTTTCCCCTAGCTTACGGCATTTGCAAGAGGAAGAAGATGAACACTTTCTCTCTCCTTTCTTATTTTATTCCTCTTTTTCCTATTAATTCCTTTCTTTAATTTAATTTAACCATTAACTAATATAAAATTACAATAAATTCAACTTAGTGGAGGAAGCATCGTTGCTTGGCCGGCCACTACTTGAATTTTGGGTAATTTGACATGCAAACCCAAGCTTTCTCACCTTGTTGTTATTTGATCCTTACAATTTATCTATCATCTTTTCTAAGTTTCTCAACTAAGTCCTTTCAAGAAAATTCACATTCCTAAGACTAATTTAAAACATTAAACTTTCACACATACACTATCTCACATAAATATATGCAATTAAAATTAAAGTAAATTTTTATGACTCAGTTTTGTAGTCCCGAAACCATATTCCGACTTGGGTCAAATTAGGGCTGTCACAAAAGGGGTTAAGTCCCGATTGAATATTGGATTCTGATGATTATATACGCTTTCCTGAAATGAATAAGGTCCTGCATTTTTTGTGAATGGGATTTGGCTCAAACGAGTAATCCTATTGACCTTGTTATAGAAAGGATTTAGCCCAGACGGGTAATCTTGATATAATACCTCTCTAGTATACGTTACAATTAGGATTTAGCCTGGACTGGTAATTGTAACGCTTGGGTTTGTGCAAGTGTACACAATCGTTATCAAGTAATAAGTAAGTATCGAGTTATCGCCTCCACAGGGATTGTATTCCTAAGTCACTCAATTATAAAAATATTATTAACAACTTGGGAAATAGAAACACAATTTGATTTGGAAGTATTGATTAAAACTATGTAAAATTAATCTAGATGCAGTGATCCCTAATGTGATTTATCCTAACATGCAACTATATGAATGAAATAGATTTTAGCAGAATTAACACAATAAGCAACAATTATAACATAAATAAGCTAGGACAATTACTTTAATTAAAATCAAATTATTATCAACATGCTTATCAATATTCAGAAAAACATTCCATGACAACTGGATCTTTCATGAGTTTGGAAGCCACATTAGGTCCTTTTAGAATCCTTTACTTAGTAAATACGCATTTTACTGATCCTTATTTACTAATGGTTTCTTAGTATTCGTGCGAGGTAACAGGGACGTGTTAGGTTTGAAACAGTTTAATCACATAAATCTAAAAGCTATGCAGATAACAGAGCCTAGTTAGGGTTGTTATGCAACCTGCAATTTAATCGGGTTAGGATCTAAATTGAGCATGCACATGTCAATTATGCTTCCATTAGCAGTCGTCTGGTTACGATCGCTCAGCTAATTCAGGTTTATTTCAATCACGTATGAACGAAATACAGACTTGATTTTAATTGAAAACATGATTTATTGATGCACAAACATTATAAGCATGAATCAAATAATTATTATTTAATCAAAGCAATCATCCTAACCTAAATAAAATTAAGCTATCCTTGTTGTAAACAAGAAAAGTGAACACATAGCAAACATTCTTGAATTAAATTAAAAAAAAGAAAGATTAAACCCAAATAAAAGTGGCTGTCACCCAAGACTCTGACTTCTGAGGGCTCCTTCGTTTCTTCGCTTTGCTCCTTTGCTGATGGCTCTCCGAAGTGGCCGACCAAGTGCTCTTTAAGAGGCTAATTTGCTAAAAATTCTTATACAAAGATGATGATAGGTGTGAGAGAGAAAGAAAGCTAAAAGAGTTGAGAGAGGAGAGAATGATAAATGAGTGAAGGATGATTAGAAAAGTGAGAAATGGGGTCTTATTTATAGGTGAAGCAAGGGAGATAGTTTGCTAAAAATAGGAGTGTCCATCATTTGAAACTTCATCCAAGGGTGGTCGGCCATGATTTGTGGAAGTGTGTCTTATTTTTTTTTTTGATTTAAGTGCCACAACATCATCAGGATCAAGACTTGGTCAATTGCAAATCTCTGGGTAAATCTCTGATTTCTTCAACTATTTAAGGACCTTGTGTAATTAAACCAAAATTTGATTTATGAACATCCATATGTAGCCAAATTTTGGGTTGACTTGGTCCTCCATTTGGATGGTTTTGTAATCAAAATAAAGCTCTCAAACCTGTCCAAAAATAGTAGATAATTTAGTGGACCAAAGAATATAATTTAACCACTTTAATTAATCAATTTATTTATTAATTAAAACCTAATTTATTAATGAAATATATTAAAATAAATTATTAAATATAACTTTATATTTTATTATTTAATTTAAACATGCATGGCCCACTTTATAGCTTGAAAATATAATATGCTCAAATTAATATAAAAGAAGCCATTTTCTGCATGAAAACTATATAATAAAGCATAAAAGCACATTTGAATAATTTCTATGTCCCATTTTCATATTTTCATATATTTCATTAATTTATTAAACAATTACTTGGTTTTAACAACAAATTCAAGTAAAAAGGTGATGAATTATATAGGAAAAATCCTATATATTTTTCAGTTTACACACCCCCAAACTTAAATCATTGCTCGTCCCGAGTAATGTTTATGCACCACAAAAGGTCTCGCTAAGGAAAAATTGCTAATTGTGTAAGTAGCATCAATCTTTGTCTCATAATATTGTATTAATAACTTTATGCTCATCAATCTTCTTTATTAACAAGTAATTCATATGCAAACATTCCTTAAGATTATACTAAGCTTCAAAATATGCCAACATGAATCATAGTTTGCGTGTATGCCACAGTCATAGATAACATTCTTCATTCAACATAGTTTCTTATCAATCAAGCAAACAATCACAAGGCTTATTTATGATCTTCATATGTTGAACTTAGGACCTCCTCTCCACTAATGTAAGTGACATAATCATCAAATTAATAGGTCTTTTATAAGGTTGTAATGGGGCTCTGTTAAAGGTAGGGATTTTAAGAGATGGGGCATTTCAGTTTTAAAAATCTTAACCTTTAACTTTGTCTTGGTTTTCTCGTAATACAACCTTTTTCTTTAAGTGAACCTTTGGAACACCCCCAAACTTATTTTGAACTCAAGCTCATACATTTTTTCTTTTCGGAGACTAAGCAAACTTTTCTTCGCTCTTTTTTTTTTATTTCTATGAGCACATACATTTTTATGAAAACTTCCTCAAATGTTGATTACCAAGACAACTTTAGTTAAGATAGGTGCACAAAATTAGGGTAACTTTAAAAGATGGTAATATGGCTTATAATGTAGGTTCATTGCAATAAACAGGCCTTTCAGCTCAAAATTATAGTTTCAAGGGTCTAATATCATAAGGTGGGCTTGAGAAGGCTCAAACAATCCAAAGAAAATGGTGCTTATATCATCTTAGATTTTTATGCCTCCTAGGATTTCGCCTCAAGAAAGTTACTAAGTCAATTCTAAAGATATAAACCTTCATGCATGTCTAATATCAAAGGAAACTAAGTTTTCATGGCAAACATTACGAAGACCAAGATCATACAATCATTCCATTCTTCATGATAACATACAATCAGTCAGGTAAAATCATCATTCTTGCTTGCATACAAGCTATCTTATTAACAAAGAATTTCTCTAAACATTCATTTATTAAAACATACTCATGAAAGAAATGATTGAAACATGCTTAAAAATTTTAAAGATTTTGAGCAATTATTTGCCTTACCTCCTTTTAAAAAGAAACAATGTCCTCATTGCAAGAACAAAGTAAAGAATGAAAATTGAACACCAGGTAGGGTTAAAAAGAAAGAGAGGTGAGTTATTAAGACTGCTTAATTAGCAAGTCTTTCCTCATAATCCAATCCGAGACATGTTCATTCTCATTACCACATCACTTAGTCTTTTTCTTTCTAAAGGAAGCATTTATTCATGCTTGCTATGTTTTATTTTGTAGAAATTAAATCCTAGTGACTAAAGAAACAAATTCCTAAAGACCTAAAATAAATAAATAAAAAGACGAGAATCCCCCATTTTATTTTTCTGACTCCTTCCCCTTGTCTTCTTAAGCTCCATCTCCACTTGTATAATCAGTATCTTCCGTCCATGTCTCAAAGATATCATCTGGGAACTCAGGAACAAAAGTATTAGAGATATTCTTAAAAGTATTTTGAATCGAATCATCTCTAATTTTTGCATATTTCCTGTAAGTTTGTTGTTGTTTGTGCATGACCTTGCACGTATCCATCATAATTGACAACTCCGATATCTTTGAAGTACTTGCGGAAGTCAGCTTTGGAGTTGTAAATTCAAGTTCAACACTTAGCTTGGCTAGCTTTTCTTCTGGCTCAACTCTAAGTTCAGGGTTTGCAGATCCTTCAGCTGGTTAAGGACTGTTCGGTTCCTTATCAGACTTTTCTTCTTAAATGTCTATAACTGAATCAGCTTTAGTTTCATTTTTAGTTGTTGATTCTTCAGTATCTGGCTCAGTTGATTTCTCTACTAACCTTTCAAGATCATGACTTGTAATGCACCCTTGGACATATTGCCCCTTCAGATTTTTTTTTTATGTTTTAACATGGGCCCTTAAGCAAAGTGAAGTGATTAATGATGGGAAATAAGCAATTCCTGTATTCTTTTTAGCACAATCATAGATCTCCTTAAGGATAATTTTCCCAACATTAATGAACTTTTCAGTTAAGATTGCATATAACAAGAGCATCCATTCCATTAAGATGGTGGAACTATGTGAGATAGGCATAAAACTATAGCGAATGAAATCAAAACCATACCTTTGCTACTAGTTTTAGGTATTCCCTTCGGCAAGAATGGCTCTCATACTTTCTTGTAATCCATTAGGATCTCGAATTTGTCACAACATCAAGCACTTGATGAAGAAAATTCCAATTGATGTTGTTCATCATTGGATAGTACTCATCTTCTTCAACATCAGGTAAGTTAAACAAATCATTGATGGACTTAGAAGTAAGAGGTACCTTTTTCTTCCAAACGATGACCTCAGTAGCATCTTGTGTGGTCAAACTTGCATAAAACTCTCGAACTAATTCATCATCAGGAAGTGAACGAGCATCACAAAATCATTCCCACTTGAGAGCATTGATTGTCTTTCTAATTGGCACAGGGACAACCATTAAATCATTACTCTTCAAGTTAAAACCTTTTTCCGGCATCATAGGTTGATGCTTGAAAATTGAATCAAATCTCTCATTCACTTCTTCATCGATCACAATTGGGTTTTCAAGAGTAGTCTTCGACGATCTAGTTCTTTTGCGAGACATGGTATTTTTTCAAACATTTGGTAAAGTTCTGCTTACAGGGGAAGAAGAGAAATCGACAAGTGGGTAGGATTTCCTTCGGTGAACCTTGCGATGGCGAAGAGGTTGCGGCAGTGACGGCAATGTGCGGCAGTAATGGTGGTGTGCTGCAGCGATAGTAGCTACGTGCAGCAGCAACATTGATGCTCTGACGATTCTCTAGCGGTGGCACAAAGTGGTTTCGGCAGGAGAAAAGAAATGGACTAGGGGTTTCTTTTGGGATTTGAGGCTAGCGGCACAAAAAGGAAGTTTAAGGACTTTTAGGGTTAAGCAAATTGCTTTAAGGGATATAAAAATCAGTAGAATGAAGAGGGGTTTAGATAAGGAAAAACTAGGGCAACATGTAGTAAAAATTTAGCAACATTAAGGTTACTTGGGCTGCGAGCAATGGAAGTGGCGGCAATAGGTGTGGATTTTTCCCTCCTATCTGTTGTCTTTGGCCTCAAATTCAGACTATATTTACAAAATTTTTCAACAAAGAGAAACTGATTAGTACTTGGGCCAAATTTGACCCCCTTTATTAATATAAACATTTTAAATTAAACAAAATAAATTAAACTAGAAAACATTTTAAATCTTAATTAGAAAATTTCTTCTTAACAAATTACAGTAAATTAATTCCCATGAAAGGTTGGAGGGGTCACAGCGATCCCGCTTAAGTTCTAATCCCCTTAGATAGAATTAATTAAATGTACTAAACTAAGAAAATAAATTCTAATTATTTATTTATTTACAAAATGAGTTCATGAAAAATCAAGGGTCTGTTAATTTGAACGAGGATTCAACTCGCTCAGCTTCACCATCCCAATAGTGTTTGAGATGTTGACCATTAACTTTAAGCATACCTTCGTAATTATCGTATAATTCAATAGATCCATAAGGATAAAGTTGATAGATGGTAAAAGGTCCTTTCTATCAGGATTTCATCTTCTCAAGAAATAACTTCAGCCTTGAATTAAACAACAACACCTTTTGACCTTTTTTAAATTCACGAGGTTGTATATGACTATCATGCCATCTTTTTTTTATCTTTCTTCACACATTTCGACATTCTCATAGGAAAATAACCTCAGCTCTTCCAACTCATCCAATTGTAACATCCTCCTCTCACTGGCTTACTTAAGAACAAAATTCAACTTCTTCAAGGCCCAATGAGCTATATTCTCCAACTCTAATGGCAAATGACATGCCTTCCCATAAACCAACCGATAAGGAGTCATTCCTAACGGTGTCTTAAATGCTGTTCGATAGGCCCATAATTTATCATCGAGCCTTCGAGACCTATCTTTTCTGCTAGTGCATACTACCTTTTCAAGGGTACCTTTGATTTCACAGTTCACTCTTTCAACTTGCCCATTAGACTAAGGGTGATAAGCAATAACAATCTTGTGTTTCACATCATATTTTTCAAGCAACCACTTAAGCCATTTGTTCACAAAGTGAGAACCTTCATCAGTAATAATAGCTCTTGGTGTCCCAAATCGTGTAAACACATCCTTATGTAGGAATCGCATGACTACCTTAGCATTGTAACACCCTAAATTTGGGCCTATAAGTTTTTGGCCTTGAGCATGGGAGCGGTTGAAGGCAGCTTGTAATATTTTGTTGTGCATGTAAATTTCGTTAATGAAGGCTTGTTTTAGTGGTTAAGTGTGCTGAGAAGTGTTGGAGAAGTCCTGGGTTCAAACCTGGACTCTAGCAAAAATTTTGGTTTAAGGTGAATCAAACCCTGGGTGTAGTAGGTAGGCCTTAATAATATTGTTGGAGAAATTGTGCCACAAAAAGCCTTGTGGTCTAGTGGCAAAGTAACGCCACATAAGAGGCAGGAAGGTGGCGTCATACAGTCGGTAAGGAGGTCCAGGGTTCGAAACTCATGGCAATCAAAGAGTATTTATTTTGCTAACAAGGGGCGGCAAGAGTTGGTGTTGAATTTAAAATCTGATGATGGAGGGATCCCACATCGAGAAGCAAACATAAGAGTGGATGTGAAGTTGGCTTTAAATAGAGATAACCATGAGGAGAGTAAAGGTACCTTTCTTGGCTGATCCCTTTCGCTTTATGGCGTGCTCGTTTGGGTTGGGCGTCGGCTAAGAGTGCTTGGAGCGCGGATTAATTCCAGTCTCCTATCAGGTGTGTATTTCTCACTACTCTAGCTGTAGGATGGCTACTTCGGGCTGTAATGGGCCAAAAGGGGCCATGTAGGCCCAATGGGCCTACGGGCCCAATTGGATAAGTTGTTTGATTGTGTAGTAAATATTAGACTAGGCTAGGTGAATCTCATATCTGTGGCTAGATTTGGGCTAAAAGGGCCACACGAGCGTGTGGGCCTATTTGGGTCGAGAAACGAATTTAGGCCCATTTGTATTGTTATCCCTGTTTAGAATACTTTAGTTTACCAAATTACTAAAATACCCTCAACTTGTAAAATTACCAAAGTACCCCCGATTTACAGAATTATCATTTTACCCTTGATTTACAAAACTATTGAAATACCCTTGTAGGGTAGAAATACTGAAATACCCCTGTAGGGTAGAATTACTGAGATACCCTTGTAGGGTAAAATTACTATTTTGCCCTTAAGGTGTTAAATGACTGTTTTGCCCTTGTGGGCAAGTGACTGACTTGGACTGTGTGGTTGACGGAGTTGATTGTGAATATATGTTGGTGATATGAATGACTTGAGTATGATTGTTTGATTCAAATATGGGCATGATATACTGATTCTTTATGTTGTATGCCATGACATGTATATCTGTTGCATGGGATGTGGGTTATAGTGATGGAGGAAGCGTTCTGATGGCTATGCCATAGATATCTGTTCTGGTGGCTATGCCACAAATATCTGTTCTGGTGGCTCTACCGCAATATCTGTATCTACTGACTCTGTCACAATATCATTACGCGACCATCTTTGTAAATTTCATTATGTGTAGCGGATGGGTGGGTCGAGTTGTCTCCCCACATGGTGTAAGGTTGGTACGGGGGTGTATACAGATGGATATGGGTTGGGTTTCTACATACATGAAATATCTGTTCTGTGTTTGTTGTGGGCCTATGGGCTTCATTCTGAATTCTGTATAGGGCTAAGGCCCATCTGGTACTATCTGTTATAACAGGCTAAGGCCCAATTGATCTCGAAAATCGTAAGTAGAGGTGGGGGCGGACTTTTAATTCTTTTATATGACTGGCTGTTCCTTTTTTATAAAGTAGGGGATTACACACTGAGTTTTAGTAAACTCACCCCGTTTACTAACCTTTCAGGTAATTTCCAGCCATAGACGGATCGGAGCTGCGAGGGGCTCGAAGGGAGCCACACACACTGTTTATGTTACAGTTTTGATTATTGCTTTGAAATTATTTTATATGGGTTGTAGTAAAGTCGTTGTAATTTTCTGAATTTCTAATTTGGAATTTTATTTATTGTTCTTATAATTGCTAGTATTAGAACACGGTTTTCCAAAGCAACTACTGTTTTCAAAACATCACGTATCCGCAATTGTTTTGAATTAAGCTTCCGTAACTGCCAAGATTTTTACAAAGTTCTTAAGAATGTTATTCAGCTGAGGTTTTCTAACAAGGTTTAAAAAGGGTATAAGTTTTTAATTATTAAGAAAGGTTTTTGATGGAATCATGGTTTTCGAAAAACACTTCATTGTGACACGCCAGATTCGAGCCAAACTTCCAGGCTATGTTTGGGGTGTTACAAGCATCATTTGTAGGGTATGCTTCAGCTTCAACCCACTTGGACACATAATCCACAGTAACTAAGATGTATTTTGATCGTGATTTTTCCGTGATAAGTTTTATAAATTTATAATTAATCATTCTTGAAACTAACTATTATCACGATGCAGGCAATTGTACCTATCAAACAGTAGTATAGCTTTAGCAAGTCCGGATTGTCGAACCCAAAAGACTAAAAGTACTAGTAATGACCGTCTTTTTATTATCTAGCCTAAGAATAAAGGGGTTTGTTTTAACTAACTAATTATCTAAACTAAGAAATTGCAGAAAATAGAATTGGGGAATTAATTTTGGGAAAAACTATTGATTTAGGACAATACCTAAGGAAACATCCACCTAGACTTTACTTGTTATTCTGGCTCCAAACTAGACGATTTATTCATTTAACTTGTTCCGTAGAGATCCCTAAGTTATGTTATTATCCCTATTCAAGACTAATAATGTCTAATCCCTAGGTTGAATAATTGAGACTTTTCTCTAATTAACACCCTAAGGTTGCATTAACTCGATCTATGGATCCCCTTATTAGGTTTCACCCTAATCCGGCAAAATCTTGTCACCTTATCTCTAGGCGCGCAATCAACTCCGCTTAATTATGACAAAGTCACTCTTAGCCAGGGACTATTCATCCTCCAACTAAGAGCATTAACTTGAATCGATATCTTGAAATACCAAAACAAGAATTAAGAACACATAATTAAGAACAAGTTAAATATTTATCATACGATTCAGAAAATAATAACAAGATTCATCTTAGGTTTCATCCCCCTTAGGTATTTAGGGGTTTTATTTCATAACTAAATAAGAAAACATCTTAGAATAATAAAGAATACAAAACATAAAGAAAACACAAAACTCCTGAAGCGAAATTGAGGAGAGATATTCAGTCTTGATGATGAATCCGACTTCTGAGATGGATCAATCGGCTTCCTTGGAGTAATTCCTTACTCTCTATTCTTCGTCCCCCTTTTACTCTTCCTATAGGGTGTTTAAATAGGCTTGAGAATGCCTAAAATACCTCAAACTTGCCCTTTTCCGAATGGAACTTAGCTAGGGCTCGGCAGGGACACACCCGTGTGACAAGCCCGTGTGCGATTACTTCAGGCCGTGGTCGAACCTGAAATATCAACACGCTCGTGCTGAGGTTGATTTGGGCCGTGGTCAAGCCTGTTAGAATGGCACGGGCATGTGTTCTGTCCGTCTGAGGAAGTTCAGGCCGTGTTGTTTTCCCCTGTCGGCCCATTTTCTCTATTTTTGGCCCGTTTCTCGTTCTTTTCGCTCTGTTATGCTCACCTACGTATAAAACATGAAATTAAAGGATTAGGAGCATCAAATTCACCAAATCTAAGGAGAAATCATTCATAAACGTGTTAAGTGAGGGATAAAAATATGTATAAATTACGGTTTATCAAATGCCCCCACACTTAAGCATTTGCTTATCCTCAAGCAAAATCCTCAATTCACAATTAAGAATTCCTTTTGCTCAACTTATAATTCCTATCAATAATATCTCAAACTAAATCCATAAGTAATCATACATTGAGAATTCAACTAAAAGAATATTAAAGCTTCAAACATTCTAAGTTGAGTATTTAATCACGAAAAACTTAGGCATCTCCCCTCATTTAAGTAGTTACCATCGATTCGAAACCTCACAGAGTTTAACATCCTTACTAAATATTCACTCAAATCACTTGAAGTGTTTAAGGACAATGAAATCAGTAGTCATCAGTTAATATGAAAAGCTATTACCATAAGCTTGTATGAAAATCAAATCTCCGCCACTATAAATTGAGATGATACATCAATCAAAAGGTCTTCAGAGGGTTGTAATGAGGCTTGGCTAGGGGGTGTTGTCACAAGCTGAAAGAAAATGTTAGAATCGAGATTGACTTGAAAAATTACTTAACTAGAAAAATATTTAATCATCACTTGCGTATAACAAAGCTTCTTCTCTGACTATGGAATTTGAATACTGAAGCTCACAAACAAAAGATCACTACTAATATGTATACATGTTTTTTTTTTAAGCACAAGTCAAATAACATAAACTAACTATTAAAAACAAGACATAGCTAAGCAATTTATTCAAATCAAATCTCGACAAAAATAGGGATCAAATTAATTGAGGGGTTTTCAACAATAATAGGTTAAGGGTTAATATTAAGGGTAATACAAGGAATCGCTTGTTAAGCTCAAAGGGGTTTACTAAGGGTTAATCGTGGAGGTAGGCTTTTCATGGCATGAGTGGGTTTATCCTAAGTGCCTCTATCATCTTGACATATCAAATCAAATGGTGTGGTCTTGACATGCATAATCAAGCAAGTTCTAGAATAACAATTCGATATTGACACACTCAAAGCAATAATAAAAGTGAGCATGAAAGAAATAATAGATGCTCTTAAAGGCTCAATAATCTCACAAAAATTATGGCTTTTTGATGTTTAAACTTGTGGAATTCAATTCAAGATAATACCTAGACTTGGGGAAACAACCTAAAATTTTAAATTCTTAAAAATCAACTTATCATGCTTAATTTTCTAATATCTTAAAGTATAGATAATCAATGCATGAATGCCTATGTTTTAATTCAAGATATATCAATAAAAATCATAAATTAATCAAAATTCATTCTAAACATGATATGAGAGATTTACTAGAGAACAAGGTAACATTCAGGGATTTTTTTTGATAGTGAAATGAATACCCCCCCACACTTAAGATGTACATTGCCCTCAATGTACAAAGATAGATATAGAAAAATATAAAATCATAAGATAGAGAGAGAATTGAAACTTCCTGAGTGTTAAATGAATGAACTCTCTAGTTTGGAGTTGTGTGGGGTGGAGGAGGATACTCCAGTGGTGGTAGAGGTTGGGTGCCCGAAGTGCTGCTCTAAAAGAATATTATATTTCGTTATCGAGTAGGGCATGGCAGTCGTGGAGAACCTTTTCCAATGGAGTTTGAAGTTCCTAAGTGATTATGAGCTTTGGAGCTCTTTATAACTGTGAGAAAATCAAGAACTTTTTAGGGGATATTAGGAAGAATAATTACTCATAAAGGAATAGTCGAGATTAAAATTAATTAATAAAACCTAAATATAAGATAGTAACAAAAGGAAAATAATATTTAAATGTTAAAAGTGAAATTAATAAAGACTTAAAATAAAAATAAAAATAAAAGTAAAAATAAAAATAAAAATAAAGATAAAATAAGATTAAACATCATTATCGCCGGATGGTTTGCGAAGTGGTGGTGACGATGAGATGTGGAAGTGCTGACAGATCTGCTAGAGAGTAGCATCAATGTTGTCAAATCGTTGAAAACACTGCTACTCGAATCGGTTGAGGCACTTATATATGTTAGTATATGAAGTTGCCGCATGAACTGGATGATGAGAGCGTGGTGGCTGGGATGGTGGGTCCTCGTGCTGTAGAGGGACATCATCAGTAATGTCCTCTGGAGCCTCCTCCTCAGTAGATTGGGCGAGACGATACTGGGAAGGGTAGGTTCCTCGGCATCTTTTGATCATCCTCATGCTAAGCATGCTCGAGATGCCTTGTGGAGACATCTTGTAACACCCCTTACCCGAGATTGTTGCCAAAATCGAGCACGAGGCATTACTAAACTTAATCTATCACTTAAATAATTTTAAGATCTTTATTTAAACTTTTCGGAATATGCTGTTATTCTGCGTTGTAGTCGCTTAAAAATTCATATCTTGAGTTTCGAAACTCAAAATTTAGATCCGTAAATTTTTCCTGAAACTAGACTCATATATATATCCACTAATTTTTTTCTAGAATTTTTGACTTAGCCAATTAGTACAGTTTATTAGTTAAAGTTACCCCTGTTTCAGAATTTGACTGCACTGACCTCTACTTACTACAAACCACTTTTCTCCCTATACAAAATTTATATAACTATACCGTTTGTTTCTATTAAAACTAGATTCAATAAGGATTCTAACCATATAAATTAAACCACCTAATTACTTTTGTACAATTTATGGTTAATTTCCAAAGTTGAAACAGGGGATCTAGAAATTTTTCTGACCCTGTTTCACTAAAACTCAGATATCTCATAAAATATAATTTCTTTACCTGTTTTGCTTATTCCATAAGAAAATAGACATAATAGGCTTTAATTTCATATATTATTTATCTTAAACATATGTTTATACAATTTTTAGTGATTTTTCAAAGTCACGTCATTTCTGTTGTTTGAATCTGTTTTTAGGTTACTTTCACATTTTTCATAACTTTCATGTGATAATCACCATTCAATCATACATATTAATAAACATGCATATCATCGGCTATTTTTATTAGCTAATCTCTAGCAAGTATTTATACATCGTTCATTGTTCATATTATACTAAAAGTAACTAAGTTTCTATACAAGCCATACACAAAACAAAACGTCTAATTATACCGAGTTATTTCTTTGATAGTGTGATCGGCCTCCGACGTTTCCTTCGATCCCCGAGTAGCTAGATAAGTACTATAAGAAGAAGAAAATAAAGAGATTAGGCACTAGGCTTAGTAAGCTTACAAGTAATTAAATCACAACATTCAACATAATGGATAATTATGCATAATATCATCTAACATCATAAATTTCTTTACTTCTCAATTTCTATCTTCTTCTTTATTTCCTTACCTTCTTTCTTATCTGACCTTTCCTTTTTCATAAATATAATCTACTTTTCCTTTGCTGTTAATTCACTGTAATCTAACTCGTATCCTGACCCGTTGAACCACTAGGAATACTAAGGATATTAGGGTCGTTTCTGTCTATCAATATCCTGGCAATGCCATGTCTTCGACATGGACTTACATGAATTATTCCTGTCTCCAATGCCATATATATAATATGGGCTTACATGGCTCATTGCTGTCTCCAAAGCCATATATCTGATATGGACTTACATGGCTCATTTCTATCCTGTCCTGTCCTGTCAACCCCAATATCCTAACATTCCTAAGGTTCAAACGGGGCTTCCTAATGCTTTTTCTCATCACTTACTTTAATTTGACTTTAAATATTCTCATAAAATAAGTATATAAATGCTGGAAATTTACAATAATAATGTAAAATAAAAGAATATTGCATTTATTTACTGTAAACTTACCTCGATACAAAATGTGACTAAACTTTACAATTTAGTCCTTTACTTTTTCTTTTCCCCGATCTACTCCCGAATTTCGCTCTTCTTGATCTATAATAGCAAATTTAACTTGTTTAATATCAAAATTTATCAAAACAGTCTTTTACTCAAACTTTGCAGAAATTACATTTTTGCCCCTAAACTTTTGCATATTTACACTTTTGCCCCAAAGCTCATAAATTAAACTTCAGCCTATTTTCTTATGTTTTATGACATGCTGGTTATTTTTCCCTTCTATGGCAGCATCAAATTCATACTCTCTAACATGCACTTATGACTATTAGGTATTTTTACCGATTAAGTCCTTTTACTCTTTTTGCTTAAAACCGAGTAGTACAAGTTGTCTAACATAATTTAAGACCTCATATTCTATCATAAAAATCAAAATAAACACTTTTTACCTATGGGTATTTTTCCAAATATGAACTCTAACTTAAATTATTGCTAGCATAAGCTTTATCGAGCTCTGGGACTCAAAACGTAAAGAACATTAAAAACGGGGCTTGAAATCACTTACTATGGAGCTTGAAAGCTTGAAACAAACCCTAGCTATGGAGAACCCTTGAATTTTCGTCCTAATGAAGAAGATGGACAAAAATTGGCTTTTAATTTTGTTTTTAATTCATTTTAATAACTAAATGACCAAAATGCCCCTACTACTAAACTTTCCAAAATTCCTTCCATGTCCTAATTTTGTCCATGAACTTAAAATTGGTCAAATTGCTATTTAAGACCTCCTAATTAATATTTCAATTCAATTTCATACTAAAAACTTCTAGAATGCAAATTTTGCAACTTATTCGATTTAGTCCCTACTTTCAATTTAAACACTTTAGGCATAGAATTTCATCACGAAATTTTCACACAATCATGCAATTATATCATGAACCTCAAAATAATAATAAAATAAAATTTTCTACCTCGGATTTGTGGTTTCGCAACCACTATTCCGTTTAGGCCCTATTTCGGGATGTTACATTTCTCCCCCTTTAGGGATTTTCGTCCCCCAAAAATCTTACTCGTGAAAAGATTTGGGTACTTGTTTTTAGCATAGCCTCTTACGGTTCCCATGTAGCCTCGTCTACCCCATGCCTATTCCATAGTACTTTCACAAGTACAATACTCTTGTTCCTCAATTGCTTTACCTCTCGAGCTAGAATCTTTCTTTGGTTCTTCACCGTAAGTCATGTCTGGCTGAATCTCAACCTCTGTCTGAGAAATTACATGTGACGGATCTGAACGATAATGACGTAGCATAGACACATGAAATACATTATGAATCTTCTCTAACTCAATCGGCAAGGCTAATCGATATGCTAATGGTCCGACTCTCTCAATCACTTCAAACAGTCCAATAAAACGTGGACTTAGTTTGCCTTTCTTGCCAAATCTGAGAACTTTCTTCCACGGGATACTTTCAAAAAAACTTTGTCACCAACTTGATACTCAATCCCTTTTCTCTTCAAATCTGCATACGACTTTTGTCTGTCTGAGGCTGCTTTTAAGCAATCTCTGATGATTTTTACTTTCTCTTCTGTTTCCTTAACTAGATCAACCCCGTAAATCTGATTTTCCTTAAGCTCCGTCCAATACAAAGGTGTGCGACATTTACGTCCATACAAAGCTTCATAAGGTGCCATCTTCAAACTCGACTGATAACTATTATTGTAGGCAAACTCTACTAATGGTAAATATTTTTCCCAACTGCCTTGAAATTCCAATACACAGCATCTAAGCATATCTTCAAGTACCTGAATAACTCTCTCTGACTGACCGTCGGTTTGAGGATGGAAAGCTGTACTAAAACTCAACTTCGTACCTAAAGCCTCTTGTAACTTCTTCCAGAACCGTGAAGTAAATCTTGGATCTCATGCTCAAAATGATCGATAATGGCACTCCATGTAGTCTAACTATCTCTGAAATATATAACTCAGCCAACTTGTCAAGTGAGTAATCCATACGGATTGGGATAAAATGAGCCGACTTAGTTAGCTTATCAATCACAACCCATATTGCATCTTTCTTTTTCAAGTGTTAACGGCAACCTGTCACAAAATCCATAGTAACTCTGTCCCATTTCCATTCCTAACTAGCACAGTTGCAATAATCCCGAGGGTACCGATGTTCGGCCTTTACACGCTTGACAAATCAAGCATCTAGAAACAAACTACAAATGTCTCTTTTCATTCCTACCCACCAATACAATTTCTTCAAATCGTTATACATTTTTGTATCTTGCTGGATGAATAGATAAAGAAGCGCTATGTGCTTCTGTAAAATCTTTCGAATAAGCTCATCATTCTTTGGTACACAAATTACGTCTCTAAACATCAAACGACCATCGAACCAATCCAAAATCGATTCTATGCGACTCACATTGAACTCTTTTAGCTTGTAACTCATTATCATCTTTTTGAGCTTCACAAATCTCTTTAAGAAATACCGGTTTAGCTCTAAATTCAGCTAAAATAGAACCATCATTTGACATGGCTAAATTGGTATTCAAAGCTCGCAATGTAAATAAAAGTTTCCTGCTTAGAGCGTCAAGAACTACATTTGCCTTACAGGGTGATAATCAATCACTAACTCGTAATCTTTAAGCAATTCCAACCATCTTCTTTGCCTCAAATTCAATTCTTTTTGAGTCATCAAGTATTTCAAGCTTTTATGATCGGTAAATATTCGGCACCTTTCACCATACAAATGATGTCTCCAAATCTTCAACGCAAAAATAATGGCAGCTAGCTCTAAATCATGTGTCGGATAGTTCTTCTCATGTGGTTTTAGCTGTCTAGAGGCATCAGCAATTACCTTCCCTTCCTGCATAAGTACACAACCAAGTCCATTCATGGACGCATCACTGTAAATCACAAACTCCTTACCTGGTTCTGGTTGTACTAAAACAGGAGCTTTAGTCAATAATGTTTTTAACTTGTCAAAACTCTGTTGACACTTCTCAGTCCATTCAAACTTGATATCCTTTCGTAGTAATCTTGTCAGCGGGGTAGCTATCATGGAAAATCCCTTTACAAATCGTCTATAATATCCAGCAAGACCAAGAAAACTTCTAACTTCTGATACATTTTTAGGAGGCTTCCAATCCACAATAGCTGAAATCTTGCTTGGATCAACCTTAATACCTTCACCTGAGACAATATGTCCAAGAAAACCAACTTCTCGTAACCAGAATTCACTTTTCTTTGAACTTGGCATACAACCGATTATCTCTCGAGAATCAGAAAAGCTGTTTCTCAAATGCTCTGCATGCTCGGTCTCATCATGAGAATAAATCAAGATATCATCAATGAACACAACTACAAACTTATCCAAGTGCGGTCTGAAAATTCGGTTCATTAAGTCCATAAAATGGCGGAGCATTAGTCAAGCCAAATGGCATCACAAGGAACTCATAATGACCATACCTAGTCCGGAAAGCGATCTTGGGACATCCGACTCTTTAACTCGCAACCGATAGTATCCGGATCTCAAATCTATCTTGGAGAATACAAGATAGCTCCCTTCAATTGATCAAACAAATCATCAATTCTAGGCAATGGATACTTGTTCTTTCTTTATTACCTTGTTAAGTTGCCGATAATCTATGCACAACCGCATCGATCCATCTCTTTTTTTTTCAAATATAGCACTGGTGCACCCCATGGTGAACTCTGGGTCTTACAAATCCTTTATCTCATTAATTCACATGAATCGAGCTTTCAATTCTTTCAATTCCAACGGAGCCATTCTATAAGGAGCAATAGAAATGGGCGTGGTACACTGAATCAACTCAATACCAAACTCAACTTCTCTAACGAGTAAGCCTAGTAGTTCTTCCGGAAACACATCGGAAACTCACATACCACAGAGCATCGACTCAATTTTTAATTACGGGTTTTAGTGTTCAACACAAAAGCAAGATAAGCTTCATACCCTTTTCTCAAACATTTACGAGCGGACATATACGAAATTATGGGAAATGAACTATCGACTCTTCCGAATTAACCCAAGAATTTCACCATTTTCACACTTCAACTCAATGAATTTCTTTCTACAATTCACTATCACATCATGTGTAGTCACCAATCCATACCAAGAATCACATCAAACTCATCAAATGGCAATAGCATGAGATCGGTAGGAAAAAAGAAACCTCTAATCATCAAAGGACAATTTCTACATACTTTATCTACTAATACATGCTTGCCTAATGGGTTCGATACTTTGATCACAAATTCAGTGATTCTATAGGCATACTTATACTAGACATCAATTTCATACAAACATAAGAATGAGTCGAACCCGATCAATCGAGCCATGACATTAATATTATGTAGAGAAAATGTACGCATAATCACATCGGGGAGGATGCCTCTTCGGCGTGCACGAATAGCATAAGTCCTTGCAGGGGGCTCTAGCATCCGGTCTCACAATCGAATCTCTAGAGGTACCTCTGTTACCTGCTTCTACTCTCGGTTGCCTCGGTGGTTTGCCTCTAGTAGGAGCATTTCCAGATCTAGCACTCTGTATTACTTCTCGGCTAGCCACTTCTGGACATTCTCGTACAAAATGATCTGGAGCACCACATTTATAGAAAACATTTTCGCCGCCCCCGACAAGGACCATAATGAAGTCTACCACACTGTGGACACCTGATCTACCCTGTCTGACATTACCTACACTCGCGGTCGAGGTGGTCTGAGCCTTCGGATCTTTAAATCTGCTACCTCTATTCTGACTAGCTTGCCCTGCCGAAAAGCAGATCTTGTAGAAAACTCTTTGGGCCTCTTGGATGTAGCACCAAAATGACCTACTCATCTGTCTCTTCTTTGTATCTTGTGTCTCTGTCTCAACTTTACCTTTTCTTTTTAACAACTCTTCTGCCTTACAGGCTCTCTCAACTAAAATAACGAGCTCTTTTATTTCTAGAACACCCACTGACAGTCGGATATCATCATTTAACCCATCCTCAAACCTTTTACACATGATAGCCTCTGTGGACACACATTCTTGAGCATATTTACTGAGCCTGACAAATTCACGCTCATAATCGGCCACTGTCATATTGCCTTGTTTCAATTCCAGGAATTCTTTTCTCTTCTGGTCAATAAACCTCTGACTGATGTACTTTTTACGAAATTCCTCCTGAAAGAAATCCCAAGTGACCCTCTCCTTTGGTACAACTGATATAAGTGTCTTCCACCAGTAGTAGGCTGAGTCTCTAAGAAGTGATACTACGCATTTCATACATTCCTCGGGTGTACAAGATAGTTCGTCAAAGACTCTGATAGTATTTTCTAACCAAAATTCTGCTCTTTCTGCATCATCATCTTTTGTCGCTCAAACTCTTCTCGCCCTTGTTTCTGATTCTATCAATCGGTGGCTTTTCTCTTATCACTGTACCTGTGACTGGGGAAGCTTGAGCTACATGGGTAGCCTGAGAATCATGAGGGGGTGGAGGTCTAACTGCCGGATTCGTACGAATGAACTCGGCAAACCAATCATTCAAAGCTTGGAAGAGAGCTTCTCGAGCCACTCCTCCCTGATCAACGGTTACTGGCCTATTCTCCGATGGCGCTGCCCTTCTTCCGCGAGAGCAAAGCATTACTTTCTTACATCATCATCACCAGCTCGCTCGGGATCCATTACTATAAAACAAAATATTTAAAATCGTCGAGAGTCGTCACACTATCAAAATACGGTATGGCATGTATAGCTAGAATTTTACTCACACTAAGCGTTACGAGAACCGACTAAACCTGCTCTGATACCAATAATAAATGTAACACCCCTTACCCGAGATTGTTGCCAAAATCGAGCACGAGGCATTACTAAACTTAATCTATCACTTAAATAATTTTAACATCTTTATTTAAACTTTTCGTAATATGCTGTTATTCTGCGTTGTAGTCGCTTAAAAATTCATATCTTGAGTTTTGAAAATCAAAATTTAGATCCGTAAATTTTTCCTGAAACTAGACTCATATATATATCCACTAATTTTTTTCTAGAATTTTTGACTTAGCCAATTAGTACAGTTTATTAGTTAAAGTTACCCCTGTTTCAGAATTCGACTGCACTGACCTCTACTTACTACGAACCACTTTTCTCCCTATACAAAATTTATCTAACTATACCGTTTGTTTCTATTAAAACTAGATTCAATAAGGATTCTAACCATATAAATTAAACCACCTAATTACTTTTGTACAATTTATGGTTAATTTCCAAAGTTGAAACAGGGGATCTAGAAATTTTTCTGACCCTGTTTCACTAAAACTCAGATATCTCATAAAATATAATTTCTTTACCTGTTTTGCTTATTCCATAAGAAAATAGACATAATATGCTTTAATTTCATATATTATTCATCTTAAAAATATGTTTATACAATTTTTAGTGATTTTTCAAAGTCACGTCATTTCTGTTGTTTGAATCTGTTTTTAGGTTACTTTCACATTTTTCATAACTTTCATGTGATAATCACCATTCAATCATACATATTAATAAACATGCATATCATCGGCTATTTTTATTAGCTAATCTCTAGCAAGTATTT
This sequence comes from Gossypium anomalum, assembly GCA_025698475.1. Lineage (NCBI taxonomy): Eukaryota > Viridiplantae > Streptophyta > Magnoliopsida > Malvales > Malvaceae > Gossypium > Gossypium anomalum. The sequence continues at coordinate 46,563,729 of CM046956.1, forward strand.
ATACATCGTTCATTGTTCATATTATACTAAAAGTAACTAAGTTTCTATACATGCCATACACAAAACAAAACGTCTAATTATACCTTCAGTTATTTCTTTGATAGTGTGATCGGCCTCCGACGTTTCCTTCGATCCCCGAGTAGCTAGATAAGTACTATAAGAAGAAGAAAATAAAGAGATTAAGCACTAGGCTTAGTAAGCTTACAAGTAATTAAATCACAACATTCAACATAATGGATAATTATGCATAATATCATCTAACATCATAAATTTCTTTACTTCTCAATTTCTATCTTCTTCTTTATTTCCTTACCTTCTTTCTTATCCGACCTTTCCTTTTCCATAAATATAATCTACTTTTCCTTTGCTGTTAATTCACTGTAATCTAACTCAGTATCCCCGACCCGTTGAACCACTCGGAATACTAAGGATATTAGGGTCGTTCTGCCTATCAATATCTCAGCAATGCCATGTCTTCGACATGGACTTACATGAATTATTCTGTCTCCAATGCCATATATATAATATGGGCTTACATGGCTCATTGCTGTCTCCAAAGCCATATATCCGATATGGACTTACATGGCTCATTTCTATCTGTCGTCTGTCTGTCAACCCCAATATCCTAACATTCCTAAGGTTCAAACGGGGCTTCCTAATGCTTTTTCTCTCATCACTTACTTTTTAATTTGACTTTAAATATTCTCATAAAATAAGTATATAAATGCTGGAAATTTACAATAATAATGTAAAATAAAAGAATATTGCATTTATTTCTTGTAAACTTACCTCGATACAAAATGTGACTAAACTTTACAATTTAGTCCTTTACTTTTTCTTTTCCCGATCTACTCCCGAATTTCGCTCTTCTTGATCTATAATAGCAAATTTAACTTGTTTAATATCAAAATTTATCAAAACAGTCCTTTACTCAAACTTTGCAGAAATTACATTTTGCCCCTAAACTTTTGCATATTTACACTTTTGCCCCAAAGCTCATAAATTAAACTTCAGCCTATTTTCTTATGTTTTATGACATGCTGGTTATTTTTCCTTCTATGGCAGCATCAAATTCATACTCTAACATGCACTTATGACTATTAGGTATTTTTATTGATTAAGTCCTTTTACTCGTTTTTGCTTAAAACCGAGTAGTACAAGTTGTCTAACATAATTTAAGACCTCATATTCTATCATAAAACATCAAAATAAACACTTTTCACCTATGGGTATTTTTCCAAATATGAACTCTAACTTAAATTATTGCTAGCATAAGCTTTATCGAGCTCACGGGACTCAAAACGTAAAGAACATTAAAAACGGGGCTTGAAATCACTTACTATGGAGCTTGAAAGCTTGAAACAAACCCTAGCTATGGAGAACCCTTGAATTTTCGTCCTAATGAAGAAGATGGACAAAAATTGGCTTTTAATTTTGTTTTTAATTCATTTTAATAACTAAATGACCAAAATGCCCCTACTACTAAACTTTCCAAAAATTCCTTCCATGTCCTAATTTTGTCCATGAACTTAAAATTGGTCAAATTGCTATTTAAGACCTCCTAATTAATATTTCAATTCAATTTCATACTAAAAACTTCTAGAATGCAAATTTTGCAACTTATTCGATTTAGTCCCTACTTTCAATTTAAACACTTTAGGCATAGAATTTCATCACGAAATTTTCACACAATCATGCAATTATATCATGAACCTCAAAATAATAATAAAATAAAATTTTCTACCTCGGATTTGTGGTTTCGCAACCACTATTCCGTTTAGGCCCTATTTCGGGATGTTACACATCTGGCCAATGAGGGTCAGGGATGATTCTTGTGCCTCAGTGTCGAGGAGTCCAAAGTGTCTCGCCAGTCGAGTCACGTAGGGGCCAATGGAGAAGACCCCCCTCCGATGTCGCTCTGTCTGGTGGTGAATGGCAAGGGCGATAAAGTAGGCGAGGTTGAAGACGTGCCTGATTGACATGCACCATAAGTAGTAAACATCGTGGGTAGTGACGACACCGGTGCTCTCTCCCTGCCCTGTCAAAGTGTGAGATAAAATAGAATATAGATACCTTAAGGACGAGGGAAGAGCTGATGCCTTAGAGCGACTAGTTTCGTAGCCGGCCGAACATGGTATGAGGGCGTTCCAGCACTTCGAGGGAGAATAATAGATGTGGCAGTTGAGGGTATCGAGATCGTTCTCCTCTTAGAACTCCTCTGTGTAAAGGCCTAGTGCTGCACCAAACTCTAGGACGCTCAATTGGCGTACTAGGCTGCCAAGTCTAAATTGGACCATGCCAGGATCATCATGGTTTGTCATTACGGTCTGAAGATGGAATGTCGAGCACAGTTCCATCGTGAGTTTGAGGTACATCGGCTTGATGATCCCAAAGAAGAGCTCCCAAGGATCGATGGTAAGAGGGCCAAATTGCATCTGCCAACTGAAATTGTTCTACCGCAGCCCAGTCGATGCAGCGGCCCACAATTAAATGTCGGACCCGAAGTATTTGGAAAAGTTCTTCTTGGGGCCCATTGGGGAATTGTAGGAAAGGGTAGCAAATTTTTGCGGTAGGGCCTGAGGAAGATGACGCTCCCTTCCTTTTCTTTGAGGCGGGGACGACAACTTTCTTTACTCTTAAAGATGACATGTGAACCTGCAATTGGAACCATAATTCATCTTGATGAGTGGAAAATGTAAAATGCAACTAAATTCAACGAGGAAAAGCCATAAATATGTTCAGCCACAACGACTAAATTTAACTAAAATAATAAGTTCAATAGCATACTTTGGTGGCATTAGCATGGTGGTATGGGTAAAAATGGCAAAGAATGAAATGCAACATATTATATGGATGAAAAAAAATGTCAACACAAAAGGCATGAATATTTCAACTATCCTAACCATGCATATTCACTTTTAACTAATCAAATGGAGTAGAGAAATCATGCAATGAGTAAGAATTTTGAACATGAAAAAGATTATAACTTGTTCTATAAATGAAATTTGAGTGATAGAAAGATGAAAATGACATGAAAAATATAGATTACTATGAAAAATAGTATCATAAATCAGTGAAATAAAAGAGAAAAGAGTAAACAAACGCTAGAAAGGGACGAATGAGCGTCAAAAATTGGTGTTGGAGGCGGCGCACGGGCGTGGCAAGAAGGCCGTATGGGATTTTAGCGGCTAGGGTTAGGGTTTTTGAGTGGAGAAGACAATGAATAGTGTAGGGTATTTATAGATTTTGGGCCACAAGGCCAGGGGACACGCCCATGTTCCCCAATTTCAGCCCGTGTGTTTCACATTTTTCCTATTTTAGTGCGTCTAAAATTCATCCCGCGCCCGTGTACCTTGGGCATGTTGGTGCACACGACCGTGTCTAGCTTCGTTCGCTTCTCCCACGCCTATGTATGCAGGCCTACGCCCGTGTTAATTTGACAGGTTCGACCACGGATGCTAGACACGGGCGTGTCGCACGCCCGTGCTAGTTTCTCAGTTTCAACCACGGTTCTAGGGCACGGGCGTGGTGCACGCCCGTGTTGTTTTGGCAGGTTCACCCGCTGTCATGTTGCACAGCCATGGCGATTTATCGCAGCCTGTGTGTTAGGGAAATCTTTACCCTGTTTCCACACAGTCCTAGGCACGCCCGTGTGCTTGGCCGTGTCTCTGTGGTGAACCTGTATTCAAGAGCTCTGTTAGTAAGTTAGGTGCTAATCACTAAAATTTAAAGAAGTTAATATAGTTAGTGCTCGGGTTGCCTCCCGAGAAGCGCTTATTTATAGTCTAAGTTCGACTTTCCTCTCTATCGAATGGTCATGGTGGTTTGAGGAGTTTATACTCCTCATTCCTGCTATCAATCTCACCAAAATAAGGTTTTCAACGGGTGTTGTTTACCTTAAAGGTGACGAACTTGGGATGACTTACCTTGACTGTACCGAATGGGAAAAAACTAAGTACTGTAAGAGGGATTTCTTCATTCAGTTTGGCAGTGACAATGTGAGGATTTGCGGCATCTAGTAAGACTTTATCTCCAACCTTAAGTTGATTTGAAGAGGTATCGAGCTCGTTTTGGCGTAGTTTTGGTTTATCGTATGCTCTCAGTTTATGCGTTCGCCATTCATCTAGCTCCTCTATTTGCAGCCTTTGTTCTTCATGAATAGGTCCTATATTGTTGCTGGAACATGGTTCGTGTACTTCCTTTAGACTCATTTCCTGCAAAGTAGGTTGCATCATGTTGTCAGTTTTAGTAGAATGGGTTAGACAATTACCTTCAATTTTTGATGTGTTGCTAGAATTACGGGCTTGAAGGGTGATTGTTTCGTCTCCCACACGAAGTGTGAGCTCACCTATGCCAACATCAATAATTGTTGCAGTTGCTAAAAAGGGCCTCCCTAGAATCAAAGGGGTGCTGTTATCCTCTTCTATGTCTAAAACAACGAAGTCAACGGGGAATATAAATTTATCGATTTTAACTAGCACATATTCAATAATACCCCTAGGAAATCTTATAGTTTTATCTGCTAATTGAATGCTCATCCTAGTCTATTTGGGTTTCCGAAGACCTAGTTGTTTAAACATTTTATAAGGCATGATGTTGATATTAGCCCCTAAATCAGCTAATGCATTATTAACATCTAAACTACCAATTAAGCAAGGAATTGTGAAACTCCCTGGATCTTTTAATTTGTTGGGTAGCTTATTCTGTAGAATAGCTGAGCAAACTATGTTTAGCTCCACATGCAATGCCTCGTCCAATTTTTGCTTGTTTGCTAAAAGCTCCCTTAAAAATTTCATTGTATTCGACATCTGCGATAGAGCTTCAATAAACGGTAAGTTAATATGTAATTTTTTCAAAAGTTTAACGAATTTACCAAATTGTTCGTTTGAGCAGTCTTTCCTTGTCTTGTTAGGGTATGGCACACGAGGTTTATATTCTACACTCACCGTTTTGTTTTCATTATGACTTACCTCACCTTTACCTTTGCTTACCACAGTTTCCTACCTCGGTTCTAGCTCAGGCTCAACGAATCCTTCTTTATCTTGAACATTAATTACGTTGAACTGTTCCCTTGGGTTAAGTTCAGTATTACTTGGCAAGCTACCTTGTGGTCGTTCGGAGATTAGTTTGGACAGCTGGCCTATCTGAGTTTCGAGCCCTTAGATTGATGCTTGTTGATTTTTAAGTGCCGTCTCAGTATTCTAGAAATGGGTTTCTGACACTGAGATGAATTTGGATAGCATCTCCTCAAGGTTTGGTTTCTTTTTTTGTTGAGAAGGTGGCTGTTGAAAACCCGGAGGATTTTGTGGCCTTTGATTCCCTTGACCACCCTAGGAGAAATTTGGGTGGTTCTTCCAACCTACATTATAAGTGTTACTGTATGGGTTATTTTGAGATTTAAAGTTATTGTTACCCATATAGTTGACTTGTTCCTCTTCAGTTGTAGGATTGAATGGTTGGTATTCTGTATGCACACCTCCTCCACTTGAATCACACATCATCATTGGATGTACTTGCGTAGAACCAAGTAAACCATTAATCTTTTTATTCAGAAGTTCTACCTGATTTGACAATATAGTAATCAAATCAAAGTTATAATCACCTACTGTTTTAGTCAACTTAGTCCTCATGACTTGCCACTGATAGTTATTCAATGACATCTCCTTAATAAATTCGTAAGCCTCTTCAAGTGTTTTGTTGTTGATGGTTCCACCAGCGGCTGCGTCAATCATCTGTCGTGTCGAGGGATTCACAACATTGTAGAACGTTTGAACTTGCAGCCATAGAGGTAACCCATGGTGAGGGCACCTTCGCAGTAGGTCCTTGTATCTCTCCCATGCATCGTAAAATGTCTTTAAATCCATCTGTACAAAAGAAGAGATATCATTACGTAATTTAGCTGGCTTAGCTGGCGAAAAATACTTTAATAAAAAATTTTCTGTTATTTGTTCACAAGTAGTGATGGACCCTCATGGTAACGAGTTCAACCACTGTTTAGCCTTGTTCCTAGTAAAAAAGGAAATAACCGAGGACGAATGGCTTCATCAGAAATGCCCTTAATTTTAAAAGTGTCGCAGATTTCTAGAAAATTTGCCAAGTGAGTGTTGGGGTTCTCATCTTGCAAACCATCAAACTGAACAAATTGCTGTATCATTTGAATCATGTTAGGTTTCAGTTCAAAATTATTTGCAGCAATAGCAGGCCTAACTATACTTGACTCAGTTCGTGTTAAATTAGGTTTAGCATATTCATACATTGTACGAGGAGCAGGATTCTGATTTGCTAATTCAGCGGGTATCGCAGGAGGTAGCTGATTGTCTTGATTTTCAGCCATCTCCTCGGTTGTAGTTCAAATATCGTCCTCTTGCTCTTCCTCTATGTATTGTAGGCTTCGCCTTATTTCTTATCGGTTTCTATGAGCTGTACGATCCATTTCTTTGTCAAAAAGCAGTGGTCTCGGCGGGTTTCTTCTAGTCATAAACTATAAGAACCTGTTAGAAGAAAGAAAAAGAAAATTAGTAAAAAAAATTAAAATAAAATTAATTTGCAAGAAAAATAAATGGCTAAAGTAATAAAAATTGAGTGTTCCTAATATTTTAGTCCCGGGCAACGGCGCCAAAAACTTGATCGTAATTTTTCCGTGATAAGTTTTATAAATTTATAATTAATCATTCTTGAAACTAACTATTATCACGATGTAGGCAAGTGTACCTATCGAACAGTAGTATAGCTATAGCAAGACCGAATTGTCGAACCCAAAAGACTAAAAGTACTAGTAATGACCGTCTTTTTATTATCTAGCCTAAGAATAAAGGGGTTTGTTTTAACTAACTAATTATCTAAACTAAGAAATTGCAGAAAATAGAATTAGGGAATTACTTTTGGGAAAAATGATTGGTTTAGGACAATACCTAAGGAAAAATCCACCTAGACTTTACTTGTTATTCTGGCTCCGAACCGGACGATTTATTCATTTAACTTGTTCCATAGAGATCCCTAAGTTATGTTATTATCCCTATTCAAGACTAATAACGTCTAATCCCTAGGTTGAATAATTGAGAATTTTCTCCAGTTAACACCCTAAGGTTGCATTAACTCGATATATGGATCCCCTTATTAGGTTTCACCCTAATCTGGCAAAATCTTGTCACCTATCTCTAGGCGCGCAATCAACTCCGCTTAATTACGACAAAGTCACATTTAGCCAGGGACTATTCATCCTCCAACTAAGAGCATTAACTTAAATCGATATCCTGAAATACCAAAACAAGAATTAAGAATACATAATTAAGAAGAAGTTAAATATTTATCATACGATTCAGAAAATAATAACAAGATTCGTCTTAGGTATCATCCCCCTTAGGTATTTAGGGGTTTTAGTTCATAACTAAATAAGAAAACATCTGAGAATAATAAAGAATACAAAACATAAAGAAAACCCAAAACTCCTGAAGGGAAATTGAGGAGAGATCTTCAGTCTTGATGATGAATCCGGCTTCTGAGATGGATCAATCGGCTTCCTTAGAGTAATTCCTTACTCCCTATTCTCCGTCCCCCTTTTAGTCTTCCTCTAGGGTGTTTAAATATGATTTAGAATGCCTAAAAGCCCTCAAACTTGCCCTTTTCTGAATGGAACTTAACTAGGGCTCGGCAGGGACACGCCTGTAACGCCCTGAATTTTGGGCCTAGAGGAATTGGGCTTTGGGCTTTAGGTCTCATAAAATTTTTAAGTGAGCAAGAAAATGACAAATGATATGTTGGCTTTAAGGGTTTAATGAATTTGGAGTGTCTAGGTGTGTTGGAGAAGTTCTGGGTTTGAGTTTTATGGTGGAGGAATTTTAATTTAATTATTAAAAGAACCAGGGTTGTGAGTAGTTGGGCTTTTAAATAAAAATAGGGGAAAAATGGCATAAAAAAGCCTTGTGGTGGAGTGGCTAAGTGACGCCACTTAGAGTGTAGGGAGGTGGTGTTAGTGGCTAGCAAGGAGATCCTAGGTTCGAATCCTAGCTTAGTGTTTTTAGGAGATTAATTTTGGCCTTTTAGAAGGATGGAAGTGGCATGAAGATGGACTCTAAGGGGAGTGTTCAGGAGAGAAATTTTAGGAAATAGATTGGGGAGTTATCAGGGAGAAAAACGAGAGATGAGAAGGGGGAAGTGATGGAGCTGAACTGGGAATTGAGGGTCAGGCAACTGGGCTATAGGCTATAAATATGTGCTGAGTTTGAGATCCTAGGCTAATGCCAAATTCTTTATTTTTTTTAAATGCCGATTGGCTTTTCCATCTTTGCTAGCTGATTCTTTTTCCATTCTTTCTCTCCTCAATTCTCTTTTGATTTACCCTTTAGGTTAGCTGATTCCTTCTTCTACACTTCTTCTTTAATTTGTGCTGAATAAACCTTATTCACCATATTATTTTAAAAGCCGAAAAGTCGAATCTCCCTTGGGCTGATTGCTCTTTTGGTGTAAGTACCTTATCTCTTTTTCAGCTAGTATTGTTGATACCGATTACTCCTCTCCCTCACTCTTTCTAATTGACTTTGGTAGGGAATTAGTACTGGATCTTGGATATTAGCTCTCTGCCGAATTTCTCCTTAGGTGTTTGCAGTTTTGGTAAGTATTCCTCTCCCATTGGGTAAGGTGGCTGAATGTTCATAGTTAAGGTAAGGGGACTTGTGTTGGATACGAGTCATCTATTATTCTGTTTTAATAGTTAAGATTGGTGCAGATATAAGAGTTGATCATGGTTAGGGATTTAAGAAGGGGCTGTTATACTTATCGCGCAAGGTTTGGGGCTAAGGAGATCGCATCATGCTTGCTTACCAGGTGTGTACTTACACTGCACACACAAGTAGATCGACAAAAGTCGAAATGTCGAAATGCTGAAAAGCTAAAAGTTTGGCTACAGTAGTCTTGCAAGTGCGCAAATACTCATAAGGGGGAGACCGATAGGTTGCCTGAGGCCCATGGGCGATTCCATGGACTTGGGTTGTGAATAGGCCAAGTGGGCTGGAATGGGCTAAATCGGGCTGTTGGGCCCATAATAGGAAAAATTTGATAAGCGATACTATGTGATAGGAAATTTGTATGTGAGCATGAATATAAAGTGATTTGGGCCGGATGGGCCATATAAATGAGATTGGGCCTAATGGGCCATATGAATGTGAATTGGGCCCGATGGGCCATATGAATGAGATTGGGCCAAGATGGTCATATACATGTATGTAGGGCTTTTGGGCCTAGTATATGATAACCACATAAAACTTAATTAATATATTGCGACTGTGGACAAGTCATAGAGTTAAGGTATGGCAACGAGTATATGCATGTCTAGGATTAGATCTAGGGAGAGCTTGGTACTTAAGCGGTCTTAATGACTCACCTTCTCTTCTCTAGAATCCTACCTGGTGCATAGTATTCGTTCATCTTAGCTTGCGGGACTTGTTAACGGGCCAAGGTAAGTGGAGACCATACTTGAGGGAAAATTATCGAAATACCCCTAAGGGCGAAAATGACCAAAATACCCCTAGGTGTTGAATGTAAGTTTTATGGATGTGGCATGCATACATATGATGTTCTGCTTAGGTTGCATATGGGGTGGGAACTATGGAACGGAGGAAGTATATGAGGATCGCATGGTTGCCTAACAATCGTGGCTCCACCGACGGCTTTTAAAGCCCAATATGTAAATGAAGGTAGTTCCGCAACCGGGCTACCATTGGTGTGTGGGCTGGGTGGGTTGATATTCATATCCCCACATGGTGTGACAGGGGACGGAGCTGGTGTGTAGTGGATGGATTATTGGGATGGGATTGCATTGTATGTTTGATGTATGATGATTTTTTGAATGCTTGTTTTCGTCGAGGGTTGTACACAATGAGTTTGCGAAAACTCACCTCCTCTTTTATTTTATTTTCAGGTGATGCTCAGTAGAAGGTTTGATGTTTGGAGGGACTCAGGGTGGCCAACAAGATAATTTGGACTTGTTTTTCTTTTTAAAGCTTATCAGTTTCTATGTTATTAAGTACTTTTCAAATCAGATTGTAATAGGGCTTCCACTTTATTATTATTTGGATTATTATTTTTATGTGAAGTAATTATAAGAAGTTGAACATGGTTTCTTAAACTATAGTATGACTTTTCTACGTTTCCGCAACTACATTTTAAAATAACATGTTTTCATAAAATCATATATTTTAAACAAGTGATTGAAAGGAGTTTTTTTTAAAGATAGTGAAGGTTTCTTTTATTTTAAGAAGGGTTTTCAATGAAAACACGGTTTTCACTAAAACACTTCAATGTGATGCGCCAGATTCGGCCATAACGTCTAGGCCAGGTTTAGGTGTTACAACGCTCGTGTGCAATTACTTCAGGCCGTGGTCGAAGCTGAGATATCAACACGCCCGTGCTGAGGTTGATTTGGGTTGTGGTCGAGCCTGTTAGAATGGAACGGGCGTGTGCTCTACCCGTGTGAGGAAGTTCAGGCTGTGTTGTTTTCCCCTGTCGGCCTATTTTCTCCATTTTTGGCCCGTTTCTCATTCTTTTCGCTCTCCTATGCTCACCTAAGTATAAAACATGAAATTAAAGGATTAGGAGCATTAAATTCACCAAATCTAAGGAGAAATCATTCATAAATGTGTTAAGCGAGGGATAAAAATATGTATAAATTACGGTTTTTCATATTTATTCCCGTATGAAGAAATAAAAGGTCCTAAGAAGTCAATGACCCATACGTCGAATAATTCAATCTCCAAAATATTTGTTAAATGCATCTCATTCCTCCGTGATATATTTCCAGTTCTTTGGCAATTATCGCAGTTCTTCACATAAACATAAGAATCTTTAAAAGTGTAGCCCAAAAGAAACCAGCTTGCAAAATCTTTGTTGCGATATGTGCACCACCAAAGTGTCTGCCACTTGGATATGAATGGCAATGATATAAGATCTCAGCAATCTCACTTTCAGCTATACACTTTCGAATTATATTATCTACACGCTGTTTAAACAAGAATGGCTTCTCCCAGAAATAATACCGACTATCATGAAGGAATTTCTTCCTTTGATGGTATGTCATTTCTCGAGGAATTATTCCACATGCAAGATAATTTGCAAACCAGCAAACTAAGGTGTTTTATGAATTTGACTCACCTCAAATAAGTGCTCATCTGGGAAATTCTTGTTGATAGGCACATGTGATCGAGTTACCTCATCTTGCTCCAACCTCGGCAGATCATCAGCTACTTGATTTTCAACACCTTTTCTGTCTTGGATCTCAAGGTCAAATTCTTGGAGTAAAAGTATCCAACAAATTAGCCTCGATTTTGCATCTTTCTTCGTGAGCAAGTATTTAATGGCCACATGGTTAGTAAATACTGTAACTTTGGTACCAATAAGATATGAGCGAAATTTGTCAAAAGAAAAAACTATAGCAAATAGTTCTTTTTCAGTTACCGTATAATTGAGTTGGGCTTCTGTCAAGGTTCTACTTGGATAGTAAATGGGGTGGAACACTTTATTTTTCCTTTGACCCATCACAGCTCCAACAGCATAATCACTTATATCGCACATCAACTCAAAAGGTATGCTCCAATCGGGTGTAATGATTATTGGGGCTGAGATTAACCCTTTTTTTAGCTCTTCAAAAGCTTCTAAACATGCTTTGTTAAAATCAAACACTGTATATTTCTCTAACAATGGACACAGCGGCTTAGAAATTTTTGAGAAATCTTTGATAAATCGTCGGTAAAAATCGGCATGGCCTAAGAAACTTGTAACTCCTTTCACATTCATTGGGGCCTGTAATCTTTCAATCACGTCCACCTTTGCTTTGTTGATTTCAATTCCTTTCTTTGAAATTCTATGCCCTAAGACAATCCTTCCTTAACCATAAAATGACATTTCTCCCAGTTAAGGACAAGACTCATCTCTTCACATCTCTTCAGTACCTTAGCTAAATTACTCAAACAAATATCATAAGCGTTACCAAAAATAAAAAAATCATCCATGAAAACTTCAACAAAGTTTTCAACCATATCAGTGAAAATTTCCATCATGCATCGTTGGAATCTTGCAGGTGTATTGCATAAACCAAAAGGCATTCACCTGAAAGCAAACGTACTGTGACAAGTAAAGGTTGTTTTATGTTGTTCTTCTGGAGCTACAACTATTTAGTTATATCCCAAATAACCATCTAAAAAATAATAAAATTCATTACCTGCCAGTCGATCTAACATCTAATCCATAAAAGGCAACAAAAAATGGTCCTTCCGAGTGGCTTTATTCATTTTTCTATAGTCAACACAAATTCTCCAACTAGTAACAATTCTTGTTTGGATCAATTCATTACGTTCATTCTCAACAATTATAATTTCACCTTTCTTTGGCACACACTGCACTGGACTTACCCATAAACTATCTGAAATAGGATAGATGATTCCTGCATCTAACCATCTGATCACTTCCTTTCTCACGACTTCCTTCATAATAGGATTGAGCCTCATTTGCCCATCAAATCGAGCTCTTTCACCTTCCTATAGAATAATTTTGTGCATGCAAAATGAATGGCTTATACCACGAATATCAACTATGGTCCAACCAATTACTTTCTTAAATTTCTTTAAAACAGAAATTAGTTGCTTCTCTTGATCTTTTGTCAGTTCTACTGAAATAATCACAGGCAAAGTAGAACAGTTGCCTAAATAAACATATTTCAAATGGGAAGGAAGTACCTTTAGTTCGAGTGTAGGTGGTTCTTCGATTGACAATTTGGTTGCACCAATTCTCTAACTTCCAACTCCAATGGTTCAAATTGTGTAGATTGAATAACATTCTCGGATTGGCTTCCATCAGAACCATGTTTTCTTCACTTTCTCCATCCTTCAAAGGGCCAAACCCTAAGGTTTTCTCCAATGGATCTTCTTCAAGATGGCTTTCCATAGAAACCAAGGTTTCTATTTCTTCTATAACTGAGCACTCCTCTGTCGAATTGGGAAATTTTATCGATTTAAGAATGTTAAAAGTTACCTAATCATCTTAAACTCGCACGGTGAGTTCGCCTTTCTGCACATCAATTAACGTTCTTCCTGTGGCTAGGAAAGGTCTCCCAAGGATAACCGACACTTTCTTATTTGCTTCAAAATCTAGAATAATGAAATCAACAGGAAAAATAAAATTATCGACTCTTACCAAAACATCCTTGATCTTTCCTTCGGGGTATGCTAAAGATTGATCCGCTAGCTGGAGCGTCACAGTTGTAGGTCTTACTTCTCCTATCCCTAGCATCTTGAAAATAAACTTAGGCATCAAGTTGATACTTGCTTCTAAGTCACACAAAGCTTTACCACAATAAGATTCACCAATGTTACAGGGTATCGTAAAACTTCCTGGGTCTTTCAATTTTGGTGGCAGCTTGTTCTGCAAGAATGCACTGCATTCCTTTGTCAGGGCGACAGTCTCATACTCACTCAGTTTTTTCTTCTTGGATAGTACAACCTTCATAAACTTCACATAATTTGACATTTGTACTAAAGCCTCCACCAATAGAATATTGATGTGTAATTACTTTAGAACATCCAAAAACTTCTTAAATTGCACCTCCTGTTTCTGCTTGTGTTGCTGTAATCTTTTTGGATAGGGAGGTGATGGAACTTTCAGTTGAACCAGACAACTTTTCTGAGTAGGTAAATCTACATCCAAAGAAGATGTTAAAGTATCTAAATTCAAGAAGTTAGGGTTTAAATTGTCAGTCTTTGTAGTTTTTGACTCTTTTGGTGTAGGAAATTCAACAGCTGGTTGACTTTCTCCCTTTTCAATAGGCTCGTCTTCGACATCAATCAATCGGGGTTCTAGAATTTTATCACTTTGCAATGACACTGCCTTGATATGTTCTTTACCCAAATTTCTTGGATTCTTAGTATCGCTTGGCAAGGTTCCTTGTGGTCTATTATGAAGCTCCGTAGCTAACTAACCCATTTGGTTTTCCAAATTTTTCAGTGTTGCTGCTTGGCTTTGGATCAAAGTGTGATTCTTTGCCATGTGTGCTTTCAACAAGTTCTCCAAACTATTTAATAACTCAGCTTCAGCTGGTTTTGGAGTTTTTTGATTAAACCCTTGAGATTGGTTGGGTTTGTGCTGTATAAAGTTGTTGTTTGGTCTATTTCCTTATTTGCTCCAAGAAAATTTGGGGTGATTATGCCATGAAGGATTATAGAAGTTGGACTGCGGTCCTTGTCTACTCCTATTTTGATGTTGATTTCCCACATAGTACACTAACTCAGGATTCAATGGGCAATTCTCGAAAGAATGACCTTCCCCGCAATACACACAAGAAACTACTTCAAACGGACTTGGTGGCTGAGCTGCAAAATTATTAGCACTATTAGCGGTAAACTGCTTTAACATAGAGGAAATAGACGATACCTGAGCTAATAACGAAGTGAAGGTGTCAACTTTATGAACTCTAGCTACACGTCTTCCTGAAGCTATTTGATTTGTTAGCCATTGATAGTTATTACTAGCGATCCTCTCAATGATCTTATAAGCCTCATTATAAGACTTCGACAAAATTGCAGCATTCGCAGAAGCATCTACCATCAATTTTGTATGTGCATTGAGACCATTATAGAATGTCTCCAACTGGATACAATGAGGAATCCCATGATGAGGACACTTACGAAGTAACTCCTTGAATCATTCCCAAGCCTCATACAAAGACTCATCATCCAATTGTTGGAAGGTTGTGATCTCATTCCTCAACTTAGCGTTTTTGGTAGGCGGGAAATACATAACCAAAAATCTCTCTGCCAATTCTTGCCTTGTAGGTATAGAACTTGGTGGCAATGAATTGAGCCATGCTCGTGCTCGATCTTGCAATGAGTATAGAAACAACTTCAACCTCAGTACGTCTTCAGTCACACCGACACTCATCTCTATAAATAATCGAAGGTGGAGATGTGGATCTTTCATGGGCATAACACTAAATTGGCCCACCATTTGTAACATTTGAAACATTGCTGGTTTCAATTCGAATTGGGTTGCCTCAATATCTAGCCTTCTAATTCCTGGATTTGACTCATTGAAAACTGGTACAGCATATTGTCTGATGCATCGATCCCTATCATCGGCAATAAGGATAGGATTTCGTACATGTTTGACTTCATTACCTTGGTCTTGATTTTGATTTCTAGGGTCCATATCATTCTGTCTTTGAGCTATTCGTTCACGTCTTCTTTGTCTGAAAGTTCACTCAATTTTAGGGTCTACTGGGAGTAAATCAACAATCCGATCTATGCTCATAAACACCTGAAAAGAAAATTACAAAATTAAAAATAATAAGTTAGTACTGTTAGAAATAACTAAATTGAAAATAAATAATTTCACAAAAAATGACTATGGCAACAGTTGACAATCCTCGACAACGGCGCCAGAAACTTGTAGTGCTCGGGTTTGTGCAAGTGTACACAGTTGTTACCAAGTAATAAGTAAGTATCGAGTTATCATCTCCAAAGGGATTGTATTCGTGCTAAGTCATTCAATTATAAAAATATTATTAAAAACATGATAAATAAAAACACAATTTGATTTGGAAGTATTGATTAAAAC
The DNA here is from genome assembly GCA_025698475.1 of Gossypium anomalum. Classification (NCBI taxonomy): domain Eukaryota; kingdom Viridiplantae; phylum Streptophyta; class Magnoliopsida; order Malvales; family Malvaceae; genus Gossypium; species Gossypium anomalum. Next base: position 46,579,326 of record CM046956.1, read on the forward strand.
TATGTAAAATTAATCTAGATGCAATGATCCCTAATGTGATTTATCCTAACATGGAACTATATGAATGAAATAGATTTGAGCAGAATTAACACAATAAGAAAAAATTATAACATAAATAAGCTAAGACAATTACTTTAAATAAACTCAAATTATTATCAACATGCTTATCAATATTCGGAAAAACATTTCATGGCAACTTATCTTTCATGAGTTTGGAAACCACATTAGGTCCTTTCGAAATCCTTGACTTAGTAAATACGCATTGTACTAATCCTTATTTACTAAGGGTTTCTTAGTATTCGTACGAGGTAACAGGGATGTGTTAGGTTTGAAATAGTTTAATCACACAAATCTAAAACTATGCGGATAATGAGCTTTGTTTAGGGTTGTTATGCAACCTGCAATTTAATTGGGTTAGGATCTAAATTGAGCATCTACATTTCAATTATGCGTTCATTAGCTGTCGTCTGGTTAGGATCACTCAGCTAATTCAGGTGCATTTCAATCATGTATGAACGAAATATAGACTTGATTTTAATTGAAAACATGATCGATTGAGGCACAAACATTATAAGAATGAATCAAATTATTATTATTTAATCAAAGCAATCATCCTAACTTAAATAAAATTAAGCTATCATTGTTGTAAACAAGAACAATGAACACATAGCAAACATTCTTGAATTAAATTAAAGAAAAGAAACATTAAACCTAAATCAAAGTGGCTGTCATCCAAGACTCTGACTGACGAGGGCTCATTCGTTCCTTCGCTTTGCTCCTTTGTTGATGACTCTCCAAGGTGGCCGACCAAGGGCTCTTTAAGAGGCTAATTTTGCTAAAAATCCTTTGCAAAGATGATGATAGGCATGAGGGAGAAAGAAAGCTAAAAGAGTTGAGAGAGGAGAGAATGATGAATGAGTGAGGGATGATTAGAAAAGTGAGAAATGGGGTTTTATTTATAGGTAAGGCAAGGAAGCAAGTTTGATAAAAATAGGAGTGTCCATCACTTGAAACTTTATCCAAGGGTGGCTGTCCATGATTTGTGGAAGTGTGGCTGGTTTTTTCTTGATTTAAGTGCCACAACATCATCAGTATCAAGACTCGTTCAATTACAAATCTCTGGGTAAATCTCTGATTTCTTCAACTCTTTAAGGACCTTGTGTAATTAAACCAAAATTTGATTTATGAACATCCATATGCAGCCAAATTTTGGGTTGACTTGGTCCTCTATTTGGATGGTTTTGTAATCAAAATAAATCTCTCAGACTTGTCCAAAAATAGTAGATAATTTAGAGGACCAAAGAATATAATTTAACCACTTTAATTAGTCAATTTACTTAATTAATTAAAACCTAATTTACTAATGAAATATATTAAAATAAATTTTTAAATATAACTTTATATTTTATTATTTAATTTAATCATGTATTGCCTACATTATAGCTTGAAAATTTAATATGCTCAAATTAATATAAAAAAAGCCATTTTCTGCATGAAAACTATATAATAAAGCATGAAATCACATTCTAATAATTTCTACGTCCCATTTTCATATTTTCATATATTTCATTAATTTATTAAACAATTACTTGGTTTTAACAACAAATTTAAGTAAAAAGGTGATGAATTATATAGGAAAAATCTTATATATTTTTCGGTTTACAGTAATCATAATTAAGTTCATCTGAGCATACGTTATATAAAGGATTTAGCCTGGACTGGTAATCCTGTTATACGATATGTGGCTCAAGATTATGTTACTTGAGTAAGTGCCCTAATGGGTACCCTCGAATAAAAATTGACGGATTATGGAATCGTACACCTCGAGTGTACTACTTGAGCATCCATCGAAATTCCAATGATTAAACGGACATAAAACTCTTGACTTGGTATAAGAATTATGAGATGAAATGATAATGACTTGAAAGAATATTGCATAATGAGCTCATCAATGTTTACTTGATTGTTATGAAGATTTTGGTGACTAACATGTTTGGTTGAATGCATGTGTTTAGGCAATGTTACTAATGGATGGTAACATGATATTGTATGCTTAGATCTAATAACGGGATTGGTCAGTTTAATTTCTGTTATACGAACTTACTAAGCATGTAATGCTTACTTCATTTATTTTTTGCCTGTTTTATAATGCTTAGAAGCTCGTGAAGGTTAGAGATCACTGGAGCATCGTTACACTATCAACTAGTCATTTTGGGTATACTTAGTAAAATCATTTTGGTATGGCTAGTAATGGTTTATTTTGGTATGATTAAGTAGGTTATTATGATATATTCATATATGATATGTTAAGTATGTTGATAAAATGATGTTAATGCCTACATTAATCCAAGGTAAGTTTATAATCACATATGCGTGTAATGGTATGCCACGATGAATGATGAAATTGTTTAATTTGTATGCTTGGATTGGTTGGTATTGGATGTGTGTTTTAAGTGCAGGTTTTGGGTGAAACTTTGGGTGAGAAATGAAGCTACAAGTGGCTTCATTTTGTTCATACGGGTGGACCCACGGGCATGTGTCTAGACCGTGTGTGACACACGGCTTGGTAATATGGGCATATGGTTAGGCTGTGTGTCCCGTGCAACTTAATTTTGAGAAACAAAATGCTTAGAATTGAGTACACGGGCAGAGACACGGGCGTGTGTCTCAGCTGTGTTTTACATGACCTAAAACACGAGTGTGTGTCTTGGCCGTGTGAAACCTGCATCTAATTTTGAATTAAATTAATTAACCACACGGGCATGTGGCATGGTCTGTTCACAAGTCAGAGAGTTACACGGGGTCAAACACGGCCTCTAGCACAGGCGTGTCCTAGGGTCACACGAGCGTGTCCCTTGGAGCACATGGGTGTGTGAGCCCTACACCTTAGAAAAATTTTGTAAGGTCGCAAAAATTTCTTAGAGAGTTCCCGATTAAGTCTGGACTCGATTCTAATACTCGTATTGGGCCTTGAGGGTCCAATCAAGGAACGTTTTGAATGTTCTCGGCTAATGAATAGTAGTTTACATAATTTGTTTGAAAAATGTTTTGAAAGTTTTGGTAATACTCTGAAAACATGTTTTGATGATGGATTTGGGTTAGGGGTGTTACATTTAGTGGTATCAGAGTTACAGTTAGTCGATTCTCAGATTTGACGTAGTAAACACGAGTTCAGCTATACACGCCATTATATAAATTGTGATAGTATGATGACTCCTGATCATTTTAAATGTGTTTTTCATATAGTAATATCATCCAACCGAGCTAGAACTGAATTCGAGGAAGTTGAGAACAATGCTCCAGCTTCAGTTCAAAGAGTTGCGTCAGCGTCTAGTAGTGAAAGGCTCGTGTCTAAGGGCCGAAGTGAGGAGGCAAAACAAGCCTTCTTTCAATTTATGAATGAATAGTTTACCCAGTATCTGAGAACAAACCCTACTGTACAATGACCTCTCCCACCTGCTCCTCAATCAGTTCCTGAGGTACCACAGGGTACTGAACCTGCTAGAATTGGTAAGCCTTTGATAGATAAGATCCGTAAACATGGGGCGGAAGAATTTAGAGCTACCGTAGATGATGATCTGGAAAGGGCTAAGTTTTGGCTAGAAAATACTATCCAGGTTTTTGATGAATTATGCTATACACCTGTTGAATGTTTGAAATGTGCAGTATCTTTATTGAAGGATACAACTTATCATTGGTGGAATACCACAACTTCAGTTGTACCAACAGAAAATGTTAAATGGGAATTCTTCCAAGCTAAATTGAGGAAGAAATATGTTAGTCAGAGATTTATGGACTAGGAAAAGAAAGAATTTTTAGAACTCAAACAGGGAAACATGACTGTATCCGAATATGAACGGGAATTTGTTTGGTTGAGTAAGTATGCCAGAGAATGGGTTCTAACTAAGGCTGAAATGTGTAAACACTTTGAAGAGGTGCTAAATGAAGATATCAAGTTATTGATTGGAATTCTTGAAATAAGGGAATTTACAGTTGGCCGATTGAGCACACAAAGCTGAAGAATTGAGCAAAGAAAAGAAAAAAGCTGAAAGAGAGGCTCGAGTTTCTGGAAAAAGAACTATGAGTAAGTCACAGTTATTTGCTTCTAAGAAATTAAAGAAGTACTATGATTAGGTGACCATTTCTATGGGATATTCTGGAAGAGAGCGGGGCTCTTAACGTTCTAACCCAAGGTCTTCATCTCTATCTATGACCAGTGTGGGTAGTGTTGGTAATCCCAAACTAAAATGTAAACACTGTAACAAATTTCATCATGGGGAATGTCGGTCTAGAAGTGGATCTTGTTTTGGATGTGATTCATTTGACCATTTTCTAAGAGATTGTCTAGAAAGAATTGAAAAAGAGATAGAACCAGCTCCAAAACCTAGTAATCCTGTTTCGAAAGGTAAACCACCCTGTTACCTCGGCAATGTTAGTGGTAGTCGAGGTACTACCAAGGATACAGCAGTTAGATCTAAAGCACGAGCACCTGCAAGAACATATGCTATTCGTGCTACGGAATATGCCTCTACACCAGACGTCATTACTGGTACATTTTCTCTACTTGATACTGATATTACTGCATTGATTGATCCTGGTTCTACACATTCATACATATCCATGAACTTAGTGACTGTTAAAAATTTACCTGTTGAATTAACTGAATTTGTGGTTAAAGTTTCAAACCCCCTGGGCCAGAGTGTTGTGGTGGATAAAGTTTGTAAGAACTGTCTGTTGATGGTAAAAGGTTATTGCTTTCCGGCTAACTTGATGTTATTGCCATTTGATGAATTTGATGTGATCTTGGGAATGGATTGGTTAACCCAATACGATGCAGTGGTGAACTGTAAACAGAAATATGTTGTATTAAAATGTGAGAGTGGTGAATTACTTCATGTTGAATATGATAAACTAGATGGATTACCTAATGTGATATCAACAATAGCAGCACAGAAATATGTCAGAAAAGGTTATGACGCTTATGTTGCATATGTGTTGGATAATAAAGTGTCTGAATCAAAGATTCAGTCAGTGTCGGTTGTATGTGAATTTCCTGATGTGTTCCCAGAAGAATTACCTAGTTTACCACCGGATAGAGAAGTGGAGTTCTCTATAGATCTTGTTCTGGGTACAACACCTATATCTATAACAACTTACAGAATGGCTCCTACTGAATTGAAAGAGCTAAAAGTACTGTCGCAAGAATTTATTGACAGAGGTTTTGCTCGACCAAGTTTCTCACCTTGGGGTGTGCCGGTTCTGTTCGTAAAGAAGAAAGATTGATCGTTGAGGCTGTGCATTGATTACAGATAGCTCAACAAAGTTACAACAAAGGACAAGTATCCTTTGCCTCATATTGATGACCTATTTGACCAGTTAAATGTGGCACTATATTTTTGAAGATTGATCTTCGTTCTGGTTATTATCAACTACGGGTAAAAGATTCAGACGCACCCAAGATAGCTTTTAGGACCAGGCATGGACACTATAAGTTTCTTGTGATATCATTCAGCTTGACAAATGCACCTGCAGTGTTTATGGATCTAATGAACATAATTTTCAGCCTATATTTAGACAGGTTTGTGGTGGTATTTATAGATGATATTTTGGTTTACTTCCAAGATGAAAATGAACATACGGAGCATTTAAGAATAGTGTTGCAAACTTGGCGAGAGAAACAATTGTATGCCAAATTTAGTAAATGTGAATTTTGGCTACGAGAAGTTAGTTTTCTTGGGCATATAGTATCTGCTGAAGGTGTCAAGGTGGACCCGAATAAAATTTTAGCCATTTTTAATTGGAAGCCACCAAAGAATGTGTCTGAAGTCTGAAGTTTTCTGGGACTAGCAGGATACTATCGGAGATTTGTAAAAAGTTTTTCAATGATAGCTTCCCCGATGACTCGTTTGCTACAAAAAGATGTAAAGTTTGAGTGGACTGACAAATGCCAGTAGAGTTTTGACAGATTAAAGGCTTAGAAGCACCAGTGTTAGTTCAGCCATAATTAGGTAAGGAATTTATAGTTTACAGTGATGCGTCATTCAATAGTTTAGGTTGTGTTTTGATGCAAGAAGGTAAAGTTAGCCTATGCTTCAATACAACTAAAGCCACATGAAAAGAACTACCCGACACATGATCTTGAACTGGCAGCCATAATGTTTGCATTAAAAATCTGGCGGCATTACTTATTTGGGGAAAAATGTCACATATTCATTGATCATAAAAGTCTAAAATATTTGCACAAAAAGATTTGAATTTGAGACAGCGCATGTGGCTTGAATTACTAAAAGAGTATGATCTTGTTATTAACCACCATCCAGGAAAAGTCAACGTTGTGGCGAATGCTTTGAGCAGAAAATCCCTATATACTTTGTGAGCAATGAATACCTAATTATCTTTGTCTGATGATGGTTCAATCAAAGCAGAGTTAAAAGCTAGACCAATGTTTTTGCAACAGATCTCTGAAGCTCAGAAAAATGATAGTAAGTTGCAAGCAAAATGGGTACAAAGTGAACCAACTCCTGGCTCAGAATTTTAGATCAGGATTGATGGTTGTCTGTTATTTAAAGGCAGAGTATGTGTACTGAAAAGTTCTAAACTAGTACAAAAGATTTTGAATGAATCTTATAATGGTAACATGTCTATGCATCCTGGTAGAAATAAAATGTATAATGATCTGAAAAAGATATACTGGTGGCCGGGAATAAAACGAGATATTTTTGAGTTTGTATCTAAATATTTGATATGTCAGCAAGTAAAAGCTGAACATCAATTGCCTTCTAGATTATTACAGTCAGTTACGATACCAGAATTGAAATAGGAAAGAATTACTATAGACTTTGTATCGGGGTTACCCTTGTCTCCAAGGAAGAACGATGTCATTTGGGTAATTGTTGATCGGTTTACAATGTCTGCAAACTTTATTCTGGTATGTATGGATTATTCCTTAGATAGATTGGCTGAGTTATATGTTTATGAGATTGTCAGATTGCATGGAGTGCCTGTCTCTATTATTTCAGATAGAGATACTCAGTTTATATCTCGATTCTAGAGCAAATTGCAAGAAGCTCTGGGTACTCAGTTACACTTTAGCACTACATTTCATCCCCAGACAGATGGTCAATCTGAACAGGTAATACAGATCTTGGAAGATATGATTCGGTGTTGTATACTTGAGTTTGAAGGTAATTGGGAAAAGTATTTGCCTTTGGTTGAATTTGCTTATAATAAAAGTTATCAGTCTCGCATTAAAATGGCACCGTATGAAGCTTTGTATGGTCAGAAATGTAGAACCTCATTATATTGGATAGAACTCAGTGAGAAAAAGTTACACAGAGTTGACCTGGTCCGAGAGACCGAGGAAAAAGTGAAAGTAATTCGGGACAGTTTGAGAGCAGCCTCTGATCGTCAAAAGTCCTACACTGATTTGAAGTGAAAAGAAATAGATTTTCAAGTCAGTGACAAAGTATTCTTGAAAGTGTCGCCTTGGAAGAAAGTTCTCTGGTTTTGTTGTAAAGGAAAACTGAGTCCACAGTTCATTGGACCATATGAGATTAAAAAAAATAATTGGACCAGTTGCTTATCGGTTAGCTTTACCACCAAAACTTGATCGGATTCATAATGTTTTTCATGTGTCTATGTTACGACAGTACCAATCCGATCCTTCACATGTTATTTCTTTGATAGAGGTTGAGATTCAGCATGATATGACATATAGCGAAGAACCGATCAAAATCTTAGCTCATGAAACAAAAGAGTTAAGATATAAAACGGTAGCTTTAGTGAAAGTTCTTTAGCAACGACACGGTATAGAAGAGGCTACTTGGGAGCCGAAGGATACTATGAGGAAGCAATACCCGAATCTTTTTGATGGTAAGATTTTCGAGGACGAAAATCCCTAAGGGGAAAGAGTTGTAACAACCCATTTTTCAGTGAAATCGAAATAGTGGTTTCGGGACCACAAATTCGATTCAAAAATAAGGTTTATTTTTATTTCATTATATGGTTCGTATTATAATGGGCATGTCATGTGAAAATTTTGATACGAAAATTTTATCGATTAAGTGTTTAATTACGAGAAGGACTAAATCGCATAAAATGCGAAAGTTGAATTCTAGTAGTTATAAGAATTAAATAGCTATGGAATTCAAATCTAGAGGTCCTTATATAGTAATTAGACCATTAAAGAAAAGTATGTAAATTCTTGGTGACTCATTCATGGAAATTTAGAAAAAGGGCAAGGACTAAATTGGAAATTTCAAAATACTTAATTAATTAAAAGGCAAAAAGAAAATATCATCTTATTTTCTCATCATCTTCAACCTAAAAACACATGGAAAACCTAGGAGAGAGAGAGGAAACTTTCAAGGCCTAATTGGGTAAGTTTTCTTGTCCCGTTTTTAGTAATTTTGATATTTTTGAAACAGAGATAACTTAATCTCTCTATTTGAGGGATTAATTTGAAAATTTATCAAAGTAAGGAAAATGGGTCAAGGATGTATATGCTGAAAATTATAAATTTATGGTAGAAAATGAAAGGTTGTTGATAGATAAACAACTTTTATAAAATGATTTCTGATGGAAATATGATTTAAGGACTAAAATGTAAACTTGTGAAATTGAAGAAAAATTCTGAATTTTTATGAATACAAGTGCTGTAAAATTTGTAATGGGATTTTGGTTAGGTTTGGAATAGGGAGTAAATTGCACAAGTTTCATTTTTCGAGCCTAGGGACGAAATCAAAATTTATGGAAAAGTTAAGGGCAAAATGGTAATTTTGCCTAGGACGTAAATTGAGTCCATTTAAATATGAAATGTGTGAAATTGATGATTAAATTTATTTATATAAATTCGAACAACACTAATTCAAGGTTAGATCAAGGAAAAAAAAGGTTTCGATTTAGTAAATTTCTAACGCGAACAACTGTCGAGGTAAGTTCGTGTAACTTAATCGGGCATGTAAATATGCTTAATTGAATGTTGTGTTGTATGGAATGTGATTTATATTAATGTACATTACTTGAATGCTATAATGAGGAATTTAATACATGTTTGAAATGGTGAAAAAAGGGTTAAGTCCCGATTGAATATTGGATTCCAATGATTATATGCGTTTTCCCGAAACGAATAAGGTCTTGTATTTGTTACGGATGGGATTTAGCTTGGACGAGTAATCCTATTGGCCTTGTTATAGAAAGGATTTAGCCCAGATGACTAATCCTGATATAATACCTCTCGAGTATACTTTACGATTAGGATTTAGCCTAGACTAGTAATCCTAATTGAGTTCTTCTGAGCATACGTTATATAAAGGATTTAGCCTGGACTGGTAATCCTGCTATACGATATGTGGCTTGAGAGTATGTTCCTTGAGTAAGTGCCCTAATGGGTACCCTCGAATAAGAATTGACGGATTATGGAACCGTACACCTCGAGTGTACTACTTGAGCATCCATCGAAATTCCAATGATTCAATGGATATAAAACTATTGACATGGTATGAGAATTATGAGATGAAATGATAATGACTTGAAAGAATATTGCATGATGAGCTCAGCTATATTTACTTTATTGTTATAAAGATTTTGGTGACTAACATGTTTGGTTGAATGCATGTGTTTAGGCAATGTTGCTAATGGATGCTAACATGATATTGTATGCTTAGATCTAATAATGGGATTGGTAAGTTTAGTTTCTTTTATAAGAACTTACTAAGCATGTAATGCTTACTCTGTTCATTTTTCCCCTGTTTTATAGTGCTCGGAAGCTCGCGAAGGTTGGAGATCACTGGAGCATTGTCACACTATCAACTAGTCATTTTGGGTATACTTAGTAAAATCATTTTGATATAATGGCATGTATAGGAAAACTTGGCCATTAGTGGCATGAAAATGATGTTTTGTAACTTAGCCATTGGAATGGCTAGTAATGGTTTATCTTGGTATGATTAAGGAGGTTATAATGACATATTCATATGTGATATGTTAAGTAGATGTGATCAAATGACATTAATGCCTAAGTTAATCCAAGGTAAGTTTATAATCACATATGCATGTAATGGTATGCCATGACGAATGATAGAATTGTTTAATTTGAATGCTTGGATTGGTTGGTATTGGATGTGTGTTTTAAGTGCATGACTTGGGTGAAATTTTGGGTAAGAAATGAAGCTAGAAGTGGCTTCATTTTTTTCACACGGTCGGACACACGGGCGTGTGTCTAGACTGTGCGTGAGACATGGCCTAGTAATATGGGCATGTGGTTAGGCTGTGTGTCCCCTGCACCTTAATTTTGAGAAAAAGAATGCTCGAAATTGAGCACACGAGCAGAGACAAGGGCATGTGTCTCAGTCGTGTGTTCTACACGGCCTAAAACACGGGCTTGTGTTGATCGCGTGATTCGTAGCAAGTAATAAATATTTATAATGAAGATCAAACCTAAACTAACTATTATCACGATGAAAAGGCAAGCGCACCTATCGAACAATAGTATAGTAATGGCAAGACTGGGATATCGTACCCAAGGGAACCAAAAGTACTAGTAATAACTATCTTTTTATTATCTAGCCTAAGAATAAAAAGGGTTTGTTTATTAAACTAATTATATAAACTAATTAACTAATTTAATTAAAGCGAAGAGAAGATTTGGAAAAGACTTGAAGAAAAGCAATTGATAAAGATGACACCCAAGAAGGAATTCACCTAGATTTCACTTGTTATCTGACTCTGAACCAGGCGATTTATTTATTTGACTTGATCCGTGAGACTCCTTAACCTACATTATTATCTCTTTCGAGACTAATAACGCCTAACACTCAGTTGAATTAATTGAAATCTCTTTCTAATTAAAACCTCTAGGGAAGCAGTAAATCGATCTATGGACTCCAATATTAGGTTTCACCCTAATTCGGCAAAATCTCGTAACCCTATCTCTAGGCGTTTGATCAACTCTGCTTAATTATGCCAAATCTACTCTTAGGCAGGGTCTATTCTTTCTCTACATAAGCATATTAAATCAAGAGTCAATACCCAGAATATTAACTCAAGCATTAGAAACACATAATTAAGAACAAAACAAGTATTTATCATATAGTTCAGATAATAATAACAAGATCCATCATAGGTTTCATCCCCCTTAGGTATCCAAGGGGTTTAGTTCATAATGAAATAAGAATACATCTCAAAAGTATAAAAATAGCAAAACATGAAGAAAACTCTTAAAAACTCCTAAAGGGATTCTGAGAGAGATCTTCAGTCTTGGAATAGCTATGGCTTTTGGGATGGATTATCTGGCTTCCTTCAAGTAATTCCTGGCATGTGGTTCTGTGTTCTAGAAAAGTTCTAGAAAAGTTGGAAAAGTCCCCCTTAGTAGGTCATACTTAGGGTGTTTTTATAGGCTTTGGATTGGCTTTCTTCTTCCCTAAGTATCCTTTTTTCGTGTAAAATACAACTCTTTGAAAAAGGGACACGCCCGTGTGCCACGGCCGTGTGACGTGTTTGCTAGGCCGTGTTCGTTTCACTAAATTTCACACGGCCGTGTGGGTAAATGGCCAGGCCGTGTGAATTGGGAAATCCTTGGACGACACCCTCGACAGACTGGGCCTGTGAGCAGCCCGTCTAGCAAGGCTTAGGCCTTGTGATCTTCTTGATTTGGTCTTTTTTGTGTCTTTTACGCTCGGTTTTGGCTCCTTTTGACTCTTGGTGCTTTCCTGAGTATAAAACATGAAATAACTGGATTAAGAGCACCAAAATCCACAAATCTAATAGTAAACATCCATAAATATGCTAAGTATTTGGGGTAACAATATGTATAATTTAGCGTTTATCAAATACCCCCACACTTAAGCATTTGCTTGTCCTCAAGCAAAACTCTCATTTACTGCTAGAATTCATTCCTTTCAATCACATAATCATTATCGATAATGTTACAAATTATTCCACGGAGAATCATACAGTGAGAATTCAACCATAGGGATATTAAGAACTTTAAACAATCTAAATCGAATATTTTGATAATAAAATTATAGGTAATCTCCTTCCTCTAAGTAATTAACTTTAGTCCTAAATATACAAGAGATGACATCCTCACTAAGGTTTCACTCAAAACACTCAAAGTGTTTAAGGTTCAAAATTAAGCACTCGATTGTCAATATGAAATGTTATCACTATAGGCTTGCATGAAAATCAAATCTCAACCACTTGTAAATGATATGATACACAAATCAAAAGGTCTTTGCATGGTTGTAACGGGGTTTAGGTTACGGGTATAGATGCAAGCTGAAGAAACAAAGGTTAGAATCGAGATAATTTCAATATATCACCCCACTATCAAAAACTTAATTACTGAGTGACAACAAAAATCTAGAAGTATATTACATTAGCTCTCTTTTTCATGACAACTTTAGCTTGCTAAGAATTACAATAATAATACTGAGGTTAGTTTTTTTTTAAAGAACAAATCAAGTTAATACAATATAGTAGTTATACTCTATGATTCAGTAACAAAAATTGGTAATCAAAATGAGGTAACAATATTAAATTCAATCTCGATAAAAAGGGTCAAGTTAAGTAAGGGGATTTCAATAATAATGCGTTAATGGGTTAATGATGAGGGTTAATCAATAAAGAAAAAAGGTTAGTAGGCTCAAAGAGGGTTCACTAAGGGTTTAATTATGTGGGAAGTCTTTTTATGGAGTAAGTGGGTTATATCCTAAGTGCCTTTATCATCTCAGTATATCAAATCTTACGTGTGATCTCGACATGTATAATCGAAGCAAGTTCTAGAATAACAGTTCAATGTTGACACACTCAAACCACAAAAGAAGTGAGCAAGAAAGAAAGCTATATGCTCAAAAAGGCTAAAAAATCTCACAAAAAATTTGGGTTTTTGATGTCATTCCTGTATACTTAAGATTTCAAGATAATACCTCAATTCAGGAAATAATCTAAAAATTTTAGTTCTCAAAATACCAACTTATCATGCTGGTTCTTTAAGGTCCTACAATCAAATAATCATGCATAATTCCCTTGGTCTAATTCATGACATATCAACAATAATTATAGATTAATCAGAATCCGTTCTATCAATATTATGAGAAAATCACTTAAGCATAAGACCACATTTAGGGATTTGAGAATAATGCCAAAAGTTAGGTTTCATGTTTATGTTCACCCCCCCACACTTAAGATGTACATTTCCCTCAATGGACAAAGATAGACTATTCAAAATAAACAAAATCATAAGAGGGAAGGAGGTGAAACTCCCTGTTATATGGGTGCGGAGCTTGATTCTGAGGCTGTAGTGTTTGGGGAAAGTAGTAGCTACCATTATCCTTAGCTAGATGAAGAAATTGGGTCGTTGAACATGGCATTCATTTTGTATTGCTCCCTGTTTGTTTCCTCATTCCGTAAAATATTCCTAGCAGCTTGCTTTGGAAATCTGTAGAATCATGAAGAGCTTATTAAGAGTTGGTGTGGAAGAGAGTGTAGTGGGATTACTTGTTAGAAATACCATAAAAAAAATGAAGAAAGTAAAATTTACTAATATAGATATGTCTTTCATAAGAAAATAATAAAATTGAAATGAAATTAAAAATTAAGAATAAAAATAAAAATAAAGATAAGAATAAAGATAAAAATAAAAAGAAGGAGGATTCAATGATCCTCGTCAGTGGGGGCCTCAAGTGGTGGTGCTGGAGTGGTGATGTGAAATTGAGGGTGGTTTAGGGGTTGGGGAAGTAAGAATCTGAGGAATTGTGGATGAAATAGGGATTAGGGGTTAGAGAGGGGTAAATTTCGGCTAGGGTTTTGAAAGAGGGGAGAAGTAGGGGAGGGGCACACAGTCTAGGGACACGCCCGTGTACTCTGAGAGTGAGCCCATGTTTTTCAAATTTTTTCGATTTGGGTCGTGCCCGGCTACTATCCCATGCCTGTATGTCTTGGACGTATGTGGTGTACAGCCATATCACACGGCCGTGCTTAGCGTTGTTTGCTTCTCCCACGCCCGTGTATATGGTACCACACCCGTGCTCATCTATCAACCTCACCCACGGCTATGTCACACGGCCGTGGGGATTTATTGCATCCCGTGTTTTGGGAAAATCTTTGCCCTGTTTCCACACAGCCGTATCGTACGGTTGTGTCACTTCCCCTATTTTTCCACGGCTATAGGCACGCTCGTGTGGGTGGCCGTGTGTTCTGAAAGATTGTACAATTCCAAAAATTTAATTATTTAAAGTGTTAGAAGTAAGAAATCAAAATATGTTAGTACTCAGGTTGCCTTCCGAGAAGCGCTTATTTATAGTCTAAGATCGACTTACCTCTCCGTTGATTTATCATGGTGGTTTGAGGAGTTCATTCTCTTTGTTCCTGCTGTCAATCTTAAAATAAGGTTTTAATCGGGTGTTGTTTACCTTAAAAGTGTCAAACTTGGGATGACTCAACTCAACCGTACCGAATGGGAAAATACTGAGTACCGTAAGAGAGATCTCCTCATTTGGTGTGGTAGTGACAATGTAGGGATCTGTGGCATCTAGTAAGACTTTATCGCCTACCTTAAGTTGATTAGGAAAGGTATCGGGCTTGTTTTGGCGAAGTTTCAGTTTATCATGTGTTCTCAGTTTGTATTCTCGCCATTCGTCTAGCTCCTCTATCCGTAGCCTTTATTCTTCATGGACGTCTTTGTTTTCTTCATGATAGTAGCGCACTGTCTCTGTTGTCTTGGTTCGAGGAGGTTCTTGCAAAAATGACTGAATTTTAGTTTTATCATCGACAGGTTTTATAGCGTCTTCCTGAGTCTTAGAGGTTTTGATTGAGTCGCGTGTTTGGAGTGTAACTGCATCGTCACCTGCACGAAGTGTTAGCTCTCCTGTGCCGACATTAATAATTGTTCTGGCAGTTGCCAAAAAAGGTCATCCTAAAATTAAAGGTACCTCGTTATCCTCATCCATATCTAGGACGACAAAGTCTACTGGGTAAATAAACTTATCAATTTTAACGAGAACATCTTCAATAATACCCTTAGGAAATCTAACTGTTTTGTCAGCCAATTGTATGCTCATCCTAGTCTGTTTGGGTTTACCGAGACCTAGTCATTTAAACATTTTATAAGGCATAACATTTATACTTGCCCCTAAATCAGCTAAAGCATTATTCACAGATAAACTACAAATTAAGCAAGGAATAGTAAAACTCTCTGGATCTTTCAACTTGTTAGGTAGCTTATTCTTTAGAATAGCTGAGCAGACTGCATTGAGTTCCACATGCGACGTTGCATCTAATTTTATTTTATTGTCAGAAGTTCCTTTAAGAATTTTGCTGAGTTGGGCATCTGCGAAAGAACTTCAATAAAAGGTAAGTTAATATGTAATTTCTTTAAGAGTTTGACGAACTTACCGAATTGTTCTTCTGTTCTATCTTTCGTCATTGCTTTAGGATATAGCACACAAGATTTATAATTCGTACTTACCGTTTTATTAGGACTTACCTCACCATCACCTTTGCTTTCCACATCTTTTTGCCTTGGTTTTGGCTCAGTCTCATCGCATCCTTCTTGAGTATCAATTGCATTGAGCTGTTCCCTTGGGTTTGGTTCAGTATTACTTGGCAAACTACCTTGTGGTCATTCAAAAATTAATTTGGATAGTTGGCCTATTTGAGTTTAGAGTCCTTCAATTGATGCTTGTTAATTTTTGAGTGATGTCTCAGTATTCTGGAAGCGAGTTTCTAACGCTGAGATGAATTTGGATAGCATCTCTTCAAGGTTTGGTTTCTTCTCTTATTGATACGGTGGCTGTTGAAAATTCTAAGGATTCTGCGGCCTTTGATTCTGTTGACCACCCCAAGAGAAATTTGGGTGGTTCTTCCAACCTGCATTATAAGTGTTACTATAGGGGTTATTCTGAGATCTGAAATTATTGTTACCCATATAGTTGACTTGTTCCTCTTCGATTGTAGGATTGAATGGTGGGTATTCTATATGCACGCCTCCTCCACTTGAGTCACACCCCATTACTGGATGTACCTGCGTAGAACTAAGTAAACCATCAATTTTATTATTTAGAAGTTCTACCTGATTAGAGAACATGGTGACTGAATCGATGTTATAAACCCCGGCTGTTTTCGTTGGCTTTGTCCTCATAACTTGCCACTGATAGTTATTCAGTGATATCTCCTCTATAAATTCATAGGCATCTTCCAGTGTCTTATTGTTGATGGTTTCGCAAGCAACTACGTCAATCATTTGTCTTGTCGAGGGATTCATACCATTGTAGAACGTTTGAACTTGCAGCCATAGAGGTAACCCATGGCGAGGGTACCTTCTCAATAGATCCTTGTATCTCTCCCATGCATCGTAAAGTGTCTCTAAGTCCATCTACACAAAAGAAGAAATATCATTACGCAACTTAGCTATTTTTTTCGATGGAAAATATTTTAATAGAAATTTTTCGGTCATTTGCTCCCAAGTGGTAATGGATCCTCGTGGTAGTGAGTTCAACCACTGTTTAGCTTTATTCCTCAGTGAAAAAAGGAATAACTGAAGGCAAATGGAATCATTAGAAATGCCATTAATTTTGAAAGTGTCGCACAGTTCTAGGAAATTTGCCAAGTGCATGTTGGGGTTCTCATCCTGCAAACCATCAAACTGAACAAATTGTTGTATCATCTGAATCGTGTTAGGTTTTAGTTCAAATTTGTTAGCAGCTATAGCAGGTCTAACTATACTTGAATCAGTTCCTGTAAAATCAGGTTTAGCATAATCACACATAGTACGAGGAGCAGGATTCTGATTTGCTAATTCAGTGGGTTTGGCTTGCGGTAGCGGATTGTCTTGATTTTCAACCATCCCTTCAGTAGTAGTTGAGATATCGTCCTCTTGCTCTTTCCTTATGTATCTTAAGCTGTGCCTGATTTCTCGTCAGTTTTTACGAGCTATATGATCAATTTCCTCGTCAAAAAGCAACGGTCCTGACGGGTTTTTTCTAGTCATACACTACAAGAGCCTGCCAAGAGAAAGAAGAAGAAAGTTAGTAAAATAAAAATAGAAATAAAGTTAAATTGCAAGAAAAATAAATGACTAAAGTAATAAAAATTAAGTGTTCCTAATATTTCAGTTTCCCCGGCAATGGTGCCAAAAACTTGATCACGTGATTTGTAACAAGTAATAAATATTTATAATAAAGATCAAACCTAGTCTAACTATTATCACGACGAAAAGACAAGCGCACCTATCGAACAATAGTATAGTAATGGTAAGACCGGGATATCGTACCCAAGGGAACCAAAAGTACTAGTAATAACTATCTTTTTATTATCTAGCCTAGGAATAAAAAAGGTTTGTTTATTAAACTAATTATATAAACTAATTAACTAATTTAATTAAAGCGAAGAGAAGATTTGGAAAAGACTTGAAGAAATGCAATTGATAGAGACGACACCCAAGGAGGAATCCACCTAGATTTCACTTGTTATCTGACTCTGAACCAGACGATTTATTCACTTGACTTGATCCGTGAGACTCCCTAACCTACATTATTATCTCTTTCGAGACTACTAACGCCTAACCCTCAGTTGAATTAATTGAAATCTCTTTCTAATTAAAACCTCTAGGAAAGCGATGAATCGATCTATGAACTCCCATAATAGGTTTCACCTAATCCAAAAAATCTCGTAACCTATCTCTAGGCGTTCGATCAACTCCGCTTAATTATGCCAAATCTACTCTTAGGCGTCGCGTCTATTCCTCCTCTGCATAAGCACATTAAATCAAGAGTCAATACCCTAATATTAACTCAAGCATTAGAAACACATAATTAAGAACAAATCAAGTATTTATCATATAGTTCAGATAATAATAACAAGATCCATCATAGGTTTCATCCCCCTTAGGTATCTAAGGGGTTTAGTTCATAATGAAATAAGAGTACATCTCAAAAGTATAAAAATAGCAAAACATGAAGGAAACTCTTAAAAACTCCTGAAGGGATTCTGAGAGAGATCTTCAGTCTTGGAGTAGCTCTGGCTTTTGGGATGGATTGTCTAGCTTCCTTCAAGTAATTCCTGGCGTGTGGTTCTGTGTTCCAGAAAAGTTCTAGAAGCGTCAGAAAAGTTCCCCTTAGTAGGTCATACTTAGGGTGTTTTTATAGGCTTTGGATTGAATTTCTTCTTCCCTAGGTATCCTTTTTCCGTGTAAAATACAACTCTTTGAAAAAGGGACATGCCCGTGTGCCACGGCCGTGTGACGTGTTTGCCAGGCCGTGTTCGTTCCGCTAAATTTCACACGGCCATGCGGGTCAATGGCTAGGCCGTGTGAATCGTGAAATCCTTGGACGACACCCTCGATAGACCCGGGCATGTGAGCAGCCCGTGTGGCAATGCTTAAGCCGTGTGATCTTCTTGATTTGGTCGTTTTTTTCTCTTTTACGCTCATTTTTGGCCTCTTTTGACTCTTGGTGCTTTCCTGAGTACAAAACATGAAATAACCGGATTAAGAGCACCAAAATCCACAAATATAATAGTAAACATCCATAACTATGCTAAGTATTTGGGGTAACAATATGTATAATTTGGCGTTTATCATGTGTCTTGGCTGTGTGAAACCTGCACCTAATTTCGAATTAAATTAATTAACCACACGACCTACCACACGAGCGTGTGGCACGGTCGTGTGCACAAGTCAGTGAGTTGCACGGGGTCAAACACGGCCCCTAGCACTGGCGTGTCCCTTGGACCCCACGGGCTTTTGAGTCGTGTACCTTAGAAAATTTTTGAAAAGTCGCAAAAAATTCTTAAAATTCTCGATTAAGTCCCGACTCGATTCTAATGCTCGTATTGGGCTTCGAGGGTCAAATTAAGGGACGTTTTGAATTTTTTCAGCTAATGAATAGTAATTTACATAATTTGTTTGAAAAATGTTTTGAAAGTTTCACTATTGCTCCGAAACCCTGTTTTGACGACGGATTCGGGTTAGGGTTGTTACACAAATTCTCTAGCTGAACAATTTTCATGATCGCCTAATTTAATTGCACATCGAATAAATTGACTCAATTAAATTATTTGCAAAGTTGTAGAATTTTCTTCTAATTCAAATATAGTATGGTCAAGCTTTTGTTGAGCTAGTGGAGGGACCAATTGGACATATACAATTAGGCTCAAGTAATAGCAATTATGTGCAGAAGCATCGTTTTGATAATTCGTAATTTAATTAATCATGGAGTCCATCCACAAGGAGTACCATGATTAAAGACTCCTTATTGTATACTCTTTACAAAAAAAATTTAACCAACTCTTTTGTCCAATGACCTCGTCATGTGCGTGTCAACCTCATAAGATATCCTTGATTCTTTTAAGTTAAATCTGTTTACTCAATATAATCCTAGTTTATCTCATTGTCGTTATTATGTCTTCTTAATGATTAATATGATCTTTGCCAATAAATGACTGTGATAAATTGCTTGTTCAAGAACAAGAAACCTATGACAACATTCCATATATATCAATCTACATAATGCTAATGAGAGAATATCGTTAACTCTTTAATTAAGCTTGAATTCCATTATTTCTAGTAAAGCCATGCCATACACAAGTCACGTACCCAACATACCGACTATAGGCTCAATCATCTTTAGAGCATAAGCCTCCACTTATATCAAAGAACATGAGTTGCATATGCATGGCCAGTGACTAACTCAGGATATAAGTAAAATCCCATCATGAACGTCAGAAGTGAATTAATTCATCTTAGGTCTAGTCAAATGTATCATTTTGCTAATGAATACATCTATGTCTCTACCCGCGGAGTCAACTTCTTTGATAGCCAAGATTAGCCATTTCTTCAATTGGAATTGTAGACGACATAATAATCCTTCTCAATATTTGAATCAAATGCTCACTTTGACTCTTTTATGGGATTACAGACTTGTTTAGATTATCTGCTGAAGGAAGTTGTCTTTCTTGTAATGTAAACGTTCGTACAATGCCACCTATCATCAGTTTGAACTTAGAAAATCAATGAGCTAGTGTTTGCTTGTCACAATTTAGCAATACATGCAAAATACAAAAGATAGAAATACAAAAGACATAATAGTGATATGTGAACTTTATTTATTCATTATTCAAGTACGTAGAAAATAATTACATGTTTACTACAATATAGACATATTTTCCAAAAATCTCCCACTTGCCCTATTGAAGTAAATGTGTCATGTTTTGCATTCCCATATCTTCAATGTGTTTATTAATATTCCTAGTTACAAGAGTCTTAGTAAACAGATCCATAAGGTTTTCTTCAGAACATACTTTCACCACATTTATAATTCTTTCATCTATTGCCTCTCGTATCAAGTGATACTTACGATCAATGTGTTTTGTCCTCTTGTGACTTATCATTTCCTTGTTGTTAACTATTGCAGCATTGTTATCACAATACAATGTTATAGCTTTTTCCATACCAGGAATGACTTCAAGATCTGTTAAGAACTTTTGAAGCCATATTGCTTCTTTTTTTGCCTCAGAAGTAACTACATATTCGACCTCTATAGTAGAGTTAGCAATGCAAGTTTATTTTACACTTCTCCATACTTTGGCTCCACGACCTCGGACGAATAGATTTCTTGATGTCGATTTCCTTGAATCTTTACAGGTTTGGAAGTCTGAGTCTGTATATCCAATAGGAGTAAGGTTCTCCCCAGAACACAAGCATATAATTCCTGATTCTTTTACAATACCTTAATATATGCTTTACAACTTGACAATGCCTGAGACCAGGATTCGCCTGATATCGACTAATCATTCCTATTGCAAAACAGATATCTAAACATGTGCAAAACATTACATACATCATACTTCCAAATGCGAAAGCATATGAAACCTTACTCATATGCTATTTTTCTGTCACTGTCTTAGAATAATCATCTAAAGAAAGATGAAAACCTGATGCAGTCAGCTAAGCGCCTGACTTCACACCGGTCATTGCAAAATTTTCAAGTACCTTATCAATGTATGAAGCTTGTGATAGAGCTATCATTTTATTCTTTTGATCCCTAAGGATTTGAATTCCAAGAATATAACTAGCTTCACCCAAGTCTTTCATGCTAAACTATTGAGCTAACCATAGTTTAACCGATGATAATTCTCCTACATCGTTTTCGATAAGTAGAATATCATTGACATACAAAACAAGGAAGACCATCCTTTTTTCTTTTATATGCTTATAAACACAAGGTTCATCAGCATTTTTCTCAAACCCAAAAGTCTTGATCATTTGATCAAATCTTTTATTCCATGAGCGGGATGCCTGCTTAAGTCCGTAAATGGATCATAGCAGTTTGCAAACTTTTTGCTCCTTTCCTTTGACAATATAACAGTGGGTTGAACCATGTAAATGGTTTCATCAAGATAGCCACTCAAGAATGCTATCTTGACATCCATCTTCTAGATCTCGTAATCGAGAGCAGCAATAATAGATAATAGTATGCGGATAGACTTGAGCATGGCTATCAGAGAGAAAGTCTCATGTAATTAATGCCTTCTTTCTATGTGTAGCCTCTCCTTACAAGTCTAGCTTTATTTTTTTCCATTTTCTCTTACATATTTCTCTTCTTCTTGTAGACCTACTTACACCCTATGGGTTTAATCCCAACCGGTAAGTCTGCAAGTTCCCACACCATATTGGATTTCATAGAATCCATCTCGGCATCCATAGCCTGTGCCTAGAGTTTGAATCAACGTTTTGCATAGCCTCCTCGTAAGTGAGTGGATCATCATCCTCATAGCTGGCTTTCGTATTATAAATACTACCATCACAGGGGAAGAATTTTGGTTTCTTAGAAACTCTTCCATTATGACGAATTCCCCTATGTTGTTGATTGTTTGTAGGTCTTTCTACAACTTTTTCTAGAATTGAACTTGGTGATTGTTCTATAACTCTCGAAAGTTTCTCGACTACCACTTTACTTTGAGGCTTAAGTTATCCATGTAAATTTCCATAATGAAAGTAGCATGAGTATAAAATTTAATCATATTATCTTTCAGATTATATAATAATCCACCATTTGTTCCTTTCGAATATCCTACAAACATGCACAATTCTGTCCGTGCATCCAACTTCTTTGCATCCTTATCTAGAATATGTGTTGGACAACCCCATCTTCTAAAGCGATTTAGAGTGAGTTTCTTTTCATGCCACAATTCATAAGGTGTCTTACAATCAACTTGGTTGGCACATCATTCAAAATATAGCAAGCTGTTTGTATTGCACATCCCTAGAAGGAAGTAGGGAGTTGTGAATACTTAACATTGAATGAACCATGTCAAGCAAGACTCTATTCCTTTTCTTAGCTATTCCATTCTTTTATGGAGTACCCGACGCTGTCAATTGGGATAAAATCCCATTGTCTATGAGGTATCCTAAGAACTTCTCGGACAAGTATTACCCACCCTGGTCAGACTGGAGATTCTTTATGGATAAACCTAATTGCTTTTCCACTTTCGCATGAAACTCTCGAAATTTATCAAAGGTTTTGCTTTTGCGGTGCATTAGATAAACATATCCATATCAAGAATAGTTATCGATGAAAGTCACGTAATAATCGTAACTTCCTTGGGCACTGATGCTCAAGGGCCCACATACATCAGTGTGCACAAGTTCTAAAGGTTGGTTGGCCTTTATACCTTTCGCATTAAAAGACTTCTTAGTCATTTGGCCTTCCAAGCAAGATTTACATTGTGGAAGACTAACTTCTTTAAGCATACTTAAGGGACCATCTTTCATATGTCTAGTGATTCTTTCTTGGTTAATATGACCAAGTATTAAACTATTTCAGTTTGAAACTTTGAGTAATTATTTGATTTGATAAAGTAGAAATTGTTTTCCATCCATCCATTATAGATTAAAGAACGATTTCTATGAATAACAATCCCTTTATTGAATGTTAGAGTATAACCGTCATAAAATAAACATACTATAGAAATTAAATTCCTCTTAAAACGAGGTACATAAAATACATTCTTTAAAACAACCTTCCTAAAATTATCAAAATGTAAAATAACTTTTCCCACTGTTTTGGCTGAAACATAGCTCCCATATTCGGTTCGCAATGAGAGACTCCTGTCACACAGATTTTGCATTTCGTTGAACCCCTATAAAGAAACACACACATGGTTAATGGCTGTAACGTGGTTTGCGCAAGTGTACACAGTCATTCCAGTAATAAGTAAGTAAAATGAGTTATCGTCTCCACAAGGATTGTATATTTTAATCAATTAATTACAAAATTTTAAATCAAAATTTGGTAAAAAAATTCAATAATTTGAATGGTGGATGATTAAACTAACTTATCTAAATGCAAGATGATCCCTATGCAATTTTATATAAATGCAAATGTTCTAAATGTATGAATGGATGGCATTAGCAACAAAAACAACCAACATTAAATAGGCTAGGATAATTATATTAATCAATTCAATTTACTTTATCATGCTAAACAATGTTAGGAAATACTTCCATGGCAACTCGATCATTCAGGGGTTTGGAAACCAAATTAAGTCCTTCTGTAGTCTTTTACTTAGTTAAATATGCATTTTCCTGATCATATTAGTAACAGCCCATTTTTAGGTCAAATCAGAACAGTGGTTTCGGGACCACAAATCCGAAGTCAAAATATTTATTTTACCGTTTAAATGCTTAATTTGGTAAAAAAGACTAAATCGTGTAACATGTAAAATGCATGTTCTATTAGTTAAAGGTGGTTAATTGCTATGATTTAGAAAATCAAAGGTCCTTATATTGAAATTAGACCATGATTAAGGTTGGTGGACATTTATGTCCATGGCTTATGTGTTATATTAAGGTTTTATTAAAGGTTAATTTAGTAATATGTTAAAGATTTAACACGTTGCCATTGTTGAATGCTTGAGTAATTTGATGATTGATGATAGATTATGAAAGTTTGATGATAGTTTTACATGTTTTGTTAAGTGATTTTTGACAAAAATGTCAAAAAGGGATAAATTTGTAAAAATGCAAAATTATGTTGTTAAAAGTGTGAAATAATGAAAGATATGGGCTGTTAGTATTGTATAATAAGTTCAGCTAGCTTGGGTTTCATGAAAATTGAATGAATTTCATTTTTACTAGCTTAGGGACTAAATTGTAAAAAATGTAAAACATTGGGGACAAATGTGTAATTTGCCAAAATAAGGAAATATGGGCTTAATTGAATTGAATAATTATTGAATGGGTTAAATTTTTTATAATATAGATCAAGATAAGCAAATACCAGATCTAGAGCAGGGAAAAAAAAGGTTGGCGAATAGACGATAATTTCCATCCGAGCGATACGAGGTAAGTTTGTATATTTAGAGTCGAACTTTTAGATACTTGTAATTATTTGAAATGAATGTATATAATTTAATAATTGATATACTTGAAATATGAATGCCTTATCAATATAATCTCTTTGTTACCGAGCCCCGTTTGAACCGTATGAATTCGTAGGATACGAGTGACATGTCACTAGGGTTACCGTTTTGGTCGAGCTCCTGCATTTGTTGCAAAATCACCACAGCTCATAGGAGCTTACTGATATATCAGCTCATAAGAGCTTACTGTTCTCAGCTCGTATGAGCTTACTGATTCAGCTCGCTAGAGCTTACTGATTCAGCTCGTTAGAGCTTACTGTTTCAGCTCAATAGAGCTTACTGTCCATTAGCTCAGAAGGAGCTTACCGATCATGGCTTAAAAGAGCGAAAATGATAATGAATTGACAGAATACTGATGTATATCATTCGAGTATCCTTTGATATTCTAATAGGTTCAACGGGTATAAATTCTGTTTACACGAATAAGTAATGTTATTGAATGAATTATTGATTATATGATTGAGAATGAAATGTTGAATACAATGTATATTGAGTATTGCATTGTGATAATGGATGATTTCATGTGTTATATGACTAACTTATTGATGAATATTTGTGTTAGGCATTTGGAAATTGTATGGAGTTTTCCTTAATTATTTGTATTGATTTGGTATAAATGGTAAGTTTAATTCTAAATTATACGGGCTTACTAAACTATAAAGCTTACTCTGTTTCTTTTTCTTTGTTTTATAGAGGCTCGTTAGCTCTCTCGTTTCGGACAAGTAAGAGTTTCACATCACACTATCAAATTTCCTATTGGTACTTTTGAACTTGTGGATAATTGTAAATATGGCATGTATAGGCTAGTTTAATTGGTGATAGCTATGGTTACTTGAGAATTATGTTTTTGGTATAATTTGTGTATAAGTTAAGCCATGTGATTTAGCTTATTTTGGTACTATGTTTTAGTTGTGTATAAGTGTTCAATTATGGTATGTTTTGGCAAGAAATAGATGGAATGAAAATGTACAAATAATGTCTTGATGTGTAGTTTACATATGAATGGATAATGCATTATGTTAATTAGGTATTTGAGTGCTAAGTTGTATTGGTATTTTTGTGCATGAAATGTTATGCAATGGCTGCCTATTGGGTTATGAAATGTTGTCATTTATACTTGTGTTTGCTTATGAAAATAGGGTGGCGAAATGGTTTTGCAAATAGCCTATTTTTGTCCACACGGTCACGGAGACGGGCGTGTGTCTCGGTCGTGTGTGACACACGGTCATGTTACACGGCCGCGTGTCCCCTAATGTTGAAATTAAATTAAAGTCAGTATGCTCCACACGGCCTCATACACGGGCGTGTGACCAGTCGTGTGGTACAAGTTAGTATACCCCCTTAAATGGCACACGGCCTAGCACACGGGCGTATGACTTGGCCGTGTTGCATAAGTCAGTATACTCTCCAGTCTTCACACAGCCTGGTATACGGGCCTATCCTCGGCCATGTGATACAAGTCAATATATATGCCCTGTTTCCATACGGTCTAAGACACGGGCATGTCTTTTAGCCGTGTGAGGGACAAGGCCTGTTCACACAGGCGTGTGACACTTGAAATGTTGAAATTTTTCTAAGTTTCCAGAATTTTCATAAGTTATCGGTTTAGTCCTGAATCACTTCTAAAGCATGTTTAAGGACTTGTAGGCCCTTAAAAGGGACAATATGTTTGTATGAATGTAATTTGTATGAGATATGTATTAAATGATGTGTATTGATTGGTAATGCCTCATAATCCTATTCCGGCAACGGATACGGGTTAGGGGTTTTACGTTTGTTGGTATTAGAGCTATGGTTTAGTCGATTCTAGGACTAACGTAGCTTATATGAATCTAACTATACATGCCATATATAAAAATTTGATAGTTTGATGACTCCTGATGTTTTCAAATGTGTTTTTATATAGCAATGGATCCTAAACAGGCTATAACAGATGACATAGAAAGAAACACGCTAGCTCCCGCTCAAGGGACAACGCTTTCTGAATCTAGACCCGCGACGAGTAGTCACGGGTGTGAGGCTATTCTTTCAGATAATGAACGAGTGGTTCATACAGTACATTCGTACGAACCCTGCTGTTCAACAACCTCCACCCCCACTTGTTCCCCAACCGATCCCTATAGTTCCTCAAGGTATTGATCCTTTTGCGATTGAATAAACCACCTATCGATAAAATATAGAAACATGGAGCTGAGGAATTTAGAGCCACTGTTAATAATGACCATGAGAGAGCCAAGTTTTGGCTTGAGAACACGATTCGGGTATTTGACGAATTATCTTGCACACCTGAAGAATGTTTAAAGTGTGTAGTATCACTGTTGAGAGATATCGCGTATCAGTGGTGGAATACCTTGATATCCGTAGTTCCGCGAGAAAGAGTTACTTGGGATTTCTTTCAAGTTGAATTTAGAAATAAATACATCAGTCAAAGGTCCATTGATCAAAAAAGAAAAGAATTCCTTGAATTGAAGCAGGGTTGTATGTCAGTCACAGAATATGAAAGAGAGTTTGTACGACTCAGTAAATATGCATGTGAATGTGTAAAAGATTCGAGGATGGATTGAATGAAGAAATCAGATTTTTAGTTGGAATTCTTGAGCTGAAAGAGTTTGTTGTTTTATTTAATAAAGCTTGTAAAGCCGAAGAGCTTTGCAAAGAGAAAAGAAAAGCGAATTCTGAGGCTAGGGATTCTAGAAAGAGATTTGCGGGCAAATCACATCAGTCAGCATCAAAGAAATTTAAAGAATATCATCCTTGTTCTACGGCTTCTATGGGAATTTCGATTAGAGACAGAGATGCGAGGCATTTCAGTTCTAAACTTCAGGCGACATCCGTTGCTAGTGTGGGAAGTGTTAGAAATGCAGGACTTGAATGTAAATATTGCAATGAGAGACATTACGGTGAGTGTAGATTAGTGAGCAGAGCTTGCTTTAAATATGGATCTCTTGATCATTATCTCCGGGACTGTCCAGAAAAGTTTACAGCTGAAAGAGAACAACTGGCGAAAATAAGTAACACAGCTACTAGAGGGAGACCACCCCAAAATACCAGAAATATGAGTGGTAACTGAGGTACTACAAGAGATTTGATTGTGAGATATGAGGCATGAGCACCTACCAGAGCTTATGCTACTCGTGCACGGGAGGAGGCATCATCGATAAACGTTATTACCGGTACTTTTTCTCTTTTTGATACTGATATAGTTACGTTGGTAGATCCTGGATCAACCAATTCATATATCTGTATGAATTTAGTTTTTAAAAAGAGTTTATATATTGAGTCTATAGAGTTTGTAATTAAAGTATCGAACCCCTTAAGCAAGTCTATTTTAGTTGATAAATTTGTAAGAACTGTCCTTTGATGACCCGGGGTTACTATTTTCAGGCTGACTTGATGCTTCTACTGTTCGATGAGTTTAATGTGATTCTTGGTATGGACTGGTTAACTATGCACGATGCGGCTGTGAATTGTAGACAGAAAACTATCAAATTGAAATGTCAAAATGGTGAGATTCTTCAGATTAAGTCTGATGATTGGAATGAATTACCTACTGTGATATCATCTATGTTAGGTTAGAAATATTTGAAAAAGGGCTATGATGCATATCTTGCATACGTACTGGATACAAAGGTGTCTGAATCAAAGACTGAGTCTGTACCTATTATTTGTAAGTTTTCAAATGTATTTCCAGAGGAATTACTAGGTTTGCGAACGATCAGAGAAGTTGAATTTGGCATTGAATTAGTACCAGGAACAACGCCGATATCGATAGCTCCATACAGAATGGCTCCAACAGAATTAAAAGAGTTGAAAGCTTAGTTGTAGGAATTAACAGACAGAGGTTTTGTACAATAGAGTTATTCTCCTTGGGGTGCACGGCATTGTTCGTGAAATAGAAAGATGGCACGATAAGAATGTGTATCGATTATAGACAGTTGAATAAAGTACCTATAAAGAATAAATACCCTCTACCGTGGATTGATGATTTATTTGATCAGTTGAAAGGGGCTACAGTATTTTCAAAGATTGATTTGAGAATGGCTTATTATCAGTTGCAAGTTAAAGAGTCAGATGTGCCGAAAACTACATTCAGAACAAGGTACAGACATTATGAATTCCAGGTTATGCCTTTCGGATTAACTAATGCTCCTGCAACTTTTATGGATTTGATGAATCGTATTTAGACAGATTTGTTGTTGTATTCATTGATGATATTCTGATCTATTCACGAGATGAATCTGAGCATACCGAGCACTTGAGAATTGTGTTAAAAAACTCTATGTGATAAGTAATTATTTGCAAAGTTTAGCAAATGTGAGTTTTGGCTCCGAGAGGTTGGATTTTTGGGACATATTGTTTCAGCTGACGGTATTAGAGTTGACCTGAGTAAGATTTCTACTATTGTTGATTGGAAATCTCTAAGAAATGTGTCTGAAGTTCATAGTTTTCTAGGTTTAGCGGGATATTACCGAAGATTTGTGAAAGGATTCTCAATGATTGAGACACCAATGACACGACTGCTACAAAAAGATGTGAAGTTCAAATGGTCAGAAAAATGTCAGCAGAGTTTTGAACAGTTGAAAGTATTGTTAACTGAAGCACCAATTTTTGTTCAACTGGAATCGAGGAAGGAATTTGTGATTTATAGCGATGCATTATTAAACGATCTAAGATGTGTTCTACTACAAGAAGGAAAGGTTATATCTTATGATTCTCTAAAAAATTGAAACAACATGAAAAGAGCTATCTGACATATGATTTAAAGTTGGCTGCAATTGTGTTTGCGTTGAAAATTTGGCGACACTCCTTATACGGTGAGAAATGCCATATTTATATGGATCACAAGAGCTTGAAATATCTGATGTCACAAAAAGATTTGAATTTGTGACAACGAAGATGGCTTGAGTTATTGAAAGATTATGACTTTGTGATTGATTGTCAATTGAAAGATTATGACTTTGTGATTGATTATCACCTGGGAAAAGCTAATGTTGCTGCTTATGCCTTGAGCCAAAAATCATTGTTTGCATTACGAGCAATGAACACCCAGTTAATGATTTGTGATGATGGGTCAATTTTAGCTGAATTAAAAGCTAAACCGGTATTTCTTCAACAAATCTGTGAAGCTCAGAAAGATGATCGTGAATTCTAAGTTAAACGGATTCAATGTGAGAACATCCATGATTCAGAGTTTTAGATTGGGACCGATGATTGTTTAAGGTTCTGAAGTAGAATTTGCATACTGAGAAATTCAGAACTCATTCAGAAGATTTTGCATGAAGTGCATCATAGTTGCTTATCTGTTCATCCTGGAAGTACCAAAATGTACAACAATCTAAAACAGCTTTACTAGTGGGGAGGCATGAAACGAGATATCTCAGAGTTTGTTTCTAAATGTTTGATTTGTCAACAAGTCAAAGCTGAACATCAAGTACCATTGGGATTACTACAACTTGTAATAATTTTCGAGTGGAAATGGGATAGAATTACAATGGATTTTGTGTCGGGATTGCCTCTAACTCCGAAAAAGAAAGATGCTATCTGGGTTGTCGTTGATCGGCTAACAAAATTTGCTCATTTCATACCGATACGTAAAAATTACTAACTTGATAGATTAGCTGAATTGTACATTTCTAAGATTGTTCAGTTACACGAAGGGCCACTATCTATTATTTCTAATAGAGATCCGAGATTTACTTCGCAATTCTGGAAGAAACTGCAAGAGGCTCTAGGAACCAAGTTGAATTTCAGTACTGCTTTTCATCCTCAGACTAACGGTCAGATTGAGAGAGTTATACAAATTCTTAAAGACATGTTGAGGTGTTGTATTTTAGAGTTTGAGGGCAGTTGGGAAAAATACTTATCGTTGATTGAATTTGTGTATAACAACAGTTTCCAAACGTGTATAAAGATGGCACCGTACGAAGCTTTGTATGTCTAAAAATGTCGAACTCCATTATACTGGACTGAATTGAGTGAGAAAAAGATTCACGGGGTTGAATTGATTAGACAAATTGAAGAAAAAGTAAAAACGATTCGTGACAGTTTAAAAGCAGCTTCAGATCGACAGAAATCCTATGCATATTTAAAATGTAAAGAAATTGAGTTTCAAGTCAAGGACTAAGTGTTCCTAAAAGTGTCACCGTGGAAGAAGATTCTTCGATTCAGTCGTAAAGGAAAATTGAGTCTATGCTTCATCGGGCCGTATGAGATTATTAAACGAATAGGGCCAGTGGCATATCGACTAGCTTTACCGTCAGAACTTGAAAAGATTCATAATGTTTTTCACGTTTCTATGCTACGTCGATACAGATCCGATCCGTCACATGTGATTTCTTCTGTAGATGTTGAGATACAGATTGATTTGACATAAAATAAAAAACCGATCAAGATTTTAGCTCGTGAAATTAAAGAATTGAGAAATAAGCGCATAGCCTTAGTAAAGGTTCTTTGGCATAAGCATGAGATCGTGGAAGCTACGTGAGAACCCGAGGAAGCTATGCGAAAATAGTACCCTAACCTATATACTGGTAAGATTTTCGAGGACGAAAATCCCTAAAGGGGGGAGTTGTAACAACCTATTTTTAGGTTAAATCGAAACAGTGGTTTCGGGACCACAAATTCAAAGTCAAAAATATTTATTTTATTATTTAATTAAAATTTACAGCATGATAGAATTATTGTGTGAAAGTTTCGTAAAGAAATTTTACCATTTAAATGCTTAATTCAGTAAAAAGGACTAAATCACGTAACATGTAATATGCATGTTCTATTAGTTAAAGGTGGTTAATTGCTATGATTTAGTAAATCAAAGGTCCTTATATTTAAATTAGACCATGATTAAGGTTAGTGGACATTTATGTCCATGGCTTATGTGTTATATTAAGGTTTTATTAAAGGTTAATTTAGTAATATGTTTAATAAGTTATACTAAATAAAACCAAAATCAATTTTTACTCATCTTCCTTCATATTTTTTGCCAAAATTGAGAAAGAAAATAAACTATTCTTTAGGTTTTCATTCAGTCACTTTGGAAGCAAGATTAAGGTACGATTTTAGCTCGATTTTTAATGATTTTTACGTTTTTGAGATCGTTGCTTTGTATTCTAACTAGCCCGTACCTCAGATTTTGAAATTGTTAAAGATTTAACATGTTGCCATTGTTGAATGCTTGAGTATTTTGATGATTGATGATATATTATGAAAGTTTGATGATAGTTTTACATGTTTTGTTAAGTGATTTTTGACAAAAATGTCAAAAAGGGACTAATATGTAAAAATGAAAAATTATGTGGTTAAAAGTGTGAAACAATGAAAGATATGGGCTGCTAGTATTGTATAATAAGTTTGACTAGGCTTGGGTTTCATGAAAATTAAATGAATTTCATTTTTACGAGCTTAGGGACTAAATTGTAAAAAATGTAAAACATTGGGGACAAATGTGTAATTTTCCAAAATGAGGAAATATGGGCTTAATTGAATCGAATAATTATAGAATGGGTTAAATTTGTTATAATATAGATCAAGATAAGCAAATACCAGATCCAGATCAGGGAAAAAAAAAGATTGGCGAATAGACGATAAATCCCATCCGAGCGATACGAGGTAAGTTCGTATATTTAGAATCGAACCTTTAGATACTTGTAACTATTTGAAATGAATGTATATAATTGAATAATTTATATGCTTGAAATATGAATGCCTTATCAATATAATCCATTTGTTATCGAGCCCCGTTTGAACCGTATGAATTCGTAGGATAAGAGTGACATGTCACTAGGGTTACCATTTTCGTCGAGCTCCTGCATTTGTTCTGGACTCACCACAGTTCGTATGGGCTTACCGATATATCAGCTCGTAAGAGCTTACTGTTCTCAGTTCATATGAGCTTACTGATTCAGTTTGTTAGAGCTTACTATTTCAGCTCAATAGAGCTTACTGTCCATTAGCTCAGGAGGAGTTTACCGATCATGGCTCAAATAAGCTGAAATGATAATGAATTGACGAAATACTGATGTATATCACCCGAGTATCCTTTGATATTCTAATAGGTTCAACGGACATAAATTCTATTTACACGAGTAAGTAATGTTATTAAATGAATTATTGGTTATATGATTGAGAATGAAATGTTGAATACAATGTATATTGAGTATTGAATTGTGATAATGGATGATTTCACGTGTTATATGACTAACCTATGGATGAATGTTTGTGTTAGGCATTTGGAAATTGTTTGTAGTTTACCTTAATTATTTGTATTGATTTGTTATAAATGGTAAGTTTAATTCTAAATTATACAGGCTTACTAAGCTATAAAGCTTACTCTATTTCTTTTTCTATGTTTTATAGAGGTTCGTTAGCTCCCTCATTTCGGACAAGTCAGAGTTTCACATCACACTATCCAATCTCCTACTGGTACTTTTGAACTTCTGGATAATTGTAAATATGGCATGTATAGGCTAGTTTAACTGGTAATAGTTATGGTTACTTGAGAATTATGTTTTTGATATAATTTGTGTATAAGTTAAGCCATGTGATTTAGCTTATTTTGGTACTATGTTTTGGTTGTGTATAAGTGTTCAATTATGGTATGTTTTGGAAAGAAATAGATGGAATGAAAATGTGCAAATAATGTCTTGATATGTAGTTGACATATGAATGGATAATGCATGATGTTAATTAGGTATTTGAGTGCTAAGTTGTATTGGTATTTATGTGCATGAAATGTTATACAATGGCTGCCTATTGGGTTATGAAATGTTGTCATTTATCCTTGTGCTTGTTTATGAAAATAAGGTGGCAAAATAGTTTTACAAATAGCCTATTTTTGTCCACACGGGCTGGGACACGGGCATGTGTCTCAGCCGTGTGTGACACATAGTCATGTTATACGGTCGTGTGTCCCCTAATGTTGAAATTAAATTAACGTCAGTATGCTCCACATAGCCTCATACACAGGCGTGTGACCGGCCGTGTTGTACAAGTTAGTATACCCACCTAAATGGCACATGGCCTAGCATATGGGCCTGTGACTTGGCTGTGTTGCATAAGTCAGTATACTCTTCAGTTTTCACACGGCCTGGCACACGGGCCTGTCCTCGGCCATGTGATACAAGTCAGTATGTATGCCCTATTTCCACACGGTCTAAGACACGGGTGTGTCTTTTCGCCGTGTGAGGCACATGGCCTGTTCACACGGGCGTGTGACACTTGAAGTGTTGAAATGTTTTTATGTTTCCAAAATTTTCATATGTTATCGGTTTAGTCTTGAAACATGTAACACCCCTCACCCGCATCCGACGCCAGGACGGGGTTCGAGGTGCTACCTGACTTTTACTAACACTTTTATACTAAACAGGGCCATGAAATCTCAAACAATTAAAAACTTTTCTTTTCACATGCAATCTGTCCCTTATTCGGGCTTACGAGGCCCAAAACATACATTCCGGGTGGTTCGGGACCCAACCGAGAACTCATGAAAAACTTAGAAAATCTCTTGCACCAAAACTCCACACACCCGTGTGGGTATAGAGCACACACTCGTGTTCTAGGGACACGCCCGTGTCCCAAACCCGTGTCCGAAAACCTAGACATTCTGCCAAAACCACACGGCCAAGGCACACGCCCATGGGGGCGGATCGTGTGTCACACACGGCCTAGACACACGCTCGTGTGTCTACCCGTGTGGACAAATACAAAGCTATTTTCCAAGCCACTTTGTCACCCTCACAACCCATGCACGCATACTTATACAATAGCATACAACATGATGAAATTAGGCACTTAAACATTCCTAACATGTCATGACCATGGCAATTTCACATGCAACCATTATCATAGGTTTTACTTTCATCTTTACCACATTAATGCTATAGCTATTAACATGTCATCAAACCTCATGTTCATCACTAAGCATGCATAATCATATCCACAAACCATTTATAAGGCATTATTAACTATTTACCAATCACTTATTCATGCATAAGGTACTAACTCATTAATGAATTCTCATTTTAATCTCTAGGCATACATGCTGTAAGCTACATCACAAAAGATAACAACATACATATATATGAATGAACATTTAGGCCCACAACAACATTAGCCAACATAGGCCAATTCACATGGCTACAACACTTTATCAATACAAGCCAACACCTTTGGCTAAATCATAATATCACATACTCAATATTAAAACCCTATACATGTGATAGACTCGAATCACTTGGATTTACTTACGCTGATAGCGTTAACTCAACAGTGTGATAATATCTCTAATGGCCACCAACCCGAGCGAACTTGGCAACCCTAGAAAACATGGGAAAGAAGGGGGGGATAAGCTTTCGCTTAGTAAGTTCATATGAAAACAATAAGCAACTTATTAACATGTTTTATCAATGTTTACAACATATTCTCAAGTTCACAACAAGCTTTCTTCCTGCGCAATAGTCACTAAATTATTTATATCAGGAGCAACGAAACTCTAAATTAAGTTCTGTTAATTTTCACTGAAAATAGACTCATTTAAATTTCTACCATAAAATTTTTAGAATTTTTTGGCTTAGTAAATTAGTACAGTTTAATCTTCAAAGTTACTCCTGATTCACTGTCTGACAGTTTCAACCCTTTTGTACTAAAGTTAAATTATCTCATAGCACAAGACTCGAATAATTTTCTTGTCTATTTCTCTTGAAACTATACTCATTGAGGATTCTAAGCATATAATTATAACTCATAAATATTTTTATACAATTTATAATGATTTTCTCAAATCAGAACAGGGGATCTCAAAGTCATTCAGACTCTATCCCACGCAACTTCAAATATCTCATTATAGGGAATTCTTTTGCTTACACGGTTTCTTTTATAAGAAACTAGACTCATTAAGATTTAATTTATATTTTATTTAGTCTCTAACTCATTTACCACTATTTTTAGTGTATTTTCAAAGTTACACTACTGTAGTAACTCAAATCTGTCAAGGCTAAGTTACTCGTTCATGATCATTGTTCACAAAATTAATACAACATCATTTCATCCAACATGGTAAGAACACATATTTATGCATCATAGATCTTTCACATACCAAGACATTCTCATAGGCTTAGTGTACATACCTACAAAACTCGTAACATAACTCAAGTGCATACTCACCAATGACTTACCTCATTGGGACCATCATGAACTCTTTATTCGGATTACCCGTTGAACACTTGGAATACTAATTAGATACTCGGAAAATCTTTTCACATAAGTGCCTCAATTGTAGCTAAAGCTACCTCATATCTCATGACATTTCAATGCTCACTCTCGAGCTAGTCATCTAGACTCATAATTCCTAGTGACATGTCACTCGTATCTTATTTTATTTCTAAGATTCAAACGGGAGTCTTCCTCGCCTATCAAGGATTTGTCTTATCATATTTCTATTAATCACATACACATGAATATTTGTACAATTCATGTAGTGATAATATTTAAAATACATGTATAGCATGTTATTGTTTACATACGAGCTTACCTCGATACCACAAAGGTGAAAAAGATGTAATTATCCCTTAATCAATTTCTTTCCGTTCTATGTCCAAATCTCGATTTTCATCATCTAAAACATCACATTCAACTTATTAAAACTGTGTACTAATCAAATTAGTCCATTGACACACTTGGGCAATTTTTACAATTTTGCCTCTATATTTTGCCAAAATTACCAAATTACCCCTAGGCTCGTAAAATGATTTTTATCACATTTCTTTACTCCTTAAGATTAGATAAACCAATTTCATAAACATGGGAACTCACAAAATCAACTATTTCATACATTTACACCTTATCTTACAACTTAGCAAACTAGCCTTTTTTAAGGTGTTTTCATGCAATTTCTTTCACAAAAGTTGTTTATTAGACAACTAGGACTCATAATATTCCATACAAAACAGCAAACAACACATTTACTCTCATGGTAAAACCCTAAACTCTTCATCATTTTGCAAAACAGACCCCTCATATGAAAGCTCATGCTTTAGGGGTTCCAAAAATGTAAAAATTATCAAGAAAGACATTAAAATCACTTACTTGCTAAGGCTCAAAGTTGATGAAAATTTGAAGCTTTCAAAACCGATTTCTTGGCTGGAAAATCGGAGGAGAGAAGGTGAAGAAAAGATGATATCTTTCTTTTCTTTCTTTTATTCTATTTTTAGTCAAACTAGTCACCTAAAAGCGACAATTTTTGGCTTTTTTGACCAATTTGTCTCCCTTGGCCGGCCATCACACATTCGATGGCCTAATTTCACTTTAAATACCCCCAATTCAAGATAGAAATCCATTTAATACCTTTACGCATCAAAATACAACTTTTACCTTTTACGCGATTTAGTCCTTTTTCGAAATTGGACTAGAAATCGCTAAAATTAACTTACCAAAATTTATAAGCACTTATAAAATTATATTATAACACATAAAATAACACTAAAATAATTTTCTCTGGCCTCAAAATAGTGGTCTCAAAACCACTGTTCCGACTAGGCCCAAAATCGGGCTGTTACATTTCTTCCCCCTTTAGGGATTTTCGTCCCCGAAAATCTTACCAGAAAAAGCTACTCTCGGCTTTCATGATTCACTTATATCTTTTTCTGAAAATTTACAAAACAACTCAGATGAAGCTCATACTTAGGATTTCTGTAACCTTTCCACAATTACCATAAAATTCTTGGCTCAGTTCGAAATACTAAAAACTGACATTCTGAGAATTATAAGTTTAGAAGCACAACTTGTCCAAATCCGTCTAACAATGCCTCTGTATATACCAAAATAGTCATGGGGACTACTACCATCAATCTATCACAATTCAACTTGCAGCCCTCTTTTTTCTTGGGGATGAGAGATATCTTGATACGAAATTTCATAACAGTACTCTCTCATTTTCCTTTCAATATCATCACCGACAATAATAGTCTCAGGTGCATCTGATATTCGGCTTTACTCTGTAGATAGTTTAACATCCTTTAGAAGAATGGACAAAAAGACTGCTGTAAGCTCTGTACTCAATTCTCTGTATAACCCGAAGTTTCTTAGTACTCAAATCTTACTCTGAAATAATAGTACAGAAACTAGAAATCAAATCCTCCCTGCAATCTGTACTAGTTTAATTTATCACTTATAGCCACATTTCTATACTCTGGTCATCAACTACTTAGAAACTTTGCTAACATGAATCAAATGATTCCAACTTCATAGATGTGGTCTCTTTATTAATCAGGACAACTATACTTATAACAACATCTCTCGGACAATATGTTTCCATATCATAGTTTCAAGAATAAAGCCTCATCATTTTTGACTGTACGACTACTTACCAAAGAACACGTAACGGTATTCTCGAACTAGAAAATAAACTTAAATGCACATAACTCAGATTTACTTTTGCAGAATAACCATTCTTCACCCCAAGAATTTTGAAGAAATCTCGACACTAAAATCCCCACACCTTTATAGTCGAGTCAGAAGCATAATCATAACAGATTCTAATGTCGCAAGTCAAAGATTACTCGTAAAGATAAGTCAAGCTCGATAATTCTCGAAACAAGAACAAGAGAAAAACTAATATAAGAAATTCCAAGATATAAAACTATACCAGAAATTTGAGTATAATCCAGAAGAAAATAATAAAGATGATCCGAAAAATCCCTCAGAGAAAACCAGAAGGAAACTACTGTTTGTACGCTGTAGAATTCCTCATAACAGAGATAATATAATTCCCGCATATATAAACCATAATCAATAGAACATCAGAATAATCTCACATAGATCTTTTTACTATCGATTTCATTCCAATATATCAGAATAGAAATCTGAAGAGATGAAGAAATGTCGATCATAACTAACTGAACCAATAAAGCTTTTCATCTAATATTATAGCCACTAGCATCCTCACACGATAGAATTCCCACTCGAAAGGGATAACCATACATATTCCCCAGAATAGAGAAAACATAGAATACTCAGAAAATAAAAATAGCCATAACTTTTATTTAATTGAATCCGTCATACTCAGACATCTGTGCAAGTCCAACATTATTCCTCTAACTAATTTTGTCTTCACTAATCCCATACTATTCCATTATTGTGCTCTTTAGTTTCACTTTTGCAAGCTTATGCAAACATATATCTCGAGAATCTCATCGTATAACTCTATTCTGGTAAGGGGGCGAAGATTGTAAACCTCTAAACTTTTGACTCTCAAGCAAATACATATTCAACAACAACATAACATTACACACATTGATTCAAACATTTCAAATTTCCAACTTGTTATGAACACATCTTCACATATCTCAGTAATACATGCAACTTTATTTCATGTGAATATTAGCTAAACATAGGTGAATTTATCACAACTCAAACTTTTATTTCTTTTACTCAAATGACCCTTAATGTCTTATCAAGTTCCCACATTGAGTTTTAATCACTTGCCAATATTTATCAAATTGGAGAATGTCTTACTGTTTTGAGTACATCGCTTACTTGATGCCATAGTCCAACTATGGTCTTGTACTAGCTCTCATCCATCTGTGTCAATGCCATGTCCCAGAAAGGTCTTACATTGACACATGTAATTGTGTCGACGCATGTCCCAGACATGTCTGACACTGGCTAACATCTCGAGGCCGATGCATGTCCCAAACATGTCTTACACTAGTACTCATATATGTGTGCTGATGCATGTCCCAGACATGTCTTACTCTAGCACAACTCTTAGCCAATGTGTGTCTCAGACACATCTTACACTGGTTATCTCTGTTGAGGCTAATGCATGTCCCGGACATGTCTTACACTGGCACTCATCTCTATGCTGATGCCATGTCCCAGACATGGTCTTACACTGGCACACAAATCTCATGTATTGCCATGGTCCAGCCATGGTCTTTTCCGTCAAATCATTAGTGAACGATCGTACTCATTCCCTACGTTCCACCCAATTTGATCTTTTATTATAGCTTTCATGCTATTGTGACATTTATGATTCTGTAACTGAGATTATAAGGCATAACATTGCGGCATCTTGACTTCATTAATCTAGACATAAACGTCAACCTTATGTATATACTGATTACTAATCATGCAATAAAAGCATTCATACATACACGCTATCATTTCAAGCAAATTTATTTCTTTTCATAAACACTTGGCCAATCAAGTTGGACATTTAACATCGTATGAATACCAACATCCATAAAAGAGCTTTTCACAGCTTAACTTCATTTTACTCCACTGTTTCATATTCTTTAACTCAAGAGTATCATATAACGAATACTAGTTCATGTAAAAATCATGAATTTCTTTTCATACCTTACCCATTTTCAGCATATCACAAGCATGATTCAATAATCTCAACTTTACTCTTATCTCTATCAAGATTTGCTTGGTTGGAACTCATTCCTGTCTTAATCAACAATTTTGTTAGGGCCGGGAGATATCACATTATCACGAGTAATACTATGGCATGTATAGCTAGACTCTCTTACGCTAGGTTAGTCTGAGAATCGACTAAATCATGCTCTGATACCATTAAATATAACACCCCTCGCCCGCATTCGACGCCAGGACGGGGTTCGAGGTGCTACCTAACTTTTACTAACACTTCTATACTAAACAAGGCCATGAAATCTCAAACAATTAAAAACTTTTCTTTTCACATGCAATCTGTCTCTTATGCGGGCTTACGAGGCCCAAAACATACATTCGGGGTGGTTCGAGACCCAACTAAGAACTCATGAAAAACTTAGAAAATCTCTTGCACCAAAACTCCACACGCCCATGTGGGTATAGAGCACACGCCCGTGTGCTAGGGACACGCCCGTGTTTCGAACCCTTGTCCAAAAACCTAGACATTCTGTCAAAACCACACGGCCAAGGCACACGCCCATGGGGGCGAACCGTGTGTCACACATGGCCTAGACACACGCCCGTGTGTCTACCCGTGTGGACAAATACAAGGCTATTTTCCAAGCCACTTTGTCACCTTCACAACCCATGAACGCGTACTTATACAATAGCATACAACATGACGAAATTAGGCACTTAAACATTCCTAACATGTCATGACCATGCAATTTCACATGCAACCATTATCATAGGTTTTACTTTCATCTTTACCACATTAATGCTATAGCTATTAACATGTCATCAAACCTCATGTTCATCACTAAGCATGCATAATCATATCCACAAACCATTTATAAGGCATTATTAACTATTTACTAATCACTTATTCATGCATAAGGTACTAACTCATTAATGAATTCTCATTTTAATCTCTAGGCATACATGCTGTAAGCCACATCGCAAAAGATAACAACATAC
Source organism: Gossypium anomalum (assembly GCA_025698475.1). Lineage (NCBI taxonomy): Eukaryota > Viridiplantae > Streptophyta > Magnoliopsida > Malvales > Malvaceae > Gossypium > Gossypium anomalum. The sequence continues at coordinate 46,620,108 of CM046956.1, forward strand.
ATATATATGAATGAACATTTAGGCCCACAACAACATTAGCCAACATAGGCCAATTCACATGGCTACAACACTTTATCAATACAAGCCAACATCTTTGGCTAAATAATAATATCACATACTCAACATTAAAACCCTATACATGTGATAGACTCGAATCACTTGGATTTACTTATGCCGATAGTGCTAACTCAACAGTGTGATAATATCTCTGACGGCCACCAACCTGAGCTAACTTGGCAACCCTAGAAAACATGGGAAAGAAGGGGGTGTAAGCTTTCACTTAGTAAGTTCATATGAAAACAATAAGCAACTCATTAACATGTTTTATCAATGTTTACAACGTATTCTCAAGTTCACGACAAGTTTTCTTCTTGCGCAACAGTCACTAAATTATTTATATCAGGAGCTACAAAACTCCGAATTAAGTTCTGTTAATTTTTACTGAACTAGACTCATTTACCTTTCTACCATAAAATTTCCAGAATTTTTGGCTTAGAAAATTAGTACAGTGTATTCCTCAAAATTACACCTGATTCACTGTCTAACAGTTTCAACCCTTCTGGACTAAAGTTCAATTATCTCATAGCACAAGACTTGAATAATTTTCTCGTCTATTTCTCTTGAAACTAGACTCATTGAGGATTCTAAGAATATAAATTATAACTCATAACTATTTTTATACAATTTATGATGATTTTCTCAAATCAGAACCGGGTATCTCAAAGTCATTCTGACTCTGTCCCACGCAACTTCAAATATCTCATTATAGGGAATTCTTTTGCTTACACGGTTTCTTTTATAAGAAACTAGACTCATTAAGCTTTAATTTAATATTTTATTCGACCTCTAACTCATTTACCAATATTTTTAGTGTATTTTCAAATTTACACTACTGCAGTAACTCAAATCTGTCAAGGCTAAGTTACTCATTCATGATCATTGTTCACAAAATTAATACAAAATCATTTCATCCATCATGGTAAGAACACATATTTATGCATCATAGATATTTCACATGCCAAGACATTCTCATAGGCTTAGTGTACGTACCTACACAACTCGTAACATAACTCAAGTGCATACTCACCAATGACTTACCTCATTGGGACCATCATCAACTCTTTATTCGGATTACCCGTTGAACACTTGGAATACTACTTGGATACTCGAAAAATCTTTGCACATAAGCTCCTCAATTGTAGCTAAAGTTACCTCATATATCATGACATTTCAATGCTCACTCTCGAGCTAGTCATCTAGACTCATAATTCCTAGTGACATGTCCCTCGTATCCTATTTTATTCCTAAGGTTCAAACGGGAGTCTTCCTCGCCTATCAAGGCTTTGTCTTATCATATTTCTATTAATCACAAACACATGAATATTTGTACAATTCATGTAGTGATAATATTTAAAATACATGTATAGCATGTTATTATTTACATACGAGCTTACCTCGATACCACAAAGGTGAAAAAGATGTAATTATCCCTTAATCGATTTCTTTCCGTTCTAGGTCCAAATCTCGATTTTTATCATCTAAAACATCACATTCAACTTATTAAAACAATGTACTAATTAAATTAGTCCATTGACACACTTGGGAAATTTTTACAATTTTGCCCCTATATTTTGCCAAAATTACCAAATTTCCCCTAGGCTCGTAAAATGATTTTTATCACATTTCTTTACTCCTTAAGATTAGATAAACCATTTTCATAACTATGGCAACTAAAAAAATCAACTATTTCATACATTTACACCTTATCTTACAACTTAGCAAACTAGCCCTTTTTAAGGTGTTTTCATGCAATTTCTTTCACAAATGTTGTTTATTAGACAAACAGGACTCATAATCTTTCATACAAACACAGCAAACAACAAATTTACTCTCATGGCAAAACCCTAAACTCTTCATCATTTTGCAAACTAGACCCCTCATATGAAAGCTCATGCTTTAGGGGTTCCAAAAATGTAAAAATCATCAAGAAAGACATTGAAATCACTTACTTGCTAAGGCTCAAAGTTGCTGAAAATTTAAAGCTTTCAAAACCCATTTCTTGGCTAGAAAATCGGTGGAGAGAAGGTGAAGAAAAGATGATATCTTTCTTTTCTTTATTTTATTCTATTTTTAGTCAAACTAGTCATTAAAAGCCACAATTTTTGGCTTTTTTTGACCAATTTGTCTCCCTTGGCCGGCCATCACACATTCAATGGCCTAATTTCACTTTAAAGACCCCCAATTCAAGATAGAAAGCCATTTAATACCTTTAGACATCAAAATACAACTTTTACCTTTTACCCGATTTAGTCTTTTTTTGAAATTGGACTAGAAATCGCTAAAATTAACTTACCAAAATTTACAAGCACTTATAAAATTATATTATAACACATAAAATAACACTAAAATAATTTTTTCTAGCCTCGAAATAGTGGTCTCGAAGCCATTGTTCCGACTAGGCCCAAAATCCACTTCTAAAGCATGTTTAAGGCCTTGTAGGCCTTTAAAAGGGACAATATGTTTGTATGAATTGAATTTGTATGAGGTATGTATATTAAATGATGTGTAACGCCCCCACGCCCGAGACCGACACCGGAATCGAGCTTGAGGTGTTACCGAACATAATTTATCAATTTAAGTACTTCGAATCATTTGTTTTTACATTCATAGCTTTCTAGCTATCTACATCAAAATTACAAGAAAAATCATATCTCGAGTTACGAAACTCGAAATCAAGATCCGTAAATTATCCTAAATCTAGACTCATATATCTATTTACTAATTTTTTTCTAGAATTTTTGGTTGGTCCAATTAGTAAAGTTTATTAGTTAAAGTGTCCCCTATTTTAGGGTTCGACTGCTCTGACCTCTGTGTATTACGAATCAGATATCTCTCTTAAAAAATTTCAATGACTATGAGGTTTGTTTCTCTTAAAACTAGATTGAATAAGGAATCTGTACATGTAAAGAACAATTTATAATTATTTTTGTAAAATTTATTATAAATTTTTAAAGTCAGAACAGGGGATCCAGAAATCATTCTGGCCCCGTTTCACAAAAGTTTAAATATCTCATAAAATATAATTTATATGCCTGTTTTGTTCAATCCACATGAAAATAGACTCATTAATCTTAAATTTCATAACTTACTCATCATTTAGTTCCACTTATACTATTTTTAGTGATTTTTCAAATTCATGTCATTGCTGCAGCAATATTCTGTTTTAAGGCAAGTTTCATCTTTCCATGAATTTTTTTATGAACTAGATAACCTATTAAACTTCCATGATATCAAACATGATCTAATTAGCCATCACCATGACTTATCAATATCAAACATTTTCTCAACCAAACATGGCCATATCATAAAATTATTTACACAAAATAGGTACATTGCTATACATGCCATACTTAAGTTTTACAAGCCATTTACCAATAGAAATCCTTCGGATAGTGTGATCGAAACTTTGACCTGTCCCGATTCCCGAGCTGACTTGTTCAAAACTACAATGAATGAAAAGGAGGGAGTAAGCATAAATGCTTATTAAGTTCATATGCAAATAACAAGTAACATAACAATACAATTATACCAAACAACCTTAGCATGGCATCACCAAAACATATATCACATTTCTAAACATCATTCATCATCTTACCACTTTATCGTTGTTGTATCTATTTTCAACCCGAGGGTTAAGTACATACCTGTCCAAAGTGCCTATTTCACAACACTTACCAAAACGTCACTTGCATCTTAAGTGTTCTTCCATTTCATAGAAATTTTCACCGGTTGAACACATCGGAATATAACTCGGATACACGGATAATTTGCACATAAGTGCCATATATGTAATCAAGCAATCATGTAACCCACCCATAAGTGAATTCGGACTCAAATCAACGAGTTCGGATGCCAAATATCCTAGTGACATGTCACTTGTATCCTAATCTATTCCTAAGGTTCAAACGGGCTTTTTCCCTATATCTGACATTAGCCATCTTCCACGGAATATCGGAACCGATACTCGGTAGCAATTCATATTTATCAAGTAGTAAACATAATTTGCATATTACTCAACATTAACCACAAAGCATAATATTTCACGATAAAAAAAAATCAGCATATCATATAATTAACATAAATAACTTAAAAGTAACAATTATGCTACATTATTTACACATGAACTTACCTTGGTACCAAAATATAAAGATTTTGCAATTTAGTCCACAATCTTTTCTTTTCCTTGATCGCGACTTGATTCCTGTTTCTCTTGATCTGCAATACCAAATTAATCTTATTTAATACATACATTCATCAAAACAACATTTAATACGAACTTTGGAAAATTACACTTTTGCCCCTAAACTTTTGCATAATTACACTTTTGCCCCTAGGCTCGGGAATTAAACTTTATCCCTTATTCTTATGTTTTATGACATGCTGATCATTTTTCCCTTCTATGACAATATCAAATTCACACTCTAACATGTACTTATGACTATCAGGTATTTTTACCGATTAAGCCCTTTTACTCGTTTTCACTCAAAACCGAGTAGCACAAGTTGTCTAACATAATTTAAAACCTCATATTCTATCATAAAACATCAAAATACACAAATTTCACCTATGGGTATTTTTCCAAATATAAACCCTAGGTTGAATTATTGCTAGCATAAGCTTAATCGAGCTATCGGGATTCCAAAAACGTAAAGAACATTAAAAACGGGGCTTAGAATCACTTACTATGGAGCTTGGAAGCTTGAAACAAACCCTAGCTATGGAGAATCCTTGAAATTTCGGCCTAATGAAGAAGATGGACAAAAATTGGCTTTTAATTTTCTTTGTAATTCATTTTAATAACTAAATGACCAAAATGCCCTTACTACTAAACTTTCAAAAATTCCTTCCATGTCCTAATTTTGTCCATGAACTTAAAATTGGTCAAATTTCTATGTAAGACCTCTTAATTAACATTTCAATGCAATTTCATACTAAAAACTTCTAGAATGCAAATTTTGCAACTTATTCGATTTAGTCCCTACTTTCAATTTAAACACTTTAGGCATAGAATTTCATCACGAAATTTTCACACAATCATGCAATCATATCATAATCATCAAAATAATTATAAAATAATTATTTCTATCTCGAATTTGTGGTCACGAAACCACTATTCCGATTAAGCCCTAATTCAGGATATTACATGATGTGTATTGATCAATAATACCTCATAATCCTATTCCGACAACGGATACGGGTTAGGGGTGTTACAATATTAACTTAGGGTTTCTTAGTATTTTTGCAAGGTCAAAGGGACATTTATGTTTTCAATAGTTTAATAACATAAACCTAAAAACTATGCAAGATAATAAAGCTAACTAAAGATATTATGAATCTCAACTAAGTCAATTATTGATCTAAATTGAGTATTGCACTTTTCAATTATGTTTCTACTACCCGTCGTCTAGTTAGGATCGCTCAGCTAATCTGAGTGCACCCAATCACGTATGAATGAAATGCATCATGATATTAATTGAAAACAGGATCGACTAAGGCCCAAACATATTAAACATGAATAAAATAAATCTTATTGAATTAACATAATCATCCTAGCAAATAGGATTTAAAATACCATCGTTGATGTAAAAAACAATAAACTCAAAGCAAACATAATTAAAATAAATAACAAGAGGAAAGAGTAAACTCTATTCGGTTCAGCAACCTTTCGAATCTATTTTGATTGATGCGCTCCTCCATTCTACTCGATGCTTCCTTTTCTAAGGAGTTCCTAAAGTGGCCAGCCAAAGAATGCTTTTTACAAAGCTTATGTTGGCTAAAGGATGGAAAGGGAGATGTGGCTATGCAAGGGAAAGGAAAAGGGAAATGAAAGAGAATGATGAATGAGAGAATGAATGAGAGATGAGGGATGATGGATTAAGGGATTGATGCATGGTATTTATAGTGAAGGTAAGGGGTAGAGTTTGCTAAAAATATAATTTAATTCCTTCTTTTTCTATCACACATGGCCAGCCACATTTCAAGGAGAAGGGGATGACTTAGTTTCCTCATTTTGAATACAAACCAAGGCTATTAATAGCCATAGGGTGGATGATTTCAATAGCAAAGTTGTTGGGTTGATTTCTGATTATTTTCCAACAATAAAAACCTTCAATTAAATACCTCAAAGCTTGCTTTTGGGCAGCCATCTAGTTGTGAAAAAACTAGGCTTTAATTCCCCCCTGTTGGATGGTTTTCAGTCCAATAATTTAGTAGACATGTCCATCTTTTAGCACATCTTTTACCAATTCAAATTATCAACCTCATGACCCAAATTGCATGGTCTTGTCGTCCACATGAATTGATTTGTGCATTTCCATGTTTCATTCACATTAATCACATATTCAATGGTCCTCTTGCATAGTGAAAAATCACATATTAATAAATTAACATGAAATAATATAAAATATATACAAAAATCATGCAATTAAACATAATTTCACATACTTTATAAATTCATGCCCAATATTACTAATTAAGTAAAATTCATATATTTTAATAACAATTACTCAGGATTACCATATTTATTCAATAAAAAAGTGGTAAAAATATATAAAAAAAACCTATATAATTTCGAGTTTATAATGGCTCCAGAATTAATAACTCAGTTGTCAATTGATTCTTCCACTAAGCAAAATTCAACCACAAAGAGTTCCATACATTTTCCCTTTTTGGCTAGGTAATCCAAATACTCCTTACAGTTTGATTTGAAATACATTTTCCTATTGCAAAAGAAACATTTGATATTTTAGGATCTTTTGACTTCTTAGCTGTTTTCCTATCCACACAAGCTGGAATTGAAGACTTAGTCAGTTTCTTTTTTGGCGAGGGATCCACGGCTAAGTTTGCCTCATGTTTTTCCTAAATCAACTTACCACCATTCAACATCAATTCATAGGATTGTAATTCCTTCATGAGCCGAGTCAAGGTAAGCGCCTTGTTCCCCAAGTTGTAAGCGACCCTAAAACTAGCAAACTCTTTGGTTAAGGGTTTGAACACTATTTAAATATGAGTGTTCATATCTAGTTCAACCTCATTGACCTCTGCTTCCGCAAAGAAACCCATACGCTTAAGCATATGTTCTTTGACCAGAGTGTTGGGTTTTTTTGAGAGTTCATCAAATTTGTAATAGCGAATTGTTGAGCTAATGTGACTTGGCCTTTGAGCAAATCCTCCAAAAGTTTCATGATCTCTTTGGTAGTATGAAAATTCTCCAGTTGCTTTTGCAACACACTAATCATGCTTGCTAACATATAACATCGAGCAATCGAGTTAAAATCTCTCCAATGATTTCTCGCTTTGGGTTGAGCTTCGAGAGGGCACATATCATTAAGAACGAATTTGTGTTTCTCACAGTTGAGAACTGTTAGCAAGCTCTGTTTCCATTCTTGAAAGTTATCCCTATTTAATTTATTCTTAGTAAGAATGCTAATAAGAGGAGTAGGAGACATATTTGAATTGAAAAAAAAATAAAGATTCACTAATTACTATTTTTGTATTAAACAAATATTTTCATTTCAGCAACATATCAAAAATGCAGTGTGAAGCATGTATTTTGTATTAAAACCTTGAAAAAATATTTTTCCGTTGCTATGATCATTCTCACACCTGCCAATCATGTCACCTTGGGGTCCCATGATTAACTAGCAAGAACATGGATTACATCCAATTAGTTTGTGAATCTTAATTCTCAAGACTCCACAAGAACCAACGATCGTTTTAAGGTTTGGCCATCATCTCTAACTTAAATATCGTTTCTTGGGAAAATATTTAATAAGAGATCTTAACCATTGCTCAATACCCATTACGAACATGCTTTCATTTGTGAGTCATGCTGCATGTGAATATGTTAAGCAAATTGTGCAAGTGTACATGTCGGATTAAGTAATAAAGTGATAATTGAGATCGTCTCCACAAGGATCGATTAGGTATAAATTGGTCAAGTTATTATAAAGGAGTATGCTTAATGCTATGGAAAAAGAAATAATAAGAATGCAGAGATAATTAAGGAATACTAATATGTGTAATATATGAATTCTAACAAATAAATGAAAATGTTATGGCAAGACAACAGTAAGTATGCAATGGCAATTACAAGAATGATTACGTGAATAATATGTAAACAAGTAACAACTAAGGATGTGAAAATAAAGATGCTACAGAAAAGGTTAAAGGATCTACGATGTTGAATCGTAAGGCTGGGATTACCAAGAATCTACCCTTATTAACCAACAATACCTCTGCAAGTTCAATCTTATTCTACTGCTCGAAATAGTTCTACTTCGGTTTGCTTCTTTCTAGAGTTAGGCCTTGAGTTACCTCACCTAGGGCACTATATGTCTATAGGCTTTGAGTTTGGTTCCTTCTACTATTATTCTCCTTTTTGTACTAAACACTGCTCTATGTCTAGAGTCTGCTACGAGTATTCTTTCGAGTACTCGCTCATATTATTCGATTTCGATCTAACTAACTTAACATTGTCAGAATTAAATTAATTTTATAATCATGCTACATATTCACCTATGTCTAGAGATTACACACACGCTATTCATAAATAACATTGAATGAAGCAGTAAATTAAAACTAATCTAAGTCGTGGCCAATAATGGAAATAAAAGTTTCATCAAGTAATCTCAACCCTATGAGATTTAACTCATGGATTGGTGAATAGAATCCAGATTCAAAATAGTAATCAACACATTTCCTTAAATCAAATTACAAAACAAAAAATAAAGAATTAAAGGTAGAACTCAGGAAGATAGCTTTCGCATGTCCAGCCCACAACTCCAGCTACGAAATGTCTTTCGGTGACCAAGAGGAACTGCCTTCGTCTTCCCCTTTGTGTATCCATCCTTGTCGCAACCGCTACCCTTTATTTTCATCTAAGGGATTTCTCCTTCCAAAAATGGCTCTCTAACCATCCACCCCCTGTCAGTTTTTATTTTTGGGTTTTATATCTCCTCCTTTAGGGTAGACCCATCATCTCATGATCCCATGATCATTTTCCTATTTTTTAGGCTAATTTTTCTGGTACACGTACAGTAGGGCTAATAACGGTTAAGTGTTGATTGGGTCGCTTCCTGGCATTGCCACTAAATTCGTGTTGGCAAATTATCCAACCTTTTTCCATGAAAAACCTTCACTTCTTGACTTCTTTCCCTCATTATACACTTTTCATTTAACAAACAAATCCTTCCCGCAAACAATTAGAAGTAACATGTAATAACATCTAAGCACAATCCAAGCCTTTTAAAGTAATTTCCTAAAAAAACTAAGGGAAAATCCAAAAATGCAACTAAAATTACCTAAGTACAAGAAATTAACCAAGTCTAAAGGCATAAAACATAACTCTATTCAAAATTTATCAAGTCATCTTTGGAGAATCTCTCTGAGAGTCAAGTATGACTAGTTGTCCTTAAAAAGGAAATCTATCCAATGAACCCACATGATAAAGTTTACCTTGGGGTGTGACCAAGGTTAGAATCAGCTCGAAACTTTATCATGCTATCATTTAGGGACCATCAATGGAGGCCGTAGGTATTGTTCAAGGACCTTCTCCCACACAATATTTTAAAAGACATGCAAGGTTTTTATCCCATATTTCAAGAATGATCATACAATAGTCCTAGTGGCATTCTTACCTAATCTATATGACATGCTTCCATTATATGCATGGCATGTTATGTAAAATTTAAAATATTCACATTCATTCATATAGAAGAATCAATCAATCATAAAAAGAAACAATTTTGATTCTTCTCAGTTTTTCTTTTGAGGCAAAAAATTGAAAAAGTGAATGTGAACCATGCACCAGGCAGGGTCCCAAGAAAGGAAGGTGAGTCAAATTTTACCACTTAAAAACCAAGCCTTTCCTAGCTAGAGCCAATCCTAAACATGCAACTTCTCATTACCACACTTCTTATTTTTAATCGATCAACTATGGATCATCTCATATATATCACTATTATAACATTAAATAATATAAATATTACAAACAATTATAAAACATATATATAAAGAGATAGGTAATTCAAATAAAATTGTAAGCTAAGGTTTCTATGGCTCTATTTCTAGATAATAAATGAAAAAAATAAAATTACATAGTTTTTTGCCACAACGCATTCCTTGGAACATAACCTAGACCAAGTGAACATTCAAATTAAGGACACACAGTCATTTCCCAACCGTGTCATAGACCGTGTAACTCATTGACTTGGCTCACATGGCCATGTCGCAGGTCGTGTGCTAGCCCGTGTAACTCACTGAATTGAGACACACGATTGTGTCTCAGCCCGTGTCTTAGACCTTGTGAAAGTTGCACTAAAACTAAGATCACACACGATTGTGTGGGATAACCGTGTATGGCACATGGCCATGTGACAACTTGTGTCCCAGGCCGTGTGCTTCCAAATTAACTCCTTAAACAAGCTAAAATCAAGCCAAAACATGCCCAATAAGGTACCTAAAACACAAACCATCCCATTACCAAAATAATCAAAACATACACTTAAAACATATCAAAATTAGTAACCTAAACTTCTAACTAATGTACCATTCATAGGTACCTCAATTATAACTAAACATTACACCAAAACTTTATCCATTAACACACCTTAATTCAACTTTCATAATCAACCACACAATTATCTTCTAAACATACTATTAAAGTTTACCATTCAACATCACATAGCATAATCAAATACTAAATAACATTTCATATCATCCAAACTTCTAATATTAACTTTCTTAAAATAAAACCTATATACATGCCACAACCCAAAAAAATATATAAAAGCTACCAAAAGTAATTGGATAGTGTGAGCTTTGATGTCGATCCTTCGAGGCATCTGCAATCGTTAACTACAAAATGACACGAGAAAAATCATTAAGCTTAAATGGCTTAGTAAGATCATAGCGTAAATTCTATTTGACTTACTGTAACAACTCATTTTTAGTCAAATCAGAATAGTAGTTTCGAAACCAAAAATCTAAGATTAAAAAATTATTTTGATATTATTATAAGTGTTTACAGCATGATATTATGTATGTGTGAAAGTTTCATGAACTAATTTTATCATTTGGTTGGTCAATTTGTTAAAAAGGACTAAATCGCGTAAAGTGTAAAATGCATGTTCTATTAGTTTGGGTTGTCAAATAGCTTTGGTTATTAAATATGGTGGCCTTAAATGGTAATTAAACCATTATCAGAGGTAATGGACATTTATGGGCATAAAACAAGTGAATTTTAATGTTTTAAACCAAGGTTAATTTAGTAATTTATGAAATAATGTTAATTAAATAAAACAAAACCAAATTAAAGCTTCATTGTCATCTTCCTTGGCCGAATATTGAAGAGGAAGAAAACCATTTTATTCATTTTAGGGTTCAGTCACTTTAGAGCTTAATTAGTAAGTGATTTTGACTCGATTTTTAATGATTTCTATGCTTTTATGATTGTTGCATCTAGTACTAGCTAGCGCATGGACTATTTTGCAAAACTGTTAAACATTTTGAATGATGCAACTGATGAATATATATGAGTTTTGAAGTTTGATGATAGATTTTGAGTAGTTGTTGATAGTTAAACAAGTTTTGTTAAGTGATTTTTAGTGAAAATGTAAAATAGGGATTAAATTGAGAAATGTGTAAAGTTAGAGATTAAAATGTGAAATAAATGAAAAATATGAGTTGCTAGGGGCATTATGGTAATTCGGCTAGCATGGGTTTATTGTGAATTTCATTAATTTGTGATTTATGAAATAAGGATTAAATTGTGAAATATGTGAAATATGTAGGGTAAAAGTGTAAATGTGTTTTAAAGTGTGTTTTGGACTAAATTGAATGAATATATGATTAAATAAGTTAATTTTAAATATATTTAGATCAAGAAATAAGAAATACGGATTTGGATCGGGGAAAAGATAAAATTATCGACTAATTAACTTGATTCATCGTTTTAACATCTGAGGTAAATTCGTATGTTTTAATTTCATTTCAAATGTATTTGATATGCTTTGATATAGCATGAATTGTGGTTATGTGATTATGAACAAGCTTGGAAATGATTCTAAGATTATTCGACAGTTGGAATCTCGTTTGAATCTTAGGAATAGTTTAGGATGCTAGTGACATGTCATAAGGGATACCTTGAGTTGGCTTCGGGCCATGATATAGCACTATGGGTATGAGATAAACCGATTTGGCTTCAGGCCATGCATATCAACTTTTTTGGCTTCAGGCCATGATATCAGAATTTCGGATAAGTTACCTTGATTTGGTTTTGGGCCATGGTATAGGTACTTATCGTGTGAGACCCTTGAGTATCCAACTTCTATTTCGAATGGTTCAACAGGTAAGTGAAAGATGTGGTTAAGTATGAGATTAGTACGAGATGGCACAGGTACGTCCAGTAATGAATTGAGTATTGAAACTATGAAATCGATAAGTTCTTTGGTAAGTTATGTGAATGATCAGTTGATAGCTTTGAGATTTAATAGAATTGTTGTTTATTGTTTTCTATTATTTGAATGATTAATGCATGGTGATAGTTTCTTATTGTTAACATACGAGCTTACTATGCTATATAGCTTACTTTGTTACTTTCCCATGTTTTATAGAGATTTCAAAGCTAGCTCAGACTCGGGAATCGTCAGAGACTTCATCACACTAACCACTGACATTTCGGTACTTTTGAAACTATGTTTTGGGTCATATGGCATGTATAGGGACTTTGTCACATGTTAATTATGTTTTGGTAATGATTTTGGTCAATTGATTGGCTTGTAAATGTTTATATTTTGGTATGTATATATAGCCATGAGTGATGGCCTATTTTGGTTTATATGGTATGTTTGAACTATGTATATATGTTTGTATGATTATGTTTTGTGAATTGAATTGGTTGATAGTGGTGTAATGATTGATAATAATATGGTATTATAAGTGTTAGATTGATGAATTGTGGTTATTGGTATGATTGTGAAGTAGGCCAAATAATGCATATTTGATAATGATCATTTTGATGATTTGAGAAGAAAAGTATAAGTATGAATTTAGATAGTATATTGTGGTACTTATGTGGCTTGATTTGGTTAGTATTGAAATGGTAGTATTTAGGCTTGATTTGGTTGTTTTGGATTGCCTATTATGCTTTGTTTTTATTCCATATGTGTAGGTGAAGGTGTGTACCAAATGGGGTGGCAAAATGGCTTGGTGAATAGCCTATTTTTTTCGACACGGGCAGAGACACGGGCGTGTGTCTCAACCGTGTGTGACACACGGTTAAGTACACAATCGTGTGTCCCCTGGTGTGATTTTAAAAATCAAGTCAGTATTCTCCACACGGCCTTACACACGAGCGTGTGACTTGGCCGTGTGACATAAGTCAGTATGCCCTACAAGATTGGCACGGCCTAGCATACGGCCTGGCACATGAGCGTGTATGCCATTTTTAGGGCACACGAGCGTGTGTGTTAGTTGTGTGACCCAAGTCAGTAAGCTTACTTGTTTGAACACGGGGTATGACACGGGCTGGCACACAGCCATGTGCTCCCATTTCGAATGTCCACATAGCCTGTGACATGGGTGTGTCTGGTGGCCGTGTGAAACACATGGTCTGGCCACACAGGCGTGTGTCTCCTGTTTGAGAAAATTTTTCAAAGTTTCATAAAAAAAATTCTTAAGTTATCAGTTTAGTCCCGAACCACTCCCAAAGTATGTTTAGGGCCTCTTAGGCTCGTACTAGGGACAATTTGATTGAGTTTGAATGATGAATGTATTAAATGATATTATGTATGTTAAATGGTTGTTTAATTGTTTTGTAAATTTGATAATACATAACCCTATTCTGGTATTGAATACGGGTGAGGGGTGTTACATTTATTGGTATCAGAGCTACGGTTTAGTTGATTGTAGGACTAACGTAGCGTGTGTGAGAGTCTAGCTATACATGTCATAAATAAACTATGATAGTATGATGACTCCTGACATTTTTAATTGTGCTTTCATATAGTAATGGATCCCGATCAAGCCGTAGTTGATGAGGTTGAGAGTAATGTGCTAGCTCCCGCTCAAGGGACAATGTCATCTAATTCTAGACCCGTGTCAGGTAGCTAGGGAGGAGAGGCTAGAGAAGTCTTATTCCAATTGATGAACGAATGGTTCACGTAATATATTTGTACAAACCCGGCTACTCAACAACCTCCACCCCCTTTCAATCCCCAACTGGTTTTTATAGCTCCTCAAGTAGTCGAACTTTTAAGATTGAATAAGCCTCCAGTTGATAAGATCCGTAAGCACGGGGCTGAAGAGTTCAGAGCTAATGTTGATGATGACCCTGAGAGAGCTGAGTTTTGGCTTGAAAATACAATTCGAGTGTTTGATAAGCTTTCTTGCACGCCAACTGAATGTTTAAAGTGTGCTATATCCCTTCTGAGAGATATCGCGTATCAGTTGTGGAATACATTAGTATCGATGGTGCCGAGGGAGAGAGCCACCTGGGAATTCTTTCATACTGAGTTTCGAAAGAAATACATTAGTCAATGATTTTTGGATCAAAAGCATAAAGAGTTTTTAGAACTAAAACAAGGTCGCATAACTGTAACCGAATATGACAAAGAATTCGTACGGTTGAGCAAGTATGCTTGGGAGTATGTTTCTACCGAAGAAATTATGTGTAAGCGGTTTGTTGATGGGCTGAATGAAGATATTAAACTCCTGGTTGGAATTTTAGATTTGAAAAAGTTTCTTGTATTAGTTGACCGGGCTTGCAAAGCCGAAGACTTTAACAGAGAAAGGAAGAAAGCTAAGTCAAATGCTAGATATTCGAGGAAAAGACCGATGAATAAACCTTATCTTTCTTCATCAAAGAAATCATGAGATTTGTATAGTCGATCGAATGTACCAGTAGGAAACCAGAATAGAGATTGTGGAAATCAACCTGTAAATTCTAAAGCTCAAGCTACTTCTATCTCGAGTGTTGGCAGTGTAAGAAACAACAAACTGAATGTCATCATTACGGGAGAAGACATTTTGGAGAATGCTGGAATAAGAGTAGCAAAGCCTATTTCAAATGTGGCTCGCCGGATCATTTTATTAAAGACTTCCCTAAGATGGTTGAGAATGATAGAGCTTAGAATGTGAGACCGAGTAATATGTCGACTAGAGGAAGACCACCAAGAAATGCTAGAAATGTGAGTGGTAGTTGAGGGGCGACAAAGGACTCCGCAGTGAGATTTGAAGCTAGAGCACTTGCTAGAGCCTATGCTATTCGCACTCGCAAAGAAGCATCATCACAAGATGTTATTACCGGTACATTTTCTCTTTATGACACTAATGTGACTGCTTTAATTGATCCTGGATCAACACATTCGTATGTTTGTGAGAATTTAGTGTCTATTAAGAAATTACCTGTTGAAATTACTGATTTTATGATTAAAGTATCGAACCCCTTAAGCAAGTATGTTCTAGTTGACAAAGTATGCAAGAACTATCCTTTAATGACTAGGGGTTACTATTTTTCGGCTAACTTGATGCTTTTACCATTTGATGAGCTCGATGTGATTCTGGGTATGGATTGGTTGACTTTACATGATGCCGTTGTGAACTGTAGATAAAAGACTATAAAATTGAAGTGTTAGAATAATGTAATTCTTTGGGTTGAATCCGATGAGTTGGGTGGATTACCAATAGTGGTTTCATCGATTTCGGCTCAGAAATATGTGAGAAAAGGTTGTGACACGTACTTAGCATATGTTTTAGATACCAAGGTGTCTGAAAAGAAAATTGAATAGGTGCCTGTAGTTTGTGAATATTCGGATGTATTTCCAGAAGAACTGTTTGGGTTGCCACCAGTCAGAGAGATTGAGTTTGCCATTGAGTTAGTACCGGGAAGTTTTTCAATATCTATAGCTTCATACAGAATGGCTCCGACAAAGTTGAAAGAGTTGAAAGCTCAATTGCAAGAGTCAATAGATAGGGGTTTTGCACGACCTAGTTTTTCACCCTGGGGTGCGCCTGTATTGTTCGTAAAGAAGAAAGACGGGTCAATGAGAATGTGTATTGATTATCATCAACTCAACAAGGTTACAATAAAGAGTAAGTTCCGTTGCAAAGAATAGATAATTTGTTTGACCAGTTGAAAGGTGCAACAATATTTTCAAAGATTGATTTTAGGTCTGGTTATTATCAGTTGCGAGTTAAAGACTCAGATGTACTGAAGACTGCATTCAGAATGAGATACGGACACTATGAATTCCTTGTTATGCCTTTTGGACTAACTAATGCTCCTGCCATTTTTATGGATTTGATGAATCAGATTTTTAGACCGTATCTAGACAGATTTGTTGTTGTGTTCATTGACAAGATTCTGATCTATTCACGAGATGAGTCTGAACATGCCGAGCATTTGAGGATTGGGTTGCAAACCTTGAGAGATAAGTAACTATATGCTAAATTCAGCAAATGTGAGTTTTGGCTCCACAAAGTTGGATTTTTGGGACATATTGTCTCGGCCGATGGCATTCAAGTTGATCCAAGCAAGATTTCTGCAGTAATTGATTAGAAACCACCTAAAAATGTATCCGAGGTAAGATGTTTTCTGGGATTGGTTGGTTACTATCGATGCTTCATTAAATGGTTCTCAATGATTGCTACACTGATGACTAGACTGTTATAGAAAGATGTAAAGTTTGATTGGTCCGAGAAATGTCAACAAAGCTTCGATCAATTGAAAGCATTGTTAACTGAGGCACCAGTGTTGGTTCAACATAAGTCGGGTAAAGAATTTGTGATTTACAGCTATGCATCATTGAACAGTTTGGGTTGCATATTGATACAAAAGGGAAAATTGATAGCTTATGCCTCCAGACAGTTGAAACCGCATGAAAAGAATTATCCAATGCATGATTTGGAGTTGGCTACTATAGTTTTTACCTTGAAAACTTGGAGTCATCATTTGTACAGTGAAAAATGTCACATCTTTACTAATCATAAAAGCTTAAAATATATTATGACTCAGAAATATTTGAATTTGCAACAACAAAGATGGCTCGAGTTATTAAAATACTATGAGTTAGAAATTGATTATCACCTAGGGAAAGCGAATGTGGTCGCAGATGCTTTAAGTAGAAATTTGCTGTTTGCTTTGAGAGCAATGAATACACGGTTGACATTATCTGATGATGGTTCAATTTTAGCTGAATTAAAGGCTAAACCAGTATTTCTTCAGCAAATTTGTGAAGCTCAGAAATGTGATAGTGAATTGTAAGCTAAAAGAGTGCAATGCAAGTCGACTAGTGATTCAGAGTACCGAATAGGATCTGATGATTGTTTGATGTTTCGAGATAGAATTTGCGTACCAAAAAATCCAGAGTTGATTCAAAAAATTTTACACGAAGCACATAGTGGTTGTTTATCCGTTCATCCTGGAAGTACTAAAATGTACAATGATTTGAAACAACTGTATTGGTGGCCGGGTATGAAACGAGACATTTTTGAATTTGTAACGAAATGTTTAGTATGTCAGCAAGCTAAAGCTGAACATCAAGTGCCATCGGGTTTGCTTCAACCTGTGATGATACCAGAGTGGAAATGGGATAGAGTTACGATGGATTTTGTATCGGGATTGCCATTGTCTCCAAAAAAGAAAGATGCTATTTGGGTTGTTTGTGATCGATTAACAAAATCAGTGGAAACACAAAAATATACACACTTTTTCATGCCCTTTTTAACTCAAATTCATACAGTTTCAGTAAAATTATTGTCAAAAAATATATAAATATTATAAATTAATTATTTTGTACTTAAATTATTAACATAATGAATTTTAATTAATTTTACAATAAATTTTGATTATTTTTGATTATTTTCAACAGATTTGCACAATGGGTAAAAACTGGCTCGACAAACACTGCTAGAAGTTCAAAACCGAGAAGCAATTTGAAGTATTAAGGCGACTTAATTTTCAGCCTAAGTGGTCCAATTATGTGTATTAATTCATGATATAATTAATTTTAATTTTTATCCAATTTAATTTGGATTAAATAAATTATTATTAATTAATTATAAAAAAGTGGTCTAGTTGAGCCGAACCGACCAAGAAGTGGACAGCCCAAAACCGTCCATATGTTGACCCAAATCAGCTTATTGGTTGATTATTTAGCTTTCAAAGAGGCCCTTGAAGACTTGTTCAAGTTGCAAACAAACCCCTCCACAATTGGTGGCTTTATAGATTTGCCCCTAGCCTAAATTAGCAAAGTTGAACCTATACACCCCGCCACATGTGTTGCCGGCCAAGGGAGGGTTATCAGCTATTTTTAGCAACCCTCTTCAGCTATAAAAACCCCCTTAGGCTGGTCATTTGAAACACATCTCAAGCATTCACATCTTTTCTCTCTTACTCTCCACTTTCTCTCTTCTTTTCCATTCCAAATTCCGTTGCTCTCTTGCCGATTTCTCCTCTTGGAAAAGAGGCATTCATCAGCCGTTTGGAGCAGCAATTAAGTGATCATAGCAGCCTTGATCGACGAGGACAACGGAGAAGGAAGAACGGAGCAAACTAGTCAAGCCACGGAAAAACACCGGATTTGATTCTTGTTCCCTATCTCTTTAACTTTTTGTTGTTGTTATGATGAACATATCTATTTAATCAATTTATCTTGACTTTAATTCGTGTTAGGTTGATTGCATTTCGTTTGCTAAAATTGTTAAAATTGTGTTTATGTTGTTATAGGTCTCGGTAAGATGCTTGATTAAGTAAAATCATAACTAAGTTATTCTTGCATTACAATTGTGAGATAGCTAATGAATTAATTATTTAAATGGATTGAAATTGTAATTAATGGACACAGTACTTAATCAGTGCATGTTTAATCATCTACGGTAGCTGAGGGTTAAATTAGCAACGGTATCTGAAGATTCATTTGCCTTGCATAACTTGCAAGATTATTGTGATTAAACTGTTTCATGGTAAGGATACTTTGTTACCTCACGGAGTGTAACACCCTTTACCTGAATCCGATGCCAGGACGGGTACCGGGCTTTACCGGCTAAAACATAAACATACATACAGAATCGAGACATAAAAAATTTTCTTTTGAATACAAAATTGTACATACACATGCATCTAGTCCCTATTAAGGGCCTACAAGGCCTAAAGCATACATCGAGGGTGGTTTCGGACTAAATTGTGAACTTTAGAAAATTTTTCATAAAACAGGGTCACACGCCCATGTGGGCACAAGGGCACGCCCGTGTATCCAGGCCGTGTAATTCTCTGTTTATGACGTCAGCATCAATTTAAAATCACACGGCCAAGTCACACGCTCGTGTGCTAGGCCGTGTGGTGAATTTAATTTTCGCATTTAAGGTGCAGACTTCACACGGCCTGGGCACACGCCCATGGGGCTGACCATGTGTCACACATGGTCTAGACACATGCCTGTGTGTCTACTTGTGTGGACAACTCTGAGGGTTTTTCCAAGCCCTCTTGTCACCATTAGCAACCCTTACACAGGCTCATATGCCAATGGTGATTATCTCGGCAAAAAGGGAGTACTTAGACGTCCATAGCTTTAACTCGTGCTTGATAAATTCATATTCAGTATACCTAATTAGGACTCCTTGACTTCTTAAGTTCATTCAATCCATTTCTTTACTTTTATTGATACGGTGGCCTTGCCAATTGACATCATGTATCCATCAAGCGTAAATTCCACATTTTGTCAACCATTTTGGCACACACCATAAGGGTAATAACACATCTCATGCATATATCAATATTTAGGGATTTCAACCCAATAATCAATATAAGCCATAATTCATGGCCATATACAAAATGGAATAATATACCAAAATGAGCCATCACTTTGACTAACCAACATGACACATATAACAAAATACTAAGTCCCCTATACATGCCACACTTAAATATAATAAGCCAATTATACCCCAGAAGATTTGTTGATAGTGTGAATCGAGCTCTGACGTTCACGATCCCTGAGCTAGCTTGACCATGCTAAAAGAAAAAGGAAAAGAGAGAAAGAGGTAAGCATATAGCTTAGAAAGTCATGTATAAATAATAAACAACATAAGTCATTAAACTCATGGATTAAACATACTATCCAATTACCCCTCTTTATCATATTACACATAATGAACATATTCAAAATTGATAATAAATGTATTTGAACATCAAGCTTATCTTACTCTTTCATACCCATACCAATTTCCCAACACGAATTGAGTCCAATACTCATGAAGTTTTCGTACATACCTGTACTATACATTCTTACCCATTCTTTCCCACTTCTTAATCGCAATCTTGAATGGCCCGTTGGATCACCCGGAATAATAAAGGACATTCGAAATCATCATACACCAAATAGAATGCCAAAGCCATGTTCCCGACATGGTATTACATGGGCCCACATATTGATGCCATATCCCAAATATGGTCTTATACGACGTCTCATGTCGGTGCTAATGCCATGTCCCAAACATGGTCTTACACGGAACCTCATATCGATGTCATGTCCCAGACATGGTCTTACACGAAATCTCATATCAACGCCATATCTCAGATATGGTCTTACATGAAATCACATACCGATGTTGATGCCATATCCCAGATATGGTCTTACACAGGCATACGTATCAACATTGATGTCATGTCCTAGGCATGGTCTTACACTGGCTCTCATTAATTGTGGTGTCATGATATCCAAATCCTAAGCATTCTTCAAGGTCACCCGATACTTTTGAGATGTAAGGCTATCACCAAACTTTCATTAAATTGCTACAAGCTAAGTTTATTAGGGCAATCATGTAGATATCATAGAATATCAATTATTAAATGCAAAAATAATGGAATTGTTGATTTACTTACACACAACTTACCTCGGTGCAAAATGTGACTATTTGAGATTTAATCCACAACTTTGCTTTTTCCTCGGTCAAGGTCTATTCCTCGTTCCTCATGATAAAAAATAACACATTTAACACATTTAATCCACATTTTCGTACTACCGGGGTGTACTGATAGATGACCATTGTGTGCCTCATTCAAAATCTGATGAATCAACTCGTTATCCTTAGGAACACAAATCCTATCTCGGAACATCAAGCAACCATCGAAATCAACCTAAAAATCAGATTCAAAACCCGACTCACACTGAGTTCTCTTATCTTGCAATTCATTGTCGTTACACTGAGCTTCACAAATTTCTTGAAAAAACATCAGCCTAGCTCTCAACTCAGCTACGACAGCACCATTGTTCGATAAAGCCAACCGAGCATCCATGGCTCTCAAAGCAAACAAAGATTTTCTACTTAAGGCATCGGCGACCACATTCGCCTTTCCTAGATGATAATCGATTATTAACTCATAATCTTTTATCAACTCCAACCATCTCCATTGCCTAAGATTTAAATCCTTTTGAGTCATTAGGTATTTCAAACTCTTGTGATCGGTGAATATTCGGCATACCTCACCATACAAATGGTGCCTCCAAATCTTCAATGCGAACATAATGGCGGCTAATTCTAAATCATGTGTCGGGCAATTTTTCTCATGCGGTTTTAGTTGTCTAGATGCATAGGCTATCACTTTGCCTTCTTGCATAAGCATACATCCCAAAACATTCAAGGATGCATCACTAAAGATCACGAATTCCTTTCCCGGTTCAGGTTGGACTAACACTGGAGCTTCTATCAACAACGTTTTCAGTTTCTCAAAACTTTGTTGGCACTTCTCTGTCCATTCGAACTTAACATCTTTTTGTAGCAACTTCGTCATTGGAGCGGCAATCATCAAAAATCCCTTAACAAACCGTCTGTAATAACCGGCCAAGCCTAAAAAGCTTCTGACCTCTGTCACATTCTTCGGCAGTTTCTAGTCAACAATGGCTGAAATCTTACTCGGGTCAACCTAATACCGTCCCCCGAAATAATGTGTCCTAAAAACCAAACTTCATGAAGCCAAAATTCGCTTTTACTGAACTTAGCATACAAATGTTTGTCCTTAAAGTCTACAAAACAGTTCTCAAGTGCTTGGCATGCTCTGCTTCATCTTTTGAGTAAATCAGAATATCATCAATGAACAGCACAACAAACTTTTCTAAATATGGCTGAAATATTCGGTTCATTAGATCTATAAACACGGCAAGGGAATTTGTTAACCCAAATGGCATAACAAGAAATTTGTAGTGACCATACCTCGTTCTGAAGGCAGTCTTAGGCACATATGACCCTTTAACCCGCAACTGATAGTAGCCAGACCTTAAGTCTATCTTTGAAAATACAGTGGCTCCCGTCAATTGATCAAATAGATCATCAATCCTTGGCAAAGGATATTTGTTCTTTATAGTCACCTTGTCTGTCGATAATCTATACATAGCCTCATTGTACCATCTTTCTTTTTCACAAACAATACGGGAGCACCTCAAGGTGAAAAGCTCGGTCTCGCAAAACCCTTATCAGTCAACTCCTATAACTGAACTTCAACTCTTTTAATTCTATTGAGGCCATCTATATTGGGAAATTGAAATAGGTGCAGTACCAAGAGTCAAATCAATTCCAAACTCTACTTCTCTAATAGGGGGTAACCCCGTTAATTCTTTCGGGAACACATTTGGATACTCACATACTACTAGTACCGACTCAATATTTAGCTCAGACTCTTTAGTGTTTAACACAAAGGCAAGGTAGGCTTCATACCCCTTTCTTACACATTTCTGAGTAGACATGGAAGAAATCACTGCAGGCATGCCATTTAATTCATCTGGTTCAACCCGAATAACATTACCATTCTTACATTTCAGTTCAATAAACTTTCTTCCATAATTCACTACGACATCATGAGTGGTCAACCAATCCATACCAAGAATTGCATCAAATTCATCAAACGATAATAGCATGAGATTAGCCAGAAAATAATGACCTTTAATCATTAATGGGCAATTTTAACACACTTTATCAACTAACACATACTTGCCTAATATATTTGACACCTTTTTTACGGACTCAATAGATTCAACAAGCAAGTTCATATCAGACGCCAACTTCATGTAAATATACGAATGGGTAGACCTCGGATCAATCAAAGCAACAATAGAACTTTTATAGATAGAAAATATATCCATAATTACATCAGGAAACGAGGCCTCTTCATGAGTGCGAATGGCATAGGTCCTCACAGGTGCCCTACCGTTGGGTCTCACTACAGACTCCCTAGGTGGACCCTTACTACTCGTCCCACTACTCGGATTCTTTTGAGGTATTCCTTTATTAGTATTGCTGTCTGGCTTTGCTACTTAAAAGTTCCCTCTCCCTACCCTCTCGGGACAATCTCTAACAAAATGGTCAGGGGATCCGCACTTAAAACAGGTTCTATCGCCCCCACGACACTCTCTGAGGTGATGTCTCTTGCACTGGGGGCATCCCGATCTATTAGGCCGAGCATTCCCAACACTAGCAAATGAAGTAGTTTGAGCTTTCGAAACCGTGTATTGTTTACTCCTATTCTTGCTTGAAAACCCAATAGAGGCATTAGATCGAGTAGTGAACTCTCTTGACTTCTTAGATGAAGATTGAAAAGATTTGCTCAATTGCCTCTTCCTCGAGTCTCGAGACTCTAGATCAGCCTTCTGCTTTAACTTGGCCAATTCTTTAGCCTTGCATGCTCTCTTGACCAGCACAACAAACTCTTTCAACTCAAGGATACCGACCAACAATCGAATGTCTTCGTTCAACCCATTTGCAAATCTCTTACTCATGCTGGCTTCAGTAAATACACATTCTTCAGTGTATTTGCTAAGCCTCACAAACTCACGCTCATACTCAGTAACTGTCATTTTATCCTGTTTCAACTCGAGGAACTCCTTCCTCTTCTAATCCATAAACCTTTGACTAATATACTTCTTGCAAAATTCCTCTTGGAAAAAGTCCCAAGTCACTTTCTCTCTCGGCACAACCAAAACGAGGGAATTCCACCATTGGTAAGATGAATCTATTAGAAGCGACACCACACACCTCATGCACTGAATCTATTAGAAGTGGCACCACGCACCTCATGCACTCCTCCGGTGTGCATGACAACTCATCAAAGACCCGGATGGTATTCTCAAGCCAAAATTTTGCTCTCTTCGGATCATCATTTATGTTAGCTAGGAGCTCTTCGACTCCTTGCTTTCTAATCCGATCAACTAGAGGCCTTTCCCTTCTCACCATCTCAACAACTTGGGGAACTACAGGGGTAGGCTAAGGAATAGGCGGGGTGGGGGAGGTTGAACACCCAGGTTTTTCCAAACAAACTTGGTGTACCAGTCATTCATCATCTTTAGGAAGGCTTCTCTAGCCTCTCCTTCCAGACTAACGGTCTCGAGTCTACCATCGAAAGGCACTACTCTTTAAGCGGGAGCCAGCACGTTACTCTCTACATCGTCAGCAACTACTTGTTCGGGATCTATTTTCTATATAAAACATAATTTAAATTGTCAGGAGTTGTCACACTATCATAATACACGTATGGCATGTATAGCTAGACTCTTACATTTGCTAAGTAGTCCTAGAACTGACTAAACCGTAGCTCTGATACCAGTAAATGTAACACCCTTTACCTAAATCTAATGTCGGGACGGGTACCGAGATTTACCGGCTAAAACGTAAACATACATATAGAACCGAACCACAAAAAAAAATTTGAATACAAAATTGTACATACACATGCATCTTGTCCCTATTACAGGCCTACAAGGCCAAAAGCATACATCGGGGGTAGTTCGGGACTAAACCGTGAACTTTAGAAAATTTTCATAAAACAGGGCCACACGCTCATGTGCCCTTGACACATCCGTGTCTCCAGGCCGTGTAACTCTCTGTTTATGATGTCAGCATCAATTTAAGATCACACGGCCAATTTACACGCCCGTATGCTAGGACGTGTGGCGATTTTCGCATTTAGGGTGCAGACTTCACACGGCCTGGCCACATGCCCATGTCCTAGGGCCATGTTCTCCACATTGCTGAGACACACGCCTGTGTCTCTGCCCATGTGTCTACCCGCGTGGACAACTTTGAAGGTATTTTCTAAGCCCTCTTGTCACTCTTATGATCGTCGATTTTCCTGTGATAAGTTTTATAAATTTATAATGAATCGTTCTTAAAACTAACTATTATCACGACGTAGGCAAGTGTACCTATTGACCAGTAGTATAGCTTTAGCAAGACTGGATTGTCAAACCCAAGGGACTAGGAGTACTAGTAATGACTGTCTTCTTATTATCTAGCCAAAGAAAAGAGGTTTGTTTTAACTAACTAATTAATTAAACTAAAAACTTGCAGAAAATAGAATTTGGGAAATTACTTTTAGGGAAAGCGATTGATTGAGACAATAACTAAGGAAAAATCCACCTAGACTTTTACTTGTTATTCTGGCTCCGAACCGGACGATTTATTCATTTAACTTATTCCGTAGAAATCCCTAGGTTGAATAACCGAGAGTTATCTCTAATTAATACCCTAAGGTTACATTAACTCGATCTATGGATTCCCTTATTAGGTTTCACCTTAATCCAGCAAAATCTTGTCAGCCTATCTCTAGGCGTGCAATCAACTCCGCTTAATTACAACAAAGTTACTCTTAGCCAGGGTCTATTCCTCCTCCAACTAAGAGTAGTAACTTGAAGTGATATCCTGAAATACCAAAACAAGATTTAAGAACACATAATTAAGAACAAGTCAAATATTTATCATACGATTCAGAAATAATAATAAGGTTTTGCCATAAGTTTCATCCCCCTTAGGTATTTAGGGGTTTAGTTCATAACTAAACAAGAAAACATCTCAGAATAATAATAATTACAAAACATAAAGAAAACCCAAAACTCCTAGAGGGGAAATTGAGGAGCGATATTTAGTCTTGATAGTAGATCCTACTTCTGAGATGGATCAATCAGCTTTCTTGGAGTAATTCCTTACTCCCTATTCTCTGTCTCCCTTTTTTTCCTCATTTAGGGTGTATTTATAGGCTTTGGAATGCCTAAGAACCCTCAAAAGTGGCCTTTTCTGAATTGGACTCAACTTGGGCTCGGCAGGGACACACCCGTGTGACACGCCCGTGTGCGATAACTTTAGACTGTGTTTGAGGTACACGGGCGTGTGCTATACCCGTGTGAGTTGTGCTTCAATTCTGCCAAATTGACACGATCGTGTGATCTGCCTGTGTGAGGAGGTCTAGGCCGTGTTGATTTCGTGCTCTGGCTGATTTTCTCTGTTTTTGGCCCGTTTCTCGTTCCTTTTGCTCTCCTATGCTTACCTGAGAATAAAACATGAAATTAAGGCATTAGGAGCATCGAATTCACCAAATCTAAGGAGAAATCATTCATAAAATGCGTTAAGCATGGGTTATAAATATGTATAAATTACGGTTTATCACCTTAGCAACCCTTACACACGCTTATATGCCAATGGTGATTATTTAGGCAAATAGGGAGTGCTTAGACATCCATAGCTTTAACTCATGCTTCATAAATTCATATCCAGTATACCTAATTGGGTATCCTTGACTTGTTAAGTCCATTCAATCCATTTCTTTACTTTTATTGATACAGTGACCTTGCCAATTGACATCATGTATCCATCAAGCATAAATTCTACATTTTATCAGCCATTTTGGCACACACCATAACGGTAATAACACATCTCATGCATATATCAATATTTAGGTATTTCAACCCGATAATCAATATGAGCCATAATTCATGGCCATATACAAAATGGAATAATATACCAAAATGAGCCATCACTTTGACTAACCAACATGACACATATAACAAAATACTAAGTCCCCTATACATGCGACACTTAAATGTAATAAGCCAATTATACCCCAGAAGATTTTTTGATAGTGTGACTCGAGCTCCGACGTTCACGATCCCCGAGCTAGCTTGACAATGCTAAAAGAAAAAGGGAAAGAGAGAAAGAGGTAAGCATATAGCTTAGTAAGTCATGTGCAAATGATAAACAACATAAGTCATGAAACTAATGCATTAAACATACTATCCAATTACCACCACTTTATCATATTACCCATAATGAACATATTGAAAATTGATAATAAATGTATCTGAACATCAAGCTTATCTTACTCTTTCATACCCATACCAATTTCCTAACACGAATCGAGTCCAATACTCATGAAGTTTTCGTACATACCTATACTATACATTCTTACCCATTCTTCCCCACTTCTTAATCGCAATCTTGAATGGCCCGTTGGATCACCTAGAATACTAAACGACATTCGAAATTATCATACACCAAATAGAATGTAAAAGACATGTCCCCGACATGGTCTTACATGGGCCCACATATCGATGCCATATCCCAGATATGGTCTTATACGAAGTCTCATGTTGGTGCCGATGCCATATCCCATACATGGTCTTACACGGAACCTCATATCGATGCCATGTCCCAGATATGGTCTTACACGAAATCTCATATCAACGCCATATCCCAGATATGGTCTTACATGGAATCACATACCGATACCGAGCCATATCCCAGATATGGTCTTACACGGGCATACGTATCAACGCCGATGCCATGTCCCAGGCATGGTCTTACACTGGCTCTCATTAATCGTGGTGCCATGATATCCGAATCCTAAGCATTCCTTAAGGTCACCCAAGACTTTCGAGATATAAGGTTATCACCAAACTTTTATGAAATCGTCACAAGCTAATTTCATTAGGGCAATCATACATATATCATAGAATATCAATTATTAAATGCAATAATAATGGAATTATTGAATTACTTACACATAACTTACCTCGGTGCAAAATGTGACTATTTGCAATTTAATCCACAACATTGCCTTTTCCTTGGTCAAGGTCTATTCCTCGTTCCTCTTGATCTAAAATAACACATTTAACTCGTTTAATACACGCACTATTCAATTTAGTCCAAAAAATCACACTATGGCAAAATTATAATTTTACCCCTAAAGTTTCACAAAATTATAAAATTGCCCCTAGAATCGTAAAATGAAAAGTACCCATTTTTTTCTCATTATTCATCCTAACCGAATCATTTTCTATCTTATACCCACCCATATTTTTCATCTATTCACACATTTACATATAGTTTTTACAACTTTTATAATTTGGTCTTTTTTATCAATTTCACCAAAAACCACCTAGTAAAAGTTGTTTATCACACCTCAAACCTCCATATTCTTCTATTAGACATCAAGGCACAAGCATGTCATTCATGGTTATATTATTGAACATGAATCTTAGTTCAAATTAAGGGTAGAAATAGCTAAATCGAGTTACAAGGATTTCAAAAATATAAAGGACCTTAAAAACGGGGCTAGGATGCACTTACTTTGAGCTTGAAAGATGAAAGAAACCCTAGCTATGGCTTCTTGTGATTTTCAGCCAAGGAGGATGAATATGGACATAATTTTTGACTATTTTTCCCTTTTTATTCTTTTAATAACCAATAGACCAAAATGCCCTTCCATTCAAACCTTGATATTTTATCCCTCCTATGTCCATTTTTGTCCATAACAACATATAATGGTTTAATTACTAACTAAGGACTTCAATTTCAAGTCCCATCACATTTAAGCCCCATAAATTAACTAGAACACATGTTTTTCACTTAGTACAATTTGGTCCTAATAACTCAATTGGACACCTTATCGGTAAAATTTCTCGTTGATATTTTCGCACAGTTATTAGATCATACAGTAGACCCTAAAACTTTATTGATAGAAATATTTCTACCTCAAATTTATGGTTTTAAAACCACTTTTCCGTTTAGGCCCTAATTTGAGATGTTACACGTAGTCTTTTATGTGCTTATTAGATTTAATTAATCATTTTAATTAACATAGGGATATGTACAAGAGATCATTTCGATTTAATAAGTATGTATGTGCAATAACATATTTTCCTATTAAATATTTATTTAATCGGTTGAATTGACATAGGGATATAGTCAAGAGATGAATGGATTTTGGTAGGTGAGTATGTTCATAAGTTAGCAAATTACCGATTTACCATGAATTTATTCGTAACAATATAAACATGAGTTTAATAATTCTAAGTTAAGAAATGTAATTGATCTAACACAATTATGTCATCTTGGTTAAAATTGTATTTTGAAATCTTGCATTTGAGATTTATTTATTTAGTTTACTTAGTTTAAAATCTTAGTTTTTAATCACCCTCTTCAAACAAAATATTTTTCTTCACCAAAGTTTTTTAAATAGCATTCATAAATAATTCATTTCACAGTCCCTGTGGGTACGATAACTCGACATTTACTTGTCACTTTATTAGTTGTTGCAATTGTGTACACTTGCACATTTTCGTCGTTCCAATCAGCACATTTCATTCCAGTACGTACTGACTATTCACTAGATAGATTAGTTGACTTGTACATTACTGAGATCGTTAGATTGCATGGGGTGCCAATTTTGATTATTTCGGATAGAGATCCGAGGCTTACATCTCAATTTTGGAAGAAATTGCAAGAAGCTTTGGGTACGAAGTTGAATTTTAGTACAGCTTTTCATCCACAAACTGATGGTTAGTCTGAGAGAATAATTCAGATTCTTGAAGATATGCTCAGATGCTGTGTTTTATAGTTTGAAGAAAATTGGGAGAAATATTTACCGCTAGTTGAATTTGCGTATAATAACAGCTTTCAATCGAGAATATAAATGGCACCGTATGAAGCTTTTTATGGTCGCAAATGTCAAACTCCATTGTATTGGACCAAGCTTAGTGAGAAACAGATTCACTGGGGTTGATTTGGTTAAAGAAACCGAAGAGAAAGTGAAAGTAATTCGTGACTATTTGAAAGCAGCTTCAAATTTTCAGAAATCTTATGCGAATTTGAAACGAAAAGACACTGAATTTTAGATCGATGATAAAGTGTTTTTGAAAGTGTCCTTGTGGAAGAAAATACTTCAATTTTGTCACAAAGGCAAATTGAGTTCGCGTTTTATTGGGCCGTATGAAATCATCGAAAGAATAGGGCCAGTAGCATATCGATTAGCCTTACCATCAGAGTTAGAAAAGATTCATAATGTATTTCATGTATCGATGTTGTGTCGGTATAGATTTGATCCATCACATGTGATTTCTCCGTCTGAAATTGAAATTGAACCTGATTTGACGTATAATGAAAAATCGATCAAAATTCTTGCACGTGAGGTTAAACAGTTGAGAAATAAAAGTATAGCTCTCGTGAAAGTACTTTGGGAACATCATGGTGTTGAAGAGGCTATGTGGGAGCCCGATGAAGCTATGAGAAAATAGTACCCTAACCTATTCACTGGTAAGATTTTCAGGGATGAAAATCCCTAAGAAGGGAGAGTTGTAACAGCCCGTTTTTAGTAAAATCAGAATAGTAGTTTTGGAGCCACAAATATAAGGTTAAAAAATTATTTTAATATTATTTTAAGTGTTTACAGCATGATAGTATGTATGTGTGAAAGTTTCGTGAAGTAATTTTATCATTTGGTTGGTTAATTTGTTAAAAAGGACTAAATCGCGTAAAGCGTAAAATGTATGTTTTATTAGTTTATGGTGTCAAATAGCTTTGGATATCAAATATGGTGGCCTTAAATGGTAATTAAACCATTATTATAGGTATTGGACATTTATGGGCATAAAACAAGTGAATTTTGATGTTTTAAATCAAGGTTAATTTAGCAATTTATGAAATAATGTCAATTAAATAAAACAAAACCAAATTAAAGCTTCATTGTCATCTCCTTTGGCCGAATATTGAAGAGGAAGAAAACCATTTTATTCATTTTAGGGTTCGTTCACTTTAAAGCTTAATTGGTAAGTGATTTTGACTCGGTATTTAATGATTTCTATGTTTTTGTGATCGTTGCATCTAGTACTAGCTAGGCTAGGGACTATTTTGCAAAACAATTAAAGATTTTGAATTATGAAATTGATGAATATTATGATTTTTGAAGTTTTATTATAGATTTTTAATAGTTGTTGACAATTAAACAAGTTTTGTTAAGTGATTTTTAGTAAAAATGCAAAATAGGGATTAAATTGAGAAATGTGTAAAGTTAGAGATTAATATATGAAATAAATGAAAAACATGGGTTGCTAGGGGCAATATGGTAATTCAGCTAGCACGGGTTTATTGTGAATTTCATTAATTTGTGATTTTATGAAATAAGGACTAGATTGTGACATATGTGGCACAAAAGTGTAAATGTGTTTTAAAGTGTGTTTTTGTCTAAATTGAACGAATAGATGATTATATAAGTAAATTTTAAATATATTTAGATCAATAAAGGAGAAATACAAATTTGGATTGGGGAAAAGATAAAGCTATCGACTAATCAACTCAATTCGCCGTTTTAACATCTGAAGTAAGTTCATATGTTTGAATTTCGTTTCAAATGTATTTGATATGCTTTGATATAGCATGAATTATGATTATGTGATTACAGACAAGTTCAGAAATGATTCTAAGATGATTCGATAGTTGGAATCCTGTTTGAACCTTAGGAATAGTTTAGGATGCTAGTGGCATGTCATTAGGGATACCTTGAGTTGGCTTCGGGCCATGCATATCGACTGATTTGGCTTCAGGCCATGATATCAGAATTTCGAATAAGTTAGCTTGAATTGGCTTCGGGCCATGGTATAGGTACTTATCGTGTGAGACCCTTGAGTATCTAACTTCTATTTCGAATGGTTCAACGGGTAAATGAAAGATGTGGTTGAGTATGAGATTAGTACGAGATGGTACAAGTACGTTCAGTAATGAATTAAGTACTGAAACTACGAAATTGATAAGTTATTTGGTAAGTTATGTGAATGATCAGTTGATAGCTTTGAGATTTAATAGATTTGTTGTTTATTATTTTCTATTATTTGAATGATTAATGAGTGGTGATAGTTGCTTATTGTTAACATACGAGCTTGCTAATCTATATAGCTTACTTTGTTACTTTCCCATGTTTTATAGAGATTTCAAAGCTACCTCGGACTCAGAAATCGTCGGAGACTTCATCACACTATCCACTGACATTTCAGTACTTTTGAAACTATGTTTTGGGTCATATGGCATGTATAGGGACTTTGTGTCATGTTAATTATGTTTTGGTAATGATTTTGGTCAATTGAATTGGCTTGTAAATGTTTATATTTTGGTATGTATTTTGGTATGTATATATAGCCATCAATGATAGCTTATTTTGGTTTATATGGTATGTTTGAACTATGTATATATATTTGTATGATTATGTTTTGTGAATTGAATTGGTTGATAGTAGTGTAATGATTGATAATAATATGGTACTATAAGTGTTAGATTGATGAATTGTGGTTATTTGTATGCTTGTGAAGTAGGCCAAATAATGCATATTTGATAATGATCATTTTGATGATTTGAGAAGACAAGTATAAGTATGAATTTAGATAGTATATTGTGGTACTTATGTGGCTTGATTTGGGTAATATTGAAATGGTAGTATTTAGGCTTGATTTGGTTGCTTTGGATTGCCTATTACGCTTTGTTTTTGTGCCATATGTGTAGATGAAGGTGTGTACCAAATGGGGTGGCAAAATGGCTTGGTAAATTACCTATTACGCTTTGTTTTTGTGCCATATGTGTATCAGTTTAGTCCCGAACTACTCCCAAAGTATGTTTAGGGCCTCATAGGCTCGTATTAGGGACAATTTGATTGAGTTTGAATAATTATGTATTTTAAATGGTTGTTTAATTGTTTTGTAAGTCCAGTAATACTCTGTAACCCTATTCTGGCATTGAATATAGATGAAGGGTGTTACACTTGCTTTTAGTGAAGGAATCACTTAAAAATTATAACATGATAACTAAAATTATCATTTACTTTGCCTATAAGTTTTCAAGAATTCATCATAACTAGATTTTGTCAACTCCATGTAATTCTTCTTATCATTTAATCAAGTTAATCATTACTCGGTTCATATACTCGAACCTCACTCATTTTCAAGGGCATCATAGATGCAAAACAGGGGCACCAAAGTGCAATTAGGAGCATGAGTGTGCAATCAAAGGCACTGGAGTGCATTCAGGGGCACAAATGTGCTATCAGGGGCATCAAAGTGCATTCAAAGGCACAATTGTGCAAACAGGGACATCGAAGTGTTTACAGGGCACCGAGGTGCAATGAAGACACTTTAACACTTCCGTATACATATTAGTACTCATTACTGTCTCATACAATTCATATCATATGCAATAAATACCACTAATAACCACTTCTTAATTTCATATATACATATGTAATACTTGCATTTCTAATAATTGTATAATTAACTAAATTATATTCACATGTACATACGAAGAGATCAATTAATAGGATAATAATCATATAAATTACAAGTGAAACAAATTAAATAGCAATAACTATGAACTTATCTCCGGAGCATTTTTAGTTTAAACGCAAGGACTACTCCGTAATTTTTCCTTTTCCTCGGTTATTGTCTTTTTTATTTAAATCTTGATCTATATAGTAATTAAATACAATCTATTAAATTCACATCCAATTCAATACATATGACCCTTAACTTTTCATTAATTACATATTTTCCTTAAACTTTTATATTTTTCACAATTTAGTCCCTAAATATAAAATCTCCAATTTTATCAAAATTTTCCATTTATTCATGCTGGTCGAATATTTATCTCTTATTTCCAGCCCAAATATATTCTAAATTCAAAATATTTCCCCATGAATTCTAACATTTACTCAATTCAACCCTGTAATAAAAAACTAACAAAATTACTTAATAAACTAATTCAAATTAACACCTATAATTTCCACTCCATCAAATAACATCCAAATTAACAAGGTTTCATCAATGGCATCATTTAAAATCTTTGATGGCTTTAGAAACGAAGGTAAGGGTTAGCTATACCTAGTTGTAACAATCTCAAAAACATAAAAATTACAAGAAATGGTATAAAAATTACTCACATGCATGCATCCAAAGCTTGGTCGAACCCTAACCTTACACAAACATGGTTTTTTGGTGGTGGAAGAGAATAATTGAAGAAGACAGTAGTTTTATCATCTTTTTGTGTCTTTTATTATTTTTATTAAATTACCATAATACCCTTTAATTAAACTTATAGAACTTCAAATATGCTTACCCCTAACCGTCTATCATAATTAGCAATGGTTTAATTACCATTTAAGGCCACCAACTAAAATAGCTATAAAACTCAATTTACTAATAACAACTAACTTTCACCATTTTTACGATTTAATCCTTTTTACTTAATAAACTATCTAAACATTAAAATTTCTTAATTATATTTTAATATGACCCTCATATAACTCTATAAGCATTAATTAAATAATAAAACACTTCACATATCAGAGTTGTGGTCCCAAAATCACTGTTTCTATCACCACTGAAAAACGGGATATTACAAGTAATGACATCTGGCGCAGAAGCTTCCTCCCAGGCTCGAATGTCATAGGCTCTAGTAGGCCCCTAAGCCTTAAATCTGACTGTCGTATCCTTGATTCCATCTCGAGTGACTCCAGTGTTACTGCTTTGTCCTAGCTATCTACTCTTTTGAGAAGTAAACATCGATCTATCAACATGATCATCCATATTACCTGACTTTTTTGGTAGTCTTTCAGATAGTGTTCAGAGGATCTGCATAAAAAACAAGCCCCAATCATAACTCGATATACATATTGTTTTATCATTCAATTCAATTTGAATATCACCATTCAATTTAGACTACATCATTCAATTGAATGAGGATCTGCAATGATCACAAACAAGTTTGTCTACACTACGAACATTACCAATGCTAGCTGTTAGCATACTCCAGGATGTCAGATTTCTCTATCTTGGTTTATATCTTCTAAAATACCCTGACTGTGAGATGAAATGATTGTTGGTTTTTCTCAACTTCTTGGGTAGAGGGGTCTATAACAGTCTTGACATACTTCGCTTTTCAGATTCTCGTAGTTTCATTTCAGTCTATTTTTCTCATTACAGATGTCTTCCATTTTCTATGCTCGTTCAGACAAAAGAAAAAATTCCCGCAATTCCAATGCTTCGACTAACATTTGGATATCATCATTCAATTTAGATTAAAAAAGGATGCACATTTCAGTCTCAATCGGTATAATTTCATGGGCATATTTGCTAAGCCATACAAACTCTCATTCATACGCGGCCACAGACCGATTTCCCTATTTTAGCTCGAGAAATTCCTTCTTTTTCGTCTCCAAGTACAATCTACTGATATATTTCTTTTGGAATTCAATTTGGAAAAAGTCCCAATTAGTTCTGTCTTTTGGTACAAGGGCTAACAATGTAAACCACCACTGATAGGCCTTATCTTTCAATAAAGATACTGCGCATTTCAAGCAATCATTAGGTGTACAAGCCATTTTATCAAAAACTCGCCGTGTATTCACTAACTAATACTCAGCCCTGGCTGGATCATCTTTTGTCTTACCTCTGAATTCTTCAACTCCGCATTTTCTAATTTTATCAATCGGGGCTGACATGAGCTTTCGGTATTCTGAGGATAAGGAGGTGCCACAAAAGGCACAATGGGGGGCAGAGGTTGCAGAGCCGCTGGGTTGGCTTGCATGAATTCTTTAAATGTTATGACAAGCTCCCTACTTTTTAGACATTTGTAGAACTGGAATGCCATGACTAGCTTCCTGGTTGGAAGCTGAAACGTTGCTATCAACTTCATCAGCGATGGCACAGTTTGATTCAACCGACATCTTTAAATCTATAAGAAAACAAGGTCAGATTGGATTAAAAGCATCACACTATCACAGGTTAATGTGACACGTATTTTTTAGACTTAATACACGTTACGTTCAGTCATAAAATTATTAAATCGTAGCTTTGATACCACTAAATGTAATGCGCTTTGCTCGATTCGATCGCTGAACCCGAGTCTCAAGATGCTGCTACTGTAATTGAAATAATTACACATAATTTATAAAACTTAATCTAATTTAAATCATTGAATTATTCCAAAACAAATATAATCGAAGTTATGAACATTTTAGGGACTAGATTGAGCTACCAACCATAGATTAATAGATTCAAGCATGAATACGGGCCAATCTATAAATTTGCAAGACTTTGGAACTATGTATCGATACCAAGAAAGTGGTATCAATAACATTTTGGCATTTTGCCAAATTCGAAAATTTTGAAGCAAAATGAATTTTATCGATACCTAAGAAAAGTATCATTTTTGACAAAGAGATATCGATACTATTTATCAGAATCAATACCAATTTGACATTCTATCCATTTTAAAATGTGTTCATTTGGTAAAGTACCGATACCTTAGTCCATGGTATCGATACTTTTACCCAGATGGCAAAAAATGCAAGGTTGAAAACACTTTTCATGCCAAACCAAATTCTAATATAATGGTGCATAGAAGCACCTAATTAACCAGCATAAAACTCAGCTCAAACAATCCAAAGTACCATATTTTAATCACATTCAATTATTACACCAATATGCTTCAAATGACATCATATTCAATCAACATTCACTTAAGCATGTCATGTTAATCAAGTACTACATAATCCATATTGTAACATTCAATCAACCTTGCAATTAACGAATGCAATGTCATTAACCTAATCACCATCCATTTAGCATCATACCAATTATTCAAACATTTATCATCATTCACTATCACCATTTTACTTAATCATTCTATCATCATATAGACATATATACATATTCATTTCAAAGCTTATATACATATCATATAAGTGTTCGGAAATTGGGTTTGGAAAATACAATAGAAAATAAATTTGAGGAAAAATTAGAGTTTTAATTTTTTTTCCAAAACTAGAACTTGGTTTTGTTATCTAAAGCAATAAACACTTAATTGAAATTGTACTTTTTCGGTTCATCTAGGATGAATGTTTCGTTCGATTAGTCTTCTTTGCTATCCTTAAGCTTACGTCAGCCAAGTGCGGACTCGCTTCGAATTAGAAAATTTTCCACAAAATTACTAGCGGGGTAATTTCACAATTTCTCTACACTTTGTGGTCAAGTTGTAAATAAGAAAAAATCTCTAGAAATCTTTTGAAATAATTTCTTCAGAAAATTTTCTCTCTACAATTTTCTCTTGAATTCAAGTGTCTGAAAAGTAATGACCCAAAGTTCTGTTTATATAGGGAAAGTTTAGAGAGTTCAATTATAATTAAACTTAATCACTTTAATATTAAATTAATATAATACTTATTAAGATAAATATTAGATTAAATTTAAAATTAAATCTTATTAAATTAATAGAATATTTATCTACAAGATAAATATTAAATTTAATTTAATGTTGTGATAATCACTTTAATATTAAATTAATAAAATACTATTAAGATAAGTATTAAATTAAATTAAATATTAAATCTATTAAAATAATATTATTTTTGGAATAGTTAGTCTAAAAGAAAATTCTCTAGTAGAGTCCTACTAGGAGTGTAATTCTTCCACTACTCAAACACCGAAGAACCACCGTTGTCGACCTTTGCTGACCACTGGAATGTCGCCATCATAGTTGTCGGTACCGTCATGTTCAATGGTGCCATCACAGGTGCAACAACCTAAAGACACCCGAGCCGGTTTGACTGTTGCCTGTTCGATCCATGTGAGTGACAGCTCGCGATTGGATCATCAACCCAATTTCATATACCAAGCTCAGTTTGACCTATTTTTGGGTCTTGGTCTCAATTTTGGGCTCTTAGGCCCAATTTATGATCTCAGATCTAATTTTCAAGTTCAATTACCTATTAGGCTAGTTGTTTGACTTAAAATTTAATTTCCAAAAATATCATATTAATTTTAATTAATTTGATTTTTTTAATTTTACTTGATCAAAATTAATATTTCCAAAAATCACTTAGATTTTTCAAATTAATTTTAAAGAAAATTCTTTAATCAAATTCTCTAGTTGAACAATTCTCACAACAGCCTAATTTAATTCCACATCGAATAAATTGAATCAATTAAATTATTTCCAAAGTATTAGAAGTTTCTTCTAATTCAAATGCAGTTCAGTCAAGCTTTTATTG
The DNA here is from genome assembly GCA_025698475.1 of Gossypium anomalum. Lineage (NCBI taxonomy): Eukaryota > Viridiplantae > Streptophyta > Magnoliopsida > Malvales > Malvaceae > Gossypium > Gossypium anomalum. The sequence goes on from CM046956.1 coordinate 46,658,290, forward strand.
AGCTAGTAGATGGAGCAATTAGACATATACAATTAGGCTCGAGCAATTGCAATTACGCCTAAAAGCATCGTTCCGATAATTTGCAATTTACTTAATCATGGAGTCCATCCACATGAAGTACCATGATTGAAGAATCTTTATTGTATACTCTTTGCGAAAGAAATTTAACCAACTCCTTGTCCAATGACCTCGTCATGTGTGTGTCAACCTTATAAGATATCATTGATTCCTTTGTGTTAAAAACGTTCAATCAATACAATCCTGTAACACCCCCAAATTTAAATCTTTGTTTTTGTGAATGTGTGACACAATTGAGTATTTGCTTTAGTGGTTAAGTGTTCTGAGTGTGTGTGGGAGGTCCTAAGTTCAAGCCATGACTTGGGAAAATTTTGGCATTTTATGAATAAAACCCAACCTTAGGTTAATAGGCTTTTGTTTAATTGTTGGTAAGCTTATGTCAGAATGGGCCTGCTGGTCTAGTGGTTAAGTGGAGTGTTAGTGTCTTTGGGGTCCTGTGTTCAAATCCTTACGTGGGCGTAGATGATTAATTTTTAGCTTTTGGCATCAGTAAGAGATTGCATGGGACTAAACTACTGTAGTGGTTGAGATTAAGGAGATAGTGGGGAGAGATTTGAGGAGATGATAGGGGGTTATCAAAATTTCTATTTAGATTTTTATTTGCAAAAATTCAGTACCCCTCTTTCCCTTTTCAAAATTTCTAACGTTTCCCTGCTCCCTTTTTCCTTTTTCTTTTGTTCTCTTCAATTCTTCCTTACTCTAGCAGCATATATTTTGTCCCTTTCCTTTCGATCTTAAGCCATCTTTCCTTTCTTTCTCCAACGTGTATTGCTCTTGTGCGGGTTCAGTAAGATTTCCTCGTCTTTTCTGTCGTAGAACTATAACGATTGATTAGGAATGTGTATCTTCTGCTATTAATGGCATAGGGGGAGGTTCTGATCAGTGATTTTCGTATCTCTTGTGTTTACAGTGTTAACGAAAGTTTCTCTGTCGACGGTAAGTCGAGTTTCTACTAGTGCTCCATTGTCGAATTCGTTAGATTAATCTCTAAATCGATATTGGATTCTGTGTTGCTAGGTTTCGAAAACTTTGGGGGTCGTTTTAGCATCAATTGAAACCAGGTGTGTACTCGATTGTACAGAAAATAAGGTTTCAGTGAAAGCCAAAAAACCTCACTCTCGATGCCACACGAGCGACCACTATGACATAACATGGGCGTGTGATCGATGAGGCTAGGCCGTGCGCACCTGACATAACTGTGTGATGGCCAGGTAGGTCGTGTGCGACACACAGGCTGTGTAATCCACACAGACAAGGCCAATTTGGGCCATGTGGGCCATACGGGAGTGTGGACCTACACGGGCAAGCCACATAGGCGTGTGAGCCTATTTTTTCTGAATTGATTGCTAAGGTTGCACGGGTCGCCCAAGTCGACTGTGAACCTACTGTAGGGTCGGTAAGCGTCACTTAGACCCCTAATTGTGTGAACTGACTATTTGATATATATATTGAGCATAATGATAGTATGCATGTATACTGAACTGGTTATATGTATTGATATCATGAGATAGCATGCCATGATTTGTATATTGCATTACATGGGGTTGGGTTGATTATATTTGAAGGAAGTGTACTGAAAGGCTCTTGAGCCTAATATACTGGCAGCTCAGTTGCAAATTATTGTTTTGTGTCGCATTCGGTACTACTTGGAGTGTAGGATGGGTAGGTTGATTTAATCCCCACATGGAGTGTAGGGTTGGATGGAGAGGGTGTGTAAAGGCTGGATGGGTAGGACTTTGTTATCGAATCTTTGCATGATCCACTCATCGATCTCGTGATGGGCTAAGGCCCAAACCGTTACTGATACTGAAAGGGGCTTGGCCCAAAACTATATTTGAGTGTGCGCTGTGTTTACTGTTGTTTGTTTTCTGTGGGATTACACACTAAGTTTACGTAAACTCACCCCTCTTTGTTTAATGTGCACAGGTAATTCCCAGACTTGACGAATCAGTGTAGCAGAGGACTAGACCGTGGCCACACGTATTTTTAAACTGTTTTAATTTTAGTTTTGGTATTTATTTTTTAAATATTTTCTGGGTTATTTTTGTATGTAAATTGGACTATTTGCTTTTATTTCAGATTTTAGACTGTTTTCGTCGATTTAATAACTGCACAAACTCAACAAACAAACGATTTTCTCTAAAACAAAGGGGTTTTTCTAAGATAGATGGATTTACCTAATGAATTCAATTTTTCATAAATTAAATGATTTATAAAGCTTCCGCAACGAATTTTATTTTAAAAAAAAATGAGTAAATAAGTAAGGATTCTGGAGTCAACAAGAGTAAATAAATGAAAATGGTTTTATCTAACAACTTAGTTTTGACACGCTATCATGTGACATCTCCAGATTCAGCCATAACGTCTAGGTCGGGTTTGGGGTGTTACATTTAGTGGTATCAGAGTTAGGTTTCAAAACTCGACTGTGGATTTGGGTTTAAAATTTGGTTTTTAAGGACTGATTTTCAAATGTTTGGAAATAATTGACTGAGTATGTGGTACACCGAGTCTCCAACGCCGATGTTGTAAGTATTTTGAAAACTGATTTATGAAAATGTTATGATATTCTAAAACTACTGTAGGTATTATACTGTGAAAATACTCTATTTAATATATACTAAAAACTGTAGTTAAACCAAAACTATAGTAAACTACTAGAGACGGTGACAAACGAAAACAAACTCCGACACTGCTTTACATAAAATATTTGTTAATAAACACTGGAACTGTAACTGATTCATAAAAATTTTAATACAGATAAATTCGATTAGATATGAGCACACGAGGTATTCGCGGACGGGGTACTAGATGCCGTGGAAGAGGTCGTAGAGGGGCTCGAGCTGAGTCCTTGTCATCTGGCAGCATGCCTAATTTAGACACAAAGAGACGCCAGTGTCGTCAGCTACTGAGACTTGGTCTTAAGATCGCATGGCTAAGGATGACGTATTATCCCAGGCTATGCTAAGGATTTTGGAGAGGGTCGCTGGGCCCAACACTGGATCTGGGGGCCGAGGGTCGGTTACGAAATGACTCCGGTCTAATGGAGCTAAACTTTTCAAGGGTGTCACTAGAGTCGCCCCTAATGTTGCCAAGTACTGGATAGAAGCTACGGAGCGGATTATGAATAACCTAGATTGCACACCTGAGCAGAAACTGAAAGGTGCGGTTTCTCTGCTGCGAGATGAGGCTTATCAGTGGTGGCTGACTGTTAAGGTGGGCACGCAGCCCGAACGTCTATGCTAGGAGTTCTTTAAGACTGCCTTCCAGGGGAAATATATGGGGGCGAGCTACATGGATGCCTGTAGGAGGGAGTTCCTGAATCTTACTTAGGGAGATCAATCTATGGTTGAGTATGTGGCTGAATTCCTACGATTAAGCCGCTATGCGCGGGGTATGGTGGCGACTGAGTATGAACGATGTGTCCGCTTCGAGGATGGCCTTAAGGATAATTTAAGAGTCCTGATAACTCCGCAGCGGGAGCGTGATTTCCCTTCACTGGTTGAGAAGGCGAAGATCGCCGAGGAGGTTAAGCGTGCTAAGCGCCAAAACTGTGACAGAGAGAGAGTTAGGAACAAGAGGGATTTGGAGCCCTCGAGTTCAGTACAGAGGCCTAAGAAAAAGGTCAGGACTGATGGGTCAGTTAGAGCTGGGCCCCCTATTGCTCCTATTGGATTACAGTTGTGTGGAGATTGTGGTAGGCACCATCAGGGTGAGTGTTGGAGGAGGACTAGGGCATGTTTGATGTGTGGATCATTAGAGCATCGCATTTGGGAGTGTTCATTGAGGGCCAATCAGATGCAAGCTCAGGGTACTGGTATTACACAGTCACAGAGGGTAGCACATTAGCCACCAAGAGGCCGTGGTCAGGCTAGGGGTGGTAACAGTATGGGTCGTGGATAGAGAGCACAGAACAGAGGTGCTGGACAGACTGAGGCGAGGCACCTGTTTTTGTTTAAACTGTACGTCGCTGAGAGGACAGAGATGCTCCGGACGTTATCACTAGTACGTTTCTTATTTTTAATGTACCATATTTTACTCTGATAGACATAGGATCTACCCATTCTTATATAGCCTACTTTGTTTCTAAAAAGCTGGGGTTATCAGTTGAGAGCACTATGAGTAAGGTCATCGTACTGAGCCCGCTGGGGCAATTGGCTAGAGTTAGCAAACTGTATAAGGATGTTCCTTTAGAGGTTCAAGGGACAGTATTTCTGGCAAATCTAATGAAGCTTCCGTTTGGGGAGTTCGACCTGATTCTAGGTATGGATTGGCTGGTGAAGCACCGAGTAAGTCTGGACTGTGCGACGAAGAGGGTTATCTTGAGAACTAAGGAGGATAATGAGGTGGTCATGGTTGGGGAACATCAAAATTATTTATCTAATGTGATCTCTGCGCTGGTGGCGGAGAAGTTCATAATGGATGTGCGACTTTTTTGGCGTACGTAAGTGTTTCTGATTCTGGGGACTCTACTGTTAAGGACATCAAGAAGGTACAAGATTTTTTGGATTCCTTCCCTGAAGAGCTACCAGGGTTACCTCCGAATCGTGAAGTGGAGTTTGGGATAGATCTTATTTCTGGTACAGCTCTAGTGTCCATCGCTCCCTACCGAATGTCACCGAAGGAGCTTACGAAGCTTAAGGCTCAGATTCAGGAATAATTGGATCGTGGGTTCATCTACCATAGTGTGTCTCGATGAGGAGCACCAGTAATGTTTGTAAAGAAGAAGGATGGATCCATGCGAATGTGTGTCGACTACTGTCAATTGAACAAGCTGACCATTAAGAACAAGTATCCACTTCTGAGGATTGATGATCTATTCGACTAGTTTTGAGGGGCTTCTATATTCTCCAAGATTGACTTGCATTCTGGGTATCATCAATTAAGGGTTAAGGAGGATGACGTGTATAAGACGGCATTTAGGACTCGTTATGGTCATTATGAGTTCCTAGTGATGCCATTTGGACTGACTAATACACCGCAGCTTTCATGGATCTGATGAACTGAGTGTTTCAACCCTACTGGATCAGTTTGTGATGGTGTTCATCAATGACATATTGGTTTATTCGAGGACTAAGAATGAGCATGATGAGCACCTTAAGATTGTTCTTCAGATTTTGAGGGGAATGCAGCTCTATGCTAAGTTTAGCAAGTGCGAGTTCTAGTTATGTGAAGTAACACTTCTGGGTCATGTGGTATCTACTGGGGGATTTGAATCGATCCTTAAAAGATTGAGGCTGTACTGGATTGGAAATAGGCTAAGAATGTGTTAGAAATTTGTAGTTTTCTAGGGCTGGCAGGTTATTACCGACGGTTTGTGGAAGGGTTCTCACTGATTGCAGCACCCTTAACTAAGCTGCTATGTAGGGGTGTACCGTTTGTCTGGTTTGATGTGCAGCAAGTGATCTTCATGAAGCTTTAGACTGTACTGACTGAGGCTCCTATTTTGATACAGCCAGAACTTGGAAAGCAGTTCACAATTTATAGTGATCTGTCACATGTCGATTTGGGATGTATGTTGATACAGGATGGTAAGGTGGTAGCATATGCGTCACGTCAGCTTAAGACGCATGAGGCGAACTATCTGGCACATGATTTGGAATTGGCCGCCGTAGTTTTTGCTCTAAAAATCTGGAGGCATTACTTGTATGGTGAGAAGTGTATCATCTACACTAATCACAAGAGCCTCAAGTACCTTCTTACTCAGAAGGAGCTAAATCTTAGGCAACGTAGATGGATTGAGCTGCTTAAGGACTACGACTGCACCATTAAGTACTATCCTAGCAAGGCCAATATGGTGGCCGATACACTGAGCCGTAGAGCTATGACTGATTTGAAGGCGATGTTTGCTCGCCTAAGCTTATTTGATGATGGTAGCTTATTAGTCGAGCTTTAGGTTAAGCCGACATGGATTGAGCATATTAAGGGTAAGCAGTTGGAGGACAAGTCCTTAGGTCTTCGGTTCTGACAGATTGAGAGTGGTAGCACTACGGATTTTGGACTGAATAGTGATGGGGTACTCTATTTCCGTGGGAGAATATGTGTTCCTAATAATACTGATCTAAAACAGTCTATATTGAGGGAGGCGCATGTAGCCCTTATGCTATGCATCCTGGCAGAAATAAGATGTACCAAGACCTTCGTGAGTTATATTGGTGGCCAAGGTTGAAACGTGAGGTTATTGATTTTGTGGCGAGATACCTGACGTGCCGGCAGGTTAAGGCTGAGCATCAGTTACCTTCGGGTTTGCTGCAGCCGGTTAAAATTCCTCAATGGAAGTGGGAATGAGTAACCATAGACTTTGCTAGTGGATTGCCCCTAACACCCACTAAGAAGGATTCGGTATGGATCATCATTGACCTATTAACCAAGTCTACACACTTCATACCAGTTAGGGTGGATTATTCTCTGCAGAAGCTGGCGAAGCTTTATATTTCTGAGATAGTGAGACTACATGGGGTACCGATTTCGATCATTTTTGATAAGAATCCTCGTTTCATGTCTCGGTTCTAGAAAAAGCTACAAGAAACTCTAGGTTCAAGGTTAGACTTTAGTACTGTGTTCCATCCTCAAATCGATGGTCAATCTGAAAGGGTGATTCAAATACTGGAGGACATGTTGAGGAGCTGTGCTATTGATTTTCAAGGCAGTTGGGAGGATTATTTTCCGTTAGTGGAGTTTGTCTACAATAATAGTTACCATTCTAGCATCCAGATGGCACCTTACGAGACCCTATATGGTCGTAAGTGTCGCACTCCCTTATGTTAGACTAAGTTGGACGAGCGACGTGTTCTGGGTCCTGAATTGGTTTCTGAGACTAAGGATAAGGTCAGATTGATTTGGGATCAACTGAAAGCGGCATCGGACAGGCAGAAATCTTATGCAGATCTGAAATGACGCGAGATTGAGTATTCTGTGGGGGACTTTGTTTTTCTTAAGGTCTCGCCATGGAAAAAGATCTTGAGGTTTGGTCGTAAAGGTAAGCTGAGCCCTAGGTTTGTTGGACCTTACCGTATTCTGAAGCCAGTGGGACCAGTTGCTTATCAATTGGAGTTACCTCCAGAGTTAGATCATATCCATGACATGTTTCACGTCTCTATGCTGAGGCGCTATCGCTCTTATCCTTCTCATGTTGTCCCTGTTGAAGAGATTAAGGTTAGGCCAGGAGGAGCCTATCCAGATTCTGGATCGTGACATAAAGGTTCTGAGGAGGAAGTCTATTCCTTTGGTGAAGGTTCTATGGTGTAATCATAGCACTGAGGAGGCCACGTGGGAGCCTGAGGATGTAATATGTCAGCAATATCCTTATCTATTCTAATCAGGTAAACTTCGAGGATGAAATTTTCTTTTATGGGGTAGAGTTATAATGCCCCAAAATTTAAATCTTTGTTTTTGCGAATGTGTGACACAATTGAGTATCTGCTTCAGTGGTTAAGTGTTCTGGGTGTGTGTAGGAGGTTCCAAGGTCAAACTATGACTTGGGAAAATTTTGGTATTTTATGAATAAAGCCCAATCTTTGGTCAATAGGTTTTCATTTAATTTTTGGTAAGCTTATATCAGAATGGGCCTACTGGTCTAGTGGTTAAGTGGAGTGTTGGTGTTTGGGGTCCTGTGCTCAAATCCCTACGTGGGCATAGATGATTAATTTTTGGCTTTTGGCATCAATAAGAGATTGCATGGGACTAAACTACTTTAGTGGTTGAGATTAAGGAGATAGTGGGGAGAGATTTAAGGAGATGATAGGGGGTTATCAAAACTTCTATTAAGATTTTTATTTGCAAAAATTCAGCACCCCTCTTTCCCTTTTCAAAATTCCTAACGTCTCCCTGCTCCATTTTTCCTTTTTCTTTTGTTCTCTTCAATTCTTCCTTGCTCCAACAGCATATATTTTGTCCCTTTCCTTTAGTTATTAAGCCATCTTTCCTTTCTTTCTACAACATGTACTGCTGTTGTGCGGGTTCGATAAGTTTTCCTCGTTTTTTCCACCATAGAATTATTACGATTGATCAGTAATGTGTGTCTTCTGCTATTAATGGCGTAAGAGGAGGTTCTAATCAGTGTTTTTCGTATCTTTTGTGTTAGCAGTGTTAACGGAAGTTTCTCTGTCAGTGGTAAGTTAAGTTTCTGCTAGTGCTCTATTTTCGAATTCATTAGATTAATCTCTAAATCGGTATTGGATTCTGTGTTGCTAGGTTTGAAAAAGTTTGGGGGTCGTTTTAGCATCAATTGAAACCAGGTGTGTACTCGATTCCACAAAAAATGAGGTTTTGATGAAAGCCAAAAATCTCACTGTCGACGCCACACGGGCGTGTGGTCACCCGTGTGGTAGGCTGTGTGACATAACACATGCGTGTGTTAGATGAGGCCAGGCCATGCGTACATGACACAGCCATGTAATGGCCAGGTAGGCCGTTTGCGACACACGGGCTAGACTGATTTGGGCCGTGTGAGCCACACGAGTAAACTACACGGGTGTGTGAGATTTTGGGCCAGGCCGTGTGATCCACATGGCCAAGGCCAATTTGGGCCGTGTGGACCCACACGGGCAAGCCACATAGGCATGTGAGCTCATTTTCACTGAATTGATTGCTAAGGTTGCACGGGTTGCCTAAGTCGACTGTGAACCTACTGTAGGGTTGGTAAGCGTCACTTAGACCCTTAATTGTGTGAACTGACTGTTCGATATATATATAGAGCATGATGATAGCATGGATGTATACTGAACTGGTTATATGTACTGATATCATGAGATAGCATGCCATGATTTGTATGTTGCATTGTATGGGGTTGGGTTGATTATATTTGGAGGAAGTGTACTGAAAGGCTCTTAAGCCTCATATACTGGCAACTCAGCTGCAAATTATTGTTTTGTGCCACATTCGGTACTAACTGGAGTGTAGGGATGGGTGGGTTGATTTAATCCCCACATAGAGTGTAGGGTTGGACAGAGAGGGTGTGTAGAGGCTGGATGGGTAGGACTTTGTTACTGAATACTGCATGACTACTACTGATACTGTGATGGGCTAAGGCCCTAATACATACTGATACTGTGATGGGCTAAGGCCCTACTGCATATCTGATACTGTACTGAGATGGGCTAAGGCCCAAACCGTTACTGATACTGAAAGGGGCTTGGCCCAAAACTGTATTTGATTGTACACTGTGTTTACTGTGGTTTGTTTTCTGTGGGATTACACACTGAGTTTACGTAAACTCACCCCTCTCTGTTTAATGTGCACAGGTAATTCTCAGACTTGATGGATTGGTGCAGCGTAGGACTTGACTGTGGCCCCATGTATTTTTAAATCGTTTTAATTTCAGTTTTGGTATTTATTTCTTAATTATTTTCTAGGTTATTTTTTATATAAATTAGACTTTTTGGACTATTTGCTTTTATTTCAGATTTTAGACTATTTTCGTGGATTTAATAACTGCACAAACTCAACAAACAAATAGTTTTCTCTAAAACAAAGGGGTTTTTCTAAGATGGACGGATTTACCTAATGAATTCGATTTTTCATAAATTAAATGATTTCTAAAGCTTCCGTAATGAATTATGTTTTAAAACAATTGAGTAAATAAGTAAGGATTTTGGAGTCAACAAGAGTAAATAAATGAAAACGGTTTTATCGTAACAACTTAGTTTCAACACGCTATCATGTAACATCGCCAGATTCGGCCATAACGTCTAGGCCGGGTTTGGGGTGTTACAAATCCTATTTTATCTCATTGTCATCATTGTGTCTTCTTAATTATTAATATGACCACAGCCAACAAATGAATGTGATAAATTGCTTGTTCGAGAATAAGAAACCCGTGACCACCTTCCATATTTATAAATCCACACACTGCCAATGAGAGGATATCATTAACTCTTTAATCAAGCTATGAATTCCATTTTTTCTAGTAAAGTCATGTCATACAAAAGTCATGTACCTAACATATCGACTATAGGCTCGATTATCTTTAAAGCATAAGCCTCCACTTATATCAAAGCACATGAGTTACATACGCATGGTCAATGACTAACTCAGGATTTAGGTAAATCACACCATGAACACCACAAGTGAATTAATTCACAAATGGATTCAGAATTAATTCATCTTAGGTCTAGGCCAATGTATCATTCTTCCAATTAATACAACAATATCTCTACCCATGAAGTCAACTGCTCCGATAGCCAAGACTTGCCATCTCCCTAATAGGAATTGTAGATGACATAATAATCCTTCTAAGCATTTGAATCAAATGCTCTCTTTGATTGTTTTATGGGATTACAAATTGGTTTAGATTATCTACTGAAGTAAGTTGTCATTCTCGCAATGTAAACGTTCTTACAAAGGCACTTATCATCAGTTTGAACTTAGACAATCAATGAACTAATATTTTCTTGTTACAATTTCGCTATGCGTGCAAAATATGAAAGACAAAACAAAATAGACATAATAGTGAAATTTGAAATTAACTTTATTTATTTATTCATCGTTCAAATATATAGAAAACAATTACATGTTTATTACAATATAAGCATATTTCCCAACAATAAGCACTCAAGATCAAGCATAACATATGTTCATCTAAAATTAACACCATTTGAAAGTTCAAGATCATTAACATTCAAAATAACCACACTTTTTAGACAACCCTCTATACATGCCACAAAACTGAATCGAGAACAATTCAAAAGTTTATCGAGATTGAAGATGGATAGTGTGAGCTCTGGGGATGATCTGATAGAAATGTTCTGCAAAATGCCAACTACAGAAAATAGAAAATGAAACAAAGTATGCATTATATATGCTTAGTAAACTCATAGGTATTAAAATAATAAACTTACCTCATTTCATAATCAAAATAACAAGTTTAACAAAGTTTACTGTCACAACAAATCACAACCATAAGGTGAGTATTTCATATACAACCATATAATCTATCAATTCGTTCGGTACAATTCAATTTAGTAACATTTCATCAGAACTATTGAATGAATACATCAATTGATTGATCAAAACATAGGAACACATATAATCATATGAACTCATTCACTTTCAATCACTATATTGAATCAGACAATACATTTCCTTTTAAAACGGCTAGCTCGATGAACTATAATAACGGATATGAATACTTGAGAATCTACACCACACCAGTAGGCAACGAAGTGCTGAGTAATAGGCACCAAAGTGCGAATCAATAAGCATTGTAGTGCAAACAGTGACGCCAAAGTGCGAACTTGTACAAGCACGCAACTATCCCTATTAACAAACCAATTTTATCCTATCCTAATTTCATCCGGGCTCAATACACATATCGTAATTATTCTCTAAAATTCAGTCTTTTCCTCACCTTTTGTACCAGTTTGTAACCATTTCAAAATTCATTCAAATATTATAATTTAAAAATTCAACCACAAACATTACATAATTGCATATAACTATACCGTATGAACTTACCAGTTAAGATTAAAGACAATTGTAGTGTCAAGGACTAATTTGTAATTTTCCCTTTTCTTTGATAATCTATCGGTTGATTCAAATCTTGATCTATATGATAATTTATTTTAAATTATCAGTAGAAATTAACTTAAAAAATATTATTCCATGTATATGTCAACTTAATTTTAATTTTTACAATTTCCCTAAAATTTTACATTTTATTCAATTTAGTCCCTAAAACCAAAACTATCATATCTTTCACATTTAAGCCCCATTTTTCAATCCAATTTCAATTCCACCCTTTTATAATCCTCAAGAAACCATAATTAATTCCATATCAAATTTAACATATTTATATTTTAGTCCCTAAACTCAAACTAACAAATTTCATTTTACAATTTAAGACCATAATCAAATCTAAGCTTACATGTAAACTCCAAAACCCGGCCTAGACATTATGGTCGAATCGGGAAGGCCACATTGGACACCTTAGTGTCAAACTTACCCTAATGATAGTTAAAAACATTCAAGTACTTCTTTTTATAAAACTATGGTTTCTATTGCTAGCTTTGGAAAATGTCCATTTACTTAGTCCAACCATGCTTAGGTCAAATTAGCGAATTAGGTGAGCTTTTTTAAAACCTTACTGATGGCGTTGCCTTTGAAAAATCATTTTGTTATCTTCTTAGCAGTAGAAATGTACCATTACTAGTCAAATTATTAATTTAGTCATATATCATGCATAGTCCATTTTAATACATTATAAAAACCATGTATCCATACCAAATATGTGTGTCATGCATGCCTGAAAAACCCCAAAATCTCAAATAGTCCCAAACACAGTTTAAAGAAACTTTACAATCCAAAACCAAATAATAATAATAAAATAACCTAAAAATATAATTAAGATAAAATAATATGACGAAGTAAAGTCCAAAGTCCGCTATACATCCGCATGCCAATTCTAATCCTAAGTTCGAACATTACCTGAGAAGTTGAGATAATGGGGTGAGCTTAACAAGCTCAGTGTGAGACTAAACGAGTATTAAGCATTTATACAGGCAATTTCATAGAGGTACCAATAGCACAATCAAACATTAACAATAATAATTTTCAAATGCACATGATCATGAAAAATGCACATGTGAGATCTTACCCATACCATCCGTTACACACCACGAGTTCCCCAGAACCCATCTGCCAAACTCCAACGTATGTGAGCAATGCTCGGTAAAACCATCAATAATCAATAATGCAGTGAAATTGCCAAATATATAATGTGATATAATTGCCAATCCCATCGGTACTCCAAATGCAGTGCACTAACTAAAAATAAATGCGGACTTAAAATGTCCTCAGTACTCCATGGAACTCCTCCGTCAACCACAAAATCCCATCCCATCCCAATGCACATGCAATATGTCATACAAATTCATACACAATCACATTTTAATACTTTTCACTTTTATTTGACATGCTCAACATGTCCTTAATAATCACATACTTTCAGAGAAAGGAAACAATGTTCCAATTTTCAAATTACCACTAAGATGGTATCCATCAATATCGTTCAATTCACATACTTTACGAATTTCATTATGCACCAATAACAACCTCACGTATATATATCATAGTAAATATTTCATGCATTTAAATCATGCATAAAACTAATATCTCAACACTTCATACCATTCCATCAAACATTCTCATACCACATAATATAACTATGCATAACAATCTCAATTACACATTCATACAATCAAACTAGCAATTTTACCAACACATCAATCTTTTAAGGCTCGAAACGTACCTAGTTTGGCCACTCGCAATTTGGCTACTATGCCAAACCAATCAGCAAGCTAATTATCAAATATAACCTAAGATTTATCATTATCAAACAAATTTTACAAGTTTAGGACGCACACCTTATTTTTTGCTTTCTCCCAGAACCCTAGTAAATGTTCCAATTTTCCTTAATAAATCTTTATACGATCCTAAACCAAAATTAAGTATAAATTAAATCAATTTACCACTTAACCAACTCTCAATTACCCAATTATGGGTTCAAACCAATTGTCAAATTAATAACTATTTTATGAATTCAACTAGTTTGATTCCTTACCTTGTATCGATGTGAACCGTACGTAAGATCGTTCTTCGGCTTTACGGTTGATTCGAGGTGTTTGGATTCACACATAATTCCATAATATATTGGAAAATTACTATCAAACAATTATTCAATTCTTTCATTTAATCAATCCATAACATTTACCCTACAACTATGTCGAAGTAACAATTAATTTTACACTTAACCGCATGTACGCTTCTCGATTTGTAAGATTCGAATGCCCAAAAGATCAAGAACTTTTTTTCCTAATTGACATGGGTTTAATATATGATTATAAGGCTTGAATAAATCAAATTAAGGCTGGAATTAATTGGGAAAGATTCAAGAAACAAAACAGCCCCCTATTCTCCACATATGCGCACGCACCACCGCCCATTGTGGTCGAAATTGGGGCTGGATTTTAAAATAATTTGAAATCTCATTAAAATCTAGAAAAAATAAATTTAAAACCATTTAAAATCTCCTAAATTCTAGATCTAGAAATTTAGGTTTTTAATGGACAAGATTAATTAAGAAATTGAAGAGAGAAGAGGCCTTACACAAGCTGGTCGAGAGAAACAACAATGGCACTTCTAGGCAATGTTTGGGATCGATCTTGGAGTTAAAAATTTCAAATTTAGGGCTAATTTAATTGAGGGAAATTTTCAGCAATATAGAAAAGGAGATGGTGCACAATCTTGATGCAAAAAGAAGAAGAAGATGATGATAAAAGGGGAGGTGTAGGCAAAGACAACAATGGAGGAAAAAGGGAAAAGAAAAAAAAAAAGAGATGAAGAGAGGGAGAGGGGATTAGGGACGGCTAAGGTAGAAGAAAATGGATTAAAAGGCTGATTTTTTTGATAAAAAAATTGTATTTATACCTAGGTTTACAAAACTTGGATGCCAACACATAAAAAAAACAAGGGAATTTGCAAAAAAATTAATTTAATTTGTAAAAGTTGAGACTTGAACTTGGGACCTCCAACTAACCTTAAAACTTTCACATTTAATGACTAACCATTGGGTCGATTCCCTATTTTTGATATATTTCTAAATTTTATGGAGCTAAATTTGGGATGTTACATTACAACCAAACTATTTAACATCAAAAACATAAAAAACCATAAATGGAAATATTTTAAAACTTTAACAGTTCTAAAAACGGAAATATAATTTAGCTAAATCAAGTTACAACGATCTCAAAAACATAAAACTTATGAAAAACGGACCTACCATGCAAAGCTAATTTTTGGAGCATTCAATAGTGGCTTCTCTCTTATATTTTTTTTTCCTTGTTTCAAACAATGGAAGGAAGAAATGGTGGAAGATCACAATTGTTTTTATGTTTCTAACTCATTTTTCCTTATTTTTTAATTTAATTTTAACATATAATTACTTTAAAAAATGCACCAACCATCCATTACCCTATCAAAGCGGTCTAATTATCACTTAGACCCTTGAACAATTATTAGTTAAGCCTTTTAACTAACAAAATTCAATAATTATTTGTAACACCCTTAACCCGTATCCGTCGCCAGAATAGGGATTCAGAGTATTACCAAAATTTACAGATCACTTAACAGAAATTTCGTTTCGCATAACATTCATACCTGAAATCAATCAAATTTAATCATAGTGTCCCTTATGTGAGCCATCAAGGCCCAAAATATATATATCGGGACTTAACCGAGAACTCAGAAAATTTTTCGAAAATATTTAAAATTTTTCAACACTGCAAGGGGTCACAAGCTGTGTGACCAGGTCGTGTGGTTCACACAATATTCACGAAGTTATATTCATCACTTCACAAGGTAAATAAATCCATAGCATTATTTATACATATCATCTCTAGCTTAATAAGATTTTAAATAATTTTAACTTTTCCGAGTTTCTTTATTTTCATATGTATTTCTTTACTTTCCACACTCATTCTTTATGTATAACACACCGGTCATAAGCATACCATGCCATCATACCCATAAGCTAGTGCATTTGGACATAACTCTTTTCAATTAATCACATAATAAGTCATTTCATAAGATATTGCATAACTTAAAACTTGCCACTCCCTCACAAGCACAAGTATATTTTCATTTGAGCACTTACCCTTTCAACACATCATACAAAAATAAACATATTACCATTTAACCAATAGCTTGGCACTTGTCTAAGCATCAACAGCAACACTTGTTAGCATATTTGAACATATTCATATAAATTCAACATAGATAAACTTATTTTCTCATCATATCACTCTTGAGTTTATTGCTCGACTCAACATACATAATTTCCCTTGTAACAACATATTAAAGATAATCACGTTTTTACATATCACGATACATATCATTCTTTTGCCGTTTCTTTATAAACATTTATCATTCATTTCATTATATCAATATTTCACGTACCATCATTTCCATATATTTCAGGTATATACCAGTAATAATTCATTTCAAACTCATATTATCTCATATCAGAACTTTACCCCTTGAATCGTTTAAATATCAATGGGTACACTTATTTCAAATCAATATCAATAATAACCATAAGTCTACCAATACTAATTTCATATGTCACTTACCAATCTTTATCGAATTAGAGAACGTCTTACGAATTTGAGTCTGTCGTTTGCTCAGTGCCACGATTCGTAACTCAGTATGGTTTTCCTCACTGACATACCATACCTACATTTCATACTTGGTATGGAAAATACCATACCTACGTTTCATAACTCAGTATGGACGATACCATGCCTACTTTTCATAACTCAGTATGGACGATTCCATGCTTACGTATCATAGCTCAGTATGGACGATGCCATTCCTACTTATCATAGCTCAGTATGGTCGATGCCATACCTACGTATCATAGCTCAGTATGGACAATGCCATACCTACGTACCATAGCTCAGTATGGATGATGCCATACCTACGTATCATAGCTCAGTATGGACGATGCCATACCTACGTATCATAGCTCAGTATGGACGATGCCATACCTACGTATCATAGCTCAGTATGGACAATGCCATACCTACGTATCATAGCTCAGTATGGACAATACCATACCTACGTATCATAACTTTACCACGGGTTAACCATGGTCTTGTCCATCAATTCATCCGTCAATTCATCACTAGCCACGTCACGAACGTACTCAGTCCTGTGTTTTTCCTTAACTTGAACTTCCAATCCGATCTTGATCTAAATTAATAATTTCATCCAATTTATTAATTTAATCACTAAAACAATTCGTTTTCTTCAATTTGGTCAATTTTGACATTTTTACAATGTTACCCCTAAAGTTTTACTCGTATTCAATTTAGTCCTTAAACCTAAAACATGCAAATTAGCCATTTTTAAGGTAAACCCATACTAATAGAATATTCATATATTTTTCCTCCTCCTCCTCTCCATCCACATCCTTAATGTATATAACATTCTTGTAAGTACGATTTCAAATTTTACTTATAAATGCTCACATCAAGCTGTCCACACGAGTCATAGTCACTCAATTATTTATAATTCAAGCTAAAAAGCTCCAAATTAAGATCCGTAAATTTTCCCTGAAACTAGACTCACATATCCTTCCACCATAAAATTTTCAGAATTTTTGGTTTAGCCAATTAGTACAGTTTATTCATTAAAGTTTCCCCTATTTTACTATCCAACAGTTCTAACCACTCTTCACTAAAAATTAGTTATCTCACAGTACAGAACTCGGATAATGTTCCCATTGATTTCTATTGAAAATATACTCATCAAGGATTCTAAAAATATAAATTGAGCCTCTAATTATTTTTATCCAATTTTTGGTGATTTTCCAAAATCATAACAGGGGAACCCGAATTCATTCTGACCTTATCTCACAAAATTTATTATATCTCATAATTTACAATTCAACTGCTTACATCGTTTCTTCTATGAGAAATTAGACTCAATAAGCTTTGATTCCATATTTTTTTCATCCTCTAATTCAATTTATACAATTTATGGTGATTTTTAAAAGTTAACCTACTGCTGCTGTCTAAAACTGTTTTAGTTCAAGATGTTTATTACCTTTTTTTCCTCTCAATTTCACAGGTCATACAATTCAGTCCTTGCTCAATTAGCCCATCAATGAAGCTATTTTTTCTCAATTAACATTTTATTCCATCATTCTAAACTATTACACAACCTTTGAAACTCAGAATTTCAACACTAAACCTTAATTCACAACTTTTTTTTTTCACAATTAAGTCCTAAAATCAATTTCTATTGAAATTACTTGATAAAATCATCAAACAACAAAATCAAAGCTTCAAATCCATTTTAGTTTATCATAAACAGCCAACACTTATCAATTGTAGCTTTCAATTTTATCCATAAAATCAAAAACTAATGAATTAAACACTTGGACCTAATTGTAAAAGTCACAAAAACATAAAAATCTCAAAGAAAAGGGCAAGAATTGAACTCACATATGTCAAAGTATGAAAAACCAGCAACTTTCAGACCTCTCATGGCGTTTTTGCTGAAGAAAAATGATGATATCTCTAGATTTTTCAATTTTGTCTTGTTTTATACGCTTAATTTGTAAAATTTCCAATTTTGCCCTTGTTTCTCCTTGTCTTTTTCCTGATTTTCTTGCCCAACCGTCCAGCCCATACAATTTGGGTCTACTTGCCTTTTAAATCCCTCCTTATTAGTCACTTAAACTATTTAATCACTTTACCAAATTTTGCACTATTTTTAATTCAGTCCTTTTCAATTAATTGACTAACCAAACGTTAAAATTTTCTAACGAAACTTTAATACTAACTCAATAGCACTCCATAAATATTTATAAAAATATTTATGGCTTGGTTTAAAAATTCGAGGTCTCGATACCTCGTTTTCAACCCAAATTACCTGATTAATTCTCTTAGAATCGTAAAATTCACTAATTCAAAAATTCTTTTAAATTCGCGCTTGGCTTGTAATTATTATTTATTAAAATTTCTAAACTTACTCGTCAGATTTAGTGATCTCGAATCACTATTTCCGACACCATTGAAAAATTTGGCTGTTACATGATTAACTTTTATGATTTTTACAATTTAGTCCTTGCACCCTAAATAACCAACCGATCACTCAAATTTCAAAACCAAAATTCAATTCACCTATATAGAAACTCCACAAATATTTAATAAAAATATTTACAACTAAGTTTGCCAGAACGAGGTCTCGATACCTCATTTTCCAAAACCATTGACTTTAGGGTCGAACCACTTGTACTTTAGCTAATTGTTCAATTAGAAAATTTATCAAATCAAAATTAAATATAACACTATAATTGATTTGTTGTCACGCCCCAATCTGGGTGTTAAATTTTTTTGTTTGGGGTTAGATGGTTGTGTTGGAATCTATTTGTTTTTATTTGGGCCTCTGTCTGAAGTTGGGTTCGGTTAGTATTTTTTTTTTTTTTTTGGAAACTCTAAGGTGCCCAAACCTTGAAGCTTGGAGTAGTTGGTTATGAGACTCTTAATGCTACAAGAGATCGTGAGTTCAATTCCCATTGGTGCCGCACATCTTATTAATTCTTTTATTTTTTTTCCTATTTAATCTATTCACGTCTTGACTTATATTTATTTGTTGTGAGTACTTGGATAATAAAAATGAGTTCTAGCCTAGTGGTTAAGTGTTAATGAGTTCATTGTTGAAGCCCAAGCTCAAATCCCCTCTATTATTATTTTTATTTTTAATGTCGGCATTAAAAGCTTGGTCAAACCCCTCCTTGCCACCCAAAAATTCTTACCATGCAAGGGAGATTCTTTCCTCCCATACCTTTCTTTTATTTCCCTTCTTATTCTCTTTTTCACTCCCTTTATTTCACCTCCTTTCCTTTTCTTTCCCATGTCTCACTCCTTGTAATTTTTTCCCTTCACCCATTGACCTTTGCCATCCCATGCACCTAGACAAAATAAAATTTTTGTTTTCCTTCTCATCCACTTTTTTCTCTCATAATTTTCTCTTCCCTTCCAATAGCCACCACTTTTTCACATTTTAGCCATCTTATCACCATCATCGACCACCATTGCAACACCAAATTACCAAACATACACCACTGTCACTCCCCTCTCACCCTCTTCTTGCCATTTTTGCACCACCGCTTGACCTCCACTGTCGTCACCGTCGTCTCATCACCTTCATTTTCTCTCATCCTCTCATTTTCTTATCTTTACTTTAGATCTTCCCAAATCCTCATCCCGTGGTATATAGATTCGTCATATTCGATTGTGATTGGTTAAGAGTATGTGTATTATTTTCAAGTTTAAAATATTGATCTTGCAAAGCTTTGACCGAACCTATCAATGGTGTTAGAGGATCTTAATATGTATGTCATGTGTGTTATATTTTTCAAGGTACATGTTAATCCTTTATTTGATAAAATATTTTGATATAAGAAATTGAAGTATTTTTGAATATAAGTAAAAAATGATAAAATGATTTTTTAATTTGAAGTCAAAGAGATAAAATTTTGAATACTTGCATTAAAATCTTAGAAAATTTTGAAACAATTTTAAAATCAAGTTAAAATTATTTTAATCAAGTCAAAATGACTTCAACCAAGTTAAAATCATTTTAACACATCAAAATTATTTTCAAACAAGTCAGAATTGCTCTAGGCCAAGTATCGACACCATTTTGGCCAAGTATTGATAATTTTGAAACTATCGATACCCTTAGAAAAATCGAGACCAAACTTGCATTATGTTTTCAGAAATCCTAAAAATTATTGATACCAATTTTGAGGTATCGATATTTCCTAAAAATAATTGATACCTTCCTTAAAAATGGTACCAAAATAGCATTTTGTTTCTTACAAACCTTACATAGTATTGATCCAGTATCGATACCTTTTTTCAAATGTACCGATAAAATATTTTTGGTATCGATTAATAAATCCCAACAGTTACTGAATTAGCATTTGTTAGAAAAAACATCGATACCCTTTATTTGGTATCATTACTCGCAGTTGCAGGTGAAATAAATGCTCTTGGTTTTCATCCCCAACGACCATATTCATTACACCAACAATTTCAACAGTTGGAAATCATTAGGGGGTATAAATACTATCTTCCAAAGACCTACAATAGCAAGAAAGCACTTTCAAACAAAAATCTTCAATCAAACAACCTTTGAGCTTACTATTTCCATATTTCTTTTTCATACACTTGTGAGCTTTACTCCTATTCTTTTGCTTAAGTGTATTTCATTGTATTTGAGCTTAATTTGCAAACACTTTGATCTTGTAAGGATTATTTCTTTATTTTTTTATTTGTATTTCCTTAAGAGGGTTTGTGTCTTAAAATTTGGGGTAGAAATCTTAAGAGAGTTGTAAGGTTAAACCTTATCCTCAAAGGTTATCAAATTAGTGAATTTGAAAAAATCCTTACTGATGGAAAGCTAAGGTAGTGAAGTAGGCAATTGGGGATGAGCCACTCTAAATCTTTGTGTTCATTATTTCATTTTCTATCTTTGCTTTCACCAAAAAATTTTAAAGGCCAATTCACCCCCTCTTGGCTATTTTGGTTTGTTTTATTGAGCTAACAATTGGTATCAGAGCTTGTCTCTTCTAAACAATTTAACAACAAAAGAAAAGATCTTAGAAGTAGCTCAACATTCCGCAAATCAAACTACACAAGATGGCTTCTACATTCAGTTCAGTTTTTTTTGGAGAATCACAATCCGTCTCTAGTCCTCCTTACTTCAATTCTACAAACTACTCATATTGGAAGACTTGAATGACTTTGTTCCTCCAAGCAAATGATCTTATTGTGTGAGACGTCATCACAGATGGTCCATCCATTCCTCAAAAGTAAGAAGGAGGTAATTTAGTTTCAAAGAGTAAGAATGAATGGAATGAGGAAGATAGAAGAACCATTCAACTCAACGCAAAGGCCACGCACACTCTCTTTTGTGCACTTGGTCTAGACGAATATAGTAGAGTTTATTCATATTCCAAGGCCAAGGAAATTTGAGACAAGTTAGAAGTCACTCATG
The DNA here is from genome assembly GCA_025698475.1 of Gossypium anomalum. Lineage (NCBI taxonomy): Eukaryota > Viridiplantae > Streptophyta > Magnoliopsida > Malvales > Malvaceae > Gossypium > Gossypium anomalum. The sequence goes on from CM046956.1 coordinate 46,679,932, forward strand.
AGGGTACAAATCAAGTTAAAAAGTCTAAGGTAGGAATTCTCTCACTCAATTATGAAACATTCAAAATGAAACCCGAGGAAGACATCAAGGCTATTTCAGATCGATTTACAATTATCATCAATGGGCTCAAAGCACATGGAAAGATTTATCCCAATGAAGAAGTTGTGAGAAAAATGCTTTGAAGCTTGCCAAAGGCATGAGAAGCTAAAGTTACTATCATAGAAGAAGCAAAGAACTTCGAAACACTCTCTTTAGATGAGCTTATTGGTTCATTACTTACTCATGAGATGAGAATCAAGGAAGGGGTTGAAGAAGAAAAGATGGAAAAGAAGAAGGTTGGTATTGTCCTCAAGTCCACAATAGAATAAGGTAATACAAATGAAAATGTGGATGAGGATGAAGAAATGGCTATATTTTGCTAGAAGATTCAAGAGATTCATGAGGTCCAATAAAGGAAAACAATTCCAAAATAAGGAAAGACTCAAAATTGAATCAACCAAGAAGAAAGATCCCATCATTTGTTATGAGTGTAAAAAATCGGGACACATCAAGTTTGATTATCCTCAATGGAAGAAGAAGGGGTCTAGCAAACAAAAACACAAGGCCAATTTTGCTACTTGGAGTGATGATGGCTCATCCAATTAAGAAACTGAAGAAGTATCCAACTTGTGTCTCATAGCCATCGATGATTCTAAGGTAACTTCTAACTCATCTATTTCAAACTCTTATTTTTTTGATGAGTTGCAAGATGCCTATTATGAATTGGATTTGAAATTTGAAGTCATGAATTCAAAACATTAGAAATGTTTCAAATTTGAAAAATGAAAATGACTTGCTTTCTAGAACCAATCATGATTTTGAAGAGAAAGTAAACAAATTACAAGAAATTATTAATGGGCTTGAGAAGAAGAATTTAGACTTGAATTATTTACTTTCTAAATTTCATGATGTTGGTTGCAACTTGAGTTGCTTAAAAGTGAAAAAGATCATTCTAACAAAGTTTTAGAAAAAAGGAGAAAATTCAAAACATAACTTTATTAAAAAGAGCTTTAATTTCTATAAATATAGAGGTCCCCAAAACTTTTACAAGAGAAAATTAATTAAAAATATATGGGTCCCTAAATGACTCATAACTTTTCAAGATAAGAAATTGATTTCAAAATGGATACCTAAAGGGACTAATATTATAGGAACTAATGCTTATGGACCCAAAAGAATTTGGGCACCAAAAATCAAAATTTAATTCTATATTTGTAGCAAAATGAGTATTGCTTTAAGATGGATTATTCAAGGAAAAAATTATGGTACGTCGATAGTGGATGCTCAAGACACATGATCAGTGACAAGAGTCACTTTATCAATTTAGTGCCAAAAAGTAGAAGAGAAGTTACATTTGGTGACAACTCTACAAAACAAATTGAAGGAATAGACTCTATTGGTAAAAACTCTTCAATTATTATTGAGAATATCTTAAGCATAATCTTCTAAATATTAATCAATTATGTGATAAATGTTTCAATGTCATATTTGAGTCTAAAGGTTGTAAAGTTATTGACATTATTTCTAATAAGATTATGCTTGTAGGACATAGTATATAATATATCTATATATGGTACATTTAGATGATTTTCATAATTCTAACATATGCCTTGTTGCTAAAAATGAAAATAATTCTTTATTGTGGCATAAAAAACTAGGACATGCTGTCATGATCATATTACATAAACTAGTTTAAAATGACTTAGTAAGAGGTTTTCCTAAAATTATTTTTTTGAACAAGATAAAGTTTGTAATGCATCTGTTAAGGGAAAACATAAAAGAGTTTCCTTTAAACCTATTAATAAAGTATCAACTAGTAGAGCTCTTCAACTAATTCACATAAACTTATTTGGTCCTATTAGGACAACTATCTTGGGTGGAAAACAATATGCTTTTGTGCTTGTTGATGACTATTCTAGATTTACTTGGGGTTTTTTTTCTTAAGTAGTAAAGATGAAGCTTTAGAAAAATTCTTCACATTTTTCTTCACTTAGAACCCTTAACAAAATGGAGTTGTTGAGAGGAAAAATAAAACTTCAAAGGAAATGGCTAGAACTATCCTTTGTGAAAATAATTTTCCAAAATGTTTTTGGGCGGAAGCCACAAACATCGCTTGTTATGTTTTTGATAGAGTGATGATAAGGCCTATTTTGAAGAAAACTCTATATGAACTTTTAAAAAATAAAAAGCCTAACATTAGCTATTTTCATCCCTTTGGATGCAAATGTTTTGTTTTAAACAATGGCAAAGATAATCTTGATAAATTTGATGCAAAAAGTGATGAAGGAAATTTTCTTGGTTATTCTTTAAGTTCTAAAGCTTATCAAGTCTTTAACAAAATAACTTTAGTAGTAGAAGAGTCTATAAATGTTATTTTTGATGATTCTAACCCTTCTCCTAAAAAGGATTCTTGTGTTAATGATGATGATGTAGATTTTTGTTTTAATAACAATGATAAAGAGGATAATCAAATGAAAAAAATTCAAGAACAAACACAAGATGCACTAGAAAAACTTTAATTTGAGGAAAGGGAAATCATTCATCCAAGAGAATTCAACTATGTAAAGGATGCTATGATTTTGGGAGATCCATCCTAATGAGTAATTACTAGATCTTTTCTTATAAATACTTGTAAGTATGTTACATTTATCTCATGAATTGAGCATAAAAATATCAAAGAAGCATTAAATGATGAATATTGGATATTGACTATGCAAGAAGAGTTAAATCAATTTGAGAGAAGTAAAGCATGGACTCTAGTTGATAGATCTAGTGATAAGTCTACTATAGGTACTAAATGGGTTTTTAGGAACAAGCTAGATAAGAGTAGTAACACAGTGAGGAACAAGGCTAGACATGTTGCTCAAGGTTACACTTAAGAGGAAAGAATAAACTATGATGAAACTTATGCTCCCATTGCTAGGATAGAAGCCATTAAAATGCTTTTAGCTTTTGTATGCTTTAATGATTTCAAATTATATAAAATGAATGTAAAAAGTTCTTTTCTAAATGGTTTTATAAATGAAGAAGTGTATGTTGAACAACCACCTAGTTTTGAAGATACAAAATTTCCAAACCATATTTTCAAACTTTCAAAAGCTTTATATGGTTTGAAACAAGCTCCTAAAGCTTAGTATGAAAGATTATCAAATTTTCTTGTTAAGAAATGTTTTTGTAAAGGGAAGGTTGACACAACACTTTTTATTAAAAGAAAAGATAAAGATTTATTAGTAATTCAAAATTTATGTTGATTATATTATTTTTCATTCTACTAATGATCTTCTTTGTCAAGAATTTTCTAAGCTAATGCGAGGTGAGTTTGAAATGAACATGATGGGAGAACTAAATTTCTTTTTTAGACTCCAAATGAAGTAAAGAAAGGATGTCATCTTCATCAATCAAGCTAAGTACACAAAGGAAATGCTCAAAAAGTTTGGGATGGACACTCTCAAACCACAAGCTACTCCAATGAGCCTTTCTACAAAGCTTGAAAAAGATGAGGAAGGTAAATGTATATATTTAAAATTATATAGGTTAATGATTAACTCTTTGCTTTATCTTACCGCAAGTAGACCCGATATTATGCTTAGTGTATGCTTGTGTGCTAGATATCAATCTTGTCCTAAGGAAGCACATTTACAAGCCCTTAAGAGAATCTTTGCATACCTTAGAGACACTCCAAATTTAGGCCCTTGGTATCATAGAGACTTATCCTTTAGCTTGCATGCATTCCCAGATGTGGATTTTGGAGGATGCAAATTAGATAGGAATAGCACCTTCGGTATTTGTCAGTTCCTAGGCAACATGTTAATATCATGGTTTTCAAAGAAACAAAATAGTGTTGCATTGTCCACCACCAAAGCACAATATATTTTTGCTGGTAGTTGTTGTGCTCAAGTTTTATGGATGAGACAACAACTTAAGGACTATGGAAGTGATATAGATACCATTCCTATCAAGTGTGACAATACAAATGCTATTTGTCTCACTGAAAATCCCATCCAACATTCTAGGACTAAACACATTGAAATTAGACATCATTTCATTAGAGATCATGTCTAAAAGGGTGAAATAGTTCTATAGTATATAGACACCTTAAACCAATTAGCTGACATTTTTACAAAACCATTAGACAGAGATAGATTTTGGACACTTAGGAGAGAACTAGGTTTACCAACCTTGCCTTGACTTTGTGTTGAAACTTTCTATTTTTTTTATTATTTTGGGTGCAAAAAGCTTGTTAAGAAAAGATTTCATGGCTCTTGTATGCATATAGATAGGGGGAGTTTATGTAGACTTTGATCTATTTTGACCTTAATTATCTAGCATGACTTGTTTTTATGATGTTTTTGCACTTATTGAATTAGCCACATTCTTACTAATTTAGCCATTTTCTTTAAAATCTAAGTTTACTTTACAATTTTATTCATTATGCTTGCATTTTGCACTTCCATGCATATGAAAAATTTAAGGATGTTCTTAAAGTCATTTTAGGACCCTTAGAACCTCTAAAAACTCAAAAATCTCGATTTTGCATTTTTCACTTCACTTGAAAAATAAAATCACAAATTGGTATTAATACCAATTTAAAATTATCGATACTTTTATAAAAATATCGATACTACGAGGTGTTTAAAGGTTCCTATAGCAGTTTTAAAACAAAGAACCCTAAAATTTCTTCCCTTCACCGAAAAACCTTTAAATTCATTTCAAAATATTTTCAAACTTCTTCATTTTTTTCAAAAAATCTTGGTCTTTTTAACATCTTCAAACATCATTTTCTCAAGATCTGTTCAACATTGCTTAAAGATTTTGCCTATTTCAACACTTTTGAGGTAAAAACCTAAAACTTTCAACTTGTTCATTTTATAAAATGTAGGTTGAAGTAGTGCTTCTTGATGGTTTATTAGGTTGTTTTGAAATCCATATATCATGATTTATTGCAGAAGGTCACCTATTCTTAAAGGTTTTCTTAACTTTTTTACCCAAAACCCTAACCTACCAAGTGTTTGATAAATTTTCTAAAAGAGATTTTTTTTTGTTTTAGTGTTTTTCTAAGTAGTTAATAGTTAGAATGCCCCTAAAGAAATGTTCTAGGACTAGTGCATCATCTTCTAATCCTTCTAGTGAGTTAGAATCATCCTTCTAAACGTGTATGACAGGTTAGGAAAGTTGATGTAGCCATGTTAGAGCCTATTAGCTTTGCTTATCTCCCTCTTTTACAAAATTGGGGGTGGATAGCTGTGACAACCCGAATTAGGGCCTAATCAGAATAGTGGTTTCGTGACCACAAATCTGAGATAGAAATAATTATTTTATAATTATTTTATATTTATTTTGAGGTTTATGATATGATTTCATGATTTCGTGAAAATTTCGTAATGAAATTCTATGCATTAAGCGCTTAAGTTGAGATTAGGGACTAAACCGAATAAATTGTAAAACTTGCATTCTAGAAGTTTTTAGTATGAAATTGCATTGAAATATTAATTAGGAGGTCTTAAATAGCAATTTGACCAATTTTAGGTTCATGGACAAAATTTGGACATGGAAGGAATTTTTGAAAGTTTAGTAGTAAGGGCATTTTGGTCATTTGCATATTAAATGAAATAAAATGGGAAAAATAACACAAAATTTGGTCATCTTCATCACTAGTTGCTGCTGAAATTTACTCTCCTCCATAGCTAGGGTTTCTTCAACTTTCAAGCTTCATAGTAAGTGATTTCAAGCCCTGTTTTTAATGTTCTTTACATTTTTGAAATCCTCGTAGCTCGATTTACCTATTTCTACTATTATTTCGAGTTAGGGTTTATGTTTAAAAATTTACCCATGAATGATAGGCATGTATTTTGATGTTTGATGGTAGAATATGAATGTTTGAAGTTAGGAGAACGATCTTTTCTAAGCGATTTTTAGCGAAAACGAGCAAAACGGCATAATCGATAAAAATACCTATTGTTCATAATTATGTGTTAGAATGAGAATTTGATGATACCATAGAAGATAAAAATGATCAGCATGTCATTAAACATAAGAATAAGGGCTGAAATTAAATTTCCGAGCCTTGGGGCAAAATCGTAATTTTGTAAAAGTTAGGGGGCAAAAATGTAATTTTTGCATAATGTGATTTTTGGATTGAAATAAATAGTTCGAGTGTTAATTGAACTAAATGTGTTGTTATAGATCAAGAAAGGCGTGAAATCGACCTCGAACGGGGGAAAGAAAAAGCTTCGGACTAAACTGCAAAATTTGTATATTTTGCACCAAGGTAAGTTTGTACGTAAATAAATCATCGATTTCTTTTATGTTATTGTATTTTGATAACATGTGGAATATGGCTGCCTATCAAATGGTTATTTGATGTAAGTTATGAATTTAAATTGATTTCGGACAATTTAGTAAAATGTTGGAAAAGTGAGAAATTTCCTGTTGAACCTTGAATAAAAACGATACAAATGAACTATTGTGTGGTCACGTGTGTAGTACTAAGTGCGAAGCTACTACGTGTGCCCAGTTATTGGTCGCATGTGTAGTACTAAGTGCAGCTACTATACGTGCCAAACCGTGGTCACGTGTGTAGTACTAAGTGCGAGCTATTACGTGTACCCAGATTATTGGTCGCATGTGTAGTACTAAGTGCGAGGCTACTATGCGTATCATATAGCTTCGACTACGTGTGTGAAATGGGAAAATGTTCAAGTAGTGGTGTATCTCATTGTTATTCCGATGAGTTCAACGGAAATTGATTTAAATGAAGATACATGTGAAAGTGATTATGTGATGAATAAGTGCAAGTATATGTTTATTTGAATTTATGAGCAATATGCTCGATAAGTGAGCGAACCTCAGTAAAATGGAAAGGATTGAGCGAAATATGTAAGAGTGAATTTTTGTAGTAAAACAATGTTGGACAGCAGCAGTTGCGTAATTTTGAAAATTCACCAAAAATCATGGAAGTAGAATTAAATCTCAAATAAATTATGGAATTAAAGCTTAATGGGTCTAATTTCATATAAAAGAAACACAGGAAACAAAATACTTCTATATTATGTGATAATTGAATTCTTGTGAAACAGGTTCTGAATGAAATTAAGATCCTCTGTTCTGACTTTAGAAATTCACCATAAATTGTACAAAAATTATTAAGAGTCATACCATACATGCATGGATTCCTTATTGAGTCTATTTTTAAGGGAAATAAACAGCATGGTTGTTGGAATCTTGTACAGGGAGAAATTTTGTTCGTAATGCACAGGTGTCAGAGTAGTCATACCCTGAAATAGGGGAGACTTTAACTAATAAACTGTACTAATTGGCCCTACCAAAAATTCTAGAAAAAAATTAGTAAATATAATTATGAGTCTAGTTTCAGGGAAAATTTACGGAATTGAATTTTGAGATATGTAGCTCAAGATATGATTTTTCTTTTAACCGGGACTCTAGAAAATAGCCTGTCATCAATATATGTAACCATATACTAGTATGATTGTTTTACTTTGATAAATTATATATAAATTTAGTACTTACTTACTAAGCTATATGCTTACCATCTTTTCTTTTTCTTGTTTTATAGAATTATTAAGCCAGCTCGGGATTTTGGAGATCGTCGGAGACTCATCTACACTATCAATACTTTTTGGTATTTTGTAATCACTACTTTGGAATTATGGCATGTATAGAGAGAGACTAATCATTTTGTTATATGTCATAATTAATTTGTTTTAAAGTATCACTTTTTTTTTAAATTTTAAAATCTACATGTATCTATGTATATCTGTTAATGCTATCAACTTTAGTCTAAGCTAAAGTAAGTAAATTGAGTAAGGTCAGGTTAATGTGTGAATTCATGTTTTCGTGAATGGTAATGCTCCGTACCTTATTTCGGTCTAGAATATGGGTATGGGGTGTTACAATAGCATTTTTAAATATTTCTTTACCAACTTATTTGAATTCTGTTCGAGCTTTCTTTTTCAATTCCAAACTCAAACACGATGAGTTTCACGATACCGTTACTACCATCACCTCGTTTAATGGGAACCCCTATTTGCCCCAATATTGAAGAGTTTGGCGATTATCTTCATTTACCTCCCAAAGGTTCCTCTGATGAAAAAGGGCTTTTTGATCCCTCCCTTTTTATTCCGTCTAGATCGGCATCCGAACTAAATCTCCATGATCGTGTCCTCCATTTAATTCTTACTTGGAACGTTAAACCTATCAAAAAGCATGCCAACCTTTAAAACATCGATTATTGGTGGCTCGATTGTTGTAAATCTGATAAGTGTCCTGACCTCGCCTTAATAATGTTTGATGACATTACTAAAGCTATCGAGAGGGGGATGAATACAAATGTCACACTTCCCCATGGCATGTATTTGTCATTCCTGTTTAAGTAATTAGGTATTTGAACCCATGGAGACACCTCCGTTACTTCAAACCAACCAATTAGTTATGGGGATCTTCATTATGCGGGATAACTTTTCAATGCCAACACAAGTATGTGGCTTAAAAGTGACCATCTAGCAGAACATGAAGATGATGACATTGACGTCGTGTTCGAATATTTTCGGGTACTCGAGCGCGCTCCTCCACTGACTTCCTCATCACATGTTTCTCAACCTTCATCAGAATTCAATAGTGCCATGCTCGATGCCATACATTCCTTGAGCAATAATGTTCGGGGACTTCGAGGAGAAGTTAGAACTTATAGCGATGAAGTTCAGGGTCTTCGAGAAGAGGTTCAATCTCATAAGGAAGACGTTAATTCTTAGCTATCTACTTTAGAGTCTCAAATGGCATCTCTCCTTGCACGTTTTCCTTCGACACCTCATTTCTCCCCTCCTCATGATGATTAGAGTAGATCTAGGACATACATTTAATTTTCATAACATTTGCACCTTCATTTCTATGTTTATGCCTATGTCTTTGTTTTTATTGCACTTTCTTGCTTTCTTTGTATTTTCAGATACACTGATTTTTTTTAGTTCATTGCTCATTCAATTTTATCTATCTATTGTGATGAACTAACTTCTTTTCTCCTTGAGCTTTATTTGATGTTTTATATAACAAAAAGGGGGAGAAGAAAAGGTAAATTAAGGTAAATTTGTTGATTATTCTTTGATGCTAACTATATGCAAATTTTGTGACCAATTTTCCTTAAAAGTAAAAATGAATGCAAACTTTAATGACAAATTTTATTTTGGCCTCAAATTTAAAATGTTTTTTATTAAAGGGGAGCAATTATTCAAAAACAAATTTACCAAATGTTTTGTTATATCAAAAAGGGGGAGAATGTTAATCCAAGCTTTATTTGATAAAAGATTTTGATATAACAAATTGAAGTGTTTTTGAATATAAGTTAAAATTGACAAAATGATTTTAAAATTTGAAGTCGAAGAGTTAAAATTTTGAATACTTACATTAAACTCTTAGAAAATTTTGAAACAATTTTAAAGTCAAGTTAAAAATGATTTTAACCAAGACAAAATGTTTTCAACCAAGTTAAAATCATTTTAGCACAACAATATGATTTTCAAACAAGTCACAATTGCTCCAGTCTAAGAAGTGTCGATACCATTTTGGCCAAGTATCGATAATTTTGAAACTATCGATACCCTTAGAAAAATTGAGACCAAACTTGCATTCTATTTTTAGAAATCCTAAAAATTATTGATACCAAATTTGAGGTATCGATATTTTCTAAAAATAATCGGTACATTCCTTAAAAACGATACCAAAATAGCATTTTGTTTCTTACAAACCCTACACAGTAACGATCTGATATTGATACCTTTTTCCAAATGTATCGATAAAATATTTTTGGTATCAGTTAATAAATCCCAACGATCACTGAATTAGCATTTGTTACAAAAAAATATGAATACCCTTTTATTTGGTATGATTACACATGCCTTCGTTACGTTTAATGCGTGGAACACATGCCAAGATTGTTACCGTATTGATTTTGATACAGTTACTAAACGGAATTTGATATTGGTACCAAACTGATTTTGATACTAAAATGCATGAAATGTCTTTTTGCATTGCATGGGGATTTCGTCAATTGAAGGAGGAAGATCTGGCAGTTCATATGCAATTTATTGGTGGCTTGTCCACAAATTGGTGTGTTATTGGATGGAATGAGTTCTAGGGAATTGTTATGGTGTGCAACGGAGTATGGATAGAATTTTTCCTTAAATGCACAATTATGATGTTTTTTGAAAATCATAAACATAAATTTGAGATTTATGAACTCTATTTTTATGGCATTATTGACTTTGACTCACATTGAGCTTTATAACTCACCCTCTTTTAGTTTTCTAATTTTATAGGTAACCCTCAAGGTTAGGCTCAGACGCGACTATCAAATGAGCTTGTCAGATGATTTTTAATTTAAAGTATTTTAAATTTTATTATACTAATTATTTTTGGGTCTGTAATATTTTTCTTTATGGGCCGTGGCATTGCATGATTTAACGATTTAAAGTACCTATTCAATATTTTAATAATTATGCATGAAAATTTGATTTTTAACGAAAATATGATTTAGCACTAAATTTCTGTTGCAATACTGAAAATAAGTTTTTAATAAAATACAAATTAGTTTTATGAAATGTGTAATCTTTACAAATGAATTTATAAAGTCGCGTGATATTTTAAACAAAAAATAAAAAAAAAATTTTCTCAAAACAAAGGAAAATAACCAAGTTCACAAGTTTTGGATTAAAACGGAAAATAATTTTAAAATATGTTTTAAATTACGAAAGTTTTTCTATCTCATTCTGGTGGCCAATTTAGCCTTCAGAATTTAGCCATAACGTCTAGGCTTGGTTTGGGAGGTTACACTTGTATATATTATTTAATATTTATGGACTCACTCATTGGAATTGGGGTCACGAAACCATTATTTTTGACACCACTGAAAAATGGGCTATTACACAACCCTTAAGTATTTAGCCACTCATGCTTGTATTAACACCCATTAACAACAAGAAATTAAATGAAAGTAACATTAACTTAAACCCTAAGCAAATAAATAAAATCTCAAGCTTTCTTGCAAAAGCTTGGATAGAACAACAATGGTAGCAAGAATAGTAAACAAGAACACTAAAGAAGTAACTTTTAACAGAGGAAATGTAACAAAGCTAAATGAAATTCAATTAAGGGATTGGATTGTAACTACAAGAGAATTTGAAAGACTAGATAAGGAAATAGATTTTAGCTACAGTAGTAACTAACTACAAGAAACTAAGAAACACCAGAAAATGAGTAAGAAATTAAACACTAAACTATGGAGAAGAAAACTAAAACATAAAAGATGAAGACAACAATCCTAAAAACCTAACAATCTAAAGTGTGTCTCTTGTCTCAGCCAATTTGGCCTATTTTAACATAGTTTATCTACAAAAATATTGATTGGGGGACATGTTGGACAACAACTACCCCTATGGTAATTTTTTGTCTCCTTCGACAGTGATATTGTCATACCCAGAGCACGATATTGCAATATTAGCATCAGTTGGTATCACGATACCATTTTTGGTGGCTCGAGCTTTCTTATTTCAACACTGTCAGGGGTATCACGACTTTAATGCATTGACATCATGATACCCCCCTTCTCGGTGATGTTCTCGCTCCATGTGGGCCATCTTGGGTTCCTTGCATCATCCACCAACCTTATTAGACCCTGGATGCCAATTAGTCATCTCAGGTCTTAAAATAGCATAAAATACACACTAACCACTTATTTGTGTAAAGAATTGAAACTAAGTAAAAGCATGACAAAAACATATAAATTGCCTGGAAACAAGCTCTATCAAATTATAGCAGATCATGACACTTGACAGTGCCAATTGCAGATTCCCATTGAGGTAGTTTTAATACTTGTCTTATTTGGTTAGACAATTTAATGAAGAAAATCTTTGGACCTTGTTATATGCTGTTTTATTGAAGATATTATGGTCCATCTAACGAAAAACCAATATTTGGCATTTGTAAATTAGAGGATTCTATTGAATCAAATAATCCCTTAAAATATGGAAGTTCGGTGAAGACTATGTAGTTGTTTTGGGAATTAGATCTTTGATTAATTTTTATTATTATTGTGATTGTAATAACTATTTTCAAGGACATACTTTGTATTCACTTAGATTCTATGTTAGCAAGCCGAATTAAATATATGTTGTAAGGCTTGTCTAGGTTTTGTAAGAGAGCTTATTGAGAGCACTTGTATTTGTTCATTGAGAAATTGTTTTTGTGAGAGTGAGCAAAGGTTGTATTGTAAACATTGTAGAGAGTGTTTACTGCCAAATTCTAAGAGGGGCGGGGAGGGAATTTAGAGGTGAGAGTTCTAGTCTTTAGGTACAAGGGTGAAGTCTCTATACTTGGAGAGTTGTAGAGTGTGTCACTTGTTGTAATATTGACTAAGGATAATGGAATTTTCCACTGAACTATGCTCTGCAGACATAGAGAAATCGAACTACGTAAATAAATCCTTGATATTATTTTTTATTTTATTTGCATAGTTTCATAATACCAAGTTGTAATGACCATTGCATTCTACCACTTCCATTGCACTTATTATATTAAAGAAATAAACAACTTAAAATAACAACAAAAATCATGATCACGCGTAGCTAGGAAATCATAAACATTTGTGTTTTTTTTACTAAGCTAAATTAATATCACTAAAATTCTCACAAGGTTACAGACAATGTAGTACTTCAAACTAATCTAAATCAGGTCAAAATACATAACACCCCAAACAAAAACACTGCCATATCAAATTGGAGAAAAAAAACACCCGCTCCCAAGCACGATGGCTGTCAAAAACTCTATCATCTCATTCCAATTGTGCAATGTAAATTTCAAGGGAGTAGAATGTGTATAAAGTGTTATATTTATTTTTATATTTTTATTACATTCTATAATACATTTATTAAATTCTCAATTAACTTGTGGAGTTTAAAAGACTTCATTAATAATATATTAAATAATTATTTTTTAAAATTAAAAATAAAAAAAATTCTAAAATTCAACATCTCACGGTACTCTTTTAAATATTTTAGATACCGTTTTGTTATTGTAAAAGGTAAGTCATCAATATTCTAACATTAATTTAATTTTACAATGAAGAATAGAAACTATAAAAATTAAAACTTACCCATGAATAAACAGATGAATAGAAACCTCCAATAACTAGATAAAAGTTCAAAAGAAAAAAAATTAAAGAGTTGGAGTGAATTGCAATCTTGGTGTTTAGTGTTGAACGGGATACAAAATTTTCGGTTAAGGTTGAGATGTAGAAAGAAAATTTGAGTTACACAAATATTGGTTTAAAAGTTTCAGCAAAATGATGTTTTAATGATATAAAAAGTTAACATTAAATGATGATAAAATATATATTATATTTTGTACTTATTCAAAATTTAGTTTTATTTAAAATGTTAAGACTTGAACGGTACAATTTTTTTCTAGATTTCAATTATATTTACCTTGAAATATTACATAATTTTTATTATATTAATTTTTACAATAAAAAATGAAATATATACTATAAAATCTTATAAAAATTAAATAAAATATGTAAAATATAATTAAATTATTATTAAAGCTATAAAAGTTTAAAAAATTTAAAAATAGTAATAAAATTAAAAGAAAAGTTATTTGATAAAATTTTTTGGACGACTTGCACCGACTCCAAAATAAAAATAAAAAATGTGGTTGGGACATAATCCTATGCGTACGGTTTAATTTACCATCCCTAATTGTAGCATCAAAGGCTTTTATCCTTTTTCCTTTTTTTCAAACTTCAATTGGATATGGTTTTATTCTTTAATGAAGTTTCAATCATATACTAAAAATATCAAATCCAATATCTCAGATTCTTAGAGAATACACACAAAAGCAAAAGAAAATTTAGATTCACAAGACAGAGTCAGATGGCAGAAGACTTTTACTGGTTGCGGAGAGTGGCCAAAATGCAGAATCAAGGTAATAATATTATTGTTCTGTTTAGGGGGATTTTCCAAGCAAGATTGCATTATTGAACTGCAACTGAGACACTCAGATACAACTAGTGAGAAGACTCCGTTCATTCTAATGCTGGAAAAGGGTATTTGTTTGTTTCTAAAAATTCATTCTCTAGGGCAACCCATTAGTGATGTTGTTGTTTTATGTAAAATCATGCAATGTATAGGCACAGCTCAACCACATTCACACATGGTGAGCTCAGACCTTAAGCCCTTTTGAAGGGTACACCAGCATAACTGGTTCATGGCTGTCAATATCTTCTGCAACTTGACTGACATGGGGAACTGATAGTGTAAAATTCTTACTTGTATAAGAGATGAAAATAGCAACTAACAAGGGAGAAACTAGGAAAGTTTCATTGGATTATTAACCTTAACATGTGAAGTAAGCTCAACTTTTTTTTTTATTATATAATTTAATTTCAAACAATTTTTTCGAAACTGATAAAAAAGTATTAATTATAAAAATATCAAAGTATAAAATTTTGGATGAGAATGACTCTTTTTTCATTGTGTATACCGTTGCTATACCTATTGGTGGCACCACTCCTAATCATGAGTCAATGATTAGTCATTTTTAAAAATAATAATTTTTTGGGTGTTGCCATTGGTACGTATTTTTTTACATACTCATTAAAATATAGATAAATAAAAAAGAAAAAAAATATTTTAATAGGTATCGCCACTCTCTTTAGCGGAACCGAATAAATTTATATATAAAAAAAAATTGGTGTTGTTGTTCTCATTGGCGGCACCGGTGTCAGTAAATTTAAATTTTTTTTGTGCTGCCAGGCTATGTGGCAGCACCAGTTAGTTTTTTAAAAATTTTGAATATTTTTTTTGTTCCGCCAGGCTATGTCGCGACACTAGTTACTTTTAAAAAAAATGATTTTTTGTGCTACTAGGTTGTGTGGTGGCACCAGTGTTAGAAACCAAATTTTAAATTGTTTTTGGTGTCGGTAGGCTTTGTGGCGACGCCACCCATTATATATCTAAATTTTGTTGAAGTTTGCTTGATTTAATTGTTTAGGAGAGAGAGAAAAAAAAAAAGAATTTTGTTTAGTAGAAGAGAAAATAAATTGTATGAAGATGAATAACCAAATGTTTTTGTTATAGGTTCAGTTCGATGGGGGCAATTCTACCATCAACTGAAGTTGGTTGTGTATTCGAAGGTCGCCACAAAGTAGGGATAAGATTCAATAAGAATATAAAGGTGGAAGAACTTAAATGAAAAACTAGTGCAAAAATAGCTCTCTGTTGTAGGAAGATAATGTCAAGATTATTTACAAATTTCCAGTTTCCTCAAATCTGTTGAAATTTATAGAGATGGAACTTGTAGATGGTGATGACCCAGCCACTATGCTCAGGATTTATTGGTCACCTCGGAATGTCAACCGATTGAGTTGTTCGCTCAGTTAGCCGATTTCCAGCCAGTTCAAAATGTCACTCCAATAAGTCGACATCACGGGTTTGACTTTGATATCAATGTTAGATGGGCAGATTAGTCAGGCTGTAGAAAGACATCCCAATGGCCCAAAAATCTATACTATGGTGGGAGTTCGTATAACAACCCTATCCTGGGTTTCCGTCTAGAGATACATCCAGAGGTGATGGGCACCAATGCAGATGGTGAAGAAGGGTCCGATCATGATGATCATTCTCACCACGACGGTGAAGATTTTAGTGACCTCGATCTAGATGAGGTGCCAGATGATATAGACAATAAAGGTGCGAAATATGGTGAAGATGTACACCCATTTCAGTCGGAAACCCAAGTCATGAAATTGTTATACAGAATGACCTTGAGGCCCTCATGTTGAGCGTAGACCCCAATGTGGCGCTTGCACTTGAGTTTTCTGAGTACCTAGATATAATACTTGTTTTTCGGTTGGCGACAGATTTAGAGTTTGAAGGATTGTTTGTATGGAAACAGTTCGAAAACAAGGCAGACTAGTATTTCCATCAAGGGGTACAACATAAAGATGTCGATGGACTACAAAGTGACAAAATCTACACCAACATTATACGTTGAGGAATGTTGGAGGGCTGAAGAAGGGTGCAACTAGCAGGCTCGGGCAACATTTATACATAGGACTCAATTGTGGACAATCCAAAATTTAGAAGGGCCTTATACATGCACTGTTGCACGTATGACACAAGGGCATCGAAAACTGGATACGAAAACAATCTGCAACTGCATTATGCTGTTGGTGAAAGACATGCCCTCTAACAACCCGTTTTTTAGTGGTGTCAGAAACAGAGATTTCGGGACCACAATTCTGACGAGTGAGTATATTATGGGTCAAGTATGATGATAAAGTGAATTCTATTTGATAATTTTTTATTTAATTGAACAATTAGTTAAGTGCAAGTGGTTTGTCTCTAAAGTTAAGTGGTTTTAAAAAATAAGGTATTGAGACCTCGTTTTTATAAACTGAGCCCGTAAATATTTAATAAAAATATTTATGGAGTTATTATAAAATTGGATTGAAGTTTGGTTTGGAAATTGTGTTGATTAAATAGTTAATTAAAAAAAGACTAAATCGTAAAATATAAAAAATTTAATCATTATTAAATTTTATGGATTAAATGGCTTAATTATAATAAGTGGATGGATTTATAAGGCAATAATACCATTTTTTGTGTTAATGGACGGTTAAAGGTTAGAAATAAGTTTATTTGAATGAAAACATTAAGGGTAAAATTGTAATTATGTTAATATTCATAATTTAAAGAAAAAATAAAATAAAAATAGAAGTCATCTTCGTTATTGTTTTGTTTCACCGAAATTAGAAGGAAAGGAAGCCATTAGACGGCTTAAGGTTCGACCAACATTTGATCCATGCATGTAAGTGCTTTTTTATCCTATTTCTTGTAATTTTTATGTTTTTGTAATTGTTGCAACTAGGTCCAGCTAATACGTACCTCTGTTTTCAAAACTGTTAAAGATTTTAAAACTTGCCATTGATGAATATTAGATGTTTTGATAGAAAATGGTTTAGTTCGAAGCTTGATAATGAGTTTGGACTAGTTGTAAAGTGATTTTGTTTAGTTTTTAAGTTTAAGGATTAAATTGAAAATAAGTTAAATTCGACATGTTTTTCATGTGATATTTTAGCATGTGAGGACTGTTTTGAGGGTGTCAATGAATTTGGGAACATGGGTTTAAGGGTTAATTGTGAAAAAAAACTTGTTTCGATTTTAGGGATTAAATTAAATAAAATGTAAATGTTTAGGGGTAAATTTGTAAAATAAGATTAAAAGGGGTTAAATGCAAAATTTGATTGTTTATGTGATTTAAACTAATTTAATTGAATTAAACTATACTTTAGATTAAGATTCTCATCGACCGAAGGGCGTACGAGGAAAAGAAAAAATTGTCGATTAATCCCTAATTGTTAAATTACTTTGACAGGTAAATTCATACTATTATCCTTGGTTATAATTCATTATTGAATGTTGTTGATTATATATTTAATTTGTTGAAATGGAAATTTGGTCTATGTGAAATAAATCAAATTCTGAGATAATTCTGATGGACAGGGTAAGAGTTTCATACATGAGATTTCTGAATGATTTTTCGTTCTGGACCAAGCTCCAGCATTTATTGCGGACTTAGATATATATGTGACACGGATTTAATCTAGACTGGGAATCCATTGTCATTTTAAAGGTTAAGCTTGGACTGGTAACCTTACATGTATACATAGCCCAGGCTAGGCTATTTTTTTGTGTTGTCAATGGTTTAGCCTGGATGGGTAACTTGGCACATATATTTCTATACCCGACTAGCTCAAATGAGCATTGCATGTTTTTTGCACTCGTGTATTGAATTCTTTTACAAAGTTCCATAAAAAAATAAAAAAATATATAGTATGAAATTGTATCGTTAATGTGGATGAAATACGAATTTTGAATATTTGTATATTCATTACTTATTGACCCAAAATTATTGAACCATGTCCTGAACTAAATAAATATGACAAGGGTATGTGATGTAATTTTTATGATGAAAGTGATGCAAAGGGTTGAAAATGGATTCATGATGAATTTTGAGTTAAAGTTGGTATTTTACCATTTGAAATGTCCAGGCACATTTCGAAATGTCCATTGAGCAACATGCCTGAGACATATGCCCGTCTCCCTGCCCGTGTGGGCAAAAATAGGCCATTTACAAGGCCATGATGCCACCCTTTTAGGGTCCTCCTGTAACACCCGTAACCCGATTCCATCGCTAGAACGAGCTACGAGATGTTACTGAACTGAATACTTATTCGTAGGTTTCCATGCATATTCTTCTATCATCTTCATTTCATTAAGAATATTTAAACCATCCCATAAGTTTACGGCATATACAACCATATCGAACGATTTGGTTATTATTTTCAAACATAACCATACGACCCATTACGCTATCTCAAATTAAAAACTAAGATCAAATACAATAGCTAAATTATAGTTGTTCAATTATATAAATGTGTCATAATCGAACCATCCCAAAACATATAATCAATATTTCTAACATTTTCAAAGACTCAAACGTATGAAAAAATATATATATATTTTATATCATGCATTAATAGTATTAAACATTATAACCAAGACGAATAATACCATGATTAAACATCACCAATTTCAAACTTAGTATTTAAGCCATATTCGCATGGCTGGAAGTATACATATTAAGGTTCAAACAAAATACATATTAGCCTATACATGCCGTAATGTTCACCTAGACACACTAAGAAGAAGGTACCAAAATGTTGCAAGCTGATGTGATGACTTCGACGATGGTCCAAAGTACACAAAATGGGTCAAGGAAATCTAAATAAGAGACAAACAAACACACACAAAATGAGTATTCAACTCAGTAAGTCGTAAGCAATATAATACAGACCGTTGATATGAGATTATAAGAAAAGTAATGTAAGATCAACAATTTCAGCCATACCGAATTATGTTACCTTTACCTATTTTATTAACCTGAACACAAACCAAGCCTTGCTATCAAATCAACTATCAAACAACCAATTGATTTAAAACCTTTTCTCAAAGTATGAAACAATGACGAACTATATGTACTCATGCATATTCGTTTCGTGTCTCGAACTTGATATTTCAGTTGATAGTACTAGCACTTTATTCTTTCCCTATACTCCTTATATCATCAATCGATTTCACACACATAGTGCTCAACAATTTCACACACATAGTGCCATGCTACACCGCACACATAGTGCCTTGAAGATTCACTCATGTATTGACATTTAAATCAGCACACATACTGCCATTCAACTTCGCACACTTAGTGCCAGTATCAACTCCTTATAGTAAGAAAATTTACTTAATTCAATTGGCATATACGGCCACAATTATAACTATGTATAATTTAATCAATTTTACAAAAGCTTATGAACTTACCTTACATCGTATGAAATGATTTCCAATCGACTACTCAATATTCTTTGTTTTTGCCTTTGCTTGACTCCCCTCCTTTGGGTTCTTGATCTAGAATAAATAATTTCAATAGTTTAATTACCTTGCTAGTTACTTATACATATAATTTAATGATTTTCACTTCATCTTACAACCATCCTTGTTCAAGACATTGAAATCTCCACTAATGTTCATCTAATGCCTTTAGGCCGAATGTATTTTCACAACCAAAATAACATAATCTTAGATATATCTAATTCTAATGTACATAATCATGAATCAATTTAACCTTATAAGCCATTATCACCCATTTAGTCGATTATAGGGGATTAAAAATAATATCACAAACATATACCCTATATGGCCGAATATACAAATTTAAATTTAACATTACCTATGTATTTACCTATAAGTTCTTATAATTCTAATTTCATGCATTTAGCATTTTAATGCCTATCAATCACTCTTATGATCTTAACTTAATTTGGCCACTCCCATGCTCAATATTTCAACCGAATTATCCAAATAACCAAGACAAAAATTCGTACCTTAAACTTCATACATTTTTATTATGACCTTCATAATTCATTCGGCCCTATTAAAGAACCATTTAACATACAAGGCAAAATAAACATAAAAAAAAATAACATTCCATTTAGACTCAATATGACCGAATGTACAAGGTGCTACCCAACTACTTGTTCAACAAACTTTACCCCATTCTATCACCCCCTTTATTCAATACAACTTGAAATTGCCCTCTAATTCTAACACCTTGATTCACGACATGGTGCCCAAACCACCATAAAAGTTTCAACTTTCTTGACATTACCAAGAGTGCATTTAAACATTAACTTAACATATCATAAGACTAAATCAACAATTCAAAACTTACCTCCTACTAGCTAAAGAAGATGCCGAATTGCTTTAGGGTAAATTCCCCTTTTTCCTTCACCTTTGTTTCAGCTTTGAAAGAAGAAGAAGAAGAAGATGAATGCCCTCTCTCTCTTCCCATTCTTCTTTTAGTCATCCATTTCTTATTAATTCATTTTTATTTGAATTATTTAATCATTTGTCAACTTAAAACTATATTTAATTAAAATTAGTGGAGGATCATCATTGCTTGGCCGGCCACTATATGCATTATGGGAAATTTGACATGCAAAACCATTCTTTTCAATACATGCACTAATAGACCCTTATAAAATTAACCTATCACATTTCAAAAGTGTCTCACATAAGTCCATTTTAATAAATTCACATACAAATGACCAAATCAAAGCATGAAACTTTCACACATGCATTTACTCACATCGTAAACATAGAATATAACTTTTAATTATTTATATAACTCGGTTTTGTGGTCCCGAAACCACTTTCTGACTAGGGTCAAATTAGGGCTGTCACAACTCTCCCCCACCTAAGGAATTTTTCGTCCCCTAAAATCTTACCAGTGAAAATATTTGGGTATCATTCTTTCATAGAGTTCTCGGTTTCCCAAGTAGCTTCTTCGATCTCGTGTTTGAGCCATAACACCTTTACTAACAGAACCTTTTTGTTTCACAATTCTTTTACCTCGCGAGCTAGGATACGAATCGGTTCTTCTTCATAACTCAAATCAGATTGAATTTCAACCTCTGATGGATTAATTATGTGCGATGGATCGGATCTATAAAGTCGAAGCATCGAGACATGAAAAACGTTGTGAATCTTTTCAACTTCAGGGGGTAAAAGCAATCTGTATGCGACTAGCCCAATTCGTTCGGATATCTCATACGGCCCAATGAACCTTGGACTCAATTTGCCTTTACGGCCAAATCTAAGTATTTTTTTCCAAGGTGAAACTTTAAGAAACACCTTGTCTCCGACCTGATATTCAATGTCTTTTCGCTTCAAATCCGCATACGACTTCTGACGATCTGAAGCTACTTTCAGACTTTCACTTATTACTTTTACTTTCTGCTCAACATCTTTAATCAAATCAACCCCAAATATTTTACTTTCACTAAGCTCGGTCCAAAACAATGGTGTACGGCATTTACGACCATACAAAGCCTCGGAAGGTACCATCTTAATGCTTGATTGAAAACTATTATTGTAAGCGAATTCAATCAAAGGCAAATACCTTTCCCATGAACCACGAAACTCTAGGATACAACATCTCAACATATCCTCGAGTATCTGAATTATCCGCTCGGATTGACCATCAGTCTGGGGATGAAAAGCGGTGCTAAAATGCAACTTAGTACCCAATGATTCTTGCAATTTCTTCCAAAATCGTGATGCGAATCTCGGGTCTCTATCCGACACAATAGAAATAGGTACTCCATGTAATCGAACAATTTGGGAGACATAATTCTGCCAATTTATCGAGCGAGAAATCCATACGGACGGGGATAAAATGAGCAGACTTCGTCAATCTATCAACAATAACCCAGATTGAGTCTTTCTTACTCTGCGTCAACGGCAAACGAGATACGAAATCCATCGTGACTTGATCCTATTTCCATTCGGGTATCATGATCGGCTGAAGTAATCCCGAAGGCACTTGATGTTTCGCTTTCACTTGTTGACATATCAAACACTTCGAAACAAAGTCAGAAATGTCTCGTTTCATACTAGGCCACCAAAATTGACGTTTTAGATCGTTGTACATTTTTGTACTACCCGGGTGGACTGACATTCGACTACTATGAGCCTCGCTCAAAATCATTGAAATAAGTTCCGAATTTCTTGGAACACATAATCAACTCTTGAATGTCAAGCAATCATTATCGTCAATTTGAAACTCTGATTCCACATTTGAAACACATTCAGCTCATTTAGCAACCAATTCATCGTCGACTTTCTGGGATTCAAGTATTTGATGAATCAATAATGGTTTGGCCTTTAATTCTGCTACTAACACATTATCGGATGAAACAGACAAGTGAACATTCATCGCTCTCAAAGCAAACAGCGATTTACAACTTAAAGCATCGGTAACCACGTTAGCCTTTCCCCGGGTGATAATCAATAACGAGCTCATAATCTTTTAACAACTCAAGCCAACGTCTTTGTCGCAGATTCAAATCTCTTTGAGTCATCAAATATTTGAGGCTTTTGTGGTCCGAATAAACATGACACCTCTCTCCAAACAAGTAGTGTCTCCATATTTTCAAAGCGAAAACAATGGCTGCTAATTCAAGATCATGGGTCGGATAGTTTTTCTCATGCGGCTTTAATTGGCTCGACGCATAAGCCACAACTCGACCTTCTTCCATCAACACACAACCCAGCCCAAGTAAGGATGCATCACTGTAAATAACAAACTCTTTACCAGATTCTGGCTGTACTAGCACTGGAGCTTCAGTTAAACATGTTTTCAATCGGTCAAAACTTTTCTGACATTTTTCTGACCATTCAAACTTAACATCTTTTTGAAGTAGTTTTGTCATCGATGTTGCTATCATCGAGAAACCCTTTACAAACCGTCTGTAGTAACCGGCAAGTTCCAAAAAACTCCTAACTTCAGTAACGTTCCTCGGAGGCTTCCAATCAATTATGGCCAAAATTTTGCTCGGATCAACTCGAATACCCGATACGGATACCACATGTCCCAAAAAGCTAACTTCTCTCAACCAGAACTCACATTTACTGAATTTTGCGTATAACTGCTCGTCTCTTAAAATCTGTAATACCAATCTCAGGTGTTCGGCATGTTCAGATTCATCGCACGAATAAATCAAGATGTCATCTATAAACACCACTACAAACCGATCCAAATACTGTCTAAAGATTCGATTCATCAAGTCCATAAATACCGTAGGTGCATTAGTGAGCCCAAACAGCATCTCTAAGAACTCATAGTGACCATATCTTGTTCTAAAGGCAGTTTTAGGTATATCTGATTCTCGAACACGCAACTGATAGTAGCCCGATCTCAAATCTATCTTTGAAAACACTGAGGCTCCCTTTAACTGATCAAACAAATCATCAATACGTGGTAACGAATATTTATTCTTTATTGTCACTTTGTTCAATTGACGACAATCGATGCACATTCTCATGGTTCCGTCTTTCTTTTTTACAAACAACACTGGTGCACCCCAAGGTGAGAAACTCGGTCCAGCGAAACCTCTATCCGTCAACTCTTGCAACTGAGTTTTCAATTCCTTCAATTCCGTTGGTGCCATACGATACGGAGCTATCAAAATCGGTGTGGTACCAGGTGTAAGTTCAATGCCGAATTCTACCTCTCGAACAGGTGGTAATCCCGGTAACTCCTCAGGAAAAATGTCTAAATACTCACAAACCACTGGTACTATTTCAAGTTTCTTATCTGACTCCTTGCTATAAGTACGTACGCAGGATATGCTTCACACCCCTTTCTCACATATTTCTGAGTGATCATCGAGGATATTATTGCTGTCATTCTGTTCAAGTCAGTAGACTCAACTCAGACTATCTCGTTATCTACACACCTCAAATCAATGGTCTTTCTTTCGCAATTCACAACTGCATCATGTATGGTTAACCAATCCATACCGAGGATAACATCAAATTCATCAAACGGTAAAAGCATTAAATCGACCGAAAAACAGGAATCTCGGATTATCAGGGGGCATTTCTTACACACTTTGTCGACAAGTACGTATCAACCTGTGGATTCGACACTGAATTATTTAACTCGATGAGACTCAACGGTAGAGTCTTCATCGGATGCTAAAGTCTCACATACATAAGAATAAGTAGAGCCAGGGTTAATCAATGTAATCACATCAGTATTAAAAAGAGTGAAAGTACCAGTGATAACATCAGGGGAGGATGCCTCCTCTCGCGCGCGGATGGAATAAGCTCTGGCATGAGCACGGGTCTCAAATAGTACAGCCGTATCAGAAGTCCCTCTCTGACTACCACCCCTACCTCCTGTATTTCTCGGTGGTCTACCTCTAGTCGCTGTACTACTCGATCTCACACCTTGCATCTTATTTTTCTCGTCAGACTCCGTGCAATCTCGAATGAAATGATCCCTCGAACCGCATCTATAACAGGCTCTGTTAATAGACTTACCCCAACATTCACCTACATGTCGTCTTCCACATTGTGGACATTCAGGTTTTTCTTGTCGATTATTACCAATACTAGCAACTGAAGTAGTTCGAGAGTCCGTTGATGGTCGCTTCCTAATAGAGATTCCTGCAGTCGTCTTCGATTTATTAGTATCGTCTCTGAATTTCTTTCCAGCCGAGAAAGAAGTTTTACCCGCCGATCATTTACGAAAGTCTCTAGCTTCAGATTCAGCTTTCTTTTTCTCCTTTCCAAGCTCTTCAGCCTTGCAAGCCCATTCAACTAGTGTTACAAATTCTTTTATTTCTAAAATACCCACCAGCAGTTTTAAATCTTCATTCAATCCTTCTTCGAATCTTTTACAGATGGCGACTTCATCAGCTACACACTCCCGAGCATATCGACTGAGTCTTACAAACTCGCGTTCGTATTCAGATACTGTCAAACGACCTTGTTTAAGCTCTAAAAATTCTTTATGCTTTTGATCAATGAATCGTTGACTAATATACTTCTTACGAAACTCCGCCTGAAAGAAATCCCAAGTAACTCGTTCCTTCGGGATAATAGAAATCAAGGTTCTCCACCAATAATAGGCCGAGTCCCGTAATAAAGATATGACACACTTTAGACACTCATCAGGTGTGCAAGACAGCTCTTCAAAAACACGGATGGTGTTATCAAGCCAAAACTCAGCCCTTTCAGCATCACCAGTAGTTGTGGCTCGAAATTCCTCGGCCCTGCGCTTCCTAATCAAATCCACAGGAGATTTACTCGGCCCTGAGGCGGATTATTTAAATTCGAGAATGGTTGAGCAGCCGGGTTAGTTCGGGTATATTGTGCTACCCACTCGTTCATCATGGTAAATAAGGCTTGTTTGGTTCCATCATCTTGATTATTTGCAGATGATTGAGGTTCAACAGGCGGTGTCCCTTGTGCAGGAGCAGCCGCTACACTCTTAACATCATCCGCTAAGGCTCTCTCTATCAAAACAATAATTTTAACCGTCAGAAGTCATCACACTATCATATAATAACACTAAGGCATGTATAGCTAGACTCATACGCACTATGGTAGTCCTAGAACCGACTAAACCATAGCTCTGATACTAATAAAATGTAACACCCCTAACCCGTTTCCATCGCTATAACGAGTTACGAGATGTTACCGAACCGAATACTTATTCGTAGGTTTCCATGCATATTCTTCTATCATCTTCATTTCATTAAGAACATTTAAACCATCCCATAAGTTTACAGCATATACAACCATATCAAACGATTTGGTTATTATTTTCAAACATAACCATACGACCCATTACGCTGTCTCAAATTAAAAACTAAGATCAAATACAATAGCTAAATTATAGTTGTTCAATTATATAAATGTGTCATAATCGAACCATCCCAAAACATATAATCAATATTTCTAACATTTTTAGCACTCAAACGTATGAAAAAAATATATATATATATTTATATCATGCATTAATAGTATTAAACATTATAACCAAGACGAATAATACCATGATTAAACATCACCAATTTCAAACTTAGTATTTAAGCCATATTCGCATGGCTGGAAGTATACATATTAAGGTTCAAACAAAATACATATTAGCCTATACATGCCGTAATGTTCACCTAGACACACTAAGAAGAAGGTACCAAAATGTTGCAAGCTGGTGTGATGACTTCGACGATGGTCCAAAGCACGCAAAATGGGTCAAGGAAATCTAAATAAGAGACAAACAAACACACACAAAATGAGTATTCAACTCAGTAAGTCTAGAGCAATATAATACAGACCGTTGATATGACATTATAAGAAAAGTAATGTCAGATCAACAATTTCAGCCATACCAAATTATGTTACCTTTACCTATTTTATTAACCCGAACACAAACCAAGCCTTGATATCAAATCAACTATCAAACAACCAAATGATTTAAAACCTTTTCTCAAAGTATGAAACAATGACGAACTATATGTACTCATGCATATTCGTTTCGTGTCTCGAACTTGATATTTCAGTTGATAGTACTAGCACTTTATTCTTTCCCTATACTCCTTATATCATCAATCGATTTCACACACATAGTGCTCAACAATTTCGCACACATAGTGCCATGCTACACCGCACACATAATGCCTTGAAGATTCACTCATGTATTGACATTTAAATCAGCACACATACTGCCATTCAACTTCGCACACTTAGTGCCAGTATCAACTCCTTATAGTAAGACAATTTACTTAATTCAATTGGCATATACGGCCACAATTATAACTATGTATAATTTAATCAATTTTACAAAAGCTTATGAACTTACCTTACATCGTATGAAATGATTTCCAATTGACTACTCAATATTCTTTGTTTTTACCTTTGCTTGACTCCCCTCATTTGGGTTCTTGATCTAGAATAAATAAATTCAATAATTTAATTACCTTGCTAGTTACTTTTACATATAATTTAATGATTTTCACTTCATCTTACAGCCATCCTTGTTCAAGACATTGAAATCT
This sequence comes from Gossypium anomalum, assembly GCA_025698475.1. Lineage (NCBI taxonomy): Eukaryota > Viridiplantae > Streptophyta > Magnoliopsida > Malvales > Malvaceae > Gossypium > Gossypium anomalum. The sequence continues at coordinate 46,707,008 of CM046956.1, forward strand.
CCACTAATGTTCATCTAATGCCTTTAGGCCGAATGTATTTTCACAACCAAAATAACATAATCTTAGATATATCTAATTCTAATGTACATAATCATAAATCAATTTAACCTTATAAGCCATTATCACCCATTTAGTCGATTATAGGGGATTAAAAATAATATCACAAACATATACCCTATATGGCCGAATATACAAAATTAAATTTAACATTACCTATGTATTTACCTATAAGTTCTTATAATTCTAATTTCATACATTTAGCATTTTAATGCCCATTAATCACTCTTATGATCTTAACTTAATTTGGCCACTCCCATGCTCAATATTTCAACCGAATTATCCAAATAACTAAGACAAAAATTCGTACCTTAAACTTCATACATTTTTATTATGACCTTCATAATTCATTCGACCCTATTAAAGAACCATTTAACATACAAGGAAAAATAAACATAAAAAAATAACATTCCATTTAGACTCAGTATGACCGAATGTACAAGGTGCTACCCAACTACTTGTTCAACAAACTTCACCCCATTCTATCACCCCCTTTATTCAATACAACTTGAAATTACCCTCTAATTCTAACACCTTGATTCACGGCATGGTGCCCAAACCACCATAAAAGTTTCAACTTTCTTGACATTACCAAGAGTGCATTTAAACATTAACTTAACATATCATAAGACTAAATCAACAATTCAAAACTTACCTCCTACTAGCTAAAGAAGATGTTGAATTGCTTTAGGGTAAATTCCCCTTTTTCCTTCACCTTTGTTTCGGCTTTGAAAGAAGAAGAAGAAGATGAATGCCCTCTCTCTCTTCCCATTCTTCTTTTAGTCACCCATTTCTTATTAATTCATTTTTATTTGAATTATTTAATCATTTGTCAACTTAAAACTATATTTAATTAAAATTAGTGGAGGATCATCATTGCTTGGCCGGCCACTATATGCATTATGGGAAATTTGACATGCAAAACCATTCTTTTCAATACATGCACTAATAGACCCTTATAAAATTAACCTATCACATTTCAAAAGTGTCTCACATAAGTCAATTTTAATAAATTCATATACAAATGACCAAATCAAAGCATGAAACTTTCACACATGCATTTACTCACATCGTAAATATAGAATATAACTTTTAATTATTTATATAACTCAGTTTTGTGGTCCCGAAACCACTTTCTGACTAGGGTCAAATTAGGGCTGTCACACCTCCCTACAATTACCATTCAAGAATCAAATACATCATATTTCCAACCAATATCAACCACAAAACATTCATCATCCATATCACATATTCATCAACTAAATTCATGCTCATTATCCAAACTAAAACATACCATATTTACCTACCAAACACATTCAATTATACTTGTTCTTATCACTAAGTTTCACATTCATTCTCATATCAAAATCAAACCATAAATTCAACCATAATCTAGCCATAACACATGGCATAATATACACTTTACAAAACATATTCACATACTTCTAGCCTATACATCCATATACCATATGTACAACTCTCAAAATGGTACCAAAATAGATGTCCGATAGTGTGAATGAGTTGCTGACTATCCCTGAATTCGAGCTAGCTTTATAACACTGTAAAACAGAGAACATTTCACACAGTAAGCTTTAAAGCTTAGTAAATTTGTACCAAATATAATCAACAGTTTATATAATATGAAACATCATCTAATAATCACTTAGAAGTTCACAAATCATCTTTCAATTCTATTCCATCACACTTAACATGTTCATACAAGTTTATCAAGTTTCTTACACATATTGTTATCTACCACAGGTATCATACATACTTGATCTTTCCCGTATTTATTCATTTCATTCTCACCTCTCGTTTAAATGCATTAATTTGTTCGGAAGACTTTCCATGCTTTAAGAATTCTCACACTTAGTGCATTAATGGTTAGCCAAAGCTGTAATGATTCCACACACTTAGTGCCATCACAAAATAACCGAATCTATCTCGGTATCGCACACGTAGTGCCTCGCATAGCCAAAGCTGTTCTAATTCGCACACTTAGTATTATTATTAGCCGAAGCTATTTTGAATTGTAGACTTACTGCCGAACATAATCGATTTATTACCGTGTTCAAACCATAATCAAATATATACAATTTATGCATTATCAAAACAATTAAACTTAATTTGTAATATCATTTATCATGTACGAACTTACCTCGTAAGCGGAATTGACGATTCGGATCGTTTACTCTATAACCTTCGATTTCCCCCGATCTAATTCTAAATTCCTCTTTCCTTGATCTATATGAATTCAAAATTAACCCTTTTATTCAAAAAAAATCATTCAATTCAATCCATATACACATATTTAGGACATTTTACAAATTAGTCCTCATATTTTCACATTTTGACAATTTAGTCCCTAATTCACAAAATCACAAAATACACAAAATCTCCTTTTACACATGTTAGGCCGAATGTTCATAGAGTTCATATAAGCCCACATATTTCATTTATTTCACATTTTAGTCCCTCAATTTACAAATTTCACAATTTAGCCCATTCATCAAAAATTCAAAGACAAAATATGTTAACCCAATACATATCTTTCATTTATTAACATCAGACTTCATAAAACTCATAAATTTCATCAATGAATCAACTCAAAATCATCAAAAATTTTAAAAATTCAAACATGGACTTGATAGAACTCTAAGTAACGATCACAAAAACGTAGAAATTATCAAAAACGGATCAAAACACCTACCTCAATCAAGTCCTTCAATGGCCGAATGTTAAAACACAAAACCCTAGCTTTTATTTCTTCAGTTTCCCAACATGATGAACATAATGGCTTATTTTCATGCTTTGTTTTATTTTAATTAACATTATTAATTAGTTTACCAATTTGCCCTTGCATTAAAACATTAATAAACCATTATATATAAGGCCATTAATGTCCATTAACCATATCAATGGTCCAATTGCATCCTAAAGACCCCATAATTAAAAAGCCATAACAAATAAGCACACTTAACATATATCATGCAACATTTACATTTTCTGCGATTTAGTCCTTTTATCAAATTAAGAACACAAACAATTAAATTTTCATAAGAAATTTTCACACATACTAATTCACATATAACAAGCACGAAAAATAATATTAAAATATTTTTTTGACTCGAATTTGTGGTCTCGAAACCACTATTTCGATTAGGGTCTAAATCGGGCTGTTACAACTCTCCCTCTTTAGGTATTTTCGTCCTCAAAAATCTTACCAGTGAATAGGTTTGGATATTGTTTTCTTATAATATCCTCTTGCTCCCACGTAGCTTCTTCAACCCTGTGTCGACGCCTCAATACTTTCACTAATGCTATTCTTTTATTTCTCAGCTCTTTGATCTCACGAGCTAAAATCTGTATCAGTTCTTCATCATAAGACATATCAGAATGAATTTCAACCTCAGTCAGAGAAATGACATGCAAAGGATCTAATCTGTATCTTCATTGCATCTATACATGAAATACATCATGTATCTTTTCTAACTCAGACGGTAATGCTAGTTGATAAGCTACTGGTCCAATTCGCTCGATAATCTCATACGGCCCGATAAACCTTAGACTTAATTTGCCTTTTCTACCGAATCGAAGTACTTTCTTCCACGGAGATACTTTCAAAAATAATTTGTCACCGATTTCAAACTCAATATCTTTTCTTTTTAAATTTGCATACGATTTTTGACGATCCGCAGCTGCTTTCAGACTATCTCTATTACTTTCACTTTTTCTTCTATTTCTCTAATCAAATGAACCCCGTGTATCTTATTCTCACTAAGCTCTGACCAATACAATGGTGTATGACATTTTCTACCATATAAGGCTTCGTACGATGCCATTTTAATGCTCAATTAAAAACTATTATTATACGCGAATTCAATCAATGGCAAGTATCGTTCCCACGTACCTTCAAACTCAAGAATACAACATCTCAACATTTCCTCGAGTATCTGAATAATCCGATCAGATTGACCATCAGTCTACGGGTGAAAAGCAGTGCTAAAGTGTAGTTTCGTACCTAATGCCTCTAGCAGTTTCTTCCAAAATCACGATGTGAACCTCGGATCTCTATCCAAAACTATAGAAATTGGTACTCCGTGCAACCTCACAATTTGAGAAAAATACAACTCAGCAAGCTTATCAAGTGAATAATCTGTACGAACCGGAATAAAATGAGTCAATTTAGTCAATCTATCAACAACAACCCATATTGCATCTTTCTTACTCGATGACAGAGGTAAACCCTATACAAAATCCATTGTAATTCTGTCCCATTTCCACTCCGGAATCATAATTGGTTGTAACAAACTAGATGGTACCTAATGTCCAGCTTTAACTTGCTGACAAATCAAACATTTCGAAACAAAATCTGAAATATCTCTTTTCATACCATGCCACTAATAAAACTGTTTCAGATCATTATACATTTTAGTACTACCTGGATGAACAGATAACCAACTGCTATGAGCTTCATTCAAAATCATATGAATTAACTTTGAATTTCTCGGAACACAAACCTAATCTCGAAATCTCAAACAATCATCATTATCAATTCTGTAACCCCCCTTACCCATACCCATGCCCAGGGACAAGTACGAGGCGTTACCAAACAGATATGCTTGCAGAATCAGAAATTATGGGTCATAAAATTTCATTTCAACCTTAAAATAATTTATTAGCATGGGCCTACGAGGCCTTTGTTTAGTACTAGGAATAAATCGGAACAATGTCGGTCATTCGGCATGAATTCTTTGAATAACACCCCACACGCCCGTGTAGGGGTTTACAGACGCCCGTGGGTAGGGAAACATGCCCATGTCCCTAAGCCGTGGGCAACACTAACTTATGGACACAGCCATGGCACACGCCCGTGGGTTCACCCCGTGCCCATGACTTGAGCAATCCGTTAAAATAACACGGCCAAGACACACGCCCGTGTCTCTAGCCCATGCTTGATGCTAACTTACAATTTTAGGTGCAAGGGACGCACTGCCATTCCACACACCCATGTGAGTGGCCCATGTGTCACACACGGCCAAGACACACGCCCGTGTGTCCCACCATATGGACCCTATTAGGCTATTTTCCAAACCCTTGGTCACCCTTTTTACACCCTTATACTTATTAGACACCAATTAACAAGCAATATTCACTTAATACTTATGAATTGTCTTCATAAAACCTTATTGCATGGAAACCTCATATCATTGGTTTGCACATGCCATAATGTTCCTTAATAGTTTTGAGGAATGATAGCAATATTTGCTTCATCTTTGGATTTGGCTCATTGTTTATTCATTGCCAATTATGATCCTCCCAATTCCGATGAATTGGTCACATTTCACGAATACGTCTATAATATGACATATACATAAGCACTCAACAATTCATTTAGCATAATTAGTGGGATAACATACAACACCCCAAAAGATTATAATTCATGGTCATTACAAAATATATATAAACAAGACATCCAAGCCTTTACAGTGGTTAGCCAAATGGGCATTTAACAAAATAATTCAAAAACACCTATACATGCCAATTAACAAAATGAAAGTATTCATATACCAAAGCGGACCTAGTTGATAGTGTGTTGAAATCTCCAACAGTCCTCGGGCTCTAAAAAATAGGGAAAAGAGAGGAGTAAGCATTTACATACTTAGTAGGCTCGAATAACTGGAAAGCAAACTGACCAGGTAATTTAGCGTTCAACCATATTTGGTTAGTAAACTCAGTTAGCATGGAATGCTTTTCCTAATCATACACTCAATCAATAAGTTAGAGATATATATATATATATATATATATATATATATATATATCAATGATACCATGAAATTTAACTTAGATGAGCTCATCATTTCACATTTCATCTTATAGATGTATATCATATTGGTCTCGTTGAGTTTATAGGAAATCTTGATGAACTACCCATTAACCGTCAATTCGTATAAATGATCATATCAGGTATGCACTACCGTGAACCTCACATTCTTATGGTGGGATTACCAGTCCAGGCTAAATCCCCTATTCAGAAACTCATTAGGTGATACCGGGGTTACCAGTCCAGGCTAAATCCCATTCATGGTAAACATCCTTAGTGAGCTAGGATCTGAATTACCAGACCAAGCTAAATTCAAACCCTATTTGGATTACCCGTCCGGGCTAAATCCACAATGCACTCTTATTCTTCAGGAGGCTCAATCATTCAGAAGGAACACCCGTCCGGGCTAGATCCTTTTCAGAAATGAGATCAACGGATTACCCATCCTGGGCTAAACCCTTACTGCAACACATGCAGGATCTCATTTTTCATGTAAATCATGGTTCATCCATCGGATTTCCCATTTAACCTCAACCGAGACATTTATCACCAATTCATTATCCAATTGTATTTCGTACATTTACATATTTTGAACAAATGCAATTCATCATACATTTATTAATGTATATAATTAAACATATTATGTGTTTACTTTAAGTTATCCGAACTTACCTGGTGTTCGTTTCGTCTTATAATTCAGTCACTACGAAACCTTCCGTTTTCCTCGATCGACCTTCGGAATTTGTTTCTCGGGGTCTATAACAATCAGAATAGATTATTAACCATTCATTTTATCCATTTCAAGTCTAAATTCCACCCCCAGTCAAAATGACCATTTTGCCCTAGCCTTTCACGTTTTTACGGTTTAGTCCCTAGGCTCGTATAATGAAACTTATATAATTTCTACCTTACCCAAGCCTAGCCAAACATTTTTCTCTCCTATGGTAACTCACATTTTCCATTGGTTTCACATTTCTACCACACACATTTCATAACTTTCACAAAATGGTCCCTATAAGGGTTTCTCATGAAAATCACCTAGAAAAAGATGTTTAACATACATCATCCTTTCATTTTCCTCCATAAACCATCAAAATACTAGCATGTCATGCATGGGTAAATTTTTAAACATGAAGCCTAGCATGAAATATGGGTAGAAATGGAAAGAACAAGCTACTGGGATCTCAAAAATACAAAGAACATTAAAAACGAGGCTTGAGAGCACTTACTATTGAGCTTGAAAATTGAAGAAACCCTAGCTATGGAGGGCTTAAAATTTCGGTAGCTATGGGGTAGAAGATGGCTGATTTTTGCTTCTTTTTCCCCTTTTTAATTCATTAAAATGGCAAATGACCAAAATACCCTTAGACCCTTTCTTTAAAAATTCATCCATGCAAGTCCATTTTTGTCCAAATTTCTAGAACTTGGTCAAATTACTATTTAAGGACCTCTAATTCATAATCCAAAGCAATTTCATACAAATTGCTTCTAAAACCCATGTTTTGAAATTTATTCAATTTGGTCCCTAATTCCCAATTGAATATCTTACACTTAAAATTTCTTCATAAAACTCTAATGTAAACATATCCTCATATTATAAACCTCATAACATCCATAAAATAAATATTTTAACATCAGATTTGTGGTCCCAAAACCACTATTTTGACTAGGCCCTATTTTGGGATGTTACAAATTTGATATTCAAAATAAAAATCTAGATCACACTAGGCTTGTTTTGCTAAAATCTTGTTATCAACCTTCTGAGCACCATTTATTTGCTGTAAGAACAAAGGTCTCGCTTTCAATTCTGCTAAAATCGAACCATCATCAGATATACACAATTGAGCATTCATAGCACGTAATACAAATAATGATTTCTGACTTAAAGCATCAGCAACAACATTTGATTTTCCCAGATGATAATCTATAACAAGCTCGTAGTCTTTTAGCAATTCTAGCCATCTTCTTTGTCACAGGTTCAAATCTTTCTGAGTCATCAGATATTTCAAACTTTTATGATCGGAATAAACGTGACATTTCTCACCAAACAGATAGTGGTGCCAAATATTCAACGCTAACACAATAGCTACCAATTTCGGATCATGTGTCAGATAGTTCTTTTCGTGCGGCTTCAACTATCTCGAAGCATAGGCTATAACTTTGCCTTCTTGCATCAAAGCGCAACCCAAACCGTTCAACATAGCGTCACTATAGATCACAAATTCTTTACCCAATTCTGGTTGTACTAACACTGGAGCTTCAGTCAATAGAACTTTTAATTGATCAAAGCTTTTTTGACATTTTTCAAACCATTCAAATTTCACATCTTTCTGAAGTAGTTTCGTCAACGGAGTCGCGATCATCGTAAAGCCTTTTACAAATATCCTATAATAATCAACAAGTCCCAGAAAACTACGAACTTCAGAAACATTTCTCAGAGGCTTCCAATCCAAAATAGCTGAAATCTTGCTTGGATCAACTCGGATACCAGATGCCGACACAACTTGTCCCAGAAAACTGACTTCTCGTAACCAGAATTCACATTTGCTAAACTTCATATATAAGTGCTTATCTCGCAAAGTCTGTAGCACTATTCTCAGATCTTCGACATGCTCAATTTCATCACACAGATAAATCAAAATGTCATCAATGAATACAATGAAAAATCGGTCTAAATACGGTCTAAAAATTCTATTCATCAAATCCATAAAAACGATAGGTGCATTTGTTAATCCGAAAGGCATAATCAAAAACTCATAATGTCTGTACCTTGTTTGGAAAGCAGTTTTCGAAATGTCTAAATCTTTTACTCTCAACTGATAATAACCCGATCTCAGATCTATCTTTGAAAATATAGTAGCTCCTTTCAACTGATCAAACAAATCATCAATTCAGGGCAGAGGATATTTGTTCTTAATAGTCACTTTGTTCAACTAATGATAATCAATGCACATTCTCATCATGCTATCTTTCTTTTTCACAAATAGAACAGGTACACCCCAGGGTGAGAAACTCGATCGTGTAAATCCTCTATCGGTCAATTCTTGTAACTAAGCTTTACTCTTTTAATTCAATCGGTGTCATTTTGTACGGAGCTATCGAAATCAGAGTAGCTCTTGGTACTAACTCAATGCCAAATTCAACTTCTCGAACCAGAGGTAATCCCAGAAGTTCTTCAGGAAATACATTAGGGAATTCACAGACATGCACTGATTCCACTTTCTTTTCTGATACTTTTAAATCAATCACATAAGCAAAGTAAGCTTCACAACTCTTTCTCACAATACTCAAAGCTTTCATTGAAGAAATCACAGCCGGTAACCCATTCAAATCACTAGATTCAGTTCAGACTATTTCATCATTCTTGCATCTAAAATCAATAGTTTTCTGTTCGCAGTTCACAACAGCATCATGTAATGTTAGCCAATCCATACCGAGGATTATGTCAAACTCATCAAATGGTAACAACATCAAATTGGCCAAAAAGTAATTATCCCAAATCATCAACGAACAATTCTTGTACACTTTATCAACCAAAACACACTTGCCTAAAGGATTCAATACTCTAATTACAAATTTAGTAGACTCTACAGGTAAAGTCTTACTGGATACTACATTTACACATATATACGAATGAGTAAACCCTGGATCTATCAATGCAATAACTTTAGTATCATAGAGAGTAAAAGTACTGGTAATAACATCTGGAGATGACGCTTCTTCGCATGCTCGAATAGCGTAGGCTCGTACAGGTGCTCTAGCATCAAATCTTGCTATAGTGTCTCACGTCACACCTCTACCACCACTTACATTTCTTGTATTTCTCAGTGGTTTACCTCTAGTTGTAGTGCTACTTGACCTCATGTTCTGAGCATTATCTTTTTCAGCTAACTCTGGGCAATCTTTTATAAAATGATCTCATGAACCACAACTGTAACAAGCTTTGTTATTACTTTTTTCCCCAGCAATCTCCAAAATGCCATCTTCCACATTGTTTACACTTAGGCTTTACATTCTTTGCATTACCAACACTCAATACTGAGGTAGTTTGAACTTTAAGGTTGGTATATTGCTTTCCACGATCTCTATTCTGATATCCCGCTGAAGCTATCGGTAGATCAATAAAATCTCTAAATTCTTTGATGAGGGATGATAAGATTTATTCATTGAGCTCTTTCTCAAATCTCTAGCCTCTGAATCAGCTTTTCTCTTTTCTTTCCTGAGATCCTCGGCTTTATAAGCCCTCTCAACCAATACTATGAATTCTTTTAATTCAAGTATCCCGACTAACAGTTTTATGTCTTCGTTCAATCTATCAATAAATCTTTTACACATAATCTCTCAGTAAACACATAGTCCCGGGCATATTTGCTTAAACGTACAAATTCTCTTTCATACTCGGTAACGGTCATCTAGCCTTGCTTCAACTCCAGAAACTCTTTATTTTTTTGCTCGAGGAATTTTTGACTTATGTACTTCTTTCGGAACTCGGTATGAAAGAATTCTCAAGTAACTCATTCTTTAGGAACCACCGATGTCAATGTTTTACACCAGTGATGTGCATTATCTCTAAGCAAAGATACTACGCATTTAATACATTCTTCTGGAGTATAGGACAATTCATCGAATACTCAGATAGTGTTTTCAAGCCAGAACTCAGCTTTCTCAGCATCATCATCAACCGTAGCCCGAAAGTCTTCAGCCCCATGTTTACGAATCTTATCAATAGGTGGCTTACTCAATCAAATCGGATCTATTACTTGTGGCACAACCGGGACTTGTTGGGGAACAGGTGGAGGTTGTTGAGAAGCCGAATTTGTTCGTACGAATTTTGTGAACCATTCAGTCATCATTTGGAAGAAGGATTGCTTAGCCTCTCCTCCCTAATTACTAGATATCAGCCTAGATTCAGTCGGTGCTGCCCCTTGAACGGGAGCGGGTGTATTGCTCTCAACATCATCAGCTATCGCTCGTTCGGGATCCATTAGCTATATGAAAAACATATTCTAACTGTCAGGTTTCATCAAACTATCGCAGTTCATATATATGGCATGTATAGCTAGACTTTCACATGCTATGTTAGTCCTAGAATCGACTAAATCGTAGCTCTGATACCAATCAAATGTAACACCTCTAACCCGTATCCGTCGTCGGACTAGGGTAAAGAGGCATTGCCGAACACATCAAAACATTTTGCATTCATTTCACAAACATCATAGCATCATGGTTACACATCATTACAGAGTCTCTCACATAGGTCAACAAGCCTTAAACATGCTTTAGAAAGGGGTCGGGACTAAACCGAGCTCATACAAAGTTTTTCAAAACTTAAACATTTTTCAAAGTTATACAGGTTACACGCCCATGTGAACAGGCTGTGTGCCTCACACGATATTAGACACACCCGTGTGTCTAAGCCATGGCAAAACAGGGCATACATACTGACTTGTCCACACGGCCACAAGACACAGCCGTGCGAAAACTAGGGAGGCTACTAACTTGGGTCCCACGGCCAGTCACACGCCCGTGTGTCTAGCCCGTGCTTGAAACTGACTTGGCCACACGGTCGCACACATGGGTCTGCCCAGGCTCATTTTGAAATGGCCATTGAGCAACACGGCTGGGACACACACCTGTATCCCTACCCGTGTGGGCAAAAATAGTCCATTTACAAGGCCATGATGCCACCCCTTTAGGGTCCTCCCTACAATTACCATTCAAGCATCAAATACATTATATTTCCAACCAATATCAACCACAAAACATTCATCATCCATATCACATATTCATCAACTAAATTCATGCTTATTATCCAAACTAAAACATACCATATTTACCTACCAAACACATTCAATTATACTTTTTCTTATCACAAAGTTTCACATTCATTCTCATATCAAAATCAAACCATAAATTCAACCATAATCTAGCCATAACACATGGCATAATATACACTTTACAAAACATATTCACATACTTCTAGCCTATACATCCATATACTATATGTACAACTCTCAAAATGGTACCAAAATAGATGTCCGATAGTGTGAATGAGTCGCTGACTACCCTTGAATTTTAGCTAGCTTTATAAGACTATAAAACAGAGAACATTTCACACAGTAAGCTTTAAAGCTTAGTAAGTTCGTACCAAATATAATCAATAATTTATATAATATGAAACATCATCTAATAATCACTTTGAAGTTCACAAATCATCTTTCAATTTTTTTCCATCACACTTAACATGTTCATACAAGTTTATGAAGCTTCTTACACATATTGTTATCTACCACATAGGTATCTTACATACCTGATCTTTCCTGTATTTATTCATTTCATTCTCACCTCTCATTTAAATACATTAATTTGTTTGGAAGACTTTCCATGCTTTAAGAATTCACACACTTAGTGCATTAATGATTAGCCAAAGCTGAAACTATTTGGCACACTTAATGCCATAACAAAATAACCGAAGCTATCTCAGTATCGCACACTTAGTGCCTCGCATAGCCAAAGCTATTCTAATTTTCACACTTAGTGCTATTTTTAGCCGAAGCTATTTTGAATCGCACACTTAGTGCCGAACATAATCGATTTATTACCGTGTTCAAACCATAATCAAATATATACAATTTATGCATTATCAAAACAATTAAACTTAATTTGTAACATCAATTATCACGTATGAACTTACCTCGTAAACGGAATTGACGATTCAGATCGTTTACTCTATAACCTTCGATTTCCTCCAATTTAATTTCGAATTCCTCTTTTCTTGATCTATATGTATTCAAAATTAACCCTTTTATTCAAAAAATAATTCAATTCAATCCATATACACATATTAAGGATATTTTACAAATTAGTCCCCATATTTTCGCATTTTGACAATTTAGTCCCTAATTCATAAAATCACAAAATACCTAAAATCTCCTTTTACACATGTTAGGCCGAATTTTCATAGAGTTCATATAAGCCCACATATTTCATTTATTTCACATTTTAGTCTCTCAATTTACAAATTTCACAATTTAGCCCATTTTACTCAAGTTCATAAAAAATTCAAAGACAAAACATGTAAACCCAATACATATCTTTCATTTATTAACATCAAACATCATAAAAATCATAATTTCATCAATGACTCAATTCAAAATCATCAACAATTTCAAAAATTCAAACACGGGCTTGATAGAACTCTAAGCAGCGATCACAAAAACATAGAAATTATCAAAAACAGATCAAAACACCTACCTCAATCAAGTCCTTCAATGGCCGAATGTTAAAACACAAAACCCTAGATTTTATTTATTCAATTTCGGCAACATGATGAACATAATGGCTTATTTTCATGCTTTGTTTTATTTTAATTAACATTATTAATTAGTTTACCAATTTTCCCTTGCATTAAAACATTAATAAACCATTATATATAAGGCCATTAATGTCCATTAGCCATATCAATGGTACAATTGCATGATAAGGACCTCACAATTAAAAAGCCATAATAAATAAGCACACTTAACATATATTATGCAACTTTTACATTTTTTGCGATTTAGTCCTTTTATCAAATTAAGCACACAAACAATTAAATTTTCATACGAAATTTTCACACATACTAATTCAAATATGACAAGAACAAAAAATAATATTAAAATATTTTTCTAACTTAGATTTGTGGTCCCAAAACCACTATTTCAATTAGGGTCTAAACCGGGCTATTACACTACTTTGCAAGTTAATGATCATGTTGTACTTTGCGTATGAATATCATCATAAGTAACTTTGAGATATTAATTGCTTAGTATCTAATTGGCATTTAGTAAGTTGATGATGTTAGCCAATATTTGAATATCATTATGTGTAAGTTTAGGTAATAGTATGACTTAATATTTAATGTTGGTACTTGTTAATGTTTGGAGAGAATGACTTGAATGGTATAAAATGGTTAAATGCATGATTTAATAAGGTATGCTTAAATTGTGAAAATAGATTCTTGTGTTTTAGGTCATATATTGAACTTTCTTATTGGTATCTTAGTTATAGTAATGATGATTGAATAAGTATGTTTTGGCATGAATGGTTATTGATTCATGATTGAATTGTGGTGCCAAAAAGGCATAAATGTTTAATTAGTATGTTTTGACATGTTTTAGGGAGTTTTTAATCTGTGTAAATAGATATAAATGGTATAACTTGATTTTTAAGAAAAGATGGATGACATTGCTTGAGTTTGAAAGTGTTTTGGGTATACACGACTTGTGACACGATCTGCCACACAGCCGTGTGCCCCACATGGTTGTGTATATGGTTGGTAACATGACCGTGTGCTCTGTTTAAAATTTGAAATTTTAGGTATGCACGACATCAATTAGTTACATGGTCTAGAGACACGACCGTGTGTCTCCTTTCACATGGTTTGAGTTCTTTCACACAATTTAGCCATACGACCATGTCCCTACATCACACGGTCTCTACCTTGTCACACCGCTTGGCCACACGGCTGTGTGACTCCTATTTTCATTATTTGCCTATTGTCGAGACCATTTTTAAATCGAGTTTTGGAAAATGGGAATCGACTTTAAAAAATGAAAACAGGAGTCACCACCAACCTTTTTAGGTGTGATTGGATCATCTTTAAAACATTTTGTTGTAAAATCATTAGTTTTGGTCTACGTAATAAAAAGAATGGGTTCAGGAGTCGATTACGTACGAGGAAGGATTAGCACCCTCGTAACGCCCAAAAATTGGTACCTAATTGATTATCAAGTGTCTTTAATGTCGGAAATTTTAAAAATTTCAAGATGTAATCCTCTTTAAAATATTTTGATTTTGAAAATTTGGGTTCACTCGTATCAAAGTATTAACACTAAGTTAGCTTTTTGGAAATCCCTATCTCGACATAACGAAACGCTATATCCAGTAAGTTAGGACATATCGCTTTAAAATTCCAAGACAGTTGCTCGCATTTTAAAACCTTTAAAACTTAGAAGGGTGCTTGATTATTCGAACTCAACGAGAAAAGTCGCAACCCAATAAGTTAGGGCACTACTTTTCTCGAAATTTCCAAACACCAAGCACTGCCATTTATTTTTATAAAACTTTTGAATATTGTTTTAAATGACCTTTTAGAGTGACAATTATGTATTACAAAACATAGATATTCAAATAATGTATATTACAAAATATTATAACACTTTATACAAATGTAATCACTATATATAGAGGGCAAAATAGAATATTAAAAATAACCATGCTAAGCAAATAGGAATATACCCAAAAGAAAACATAATAAATGCACTAATTATATACAATATATCATAAATAAAACATTAAATAATATAAAAACATGGTAAATATTAATGTGTAAAATATGTATAAGTAAAAATAGATGACATGCATAGCAAATGGATAAATAGAATCTACATAAAATATAAAATATACAATCCAATAATTTAATGTACACATGAATGGATTAATAAATGATATGATGCATATAAAAAATGTGATATTTAATAATAAATTTAAAATATAATATATAATAAAAAATATATTTATAAGAATAATAATTATATAAAAAAATAAAATATATTAGTTTAGAAAAATAATGTATAAAATATCAAATATGTAAAAGAATTTATATTTATAATGAAATGATTATATAATATATATACATGCATAGAAAATATATATTTGAAAATAAACTATATAAAAAGGTTAAATATTATAAAATACATAATCAAATGTATAAAAGATAGGAAAAAATATACATATTTGAAAAATGAAGAAATTAAAATAAAAAAGGGGTTGAAAAACTAAGATAGACGAAGAATAAAATAAGAACAAACCACAGAGAGTAAGAACGCAAGAGGGAGAGAAATTTGAGTGAATGCTCTCAAGAATTCTTATTGCTTCCCAAAACTCAAGTGTCAAAACTCAATTCCAAACTCAAGTGTGTTTTACTGAAGGGAGAGGCCTCTATTTATAGTTGAGCCTCCCCAAATCCAACGGTACAGATCAATTACATCAACGGTTAAGATTAAAGGATATCTACAAATTAAATCTCCAAGATTACAAAATCATATCTTCTAAGATTGTATATCATATCTAAGATTGCAATCATATCTAAGATTGTATCATATCTAAGATTGCAATCATATCTAAGATTGTATCATATCTAAGATTGCATATCATTGAAGATTATATTTCCATATGAGTCAAGCTTGTAGACAGACCTTAAATCTTTTCAAGTAATGGGTCATTCCGATCGGGCCAAATTATATTTGTAATTCTGGAATGAACTTTGGACTTCGTTTTTTTTTGGGGGTTTATTATTTTGTTTTTGGACTTATTTCTGGGCCTGGGCAAAATTGAGTGTCTACAGCTGCCCCTCTTTGCTCATTACTGTGTAACAGGAATAGAGTAAAGACTATAAAAGGACCAATTTTGCCCGGGCTTGTCGAGTCTTGAATTCTTGATCCTTGATCTTCTTTAAATGGCCTCTTGACGGCTTTAATCTACTTCACTGCAACTCAAGAAGGCGATATCTGCTATCTTTGATCTGCTCTCCGTCGAACACAGAGACGCCAAATCTGCTTCTTCGATTTGTTCCCTGACAATACAGAGATACCAAATTATCTTAGATTTGCTTCAGCGTAAACACGTGAAAGTCAAATCTGCTATGTCTTCAATTTGCTCCTTGTAAGCACAAGGATACCAAATCATCTTGGATCTATTTGAGAATATCTGAGAGTCAAATCTGCTATGTCCTCGATTTGTTCCTTGTAAACACAAGAATGCCAAATTATCTTGGATCTGTTCCAGTCTAATCGTCTGAAGGTGAGATTTGCTATGTGTCTGCCTTCCATCAAAGTGGAAATGCCAGACTTCGATTTGTTCTCTGACAATACAGAGACGACAAATCATCTTAGATTTGCTTCATCGGAAGCACGTGAAAGCCAAATCAGCTATATCTTCGATTTGCTCCCCGCCGAATATAGAGAGATAAGATCTGTCATCTTGGATCTACTTCAGCGTACACATCTGAAGGTGAGATTTGCTATGTGTCTGCCTTCTATCAAAGTGGAAATGCCAAACTTCGATTTGTTCTCTGATAATACAGAGACGACAAATCATCTTAGATTTGCTTCATCGTAAGCACGTGAAAGCCAAATCAGCTATATCTTCGTTCTGCTCCCTGTCGAATACAAAGAGATAAGATCTGTCATCTTGGATCTGCTTTAGTGTAAACATCTGAAGGTGAGATCTGCTATGTGTCTGCCTTCCATCAAAGTGGAAATGCCAGACTTCGATTTGTTCTCTGACAATACAGAGACGACAAATCATCTTAGATTTGCTTCATCGTAAACACGTGAAAGCCAAATCAGCTATATCTTCGATCTGCTCCCCGCCGAATATAGAGAGATAAGATCTGTCATCTTGGATCTGCTTCAGCGTAAACATCTGAAGGTGAGATCTGCTATGTGTCTGCCTTCCATCAAAGTGGAAATGCCAGACTTCAATTTGTTCTCTGAAAATACAGAGACGACAAATCATCTTAGATTTGCTTCATCGTAAGCACGTGAAAGCCAAATCAGTTACATCTTTGATCTGCTCCCCGCCGAATACAGAGAGATAAGATCTGTCATCTTGGATCTGCTTCAGCGTAAACATCTGAAGGTGAGATCTACTATGTGTCTGCCTTCCATCAAAGTGGAAATACCAGACTTCGATTTGTTCTCTGACAATGCAGAGACGACAAATCATCTTAGATTTGCTTCATCGTAAACACATGAAAGCCAAATTAGCTATATCTTCGACCTGCTCCCCGCCGAATATAGAGAGATAAGATCTGTCATCTTGGATCTACTTCAGCGTAAATATCTGAAGGTGAGATCTGCTATGTCTAAGAACATCTGAGAGCCAAATCTTGTTTCTTTGATCTACATTGTCTCATAAAAGACATAACCTGTAGAATGCGTATGAGTTCATACCTAATAATTAGGATGCTATGATCGAAGTGAGTCAAATTCTCCTAATTAGACATGTTATAATGCAAAATGTTATGAATATGACCCCTATTTCAGACGTCATCACTCATTCCCTCATCGAAGTTTTATCTTTATACTTCTTGATGTATCAATCATACTCTGCTTGTATGCTTTGAATCAACTTAGTCCTATTGTACCATTCTCCAAATGTTGTGACCCGCTGGAGATGTTTATGAAATGATCCTTTCTTAAGATTAATATTGCTTAAAACGTCTAACCACCTTTTGGACTGAAGAAGAAATTTCCCCGAGTACATCTGACCCTCAAATATGGAAATTTTTTAAACAATTGTCTTGTTTCAGTCTCTTGTATTATCTAGAAATTTCCAGAGTAATATGCAAAACTTCGTTTGTAAAGATGTTTAGTTCATCAAACATTATTTCTATGCAACACACTTTATGAATAATGGAGGACGGATAAATTGATCCGGAGGACAAATTATTGGAAGAAATGTAAAAGGATTAACCTGAGAAGATATCTTTACGAAGAAAAAGAATCCAAAGATAGTAAATAGGACAGAAATCAGATGCCTTAGATATCGCCGCTTGAACGTCTATACACCAGCTCCATGAAGACTTTCTTGAGTTCAACATGTGTTTAAAAGATCTAAAATAATTCGTTGATGCCTCGATTTGTAACATACTTCACTTCTCGTCAAATCCGATATAGCAAGGTCACTGTATGACTTTCCAAATTTGAGCTACCCTTTCGGGTTTTCAACTCAAAACCCTTTGGTCTCAAGGCGCCCTTTGCGGGTTTTCACCTTGGCCTCTCCATTTTTTCTTTTTTTTTTCTCTTTTTTCTTTTTATTTTTTTCTTTTTCTTTTCTTTTTTCTTTTTTTTTTTGAAATAGAAGTCCCAAAGTGCCCTTTGCGGGTTTTCACCTTGGCTTCCCTTCTCCTTCAGACAAAGTACTCCTTGACCGAGTCCGAATTCATTGGATCAGATAAATTCTTCCTATCCATTTCTTGTCAAAATCAGTGCACCTCTAGAGAAAGCCCTCTTCGCAACATATGGCCCTTTCCAATTCGGCATCCTTTTGCATGGGAAGGATCTTTTTCAGTATAAGGTTTCCTTTATGAAATTCTTTTGAACGAACCTTCTTTGTCATAAGTTCGTGTCATCCATTCTTGGTACATTTGCTTAGGATGAATACTTTCAAGTTAAGTTTACTAGAGGTATTCAATTCTTGACTCCATCAAAGCTTGGAGGAAAAATCTTGATTCATAAACCCATGAGAAAGGGATTGCCCCAGCAGCAGTCTTGGCTGTTGTTTGTCAAACCCTATAAAAGGATGGTTCAATGATTCTCAGCAGACAAGAATGAAGTTGCTGACTTTATCCTTCAACCTGGAAAGCTGAGGTACAGAGATTACTCTCGAAGCATACATCCCACCATGACTCAATGATGTTTCTGAAGCATCCCTAATCTTCATAAATTGCCCCCAACTGTGAAGCTGCCAAATAAGCGTAGCAAATAGGAGCCACAACAAATATGGCTGTGGTGCTTCTTGTGATACATATAGGATAGAGAATGAACAAACTTTTGCAGATCATCAGCCGAAAACCCAGCCTGGTCTAAGAGAACATGATAGTGGGTCTGCCTCGTGATTCCAATCATTGCAGCATGGGTACCAAGGTAAAAATCATTGTTCTTTGGATGGCATACTTTGTTGCCAATGATAGTACCATGTAGCACATTGTCAGGAGATCCCTGCTGAAAACTTGGTATGATGATTTTTCGTACAAAAATAACCACAATCTTTATGGTTCCACTTCTCGTCAAGGAACTTGCAAGCGTCAATAACTTGATCAAAACTTGATTGACTTGAGACTCGCTAACCCCATCCCTGAAAATAATGGTTTGATCAGGTTTCCTTTTCCCTGAACTTGTATAGAAGTCTAAGAGAGCTACCATCATCCACTTTGTCAGAAACTAGTTTTGAAGAAAGAATCTATCATTTTAAGCTTCAGAGACTGTGTATGGCCTGATGCCCTATAGCTGGAAATCAATGGCCACCGCCTGGAGCTAACCATCGCAGCTATTGACGGCACATCAGACTGCTCAGGAAAGCCAAACAATGCACCCATTCCAAGGATGATGGTTGGAACTTTTGAAACAACTGGAATTGAAGGTGTTTGCCCCAGCGAAAGCATAGAGAGTAGGCGGTAGTTTCTTATGCCAATTTTTACCAGTCTCGGTCATCTTCTGTAATTTATTTTTTTCTTCTTTTTCTTTTCTTTTGGCAACCTTTGTTGTACTGTGGTATGGCGCATTATCTTTGAAAAGACTGCAAACTTTTGGCATTGTGCAGTTATATATAATCTTTTTTTTTTTTTTTTGAAATGGATGACTTTTGACTTTGTAATATAGGCATATGAAGCTATCTCCCCCTCTTAATGGAGTAGTTGACGTCCACAAAGATGAGTCATTGTCAACTTGAAACTTTTGATGAGCTCGGGCCCATACCATACATGCCCTATAAGTCTTGACTCCTTTAAATTTGGCATTCATTGTACAACTGATGCGATCCCTTTCCATGGTGGACCAACAGTGCCCCAAAACCTCATGTTTATCTTGGCAATTGCAAATCCTCCTACATGCGTCTTTGGACCAAATTTTTGAATTCCCATAATAGTCTCAACAAGGTCTTGTTTTGCCTCCTCAGCTAATTCCAATTTCGTAATCTTTCCTTCCTCTAAGGCTATATTTCCTACCACCACTTCATGGGGTAAAAACCATTTTCAACAAATTCAGAAACAAGTCACAATTTCTGTCACCTTCAAAGTACTAAGATTCCTCTAAATACATATCACACTCAAAAGGAACTCTGAATCTGTAGTATTGTTGCCCGTGTCATTGATATCTAGGGATCTATGATAGGCACACAAAAGAATATATAAGGAATAAATGAATTCAAGAATGACTATTTACATAAAATGAAAATTTATAAAGAATGTCAAAGGTCAAAAGAATCAGAATGAAAGAATATTTACTCGGATAAATAATAAAAGTATGTTTTATTGAAAATAAAAATGTCTCAACATGAGCCCACTTCTCAAAAGAAATCTCATTACTCCTAGGCTTTAGAGCAACAAGAGTGTTCTGAATATTACTCCGTAAAATTCCTAAAGATTATAGGAAGTTCTTCTGCAGTCCAATTATTTAAAGAACTTCCCGGTTCGTAAGGGTGAATGCCCTCAAGGTTTCTTTGTTCAGTCCCTTCCTCATGTATGACATTGATGGGATGATTTCCAAACACCCCCTTCTCCGGGTAAGCTATCCCTCTTGACACAAAAGTCAGGGATATGTAAGGGAACGTCGTTAATTCCCATTCAACTTCTTTTTCACTTAGCCATGACCCTCTTCTCTCTCTTTTTCTTTCTTTTTTAATAACTTTAACTAATTAGGGTCTTTTTATAATTTAAATGTATATGATGCGATGTGATGTAATGCAAATGCATGAATGCAAAAAGGTATCGATCTCGACTCAATTTCATTTAGAAAAATTTATTTAGAAAAAGAATATCTTCACATATGAATGGATTACAAATACGCCTTCGTCCTATGGCCCAAATTTTTAACTCAACAAAGCTAACTCTTGCCAATGATCTGACTGTAGCTTGTATTTCATGCTCAATGTATCAGCTTGTACCTTCATGGTCCATAAATAATCTATTACCATCCCGAATTTGAGCTATGGCTTCACCCATGAGATAATCCCTACATCTGTGGACATTTCTTCCAATGTCTGTGAAGTTGTTCTGATTATCTTGAAAGAAATATTGGCAAACAAGTGGGCATTCTTGCTTAACATGCTACCTTAAAATGATATCCAACACCTTTAGTGTTTCTTGAGAACTTTTAGATTCCTGTCCATGCAAAGCATTTTGAAATGCTTATATGGGTATCTTCTCAGCATAGTTAATCTCTACTTTAAAGGCCTTGATATGGTCTTCTTTAATCTTATTCTTTTGCGTCCATTTTGACAGATCATCAGGGCTTGCATTTCCATTATCTCTGATAAGTGCAACATAGTAAACTCATGCTTGTTGTTTGGTCCTATAATAAATAAGCCTTTTACCATCATAGAAACAATTCTTCCCATCCAACTCACCTTTGTAGGTCCATGCATTCTGTCAATCACTTTCCTTCCAACACTCTTACCATCGACCATCTTCCTATGAAAGAGAAATGTTGTAATGGTGGAAATGTCCATCAATACTCTTCTTGTTCACCTTAAAATGATTGGTGAGTACATTACCTTTTGCCCTGCAGCACGCCTTGCCATGGAGTGTCGAACAATCTTCTTCGTATCTAGTTCTGCTTTGATTGGAAACAACATTAAGACGCACCAGTGATGAAAGAGGCAGGAATTCCAAGACTGCCCATTTTTCTTCCTGCTCTTTCCATTTTAGCTCACTCCCTATCCCCATGATGTTCATCAACTTCCTCATAAAAGTTGGAATACGGTCAGCCTTTGAGTAAACTTGAATCATAGGACAACGCCACAAAACTGAATATTCCTCCACCACGGATACCATATCGGCCTTTCCAAACGTAAAGCAACTGTGTACAAGATTCCAGTACTGAGTGATGGCCCGAAACAAATTCTCGTCTATTCCCAAGTCAAGCAAGTACTGCAAGTCCCCATGGTTGTTGTAGAACAGTTGCTTGGCTTTGCTATCCCATTAATCCCATATTTCTTTTAACTCATGCTGATTATCCTGTGTATTGCTGATACGAATGTAATCTGACAGCTTTGACATATATCCCATGGCTAGACTATTTTCCTTTACTAACTGAGATATATGTCAAAGCTGTCAGATTACTGTCAAGAAGTCCGTTCTCCATAATAAAACTCTCTAACTTAGAAACTGACTGAAAATCGATACCTTTTAAATGTGAAATGTCATGCAAACAAAAGAAAAGAAATAGTCAGTATCAAATGATATCAATAAATCTCAATAATAATTTATAAGGGTAATATCTAAAGTTTAACTCTAACTAAGTTGGGCTCTTACGATTTTTTCTATATGAGGTTGGTTCTAAAGTTTGAGGTACCTGAACCAACAGATTCCTCGATCCTCACCCATTATAGGCTCATTTGAATTGAGTTCAGTTCAGGGGAATACATTTCCCTATGGCTACACGGAGATGAAAATCTCACGAAACCATAGGTACGGATGTATCCCGAAAGTGATCCACTATCCTGCACGGAGGCGAAAACCTCACGAAGGCGTAGCTTCTCACTCCCACTTAAGGGTGTGACCACAACGGTCATGCAAATGCAATGCGTATTAGAATATAGCAACACATGTAATAATGCAAAGTGTATTAAATTTTAAAATTTTTTAATTTCTGACATTAATACAAGAGATAATCAATTACACGGCTTGACTCTCTTATTAGTCCCCAGCGGAGTCGCCAAGCTGTCGAGACCATTTTTAAATTGAGTTTTGGAAAATGGGAATCGACTTTAAAAAATGAAAATAGGAGTCGCCACCAACCTTTTTAGGTGTGATTGGATCACCTTTAAAACATTTTGTTTTAAAATCATTAGTTTTGGTCTACATAATAAAAAGAACGGGTTCGGGAGTCGATTACGTACGAGGAAGGATTAGCACCCTCGTAACGCCCAAAAATTGGTACCTAATTGATTATCAAGTGTCTTTAATGTCAGAAATTTTAAAAATTTCAAGATGTAATTCTCTTTAAAATATTTTGATTTTGAAAATTTGGGTTCACTTGTATCAAAGTATTGACACTATGTTAGCTTTTTGGAAATCCCTATCTCGACATAACGAAACGCTATATCCAGTAAGTTAGGACATATCGCTTTGAAATTCCAAGACAGTTGCTCGCATTTTAAAACCTTTAAAACTTAGAAGGGTGCTTGATTATTCGAACTCAACGAGAAAAGTCGCAACCCAATAAGTTAGGGCACTACTTTTCTCGAAATTTCCAAACACCAAGCACTGCCATTTATTTTTATAAAACTTTTGATTATTGTTTTAAATGACCTTTTAGAGTGACAATTATGTATTACAAAACATAGATATTCAAATAATGTATATTACAAAATATTATAACACTTTATACAAATGTAATCACTATATATAGAGGGCAAAATAGAATAATAAAAATAATCATGCTAAGCAAATAGGAATATACCCAAAAGAAAGCATAATACATGCACTAATTATATACAATATATCATAAATAAAACATTAAATAATATAAAAACATGGTAAATATTAATGTGTAAAATATGTATGAGTAAAAATAGATGACATGCATAGCAAATGGATAAATAGAATCTACATAAAATATAAAATATACAATCCAATAATTTAATGTACACATGAATGGATTAATAAATGATATGATGCACATAAAAAAATGTGATATTTAATAATAAATTTAAAATATAATATATAATAAAAAATATATTTATAAGAATAATAATTATATAAAAAAATAAAATATATTGGTTTAGAAAAATAATGTATAAAATATCAAATATGTAAAAGAATTTATATTTATAATGAAATGATTATATAATATATATACATGCATAGAAAATATATATTTGAAAATAAACTATATAAAAAGGTTAAATATTATAAAATACATAATCAAATGTATAAAAGATAGGAAAAAATATACATATTTGAAAAATGAAGAAATTAAAATAAAAAAGGGGTTGAAAAACTAAGATAGACGAAGAATAAAATAAGAACAAACCACAGAGAGTAAGAACGCAAGAGGGAGAGAAATTTGAGTGAATGCTCTCAAGAATTCTTATTGCTTCCCAAAACTCAAGTGTCAAAACTCAAGTCCAAACTCAAGTGTGTTTTACAATGAAGGGAGAGGCCTCTATTTATGGTTGAGCCTCCCCAAATCCAACGGTACAGATCAATTACATCAACGGTTAAGATTAAAGGATATCTACAAATTAAATCTCCAAGATTACAAAATCATATCTTCTAAGATTGTATATCATATCTAAAATTGCAATCATATCTAAGATTATATCATATCTAAGATTGCAATCATATCTAAGATTGTATCATATCTAAGATTGTATCGTATCTAAGATTGCATATCATATCTAAGATTGTATATCATTGAAGATTATATTTCCATATGAGTCAAGCTTGTAGACGGACCTTAAATCTTTTCAAGTAATGGGTCATTCCGATCGGGCCAAATTATATTTGTAATTCTGGACTAAACTTTGGACTTCGTGTTTTTTTGGGGGTTTATTATTTTGTTTTTGGACTTATTTCTAGGCCCGGGCAAAATTGAGTGTCTACACCTATATTTTGTATAAGTTTTGTTTTAATCCATATTCATTTCCAATTTGTTTTAAATGTTTTGTTATTCAATTTAGGTCCCGATATGATTGAATGACGTGGAAATGATTTTAATTTATTATGAATTGATCTTTTTGGCTTTGTTTGGGTGGTTAGTAACCCCTGTTTTGTATTTTACTTGTTATTTTTTAAATGTTTCAGATTGGTCTCTATTTAGTTCTAAACTTGTTCAAAGGTTTTGTAAGCCTGAGTAAGATTTGATTTTGATTGTAATTTATGTTTAACGTGGAATTAACTTGTAATTATTGATTATTGAGTAGTACTGAATAAAATTGTTTGTGAATGTTTCGATTTACTGTTGTAGCATCTTATAGTTCAGATTCGATGACTAGATCCAATATAAGGTCTTACATGCCAACCATTCCTGTATCGGTCCTGATTATTGACATGCAATCTCGATTCCAATATAGGGTGTCCTACAAGAAATCATGGTGCGCCAAATAGATAGCCATGAAGTAGTTGTACGATGACTAGGATGTGACATACAATGAATTGTAGGGGTGGATATCCGTGATGCAAGAGTACGTATCAGGTATTGTCGTCGACTTATAAGCGTTACCTTGTTATGGCATGGAGGGTGAACTACAATCGGGGAGAAGATTTTTCCACCGCTTGTTCTGGACGTTTGATCCATGTGTTAAGGTTTTCTCCCATTGCAAGTTACTGGTGTAGGTTGACGGTACTTGGCTTTATGGTAAATATACGTAGATACTTTTAATTGCAGTTGCACAAGATAGTATCTGGAACATACTACCCATAGCCTTTGCCATCATAGAGTCTAAAAACTTCGAATCATGACAATTTTTCCTGACCAACTTGCGAAGGCATGTTGTTAGGTAAGAAAAAAATTGCATTATCTCTGACAGATTGAAGGGACTAATTGCTACAATTAAATATTTCGAGGTTTCGTAGAGATCCATCTACTGCATTTTCCATATCGCCATTGACTTCCACCGGGAATACAAGAATAAAGACTAGTGCAAACAAGTCGTGAACATGGGTAAAAAACATTTTTTATTTTTTTATTCTTTAAATAATTCAAAGTACTTTTACAAACTAAAAAGAATGATAAAGTTTCATATCTGAATACATACACAAGGTATGAGCCAAAACCCCACCGTTTCAGGCACAAGTTGGCGAGGCTTGAGGTTGATATGGCGGGGTAAACGAATACTCCTTTCTAATAGTGGTTAGGTAGCATGTAGCTGCGGCAATGGGCTCAAAATTTTGATGATGGGTATTGATACAGTCATATAATGACCAACCTCATAAAGGCGGTTAGCTCCGTCTTGATGCGTACATGTCATTTGCCAATTTTAGTTATTTTCTCAGCTAAGTTCTACAGGCTGGCAACAATAATGCCAAGAATAGGGCTGAGACAAGTTAAGCAGATGGAAGCGGGACACGTGTACATAAAGAAGGTTAAGAAGGACAAGGACGAAAACACTCGAAGAGTAATATTGATGAATGCAGAATTGTATTCTTGGAACTTGAAAACTTTTTTGGTGACGGAGTACATCGACTGTCACGTTGGGGTCTCATCTAGGTCCTACAAAGTTGATATTTGAAATAGGCACTACAAATATAAGAGTTTCTAGAACCTTCAATATCTGTGTACACATGTTGTTAAGTTATTATGGAGTTAATCTCTGAAACTTTTCTTGTTGTTCTTGATGTTACTTAAATTAGCTATTATTGTAGCTAGGGTTTATTTGCGCTTTTAGTCTATTTCCTTTACTTATAATGACATCAACCTTTAGTTTAATATATTTTAGTTTCTTTTAGTTTAATCGTTTAAAGACTTCAAATTTTGTGTTTCATGCACTTCATTTTACTATTGAATGTTCATCTACACTTTTGTTTGAAGTTTATAGATTAAAAATCCAAACTTTCATATTTTTCTCAAGTTTTATGTTAATGACTATCATTTCCTTTTCTTGCATGTTTGTTAGCTTAGTTTTTAGCATGGATAACTAAAGTCTAAGAAGGTTGGTTGATGGAAATGCGTGTAAGCTAATTTTTGATGAGGCATTAAGTTGCAAATAAATTGGACTAAATTGAATAAACCTAAAAACTTAAGATTGACACCCCTAAGAGAATATCTAGGCAAGTGAAACAGTGAGGTAATCTTGTTAAGCATCAATTTGTTAGTCCCGGTTTAACCGATGAAATCGAGAGATAAATCAAACTAATTTGTTTGATTTGGTAAAGTTGAAGCTAAAAGGTAAAATGAAACCACTTTAGGAGTTTAAGCAATTTAGATCCCTAATTCGAAGATTAGTGAACTACATCAAAATCAATCAACTTTGCATATTTTACAATTTAGTCCTTGTGTTAATTATTGATAAATTAGTGTAATTATTTTTTATTTTATGGCAAGCCATACTATAGTGTTTAGCAAATAATTATTTAGACTCCTTATTTTGCATGCTTATTGCTACAATTTTCTCAATCATCGACTCTTTTGGGTTTGATCCTCAGAGTACTACATACACCGTTGTACAACTATATTACAACTGACTTGTCTCACTTGCAGACACTGCACAATAGTATAGTTCCTAATCCTTTGTTGTTTTTAGTGTTGATTTATCCCTCGTCGTCCACGAGGGCAGAGAGGGAGGCAGTCAAGTTGTTGGCGCCGTTGCCGGGGAGCCGGTGCTGAATTGAGCTATTTTTAGTTTTAGTATATATTAGTTAGGGAGATAATTGACGAAAGTTAAACTTATAGATACAACATTATCATTAGTTATATTGGTTAAATGGACAATGTAATTTATCTATTTGATTTATTCTTTTACTTATTATAGGAACTTGAGCTTTTTTACGGAATAAGATACCTACAATTTATCAGCAATGACCTCCTTGTTGGACACCATGTTGTACAACTGTAATTGTCTACAACCTAGTATGTTGACACCAGATGCTGATGTGCCACACTTTGAGATTAATCCGTCTTTGATATTGTAGGTTATGTTGAATCTTCAAATTTGTAAAGATAAGGAGGAAGACCATGTGGGCTTTCTTCAAAGGTTCTAACATGTTAGTAGCACTGTTAGCTATATCAAATTTCCAAAAGATACAATTCGATTATTTTTTATACCATTTGCTTTAGAAGAAAGAGCTAGGGAGTGGTTAGATATGTTACCTTCAGATGCTATTAATTTATGGGAAGAATTTCTTCAATTGTTCTTGAAGCGGAATATTCCTATAACTAATGTGTTTGTCATATATGAAGGGTTTTTCAAATTCAAACAAGGGAGTGTAAAAAATTTAGGGTAGACTTAGGAGAGATTCAAAATAATATTATGAGGACTAATTGGGAACAAATTTGAGAGTGCGATATAACTACAGTACTTCTATACCAGTTTGGGCAAGAATAGCAAGGCACAATTTGATGTCATATCAGGGAAAGCATTTGGGCTAAAACAACACAAAAAATCATTGTTTCACTTGAGAACGATAGTAGTAATGATTTTACTTGTAGGTGTGAGCATCCCACTAATTATGAGATCTCAAATAGTGGTTTTTGGGACATAGAGATTTAGAACATAGGAAATAAGATGGGATTTTCTTTATTAGTGGCAACTGCTCCTATGGGAAATGGGTTGTCTAAGGAACTTGAAGAGTGTGAAGTAGGATGGTTTTCTGATGTAGATAGTATGGATTCTGTGGGATCTAGATAGTAGGATACACCTCAAGGTTTTGCATCCCAAAAAGAGGGTGAGTGCCACCCTGATAATGGCATTATGGAAACTCACGACGATATCGTGGTTCAACTTGATCAAGAATGGGTTCACCAACTAGATTGGTGGAGACATTGCAAGGAACCATTGGGTCATTTGGAGAAAACCTCTAAGAAGATGATATCGTCTATAGTTAAACTGCCAAAATTGGAATTGAAATCTCTTTCTAAGAGTTTGAAGTATGGATATTTGGGGAAGAACAATGCTTTACTAGTGATCATCTTTGCTTAGTTAATTCCAGAACAAGAAGAGGTTCTACTTCAAGTGTTAAAGGAACATAAGAGAGCCATTGGATGGAACATCACTTATATCAAGGGTATAAGCCCAACATTTTGTCAACGTAAAATCAGGTTAGAAAAAGGTAAAAAGCCAATAGTGGATGCTCAAAGGTGATTAAACCCAGCGATGAAAAAGGTTGTGAAAAAGGAATTAACAAAATGGCTGGATGCATGTATCATGTATGCAATTTTTGACAATGAGTGCGTTACCCTAACTCAATGTGTTCTGAAAAAAGATGGCTAACCGTGGTCCCTAATACAAGGAATGAATTAGTCTCAATACAGATTATAATCGGGTGGCGTGTTTGTATTGATTATAGAAAACTCAATGATGCAACACAGAAGGATCACTTTCCCTTACCATTCATTGACCAAATGTTAGATAGGCTAGTAGCGAAAGAATATTATTGTTTTCTTGATGGCTATTTTGGAAAGACCACATTCACTTGTCTCTTTGGAACTTATGCTTTTCGAAGAATACCTTTCGGCTTATGTAATGCACCAACTACATTTATACAAGACATCGATCTTTGCTGACATGATTGAAAATAGGTTGGATATGTTCATGGATGACTTATCTGGGTATGGGGATTCTTTCACCAATTGTCTAGCAAATTTAGAACGAGTTCTAGAAAGGTGTGAAGACACAAACCTAGTCTTAAATTGGGAAAAGTCCCATCTTATGGTGAACGAGAGGATTGTTTTAGGACAATGTATTTCTAAGAAGGCGTTGGAAGTTAATCATGAGAAAATTGAAGTCATTGAATAACTCCCTTCACTGGAGACAATCCGTGAATTTAAGAACTTTCTTGGGTATGTGGGGTTCTACGACACTTCATTAAGGATTTCTCCCCATTCACTAAACCCTTGACTTCTCTCCTCTAAAATGATGATCTTTTATTTTTGAAAAGGCATGCAATCAAGCTTTTGAGGTGTTGAAATAGAAATTAGTTACGACTCCTATCATAACAAGCCCAAATTAGAGTGAACCATTCGTGATCATGTGTGATGAAAAATGAACAATATTTTTCATGTCATCCACTAAACGACCAAGACATTGAATATAGCACAATGTAACTACACAACCACTGAGAATGAAATGTTAGCAGTGGTGTTCGCGTGTGAAAACTTTCGACTGCATTTGATGGCAAATTGGGTTTATGTATATATGAACCATTCGACGCTGAAATATGTGATGAAAAAGAAAGATACTAAATCTCAACTGATGAAGTGGGTATTATTTCTGCAAGAATTTGACCTATGGGTTTTGGACAGAAAACCAGGTGGCTAATCATTTATCTCTGTTAAAGCTTGATGGTGACCAAAAGGAAAGTGGCACCATAAATGAATCGTTCACTGATGAGCAATTGCTCCATACCCAAAGTTATCATGTGAGGGATAGGATTACGTCCATGCCATGGTACATTGATGTTTTCAATTATTTGGTATAAAGGGTTATTCTTGCGAGAGCATCAAGCCAACAAAAGAAAAAAATTGTAAACCGAAATAAATTCTTGAGAAAATTGAAAACCCAAATCGAAAAGACTAGTCCACTCGATTGGATAATGCATCATGGGCTTATTGGAAAACATATAAGATACCTCTTGGAATGTCTCCATATCAGTTGGTTTACGGGATGAATTGCCATCTTTCGGTTGAGTTGGAGAATTGAGCTTATTGGAAAATCAAGGAATTGAACATGGACTTCAACTTGTCTAAAGAGGCTCATTTATTTTAGTTGCATAAACTGGAAGAATTTCTATTCTTTGCTTATGAGAATGACCTACTGTCAAATGTAGTAGTTAATTTGCTCTATTTATGCACTTAAAAAGCTTGTTTTCTATGTTATTTAGTATTTAATATTATGTTTTTGGTATTAAGTACTTAAGATTAAATATTAGTAAAATAAGTTTTGCCTTAGGTAGTACAAATATGTTCTATTGAGTGTGTTGGATGAACAACGATATGCCCAATTGATGTGGAATTAAGGGATGAGTGATGCACAATCTTCCCGGGACATCAAAACACGAAATGAATGACACAAGACATATTTTGCATGTCGTGTCGCGCCACACAAGGGTCGTGTCGCACCACACAAGGGCTATGGTACGACACAGGTCAACTTGCTGCCCAAGAATATCAAGGCTATTTTCACCTATGCAATCGAGCTTATACAAAGACCTAAGACGTACTGAAGACTTAATTTAGGCTACCAACACTTCAATAAATAAGCCATTAGGGTTTTGATGTATCTAAGTCATCTTAGACACATTCAAAAACCCTAGAAGTTTAGGAGTAGGATTAGATTAATTTTCTTTTGACATTTCATAACTTATTTTGTTATTCATCTTGGAATCGACTTCGATCCAAGAGTTTATTTATATTATTCAAGTATTTCAGTTTTTCTTTTCTTTGAATTTGATCTATTCATTATTCCAATCAATAGATTTGCTATTTTATTCTCCATTCGACATTAAATCCATTAATAACCTGAGGACAACCTAAAATGTGCAATTTCATTATTAAAAGACAAAACATATTCGTGGTGGAATACGTTGATGACTATGGTTCCGAATGACTGGGTTAATTGGGATTTCTTTCAAAAAAAATTTACAAATAAATATGTTCTCGTTTATGTTTAGAGAAGAAAAAGAAAGAGTTTATCGATTTGAAATAAGGAAACCGTTCTGTAGCATATTACGAACGAGAATTTATCTGTTTGAGTGAATATGCTTGAGGTATTATTCTAACTGAAGCTAAGATGTTATTCGATTCGAGGATGGGTTGAATGATGAAATCCAAATGCTAGTTAGGACCTTGAATTTATGGGAATTCGTAGAATTGTCCAAGCACACACAAAAAATGAAGAAATCTTAAAAGATAAAAAGCAATCAGAAATGAAATCCCTTGAGTTTAGTAAACGAGGATCAACTAGATCGGTTCAAACTTCTCTAGCAAAGAAATTTTGAAATGATGTTAGTCAATTCACTTCTCCTTCGGGATTCACTGCAATAAATAAACCAAGACTAAGTAATCTGCGATTTGTGAACTCACCAACTACTAGTATGGATAGTGTTAGAAATATGGATAAACCAGTATGTGAACATTGTGCTAAGAGTCATTTCAGCTAGTGTTGATTTAAAATGGGAGCTTGTTTCTGATGCGGTTCCACTAAACACTTCCTAAAAGATTGTCCAAAATGATACAATGATCCTGGAAATCAAATTGTTAGGCCTGATACTACTGCACAGAGTGGTAAGAAACCGAGAAATAGTAGAAGTTCTAGAGGCAATCTAAGAAAAGCTATTGATATGACTAAGCGGTCAGAGGTTAGAGCACTTACCTGGGCCTATGCTGTTAGAGCTCATGAGGAAGCTTTTGGTCCTGACGTTATTGCCAATACATTCTTCCCTTTTTATATTGATTTATATGCATTGATTGACCCTGGATCAACTCATTCCTAAGTATGCACTACATTAGTAAACAAAAAGAACATACATATTGAGTTAACCGATTACACTAGTACAGTAACAAATCCACTAGGTCTGTATGTTTTAATTAATCAGATTTGTAGAATGTGTCCACTGAAAGTTTGAGGTTATGATTTTCCTACTGATTTGATGCTATTACCATTTGATGAATTTGGTCTCATTTTAGGTATTGACTGGTTGACCGAGCATGATGCGATAGTGAATTGTTGACAAAAACAAATTACTCTAAAATGCCAGAATGAGGAACTTATCTGTGTTGAGGCTAATGGAATAGATTGTGCAACAAATATAATTTTAGCATTGTCGGCTCAAAAATTGATTAAAAAGGGTTGTAAGGTGTATCTCACGTACATTCTTGACTCACAGGTTTCAGAATAAAAAATTGATCAAGTATCGGTAGTTAAAGAATTTGTTGATGTGTTTCTCGAAGAATTACCAGTTAGAGAAATTCAACTTGTGATAGAACTTGCACCTAGAACAACTTTGATTTTGATAGCTCTGTACAGAGTGGCTCCTACTAAGTTGAAAGAGTTGAAAACATAGTTACAAGAGTTTTTAGATCATGGTTTTATTTGACCAAGTGTGCACCCCAATGTCATTCATGAAAGAGAAAGACAGGTCCATGATATTGTGCATAGATTACTGGCAGTTGAACAGAGTTACGATAAAGAATAAATATCTGCTGCCCTAAATCGACAATTTGTTTAATCACCAAAAAGAAGCTACTGTGTTTTTAAAGATTGGTCTAGGATTGGGTTCTTATCAGTTGCGATTTAAAGAGCTAGATGTGCTGAAAATTGGCTACTTTACCAATCTGACCCAACAAAATAAAATACTTACAACAATGACCCAAGTTTAAAAACAATCACCAAAATTACCTTAAATGAACAGTGTCGGAAGGTTTTGGCCACCCCATGCTGACATCTACATAAAATTCCCTCTAATCATTACCTCATGATTGGTACTAACATAAAAATAATAATTTTTTTGGTTGTGGTCATTGCATGGCAGACACCCATGTACTTTTTTCATGTAATATCCCGAATTAGGGCCTAATCAGAATAGTGGTTTCGTGACCACAAATCTGAGATAGAGATAATTATTTTGATGTTTATGATATGATTGCATGATTGTGTGAAAATTTCGTGATGAAATCCTATGTCTAAAGTGCTTAGATTGAAATTAGGGACTAAATCGAATAATTTGTAAAACTTGCATTCTAGGAGTTTTTAGTATGAAATTGTTTTGGAATATTAATGAGGAGGTCTTAAATAGCAATTTGATCAATTTCTAAGTCTATGGACAAAAATTGGACATGGATGGAATTTTTGGAAAGTTTAGTAGTAAGGGCATTTTGGTCATTTAGTTATTAAAATGAATTAAAAACAAAATTAAAAGCCAATTTTTGTCCATCTTCTTCATTAGGACGAAATTTCAAGGGTTCTCCATAGCTAGGGTTTGTTTCAAGCTTCCAAGCTCCATAGTAAGTGATTCCAAGCCCCGATTTTAATGTTCTTTACGTTTTTGGAATCTCGATAGCTCGATTAAGCTTATGCTAGCAATAATTCAACCTAAGGTTCATATTTGGAAAAATACCCATAGATGAAATTTGTGTATTTTGGTGTTTTATGATAGAAAATGAGGTTTTAAATTATGTTAGACAACTTGTACTACTCAGTTTTAAGCGAAAACGAGTAAAAGGGCTTAATCGGTAAAAATACCTAATAGTCATAAGTACATGTTAGAGTTTGAATTTGACGTTACCATAGAAGGGAAAAATGATCAGCATGTCATAAAACATAAGAATAAGGAATGAAGTTTAATTCCCGAGCCTAGGGGAAAAAGTGCAAATATGTAAAAGTTTAGGGGTTAAAAAGTAATTTTGCCAAAGTTCGTATTTAAGGCTATTTTGATGAATGTATGTATTAAATAAGATTAATCTGGCATTATAGATCAAGAGAAACGAGATTCAAGTCGTGATCGAGGGAAAAACAAAGTTTACGAGGAATAGGCTCGATTGCTAATATTTTGTATCGAGGTAAGTTCATGTGTAAATGTAGTAACATAATTGTCATTTTAATTAACTTAATGATATTTATATGATATGATGATTATTATTATGAAATATTATGCTTTGTGGTTATTGTTGAATAATATGCAAATTATGTTTAATACTTGTTAAATATGAATTGCTACTTGAGTATCGGTTTCGATATTCCGTGGAAGACGGCAAAGATGTGTGATTGAGGAAAAAGCCTGTTTGAACCTTGGGAATAGATTAGAATACAAGTGACATGTCACTAGGATGGTTGAGTTCCGAACTCGTTGAGTTGAGTCCGAGTTCGTGAGATTTAACTAGGCATCCGAGCTCGTTGAATTGAGTCCGAGTTCACTTATGGATGCGAACGCCCGAGCTCGTTAAGTTGAGTCTGATTCACTTATGGGCAGTTTACATGGTAGCTTCGCTACATAAGTTCCGCAGGCTATTGAGTTTGTCTAGCTGCGAGTATGGCTCTTATGTTCATGAGATCCGCGTATTCAAAATATATTCCGATGTGTTCAACGGGTGAATCTTAAGTGAATAAACAGAAGGCCTAAAATGAAGGTGACATGTTGGTAAGTGCGTTAAATGAGAAAATTTGACAGGTATGTGCTTAAACCATTGGGTTGAGAACTTGGTATGATGAAATCGTAGAAAGATATTAAATACAAATGAAACATGAATGTCTTGGTGTTGTTTATGTAAATAATGTTTTTGTGGGATTGTGTGATTATGTTACTTGCTATTTGCATGTGAACTTACTAAGCATTTGTACTTACTCCCTCCTTTTCTTTCAATGTAGTTTTGACAAGCCATCTTGAGAATCGGGATAGGTCGAAGACTCGTTCACACTATCCAAAAACCTAAATTGGTAAAATGGCTTGTGTGTTTTGAATGTGGCATGTATGGCAAAATACTCACTTTGTGTAAATGATCTTATGATATGGGTATGGTTTGGCAAGAAAAGGGTTTGTAAATGATTAGACATTGGAATGGCCAATCTAAGTCAAAAATGATATTTAGTCCATGAAAATCCTTAGTAAAGTGAAATTTGCCATAAAACAGAATCTGGCAGCAGCAGTGATGTAAATTTGAAAAATCACTAAAAATATTAGAAATGGAATTAAATGATGAGTAAGTTATTAAATTCAAGACTAATGAGTATATTTTCATATGGAATGAACAAAACAGGTATATGAATTATATTTTATGAGATATTTGAACTTTTGTGAAACAGGGCCAGAGTGATTTTTGGATCCCCTATTCTGACTTTAAAAATTAATAATAAATTGTAAAAACATAATTAGAAGTCATGCTTTATATGTACAGATTTCTTATTGAGTCTAGTTTTAAGAGAAATAAACTTCATAGACATTGAAATTCTGTACAGAGAGATATCTGATTCGTAATACACAGAGGTCAGAGCAGTCAAACCCTGAAATAGGGAAGAATTTAACTAATAAACTGTACTAATTTGCTTGACCAAAAATTATAGAAAAAAATTAGTAACTAGATATGTGAGTATAGTTTCAGGTAAAATTTACGGAATTGGATTTTGAATTTTGAAACTCGAGATATGAGTTTTTAAGCGACTGTGACGCAGATTGCTAGCTTGACTGGAAATTTTAAAAAAATAAATTGTTTAAGCGGTTTTAAGTAATGAATTAAGTCTGTTAACACCTCGTGTTCGAATCCGGCGACGGTCTCGGGTACGGGGCGTTACATTTGGTGGTATCAGAGCAGGTTTAGTCGGTTCTCGGACTAATGTGTTGTATGTACGGGTTTTGCTATACATGCCATATATATAAATTATGATAGTGTGACGACTTCTGACCTTTTAAATATTTTTTTTATAGTAAATGGATCCCGATCCAGTTGCGGCTGATGATGTAGAGAGTAATGCACCAGCTCCGGTTGAAGGGGCGGTGCCAACTGAAAATCCACCTCCTACTGTTAGTCAAGGAGGAGGAGAAGGGGCTCGGGAAGCCTTTCTCCAGATGATGAGTGCCTGGAATACTGAGTTCGTTCGTATGAACCCGAATGCACAACCTCCCCCATCTCCCCCGATTCCTCAACCTGTACCCTCGATGCCTCAAGGTGTAGATCTGATGAAATTTCATAGAACTCCAGTTGACAAAATCCGTAAACAAGGGGCCGAAGAATTCAGGGCAAATATTGATGATGATGCCGAGAAAGTAGAGTTTTGGCTCGAGAATTCTATTTGAGTATTTGGTGAATTGTCTTGTACACCTGAAGAATGCTTGAAATGTGCTATATCATTGTTGAGGGATTCAGCCTATCATTGGTGGAAGACATTGATTTCAGTAGTACCGAAAGAGAAAGTAACTTGGGAGTTCTTTCAAGAAGAATTTCGGAAGAAATATATCAGTGAAAGATTTATTGATCGTGCGTAAAAAGAGTTTCTTGAATTAAAGCGAGAACATGACAGATTCATTGAATACGAAAGGGAGTTTGTCAGGTTGAGTAAGTATGCTAGAGAATATATTCCTACAGAAGCTAAAATGTGCAGACGATTTGAAGACGGACTCAATAAAGACATCAAAGTATTTGTTGGGATTCTTGAATTAAAATAAATGGTAGTACTGGTTGATCGAGCTTGCAAGGCTGAAGAACTACTTAAAGAGAGGAAAAAGGTAGAGGCTGAGACTAGAAATTGGAAGAAAAGACCGACGGCGCGCTCATTCTCACAAAGAATCCGTAAAATCTAGAAATATGAATCCTCGTTCACAGGTTTCGGTTGGACAATCATATGGAAATTTTAAGAAGCAAAATATGGGTCCTAAATCTCAAACTACTTCTGCAGCTAGTGTGGGAAATACGAGATTTGTTAAGCCCGAGTGTCAGCAATGTGGCAGAAATCATTTTGGCCCATGTAGAGCGAATGAATGTTTTCGGTGTGGTTCTCCAGATCATTTTATTAGAGATTGCCCAGAGAGAGTTGAGAAAGAAAAATTTTAGAGTGTAAAAGCCAGCGGTGCAGACTCGAGGGGAAGATATTCGAGAAAAGCTGGAAATGAAGTAAGCAGCAAAAATGTAGTCAGAGATTCAGCAGCCAAATCTAAAGCACGGGCTCCAGCTAGAACTTCTGCTATAAAGGCACGTGAAGATGCTTCATCACCCGATGTGATTACTGGTATATTTTCTCTTTATGATGTTAATGTTATTGCTTTGATTGATCCCGGTTCTACTCATTCATATGTATGCATGAAATCGGTGTTTAGTATGAATATACCGTTGAGAACACGTAATTTATGATTAGAGTGTCGAATCCGTTAGGCAAATGTCTGATAGTTGATAAAGTATGCAAGAAATGCCCTTTAATGATTCGGGGTCATTACTTTCTGGCTGACTTGATGTTGTTGCCATTTGATGAATTTGATGTTATTTTGGGTATGGATTGGTTGACATTGCATGATGCTATAATAAATTGCAAAGAAAAGGTTATAGAATTAAAGTGTGAAAGTGGTAAAATTCTGCGGGTTGAACCAGACAAATCAGAGACATTATCTAGTATGATTTCTTCAATGTCGGCTCAGAGATATTTGAGAAAGGGTTATGAAGCTTATTTGGCGTATGTAATTAATACAAAAGAAGTTGAAATGAAAGTTGAATCAGTGCCGGTTGTGTGTGAATTTGCGGACGTATTTCCAGAAGAATTGCGGGGTTTGCCTCCAGTCAGGGAAGTAGAATTTGGTATTGATTTGATACCGGGAACAGCTCCGATCTCAATTGCTCCATATAGAATGGCACCAAAGCAGAGTTGAAAGAATTAAAGTTGCGATTGCAAGAGTTGTGAGATAAAGGCTTTGTGAGATCGAGTTTTTCACCTTGGGGTGCTCCTGTGTTATTTGTGAAAAAGAAGGAGGTTCTATGAGGTTGTGTGTTGACTATCGGCCAGTTAAACAAGGTGACAATCAAAAACAAATATCCGTTGCCAAGAATTGATGATTTATTTGATCACCTAAAAGGAGCGACATGGTTTTCAAAGATTGACTTGAGATCCGGGTACTACCAAATTCTAGTAAAAAAAGAGTCGGATGTGCCTAAAACTGCTTTTAGAACAAGGTATGGTCATTATGAATTTTTAGTTATGTCATTCGGGTTGACAAATGCTCCTGCTGTGTTTATGGATTTAATGAATCGCATATTTCGGCCATACTTGGACAAATTTGTTGTGGTGTTTATAGATGATATTTTAATTTATTCAAAAGATAAGACAGAGCATGTTGAGCATTAGAGGATAGTTTTGCAAACTTTGAGAGATAAGCAGTTGTATGCTAAGTTTAGTAAAAGTGAACTTTGGCTTCGAGAAGTTGGATTTTTAGGTCATATTGTTTCAGGTGATGGTATATGGGTTGATCCTAGTAAGATTTCAGCCATTGTTGATTGGAAACCACCGAAAAATGTAACTGAGGTTAGAAGTTTCTTGGGACTAGCTGGGTATTATCGGTGGTTTGTAAATGGATTTTCTATAATTGCTGCTCCTATGACTAGACTACTCCGAAAGAATGTTAAATTTGAATGGACGGAAGAATGTCAACAAAGTTTTGAAGAATTGAAAAAGTTATTAACTAAAGCACCAGTGTTGGTACAACCCGAATTAGGTAAAGAATTTGTGGTGTATAGTGATGCTTCTTGAAATGGCTTAGGATGTGTACTTATGCAAGAAGGAAAAGTGGTGGCTTATGCTTCGAGGCAGTTAAAATCTCACGAAAGAAATTATCCGACTCATGATTTGGAATTGGCTGCTATAGTGTTTGCTTTGAAAATTTGGCGACATTATTTGTATGGTGAAAAGTGCCGAGTATATACCGACCACAAAAGTCTTAAATACTTAATGTCACAAAAAGATTTGAATTTGAGATAGCGAAGATGGTTGGAGTTATTGAAAGATTACGAGCTTGTTATTGATTACCGTCCGGGAAAAGCGAATGTGGTTGCCGATGCTTTAAGCAGAAAATTGCTATTTGCTTTGAGAGCTATGAACACTCAGTTAAAGATATTAAATGATGGATTGATTCTAGCAGAGTTAAGACCAAGACTGATGTTTTTACAAGAGATTTGTGAAGCTCAGAAAAATGACCAAGATTTGCAAGCCAAGAGAAAGCAGTGTGAAGCTGATACAGGATAAGATTTCAGAATCAGCTCTGATGGTTGCTTGATGTTTAAAAATTGGCTTTGTGTACCGAAAAATGATGAGTTGATTCAAAATATTTTGCATGAAGCACATAATGGTTGTTTGGCGGTTCATCCGGGCAGTATGAAAATGTATAATGACTTGAAGAAAATGTACTGGTGGAGTGGAATGAAAAGAGATATTTTCGAGTTTGTATCAAAGTGCTTAGTTTGTCAACAAGTGAAAGCTGAACCCAAGTACCTTCGGGATTACTCCAGCCTATCATGGTTCGTGAATGGAAATGAGATCGGATTACTATGGATTTTATATCAGGGTTGCCGTTAAATCCGGGGAAGAAAAATGCCATCTGGGTAATAGTTGACAGACTGACTAAATCGGCTCATTTTATTCCGGTACGTACGGATTATTCTCTTAATAAGTTGGCTGAATTGTATATCCGTGAGATTGTTAGACTTCATGGAATACCTTTGTCAATCATTTCGGATAGAGATCCGAGATTTACTTCACGGTTTTGGCAAAAGTTGCAAGAGGCATTAGGTACAAAGTTAAATTTCAAAGATCGCTTTTCATCCACAAACTGATGGACAATCAGAGAGAGTAATTCAGATTCTTGAAGACATGCTCAGATGTTGCGTATTGGAATTTCAAGGTAGTTGGGAAAGGTACTTACCATTGGTAGAATTTGTTTGTAATAATAGTTATCAGACGAGTTTGAAGATGGCACCTTATGAAGCATTGTATGGTCGTAAATGTCGGACACCATTGTATTGGACTGAACTCAAGGAAAATCAGATTTATAGAGTTGATCTAATAAAAGAAACCGAAGAAAAGGTGAAAGTGATTTGAGATTGTTTGAAAGCTGCTTCAGATAGACAAAAATCTTATGCGGATTTGAAACGAAGGGAAATCGAGTTTCAAGTTGGTGATAAGGTATTTCTGAAAGTGCCTCCATGGGAGAAAGTCCTTAGATTTGGACGGAAGGGCAAGTTAAGTCCACGTTTTATTGGACCGTATGAAATAATTGAAAAAGTTGGACCGGTAGCATATCGGCTAGCATTACCACCTGAATTAGAAAAGATTCATGATGTATTCCATGTATCTATGTTACGTCATATCGTTCAGATCCTTCACATATAATTTCACCGACAGAAATTGAACTACGACCGGATATGACTTACGAAGAAGAACCGATAAAGATTTTAGCTCGAGAAGTCAAACAACTAAGATATAAAAGTGTCGCTCTCGTGAACGTATTGTGGCAAAAGCACAGGGTAGAAGTTACTACATGGGAACCTGAAAAAACTATAAGAAACCAATACCCACACCTGTTTACCAGTAAGATTTTCGAGGACAAAATCCTTAAAGGGGGGAGAGTTGTAATATCCCGAATTAGGGCCTAATCGGAATAGTGGTTTTGTGACCACAAATCCAAGATAGAGATAATTATTTTATAATTATTTTGATGTTTATGATATGATTTCATGATTGTGTGAAAATTTCGTGATGAAATCCTATGTCTAAAGTGCTTAGATTGAAATTAGGGACTAAATCGAATAATTTGTAAAACTTGCATTCTAGGAGTTTTTAGTATGAAATTGTTTTGGAATATTAATGAGGAGGTCTTAAATAGCAATTTGACCAATTTCTAAGTCTATGGACAAAAACTGGACATGGATGGAATTTTTGGAAAGTTTAGTAGTAAGGGCATTTTGGTCATTTAGTTATTAAAATGAATTAAAAACAAAATTAAAAGCCAATTTTTGTCCATCTTCTTAATTAGGCCGAAATTTCAAGGGTTCTCCATAGCTAGGGTTTGTTTCAAGCTTCCAAGCTCCATAGTAAGTGATTCCAAGCCCCGTTTTTAATGTTCTTTACGTTTTTGGAATCCCGATAGCTCGATTAAGCTTATGCTAGCAATAATTCCACCTAGGGTTCATATTTGGAAAAATACTCATAGGTGAAATTTGTGTATTTTGGTGTTTTATAATAGAAAATGAGGTTTTAAATTATGTTAGACAACTTGTACTACTCGGTTTTAAGCAAAAACGAGTAAAAGGGCTTAATCGGTAAAAATACCTAATAGTAATAAGTACATGTTAGAGTGTGAATTTGATGTTACCATAGAAAGGAAAAATGATCAGCATGTCATAAAACATAAGAATAAGGGATGAAGTTTAATTCCTGAGCCTAGGGGCAAAAGTGCAAATATGTAAAAGTTTAGGGGTAAAAATGTAATTTTGCCAAAGTTCGTATTAAAGGCAGTTTTGATGAATGTATGTATTAAATAAGATTAATTTGGCATTATAGCTCAAGAGAAACGAGATTC
This sequence comes from Gossypium anomalum, assembly GCA_025698475.1. Taxonomy (NCBI): domain Eukaryota; kingdom Viridiplantae; phylum Streptophyta; class Magnoliopsida; order Malvales; family Malvaceae; genus Gossypium; species Gossypium anomalum. The sequence goes on from CM046956.1 coordinate 46,749,361, forward strand.
AAGTCGTGATCGAGGGAAAAACAAAGTTTACGAGGAATAGGCTCGATTGCTAATATTTTGTATCGAGGTAAGTTCATGTGTAAATGTAGTAACATAATTGTCATTTTAATTAACTTAATGATATTTATATGATATGATGATTATTATTATGAAATATTATGCTTTGTGGTTATTGTTGAGTAATATGCAAATTATGTTTAATACTTGTTAAATATGAATTGCTACTTGAGTATCGGTTTCGATATTCCGTGGAAGACGGCAAAGATGTGTGATTGAGGAAAAAGCCCATTTGAACCTTGGGAATAGATTAGAATACAAGTGACATGTCACTAGGATGGTTGAGTTCCGAACTCGTTCAGTTGAGTCCGAGTTCACTTATGGATGCGAACGCCCGAGCTCGTTGAGTTGAGTCCGATTCACTTATGGGCGGGTTACATGGTAGCTTCGCTACATAAAGTCCCATGAGCTATTGAGTTTGTCTAGTCATGGTATGGCTCTTATGTTCATGAGATCCGCGTATTAGAATTATATTCCGATGTGTTCAACGGGTGAATCTTAAGTGAATAAACAAAAGGCCTAAAATGAAGGTGACATATTGGTAAGTGTGGTAAATAAGAAAATTTGACAGGTATGTGCTTAAACCCTTGGGTTAAGAACTTGGTATGATGAAATCGTAGAAAGATATTAAATACAAATGAAACATGAATGTCTTGGTGTTGTTTATATAAATAATGTTTTTATGGGATTGTGTGATTATGTTACTTGCTATTTGCATGTGAACTTACTAAGCATTTGTGCTTACTCCCTCCTTTACTTTCAATGTAGTTTTGACAAGCCGGCTTGAGAATCGGGATAGATTGAAGGCTCGTTCACACTATCCAAAGGCCTAAATTGGTAAAATGGCTTGTGTGTTTTGAATGTGGCATGTATGGCAAAATACTCACTTTGTGTAAATGATCTTATGATATGGGTATGGTTTGGCAAGAAAAGGGTTTGTAAATGATTAGCCATTGGAATGGCCAATCTAAGTCATATTTGATGTTATGTATGTTTAAAATGATATTTAGTTCATGAAAATCCTTAATAAAGTGAAATTTGCCATAAAACAGAATCAAAAAGAAAGCGATGATGTAAATTTGAAAAATCACTAAAAATATTAGAAATGGAATTAAATGATTAATAAGTTATGAAATTGAAGATTAATGAGTGTATTTTCATATGGATTGAACAAAACAGGTATATGAATTATATTTTATGAGATATTTGAATTTTTGTGAAACAGGGCCAAAGTGATTTACTGATCCTGCTTGCAATTTAAAAATTCATAATAAATTGTAAAACAATAATTAGAAGTCATGCTTTATATGTAAAGATTTCCACTAGTTTTAAGAGAAACAAACTTCATAGACATTGAAATTCTGTACAGAGAGATATCTAATTCGTAATACATAGAGGTCAGAGCAGTCGAACCCTGAAATAGGGGAGAATTTAACTAATAAACTGTACTAATTGGCTTGACCAAAAATTATAGAAAAAAATTAGTAATTAGATATATGAGTCTAGTTTCAGGTAAAATTTACAGAATTGGATTTCAAGTTTCGGAACTCGAGATATGAATTTTTAAGCGACTGTGATGTAGATTGCTAGCTTGACTAGAAATTTTAAAAAAATAAATCGTTTGAGCGGTTTAAGTAATGAATTAAGTCTGTTAACACCTCGTGTTCGAATCCGGCGACGGTCTAGGGTATGGGGCGTGACATTTCAAATCGTATCATACTGGTATACATATTATACCATTATTTTTTAAAAAATAGGGGTGCGATGAGACAGCTGGCTAGCACCCTTTTTCTGTATTAAATTTTTTTGGGGAGTTCGGCCACCCCATGGCCGACACCCTTTTTTCTATATTAAAAAAATTATTTTGGGGGTGTCATGGAACAAGTGGCCTCCACCCCTTTGTTAGAAAAAAATTAAATTATTTGGCTGTCATGTACAAGGTGGCTGACACTTCATTAAAAATTTTAAAAATGTTTTGGTGTCGGCCTTTTCTTTGCCTGCACCAGTATTCTATATATATGGATGCAGTTTGGGTTTTGTTAATGTAATTTGAGGGGGAAAAAAATTTTGAGAGTATCTCACTAAAGAGAAAAAATGGAGAGAAAAATTTTGAGGGGGAGGAAGATTGCATTGGTTATTTAGAAGCCCTCCTTCAGTCTAAAAACAATCAAGGGATCCACTACTTCACATTAGATTCAAGTCAAAAATATCATATCTATCCATTATAGTTACTCACTAGAGGCTACCAATGGCTAGATGTGATTTTTTTACGTGAATATAATGTGAAGTAGTGGATCCCTTGATTGTTTGGGGAGTATACCATCAATTGGAGATATCGGTTATCGAGGTTGAATTATATATTGTCATACATTAAAAGGATTGAATTATATACTATCACGAGAACCGTAAAGGTTATGCCATCAAGGGGTAGAGATACCGATTACGGTATACACAAGTTGGTGGTAGTCTTTGCAGGTGATAACTAATTATGTAGACCGGTTATGGTTTACAAAAGATGGCGGGCGAACATGGTCAATATTACTAAATGCAACGTAAGTCTAATTCAAGTAGAAAATGACTAACTGTGGAGAAATTACTTTTAACTTTTTAGTTTCGTTCTTCCAAATGTAATTAGTATTATTGCACCTATAGTTTGTTCATGAATTATTTAATACAGAAAAAGGGGTGTCAGCCACCTGTTTCACGGCATCCAAAAATTTTTTTGTTTTAAAATACTGGTATAATATGTATACCAGTATGATACAGTTTAAAAAAATACATGGGTGCTGGCTATGCAATGGCCACAACCAGAAAAATTATTATTTTTATGTTTGTACCAACCATGAGGTAATGATTAGGGGGAATTTTATGTGGGTGTCGGCCATGAGGTGGCCACAACCCTCAGGCATTGTTAATTTCAAGTCATTTTGGTGATTCTTTTTGAACTTGGGTCATTGTTGTAAATATTTAAATTTTTTGGGTCATATTGGTAAAATAGCCCCGAAAACTGCGTTCAAAACTCGTTACAGCCATTATGATTTTTTGGTGATGCTATTTGGTCTGACTAATGACCCTACTGCATTCATGGATTTGATGAACTGGGTATTTCAACCACATTTGGATCAATTTGTAGTAGTGTTTATCAACAAAATTTTGATATACTTGTTGATTGAGTCAAATCATGCCAAACATTTGAGAATTGTGTTGTAGACTTTGCGTGAAAAGAAATTATATGCTAAATTTAGCAAATGTGAGTTTTGGTTTTGGGAAGTTAGATTTTTAGGTCATGTAATTTCTACTGATGGCATCCGAATGGACCAGAATAAAATATCGACAATTTTAGATTGGAAAGTTCCGAAGAATGTTTCTAAGGTACGTAGCTTTCTAGGCTTAGCTGGTTATTATTGGCGATTAGTTCAAAACTTCTCGATTATAGCATCACAGATGACGAAGTTGTTGCAAAAAGATGTTAGCTTCGATTGGTTAGACAAGTGTAAGAAAAGTTTCAAGCAATTGAAAAACATGTTGACTGAAGCTTCAATTCTTACTCATCCTGAAATCGGGCAAAAGTTTACAGTATATAGTGATGCCTTGCTTAACAGTCTGACCATGACGTCTACCTTTCTGAGGCATGTATAATTGTTTTACACTTGGATCATCATTGTCTCCCACTTTTCTCGGGCAATTTCTCATGAAGTGCTCAGTCGAACCACATATGAAACATGCACCCAATTTGCTCTTGCATTCACCAACATGTAATTTCCCATAATGCTCATAGACAAGTTTAGGGGCATTATAGGCACGGCCGACACTATCCACAAAGTATCAAATCATTCTATAACACCCCATACCCAACCTAGACATTCGAGTCGGATTATAAAGGTCAAATTACTAGATAAACAAATATTTTTTGTTTTGAAGAAAACCAATTCTAACGGGATGAAAGTTTCATGGTCTCGCTATTTTGTAAAACATTTTAATCATGTCAAAAGATCAAGTTAAGTTCTCTCATAACCATAGCAGACCAAAATAATTTTTAATGAAAACTTCAAGCTTAGTTTACAGTGGCAATTACTTATAAACTTATTGTTTCATTTTAATCACTTTAGGTAGGATTATTAACCATTTGAACTTTGGCAAAATGAACCATTTTAGTCCTAATGAACTTAACAAATCATAAATTGTCCAAAAGCTAACAAACCATAATAAAGTCCAAAATGTCCAATTTAAACAAATAAAACAAAACCATAAAATATTGTATTGAAAATGTGAAACCTTAGTCTCCAGTGACGCCGTCCAATGTTAAGCCCTATTACCTGAAACAAAACATACAGGAATGTGAGCTAATAACCCAATTTGCAATTTGACCCATTGTCCAAAATCATACATTTCATATACATCAATTATATAACAAAATATCACATAATGCATTTATTCCAAATGTTTCATATCATATCAAATTCCATACAATTTATAGCTTATTATACTGTAGCATAATATGCTAGATCATATCAGACATATCATACAAAACCATAACATGCATATCAAAACCTACCCCCATCCGCTACACACCATCTCCGTCCAACCAATCACACCATATTGGACTACAAGAGTTCATCCTTCCAATCACACCAACATGTGGCGAGATGCCACTTATATAGTTGCAGTAGAGCTGCCATACATATAGTGTTGCGTTCTAGCCGCTATATTTGCAGTATGTACTGCCATAAACACTTCTTTCGTCATACATATCCCACACCAAACGTAAACATATCATACACATGTCTTATATATATCATAATCACAAACATATGGCATATTCATATACAGCATATGTTACATGACATGCTTACATACATAGTTTATTTAACACATATCAAAACTATTAGTTTTATTCTAGTTTAACTTACAATGCTTTTAGAGTTATTCACATGGACTTAAGTACAAAACTTACAATTTTTTTACCCATACGACGTCCTCGGATCCAAATGTCAATTCCCCTAACAACACTTAATTGGGCCCTAAAATTGGCCCAAAAGGCCTACACGACCCAAAAGCCTAGCCTGTGTGGTCTACACGACCACATGGTCTGTAAAGATTCACACGGCCGTGTGGGACATGGGTTACATAGTCATACATGACCGTGTGCTACAAACGGCCTACCACACGGCCTACCACACACGGTCTGCATAATCCTTACATGGCCTACCACATGGCTGTGTGCCAAGCTTGTGAAAACTGGGTCATATAATAGATTGAGGTCGTGTAAGCTGGAGGTACACAGTCATGTGCCCAAGCCATGTAACTCACTAGTTCTTTGTGCAACAATTTCTCCTAAAACATAAGAACCATACAACTGTGCCACATGCCTATGTGTGGCACACGATCATGATTCCAACTGTGTGATAGCTCGTGTGTGCCATAAACTACCATCAGAAACAAGTCATTCATGTATTTTCTTACTTAAGCCTCAAGCATACCATTAACCATTCAATTAACCTATTCAAACTATATAAAAAACATACCAAAATATGCAATTTATCTAATTCTAGCCAATATGCCATAGGGCACCACCACAAACAACATTCAAACCTAATGATCAACTCCATTTACTATCAAGTTCACACTTAACTAAACAATGTCATATAAGGTGTCAAAATGCTATAATCTCTTTCACCTACTAGTAATCATTTATTAAGGAACGTCTACTAACATATTTTCCATCAAAAAAGACAATGTACATAACATTTCATGCCATCCAAATCAAAATCTAACCAAAGTTTTACCTAATCAAGCATTCCCTATCACATTATAACTCATCTATATATATTTCATTCCATCACATATCCAACTCAATACCACATTCAAATCTCCATACCAAGCCATGATCAACCACATTATTAGCCAACAAGCATACAACTTTTATACAAGCACAAAACATACAACTTGTGGTGAACACTTATATACATATACAAGTTACTCCTATTACATGACACAAAACCAAAGTATAACATTTTCAAAGTCTACCAAAAGATAGGGGGATAGTATGATCTTCAAGCTAATTTGATCACCCAGTTCCGCAATACAAAATCTAAAAGGAAACATAAAAACAACACCAAGTAAGTTTCAATTAAGCTTAGTAAGTTCATATGTAAAAAATAATATAACATACCTTAACATCACATTTATAAATTAACAGAACAATTAACTAACACAAAACCCTATTATCATAGCCATGTCAACTTATGAAATCTTTAAAACCAAGTCTCAAATACAAGATTATATATAATTCATATAACCATTCAAACTGTAAAAGATTATTCAATACCAAGTCACAATATAAAATAGGAATACATGAACACATTTACAAGTACAGATATGCATCCTTATGTCATTTAACCATCAAGATTTGGCCCGATGAACTATATGAACAAATGCAGATACGCAGTTATCCACTAAAACACGCCAGAATGCTCAACTGAGTCAATCTAACCAAGAACACACATGGTCACCAAGTGCCAAGCCAATAAGCTTTACATCCACCCCTAGAAACATGCTAGGATCACTGTAAATATAACTCGATAATCCACAACAAATGTTGGATTTCGATACATTTAGTGCATAATATCATGTTATATATCATCATCTCATCACAAATCAATTTCGTACAACATGCAAAATAACCTATTGGCATGCCAATTGAATTCTATCCTATATTCATCCGGGCTAGATCCATATTTCTATACAGCAGTTTCTATTTTAATCCATTTTTCTCACCTTATACCAATCGTAACATTCAAATTTACATTCAATATTCACAATATACAAAATTTAGTAAAAATTATCAAAATACACAAAATAATACCATAGAAGTTACCAGGGCCAAACAACAAAGATATCCGGATCAATGACTAATATGAAATTCTCTTTTTCTCGATTATCTACTGGTTCTTGATATATACAGTAATGTTATTTCAATTTATCAATCCCAATTATATTATACATTCAATTTGATGCATATGACTTCCTATTAACATTTTTCTCAATTTCTCTAAAGTTTTGCACTTTGTTCAATTTAATCCCTAAAATCGAAACAAGCTTATTTTTCACAATTAAGCCCTAAAATAATATGTCAAATTCATTTCCCTACTTATATAGCCCTCAAACATTGGAATTTACAAGAATTTCAAGTTAATCTCAATATTTTATCATTTTAGTCCCTAAACTCAAAACTATTAAAAACCACTTTACAAAATAGTTCTATTTCATCATCAAGATTCAAACTCAACCATTAACAAATAAAAAGCTTCAAGAATAACAATGGTAAATTTTAAAAATTTTAACAAAAATTTAAAATAGTCCCTAGGCTAGATAAATTAACCTACAACAAGCTAAAAAACATAAAATTTACGAAAAACCAATTGCCAAAGGACTTACAAGTAAGGACACAAGTTGGCCGAACATCTTTAGCTCAAAACCATAGAGTTTTTTAGTGGGAAAGAAACAAATGAAGAAGATGACAATTCATTTCTTTTGTTAATATTAAACATTTACTTAATTACCAAATTAACCTTTAGTAAATCTTTTAAATTTCATTAAACATTAGCCTTAAACCATCCATTAACTTTCATCATGGTCTAATTACTACAAAAATCCTTCACCTTTAACCATTTAAGACATTTAATTAATAAAAATCAATATCGATTAACTTTTACAGCTTTTACAATTTAGTCATTTTTCTTTAATTAGTTATCCAAACACCAAAATTACCAGACCAAATTTCAATATGACACTCTAATGACCTCGTAAATATTTCTTAATATTTATGGGCTCACACATCAAAATTGTGGTTCTGAAACCACTGAAAAATGGGCTTTTACAATTTATACGATGAAAAATGACATTTTTTACCTATAAAAAAAACCTAAAATATCTGATGACATAGAAAGACCTGAACTTGTAGCAACATAGATGGCTTGAATTACTAAAATGTTATGATTTGGTGATTGATTATCATCCTAGAAAAGCTAACGTGGTAGCTGATGTTTTGAGCCAGACGTCCTTGTTTGGTTTGAGCAAGTTTGAATTTTGAGCGTGATGGTTTTATTCTGGCCAAGTTGCGAGTTAAACTAGTGTTCTTAATGAAAATTCAAGAATTTTAGAAAAAATTGATTCAGAATTGTTATTAAAATGGGAACTAGTGAAAAATGGTCAAACGACTGATTTCTTTAACGATGTTAACAATTGTTTGTATTTTCGAGATCGAATGAGCATACTGAATGATTCAGGATTGGAAACATATTTGTTAAATGAAGCTCATAGTAGTGTTTATTCAATTCATCCTAGAAGTAATAAAATGTATAACAATCTGAAACAATGTTACTGGTAGCCGAGAATGAAACGTGAGATATCTAAGTTTGTATCTAAATGTTTGATATGCCAGCAAGTAAAAGCCAAACATCAGGTTCCGTCAGGTTTATTACAGCCTGTTATGATTCCCGAGTGGAAGCGAGAGAATGTTACGATGGATTTTTTTCGGGGTTTGTCGTTGACTCTAAAAAAAAAGACTTGATCTGGGTTATAGTAGACAGATTGATGAAATTTGCTCATTTTATACTTGTTCGAACTGATTATTCACTTGAAAATTTAGTTGAGCTGTATGTTTTAGAAATTGTTAGATTTCATGACGTATTACTATCGATTATCTCCAATTGTGATACGCGGTTTACCTCCAGATTTTGGGGTAAGTTACACGTGACCTTGGGCTCCCGATTGAATTTTAGTACTACTTTTTATTTGCAAATGGATGGTCAGCCTGGACGAGTGATTCAGATTCCAGAAGATATGTTCCAGTGTTGTGTTATTGAATTTGAAGGTAACTAAGAAAAATATTTGTTGTTAGTCGAATTTGCTTACAATAACAACTATCAGTCAAGCATAAAAATGGCATCGTTCGATGTTTTTTACGAGTGTAAATGTATAAGCCTATTATACTGGTTAAAATTGAACAAAAGAAAGTTAGCTGGGGTTCATCTATTCTGGGAAACTGAAGATAAAGTTAGAATCATTCATGATAATTTGAAAGCTTAATCCGATCGTTAGAAATCTCTCATTGATTTGAAGATGAAAAGTTATTGAGTTTCTTATTGGTGAGAAATTTTTTTTTAAAGTCTTGCCCTGGAGAAAAGTTATACATTTCAGCAGAAAAGGGAAACTCAGTCTGAGGTTCATTGAGCCATATGAAATCCTGGAGAGAATCAGACCCATGACTTATCGATTAGCATTACCTCTGAAACTTAATAAAATTCATAATGTTTTCTATGTTTCAATGCTTTGTCACTATCGCTCTGATCCATCACAAGTATTATCTCCAAATGACATTGAGTTACAACTCGATGTGACCTAAGATGAAGAACCGGCTAGAATTTTGGCTCGGTAAGTGAAAGAGTTATGGAATAAATGTGTACCATTGGTTAAAGTATTGTGGAATTAGCACAAAGTTTAGGAAGCTTGGGAAACAGAAGAATCTATGAGATCTCAATACCCGAACTTATTTTTAGGTTAGAAATTTCAAGGACGAAATTTTATAAGGGGGAAGAGTGTAACATCCTATTTTTCAATGGTACAGGAAATGGTGGTTTTGAAACCCCAATTTCCAATGATCTAGTAATTTTAACGATTGAATAGATAATTAAGGAAATTGACTAAATTGTAAAAGGCGTAAAATCTAACGACTAATGAATTTTATTAGTTAAAAGGTTTAGTTGGTAAGAGTGGGAGGATTTATAAGGCAATTAAGCCATTAGAAAAATTAGAAGACGTTGAGGTTATTAATTAGTTAAAATTTTATTTTAATAATAAGGGTAAATAATTAGATAAATGAAAACATAAACAAAAGAAAAATAAACTTATCCTCTTTAAATCTCTCTTCCACTGAAATTAGAAAAAAAAGAACACCATTGTTAACCTTTAAGGTTCGACCAACACAAAACTCTTGCATGTAAGTGATTTCTTTATTCGTTTCTCATTTTTTTTTAAGATCATTGTAACTTAATCTAGGTAACTCAAGGACTATTTCATAAAACTGTTAAAGGTTTTGGAACTTACTATTAATGATTCTTAGTTGTTCATAAGGATAATTGATTAATTTATGAGCTTGGTTGTTAAATAGGACTATTTTTTAAAGAAATTTTGGATAGTTTTGAGCTTAGGGACTAATATGAAAGTATGTTAAGTTTAGCATGGAAATGTTGTAAATTTTAGTATTTTAAGAAATGTTGTAAATTTTAGTATTTTAAGGCTGATTAATGATGAAATTATAATCGGTTTTGAGTGTTGGGGTTTAAATGTGGAATTTATAATAGTTTCGATTTTAGAGACTAAATTAAATAAAGTGTAAAATTTCATAAAAAGATTTTAAAATGAAATTAAAAGGGTCTTATACACATATATGATCATGATAATGTTGAATTTAATTATTATTTACATCAAGGATTAAATCATGCAGGGAAAAATCGAGAAAAAGAGAAAATTACAGAATAGTCCCTACTATTAAGCTTGTTAACCAAATATATTAAGTTCATATTATAGATGAATGTATATATATTTATAACTTTTGTTGTTATGAATTGGTTTTAATTGAATTGTGTTTGAATTTTTTTATATTAGATTGAAGTTATAAATTGTTACAATTAAGTACAAGGTGAGAAAGTACTTATTAGGTAAATTGATGAATATTTGTGAAACACGATTTATATGCTTTTGGAATGAACATAATTGATTTACTGCATGTATACGGATATTACGGAAGTGCCTCTGATTTATAAATGTGATGAATTCTGTTAAATGCCCGTTTTAATGTATAAACAATTAGGATACGATTGGCATGCCAATAAGGTTAGAATACGCATTGGTATGGGATTGCACCTCGGTGCCTCTATTCACACTTCGGTGCCTCTATTCTCACTTAGGTGTCTCTATTTTCACTTAGATGCCTTTGTATAGCATTATGATGCTCTCTGGTGTGGTGTAGTTACTCGAGTATCAGAGTTATGTTACTATAGTTCATCGGGCTAGTTAATTATGTGATTAGTTACCAAAAATATTTATTGACCTATGTGAATATACATGAATGATTTTAATTGAACATACATGAATGATCATGACTAAATTATTGATGAACACGAGTTATCTGATGATTTAATCCTATGTAAATCTCACATGTTCTTGTAAATTGAATGTCAGGTTATGTAACACCCTCAACTCGATCTGATTCACTGGATCCAGATTTTGGGTGTTACCATACAAATACAAACATAAATTTAAATTATTATTACAAACCACAATTATTTAAAAATTCTATTGATCACATTAACAATAATGGCATATACAAAGATAAGTAGAGTAATTTAATTACAAAAATTATCATCTAATATCATAACCTATTACATTTATCCTAAGTATAGACTTCTATCTAGTACTATTGAATATTACATGCCACCAAACATGCTCTGTATGCTTAATAACCTGATATGCCACTTCATTGGTGTAGTCCTAGCATCATCCCTTCTGGAACAGACTTACATCATCTAACCTGAAACATAATACAGATAGATAAGTTCATAAGAACCTAGTGAGAAAAACACTATTTACCTTAGTGATACTTGTACAATGCAGTTGATAAATCATAATGAAGATCTTGTCATTCTCGAACATTTAACTTTCCTTTTGGCGAATACTTCCTCGAATTCTAATATTTTAAACACACTAGTTACCATACCTTACTCTGAATTCAGTTATTTCCCATCGATGACTTCAATTCTTTACTTATATCCTTCAATCTAAACATTCATATATCCTAACTAATTTCCTCTTCAGATATCCATACAACTCAAAATATCATTACATAAGCATACTCAACCCAGAATCAATGCACAAGCACCTATCATGAATGAGCACATACATCGTTGGCAGAAGCAATCTTCAAACATATAGATAGAAACCTTTAATCAGAATTATCTTTTCAATATTATCCCATTTTTTTCTGTATCTTTTCAATTCACTAACTTCAGTCAAATCTTAGCCTTATATAGCACTTACCATGTAACTGATAGATCTCTTATACCGTACTAATTTTACTTAGTAATTTAAATAATCATATAGAACATGCCACGGAGCTTCCAAATCAAGGTATGCTATAAAGGTAATCCATTCAGAGTTAGCCACAAAGATGATTCCTTCAAAGTTCACCATAAAGGCTATTCTTTTAGATTTTTCCATAAAGGCTATTCTTTCAGAGTTCACCACAAGGGCTATTCTTTCAGAGTTCTCCCCAAAGGCTATTCTTTTAGAGTTCGCCACAAAGGTTATTCTTTGTTGTCATGTTTACAATATAGATTTGCCTACACTCACATTATGTGAGGTTTGCCCATCATCATCTTGGGACACGCAAAGAATCCATTGGAAAATCACCATTCATTAGTTCCTTTCCAGATGGTGCCATGTCCATGAAATTTTCCTTCAGAGTTTCATATCGGAGTTTGTGTTTTCTATCACGATAGACTCTATTAAAAACCACTATGGTTACTAGACACAGACTCACTTTACAGACTCTTCATACACTGACACAATCTAAGCCCAACATTTTAATCCACTAACATATACCCAGCAGAACATACATCTCGTAACACACATTCCTGACATACATATACAACCATACTCTAACATTTCAGTTTTCATACACCAATTATCTCATACTTGAATTTATCATATTCACTACCAATATAGTTACTATACTTTTCATAGTTTTAGATTAATAGTTTAATCAATTTCCTATAAGTATTTCTCGATATGAAAAATAAACATACAAGAGTTAGCATAAAACTCATCTGGTTCACACTTATTGTAATTCAAAACTCCAGATCTAGATATCCATCTTGAACCAGTAGAAACCATTATTTTTAGAACATAAGAATATCATTAAGACTCATTTGTATATGATTAACCATCAATTCAAACATTGACAACTCCCATGCAAAGCCTTATACTTGCATCTTACTGTTTATGCACCTTCTACAAACTTACTCTTTCAAAATTTAACATGTAGAATAGTAATACATACCTTTGAATGGAATAATCACTGATTATAATATAAGCATAGCTTTTAGATTATCAATAAAGAGATACATCCAGACTTAAGGCAGATATCAGTAAATACTACTTAAGGAAGAGGAAGAAGAAAGAAGAACCACTTTTCAAACACACTCTCACATATAAACATGACTCAACTTGCTTAGTGGAATTTAACAAGTGTCATAGGTATCAAAACATGTCTTCTTAATGGCTTACAGTTTTCGAAAGAAATATAAATAAGTTCACTTCATAATATTTATTAGGCTGAACTATACAATTGGTTTCTAACTAGATTACTTAAAGCCCAACTGGCTTAGCATTCCATACATACTAGGCGTACTATACCTTTGGTGAATACTCATTCCATATTTCCTTTTTATCCCTTAACACCAATGTCTCTTTAATATAGTAGAGTATCATCAAATCAAATTCTTACTAACACAAGTGGCAGTTACTACACGGCCATATGTATATGCCAAAATAATTATTTGCGTGGATAACACCATGCCAGAAAAACTATTTACGACTATACGTTGAAACTTTGGACCCGCCAGATCTGGGGTGTTACAAGTTACTTTAATCTAATTTGTTTTAATTTCAATTTCTTGAATGAGTTAAGTTGGTTTAGAATTTAAATATGAACTTTCTAAGCTATGTAAGCTTAATCTGTTTCATTTCCTATTTTCTATAGTTAGCATTTTGCGAAATTAGGCAGTCGGATCAACTTCAAGGCTCACACTATCAAGCTTCTGTCTCTGTAGATTTTGACTCATTTATTTCTAATTTTGTGGCATGTATATAGGTTATTTTGGGTTGATGGTTTCAAAGTTTTAAATTAAAGGTGTAATGTATTATAATGGTTGTTATGTAATAGGTTGAATCTAAAAGTTTCTATGGTATGCATTTGATAAATGATGAAAGCGTGTTTGGAAATGGTATGCTTGATCTTAGATTACGAAATGGTTGGGAAATGGTTAAATTTGGATGGAATGCTTGGTATATGTGTTAGTTGATTGTTGTGGTGTATGCAATTGTGATATTAAGATGTTTCATGGATGTGGTAAGTTGTGAATATATACCAAAGTAATTGTATATTTAAGACTTATGTATGGATACTTTCGGTAAAAGTTAAAACATGTTTTAGGTTTATTCAAAAGTAAGTTTGGGTGGTATTTATGGTAAAGTGCACATTGGTCTTTATATATGTTTGTATGAATGTTGAATTTGGATGTTTAATATTGGTTGTGATGGTACCAAAATGGTACATTGGTTAGGCACTTAAGAATGATGTTTTAAATGTTGTTTTTAGTATGTTTTGATGTTTTGATTAGGTTTAAGAATTTGTATAAAGTACATATATGGTATGTGTGAGTGTTTGTGTTTCATAATTTGCCTTGTAGGTAAGCATAGGTACACATGGTCTACTACACAAATTGACGCACGACCTTGTACCTTACATGGGAAAATGGCATGACCGTATGGTTTGTTTGATTTAAGTGACAATTAGGTCCACACGGCCATAGTTAGTTCCACAGTTGTGAGACATTGGATTACATGGCATTAGTATGTTTCACGGTTTGGGGATACTACTGTGTGGTTCAGCTCCACATGACCTCAACCTGTCACACAGCTTGGCCACGTGGCCGTGTAACCCCTATTTTGCATTTTTGCCACACTTTTCTTAAATGTTTCAAATGAGTGTTTATTTTGTCCTAAATTGTTTTAGAGCTTTTGTAAGCTCGATTTAACCCTGATAATACATGAAAGCATTATTTTACTATATGATTTATGAATGATTATCATTTAAAGAAATTTGAATTAATATAGCATGATTTTATTTTGTTATGTGTTGTAGCATCTTGTAACCCTAATTCAGTGATAGAGACGAGTGAGGGGTCTCACATAATCATGATATCCAACCCTGGGTATCATAATATCACTGTCTTGAGGGGAAAATGACATCAGGGGTAGTGTTTGTCCAACAGAAGCACCAATCAGAGAAGACCTATTCAAGGGCATTTTGGTCACAAAATAGGGGTACAAAATTGCTGCTAAAACAACCAGTTTTGGCTAAGGAGAGAGGGAAACACACATTAGCTTTAGTTTATCTTAGTTTCTTCTTTGGTTCTCTTAGGTTTTCTTCACCAATTTTTAGGGTTTTTTAATTCTCATCTTCCATGGTTGTAAAGTCATTTTTCTACAACTTTTCTTCTTGTTCTTGTTTTTCTTGATGTTTTTTAAGTTAGTTATTACCATAACTAAGGTGTATTTACACTTTTAGCCCACTTCCTTTACTTGAAATGACATTACAGCCTTTTGTTTAATATATTTCAGCTTCTTTTAGTTTAATATGTTAAAGACTTCAACTTTTATGTTTCTTGCACTTCATTTTACTATTGAATGTTCATCTACACTTTTCTTTTAAGTTTCATATATTAAAAATCTAAACTTTCCTATTTTTTTTCAAGCTTTATGTTAATGGCTTTCATTTCATTTCCTTGCATGTTGTTAGCTTAGTTTTTAGCATGGATAACTAAATTCTAAAGGGGTTGGTTGATGGAAATATGTGTAAGTTGATTTTTGGATAAAGAACTAAGTTGCAAATGGATTGGACTAAATTGGATAAACCTAAAAATATAGGATTGACACCCCTAAGAGAATATTTAGGCAAGTGAGATAAAGAGGTAATCTTGTTGAGCATCAATTCGTTAGTCCTAGGTCAGTCAGTGAGATCAAGAGATAAACCAGACCAATTTGTCTAATTTGGTAAGTTGAGACCGAGAGGTAAAACAGAACCACTTTTGGAGTTTAAGCAATTTAGATCCCTAATTCGAATATTAGTGAACCACATCAAAATCAATCAATCATCATTTTTTATTCATAGGTTAATTTAGAAACTTTACACATTTTACAATTTAGTCATTGTATTAATTAGTGAAAAATTAGTGCAATTATTATTGATTTCAAGGCTTGTCATACAATACTGTTTAGCAATTAGTTAGTTAGACTCCTTATTTTGCATGCTTGTTGGTATAATTTGCTCAATCACTAACTCTCTTCGGTTAGACCCTTAGAGTACTCCCTACTCCGTTGTACAATTATATTACAAACAGACATGTCGCACTTGCAGACACCGCACGATAGTATAGTTTTTGGTCCTTTTCTTGTTTTTAGTGTTGATTTCTCTCTCATCGTTCACGAGGGCAGCGAGGGAGGCAGTTAACTACTAATATTTTTATTGCATTTTTTATGATTCTTTTACTTGTTGTGATTCTTTTATTCATTAAATTTTAAATTTGTAAACATATATAGATTCTGTTATTTATTAAGTTTGAAATTTGTAAAAAAAAACCTAGATTAATGTATTATTTCATACTAACAATTTATATTACCAAAATTAAATACTTTAATTTAAGTCGTCAGCTCGGGTTTACAATTTTTTTAGTTCAAATCGTTTCATAATATAATTCTTAAGTTTTTCTATGAAGTTTTTATATTAAAATTTTGTCAAACATTTATATCAAGTCAAAAATTGCTCCCAATATCAAGAGTTTTGAGGTTCGATATTTTGAAAATTAAAAAGAAATTGCACGAGGTGGAAGTATAAATAACATGATAAATTTGTTAATGGAATATATTCAATTTCGTAATTACAAATATTGTATACATTATGAAATTTACAAGTATCAAAATTCATGGGAACTTAGAGTTGTCCAGGGGTGTAATGTTGTAACGCCCTTCGTCGACATAGGGGTTGATCATTGCAATCCATATCTTCCTCACCCAAACCGACATGCTTATCATCCATGAACGATCTAGGAGGTGTATTCAACACACTCTTATAATCCTATATCAGATCAAAGTTTTGCTTGAGGGGTGGAGTATTGCGAATACAGGGGTACCAAGCCAAACATATCATCCATCATTAATTATTGTTGTTGCTGATCATTAGCATCGCAACTAGACTTCTCCACCTGATATGCATAGCTTTAGGTCCCTAGACCAAAGTTGTCAACCCATAACTTTGAATGGTAAGAAGTACCCTCTAATTATGAATATGAACTTCGAGGTTGGGGCTCAGGCATTACAACAGTTTGGGTAAAACGAGACGACTGACCTTGGTGATGCCACTGTTGACCCGATCTGTCATGTTCCCCCCTCGTCGGTGAATATGTTTCAAGACTACCATCAGTTGGCCACCAAATAAATAAGGCAACCTGTTCTTCAAGTACCAATGCCAGTAGTGGATCGAGGGCGTGAAATTAAAATAACATGACTGCAACCGAGGTCGCCTTTCCACCGGACGTTCCACAATGCAATATATTGTTGATATTCGATTTCCCAATTCTTTCATTCTTTGACCCTCTTATTTATCCCGTGGACATTGTCGAATCTATGTGGAATGTCTAAAACATCTTGTACACACCCAAATTGTCACATAACTCAATCAGCATTGTGCCACTCCACTGTTGAAAAATTTAACACCAGTGTGTTGATACACCACATATGTGCATGTTCGTGAACGCACGGTGGAATGATAGCTGCAACGTTTGATGTGGAACATGGCATCCACATGAATTGTACAATATTTAACAAGATGATAGTTACATAAGTCAAATAACATTATCAAAGTAATTCAATAAAATTAATATAACTTAATTAAAAAATTTATTAATTTCTCCACGGTGTATGCCTCTATCATTTGGCGATAGACAACGAGTGTCTCCCACTTCCCAATACCAGGACACGTATACCATCTTTCAATCAATAATTAAATAATCTTTCAGTCAATCTGATATCTTTCTAGCTCTATCTGTACTTATCAACCGATTCTCAATTACTAATCGTGCTTATAACCATTCTATCACTGAATTCTTTGGTTTCTCATCCGAAAACTTGTTCATCACAAATCTCAGGAAATTCCATTATAGAACACCACTTTGATAAAGGGGAAGGGGTCATAGGGCCTCTGACTCGACTCTCATATACATATGCATGTAACACAATTTTCATCATCATGGCAACATTAGCCCAATCATGTCATTCATTTCGGGTAGACTAACATTCATATTGATTTTACACTCACTTTCCAGTTATCTCATTTAAACAAGTATACTTATGCATGCATTCCATGTTTTCTGGATAACTTTACTAATCTATTCATTTGATCATACAAGTCATGCACATGATATCATACAAGGGCCAACAAACATGGTTAAGTTTATCACAATATATACTTTTACCTCGTACACCTTCATTTAGACATATCATTACAATCATGTAAATCAGTCCAAACAATTTAACACATTTACTCAGACTATGTGAATTTTCCAACCATATTCATTCAAATAAGTATACATGAACATTCTTTCTACCTGTATTTTTAGTAAGTTATCTAAACACATGTATTCACTCAAACAAATCAATCACGTACACCATGGGATTATCAATCAATCATAGATAAGCTCATTATACCATGTACATATACATTTCATGAATTCTTGTTCGTACCTTTCCGAGTTTCAACTCTTTATAACTGCACTTTATTGAATACTTTAGCATCATTATCTACGTGATTGGGTGTAGCTCGTTTGGAGAGTACCTTGCCCACACAAGATAGTTCTCATTTGCGCTGGGAGACATCACACTATCACAAACTTGTGGCATGTATAGCTAGGCTCTTAAACGTGCTTGGTTAGTACGAGAACCGACTAAACCATGCTCTGATACCACTAAATGTAACACCCTTTACCCATGTCCGACACCAAAATAGGGTACGAGGCATTATCAGACTTAAACATACACATTAATGCAAAAATCGGGCCATAAAATCTCTTTTAATTCAAAACCTTTCTAACACATGCATGTCGTCCCTTATTTGGGTCTAAGAAGCCCAAAACATTCATCGAAATCAATTCGGGACTAAACCGAGAATTTTAAGAAGTTTTAGGAAATCTTAGAAATTTTTCCCATGAAACAGGGTCACCCGCCCGTGTGGACATGGGGACACGCCCGTGTTCTCAGGCCGTGTAACTCTCTGATTATGATGTCAGCATACACAGTGAACCACACGGCCAGTCCACACGCCCGTGCCTCCAGGCCGTGTCCCTCACGCGGTTGAGACACACGGCTGTGTCTCAGCCCTATGGCCAACACTTAGGCTATTTTCCAAGCCTTCATGTTACCCATAATCTTTTACAACCTTATGCACATCAAAATCGCAAATCATGGCATCATTTTAGTGATTTAAAACTCTTTATTAAGACATATCCTTAACATTAACATGTCCTCTTACACGTAATGCATCTACTCATGCAATACCAAGTCTAGACTCCTTATTTCACATTCATAAGACTTGTCATTTTGATGACCACTTTTATCATTATACTATGGTTACCAACTTATTCATCAAGCACTCATGTTCAATCATTATCACATTGTGTTTATAACGTGCAATTACTATATGGCTATGACCACCTCAGTTGGTCATAGAGCATACATCCAACACACATGTCATATTACTAACCATGCATGGCAAACAAACATAATCACATTATAAACATTAGACATGAAATGAATAGCTAGGCTTACAAGCCATAATCAATATGAGCCACATCTCACGGCCATAGACATATAACTCAATATAAGCCAACACATTTGGCCAAAGAAAAATAATACGAGTCAATCAACTAGATCCCTATACACGCCACTCACTTGAAATTTCTAATATATGTTTCATTATTCCAAAGATAGCAACTTGATAGTGTGATGCTACCTCCGACGATCTCCAACCCCGAGCTAACCTGAAAACACTAAAGGAAAGGAAAGGAAGGGAGTAAGCTTTATAGCTTATTAAGACCATATGAAAATAATAAGCAATTTATCAACTTGCTTCTCATGGTAATACAACCCTATTTGCATTTTCACTCATGTTCCAGTCAAGTTGTTTTCTTGAGTCACAGTCACTAAATTATTTATATTTGGAGCTACGAAACTCCAAATTAAGTTTTGCTAATTTTATCTGAAACTAGACTCATATATATTCTTACCATAAAATTTTTAGAATTTTTGGTTTAGCCAATTAGTACAGTTTATTCCTTAAATTTACCCTTTTTCGCTGTCTGACAATTCTGACCCCTCTTCACAAAAAATTAATTATCTCATAATACGGAACTCAGATGATGTTCTCGTATATTTATCTTGAAAATATACTCATTAGTAATTCTAATCATATAAATTATAGCTCATAAATATTTTTGTACAATTTTCAATGATTTTCTCAAATTAGAATAGGGGATTTCGAAGTCATTCTAACTCTGTCTCACAACAATTAAAATATTTCATAATATGAAACTCTTCTGCTTACACCATTTCTTTTATGTGTTAATTTCATATATTATTCAGCCTCTAACTCAATTTCTACAATTTTTTATGGACTTTTAAAGTCAGACTATGGTTGCTATCCAAAATTGTTTTAGTGTAAATTAACAATACTATGTTTATCACTCCATATTAATTCATTTTCACCACATTGGTAAGGTTATATATTCATACATCATAAGTATAGACCTATAATCACAAGGTCATCACAAAATCATTCTCATAAGCATGAATTAATTATTTACATCTTCACTAAATGTGCATCATAAACTGAAATCATTTCTCATGAGCTTGGCATACATACCTGTGTTACTCAACATGCTCATATTCATTTCTTACTAATCATATCACATGAATTGAATTCACATCTCATCAATTTCATGTAAGTACATATACCACTCACAATATGGTCATAACCTTTCTCATTTAGCTTAAACCGTAACTCTCACTGTTAAACCATTCGAAAAGCTATCGAATATTCACTAAGCCTTAAACATAGGGTATAATGCTATGCCACGTCCCAGACATGGTCTTACACTGGCTCATCCATCAAGTCGATGCCATGTCCCAGACATGTCTTACATTGACTATCGAAATCGAGGCCGACGTCATGTCCCAGACATGGTCTTACACTAGCTCTCACATATCCGTGCCGATGCCATGTCCTAGACATGGTCTTATACTGACACATCTCGTAGCCGATGCATGTCCTAGACATGTCTTACACTAGCTCTTGTCTTAATGCCGATGCATGTCCCAGACATGTGTTACACTAGCACACACATATCGCCCAAATGTCTTGGCATGAATATCCGTTTATTCCTAAGGTTCAACCGGGAGGTTCCTCTACATCAATTCTCATCATACATAATCATTTCCAAAATCAAGCAATTTATGCTATATCCATTCAAATACGTGTAATAACGATGTAGTTATATTATTTACATACAACTTACTCGTTTCTATGGGATATCATATTCCATTGAATTTCTAATGTATTCTACCATCACGTGAATGTTATTAACTTTTGGCATCATTTTCATCATACTCAATATCATCAACATATAATTAAATATAACTAAAGCAAGATAGATTCAAGTATATTAACAATAACATGGATAACATGCTTATTTAGTCATACGAACTTACCTCGAATACGAAAACGACAATTTTACCATTAGTCCATAACCTTGTATTTTATCGATTTAAGCTCGAATCTCGATTTCCTTGATCTATCATTTCAAATATAGCCCATTTAGGACTCAAATTATTCAAATTAACCCAAAAATCATATTTTGGAAAATTTACAATTTTGCCCCTAAACTTTGCCAAAATTATGCTTTTGCCCCTAGGCTCGTAAAATGATTTTCATTCAATTTTCTTAATCTTTAAGCCTAGCTGAATCATTTTCATAACTATAACAACTCATGATTTCAATTATTACACACATTTACTCTCTATTTTACAAACTTTATAAAATGATACTTTTAGGTGTTTTCATGCTAACACCTTTCACAAAAGCTGTTTATTTCACAACTAAGATTCATTTTGTTCCATAAAAATGAAGCAAAAAACATGAATATTCTCATGGTAAAACCCTAGACTTTCAACCATTTTGCAAAATAGTCCCCTCATTAGCTAGATTAAGCTACAAGGGTTCCAAAAGTACAAAAATTATCAAAAATAAGCATCTAAATCACTTACTTGTGAGGGTGAAGAGTTTGCTGAAATTTCAAGCTTCCAAACCATTATTTTTGCTGGTATTTTTGGTGAAGAAAGATGAAGTAGAAGGGTGGCTACTTTTGTTTTGTTTTATTAGTGTTTGCTTATGTCATCAAATACCAACCATACCAAATTTTGACTTTTCAACTCTTTTGCTCCCCTTATGGTCGGCCATCACTTATTTAATGGCCTAATTTCACTTTAAATACCCCCAATTAAGGTTCTCTAGCAATTTGACACCTTTGACTATTAAAACAAAACTTTTGCCCTTTATGCGATTTAGTCCTTTTTCGCGATTAAGCACTCAAACGTCAAAATTAATTCGCCAAAATTTTCATGCACTTATATAATCATGCTATAACACATAAAATAATATTAAAATAATTTCTTGACCTCGGATTTGTGGTTCCAAAACCACTGTTCTGACTAAGCCTTATTTTGGGATGTTGCAGTAAATAATTGTCTTTTTGCTCTCATAAGAGCGTTCATATCAGAATGCACCACAACCAACTGATAAACACAAAGAACTTGAATAACATGGACTGCTTACTTCACATTATGATGTTTCTTGGCCTCGTCTATAACATGTTTTAGGCCAGAGATCTATTCGTATTTTTGGTCATTCCTTTTGAACTTTGCATTTTCTTTAATCCCAGTCAACCTACTCGTAAACCTGCAAGAAATAATTAAGCATCATATCTATATCCAACTTTAGTAATAAATTGTCAATGTGCAAGACCTTCATATAGAAAAATAAATAATCAAATTAAGGTGGAAGAGCTTAAATGTGATGGATAAAGGAGACAAAAATGACATCTGTAGGTTGGTTTGAGTCCATCTAATTCACTCATGCATTGAAGTACTAAGGTTGAGCTAAACTCCAAGAGCCTCGGTAGAGTTTGGGGTGTGTGTGTGTGATCGATCTTACTGCGTCCATCCTTGCACAACACAATCGGTCTTCTTGGGCTTAGTTTCAATCTGCTGCCAACCATCATCTATGATAAAAAAAAAAATCAAGGTGGACCTTATTATTTACGTCTGACATAAGCACCCCATACCAATTGCAATATAACCATTCAAGCAATGCACATCAGCTCTAACTCAGTGGCACTGCTCGATATAGTTTACAAATTTTTATTCAACTATGAAAATTTCAATCTAGTAAATCTAACTTCCCCATCACTAGGCGAGTGTCCAAGCAACTGGTAGCAGAGGGCCAAAGGTTCGGCCACTTTACTCGAACTTATGACCACATCACCGTCAATTAGGAGCCTGAGTTGCATTGCGATGTCTTCCAGGGTGATGGTATAATCCCCACATGATAGATGGAAAGTGTGGGTCTCTAGGCGCCACTGCTCAACCAACGTGGATATTAAGTCTGCTCTCAAGTCAAAAATTCAAATGGATGCCATTGTTCCAAATTCGGCAACATCCAAGTATGGCATTGTTCATTTGTCCGAATGGTACCCCGGAATATGGACTCGCGACATCAACACTTGGTACTCATCCTGTCCATATCATATAATTGAATTTGTTAAATTGACTAAATAAATATAACTTAAACTACAACTCTATAAATATATTTGTGATTAAAAAATATCAAAATATTTTACAGAATCGTTACTCATCAGTGCAATGTGATCGGTTGCTCGGAGAAGATAACTCATTGTGATATCTACATAATTAATAAAAAATTAATCATCGCTTAATTAAACTAAATTTATTGCAATTATTACAATTAAAAAAAACATACCTTAAATTTATTAAAATTTCCCCACAAAATACCAAAACAACAATCTCAAAACTTCAATTAAAAAAATTTCTTATTTCTCTTTTTTTTCTAAAACTGGCGGTGGGGTGGAGGGGGGACCATTGGGGTTTATATAAGGAGAGGATGAGAAGAAAAGAATAAGGAGGAAAAGAAAAAAAAAAGGAAAAAATGGCCTGACGCGCGTGATCGATCAATCAAATCGCCACCAAGTGGCAGGCTGGTGCCGCCCAGCTAGTGGCCAACATCGACCTGCCACCTAACGGCAATTCGATCGATCAGTCATACTCATCAGACACTTTTTTTCTTCTTCTTTTATTCATATTTTTTCTTAGTTTTTCCTTCCCGGTTCTACATTTTTCTTCCCGCTTTTTCTTTTTCAAACTCTTTAAAAGATTTTTTTCCTCCATCATAGCATACTAATAAAATAGAGAAAAAAAGAAAAAAAAGGGCCCAACACGCATGACCGATCAGTCAAATCGACGTTAAGTGGCAGGCCGGTGTTACTAAGCTATCGACCTGCCACCAGACTTCGATTTGACCGGTCAATCATGCATGTCAAGCCCTTTTTTTCCTTTCATTTTTTATTCATTTTTTTCTCGATTTTTTTCTTCCCAATCCTGCATTTTCTTCCCACTTTTCCTTTCTCAAACTCTTTAAAGGAATTTTTTCTCCTTTATGGCATACTACGCCTTATTTTTCTCCGTCTGTTTAACAACCCCACCATTCGTTTTTTTCCCTACACCATTTATTTATCTCCATTTCAATTTCTTCATTCCAGATTTTATTTTTTTATCTCCTTTTCAATTTTTTTCCACACCGTCATGCGTTCACACTTTTTTCCCTCTCTCTTTCTCCTTATTTTTTATCGATTTGTTTTTTTATCATTTTCTTTCCTCATTCTTTCTTGGTTTGGTTTATTCTTCCTGATTTTATATCGTTCCGAATACAAATTAATTTTTAAAGGCTAAAAATGATAATTCATTTTGTGGTGAACTAAAAAACTTTTCTTTTTTTATCAAGCTTCTACTTACATTAATAATGGATCGAAAACTTGATTATCTCCACTATCATCTTAACTTTTATTACAATAATACTAACTATAATTGAAATAATCACATTACACGGTTGCTAATGTAATTTAATAAGTATTTTCTCCTATTTCATCATCTTCTGCTTGAATCAGGTCTATCGAAAATCCCGTGATATTCAACTTTACTTGATTTCAGTCTGTCAGGAATCCCCTGATCCAAGGGTGCTATTAGTGAGACAAGGTTTGGTCGGTCTTCATCTAATGCACCACCCTAATAACTAGAACCGCTGCCGCATAAAGACTATCATCAACTTGTGTCCACCACAATTGGCACTTCCTCCCCTAAAGGGTTCCCTTGACAGCATAATCAATTTGAACCCATGACCTCATAACCACCGCCAAAAATTTCTCATTACTCTCAATTGGGAAATGAAATTTGTAGTTGATGATGCACTCCCCAATCGGTAAATGAAATATGTTGATGTCCAAGCTCCACCGGATCACCGTTAAAAGAAAAAAAACATACATTCAAACTAAAACACAAACGCACAAAAAACATTATTCTCTCCCCGTTTTCCCAACACTTAAATTTTTTATCTTGTTCTCTCCCCTAAAACTAATCCCAAAAATTTCTCCCTTTCCTTCATCTATTTAATAGAACAAAATTTTTAAAAAAATATCAATTACTTCAATATATGTTGATCTTCCACTATGTATGGATATATATAGACACCAGTACTGCCACATAGCTTGGCAGCACAAAAAAAATCAATTTTTTAAAAAAATTAACCAGTGCTGCCACATAGCCTGATAGCACTAAAAAAAAATTAAATTTACTAATACCGATGATGCCAACGAGAACGACACCAAAAAAAATATTTTTTTTTTATAAATTCATTTGGTGCCGCCAAAGAGAACAATGGCATCCCTTAGAATTTTTTGTCTTTTTTCTTTTTCTCTTGGAATACCCGTATTTTTAACAAGTATGTAGAAAAATATCATATTAATGCCGCCAAGAGAAATGACAGCACCTGTGTGCATTGTACAGAAAGAGTGATTATCATACAAGATTTTCCACTTGAGTCATTTTCATAATTAATCAATTCTTTTGATTCATTTAAAATAAAACCGTTTTAAACTATTAAGTGAATAATCTGACCAAAGAAGACCACCTTTTCTCCACATTATTTAACCCAAAGCATCAAGCATACTTGAGGTCCCACTACCTTCTTCACCCTACTAGTTTTCTTGAACACATTTTTATATCCTAAACCCTTGCCAGCTTGCTACTTGCACTGTCTTAGTTTCATATTTTGCTCACCTTTTCACTCTCTACTCTCATTACTCAATATCCATCATTGTTTTTGTTCCATTTATCTCATATGTCTGCAGGTGCTGGGTCTCTCTTTCTGCATTCTTTTTTGTTGTTTATGAGCATATAGTTCAAATTTCATGGTCATAGGGAGCTATGGAAGCAAGGGACTCAAGTCGATATTTGCATCGATCGGTGGAAACACTGATCGTAGTGGTGGCAGTGATCATTATCATATGTATTATTGTGGGGATCATTGCCCGGTAATGCGGAGGAAGGCGTTGGGTTGGAAACGGGGAGAACCACATTGAAGGATGGATAGAAAAGAAATGCAGAAGTTGCATTGATGGTGGAGTCACACCCGCAATAGAAGAGGAAAGGAAATGAAGCTTCATGGTTCATGTATAGATGAATATGCGTAATTTAGTTATTGGTTAGCTTAAGATTCTGTAATGGGAACATTATAACAGTGAGCTCAACAGTGAAGGAGAGGAGTTATGGCAACTAATAGGTTAATGCTTTTATATCATGTATGTTAACTCTCTTTGAAGATTTCCAGTCGAGTGTGAATGATGTTGAAATAACTAAAGTTGTATCATTACCGGAATTGAAGTGATTTAACTCTTTATAATTCCAATGAAAAATGTATACTACATCTAATTATTTTTTTCAAAAGAATCTTAGGTCTTAATAAATTAAAACCATTTCATCAATTTTTAGAATTTGCACTTCTTTAAAAAATTTTATTATACACTCAACCCAAAGGAATATCCTTTCTAGCTAAGTTTAACTCTAATTAAATTATGTTAAAAAATAAATTATTAGAATTTGCAAAAATTTCGTGAATAAATAAGTATTTGGGACGTAAAATTGAAAGAATTGATTCCGTAATTAAAAGACGGATTAAAAATAATTATAAAACCATTAACAATAGTAAGCATAAAAACATGATTAAACTATACGTATTATCATTTAATTATCAAAAACAATTATTTTATGCATTTAAAATAAAAAAATTTATAATTTAGACACTTATATTATATAATTTGTTCATTTTCATCCTTCAATTTAAAATTTCAAACAAAATCTGACATGATATTTTTCTTTTAAATGCTTATTTTTTACGTAATTATAGTTTATCCATGTCACTGTAATTCTTAAAAAATATTATCATTTTAATCCACAAACTTTTAATTCAATTTAAATGTTTAGCCCTAAAAATTAGGACATTTGCAATTTTTGAGCCTCATCATAACCTCTATCTTTTATCCGTATTTGGGTAAACCATGCATTTGCCTTCACCTTCACCTTCACCTTCACCTTCACCCATTGCTACACCCATACCCGCAATTGAAACACCCAAAGAACTTAAATTAGAAACCAAAGCTAAAGAGAAAAGTCCACCTTTGCTTGAATTGAACCCAAAAATGAAAAACTCAGTTGAAGATTCTGAGTTGGGGGAATCCATATTTGCTCTCTCTGAGAGCTCTGAAGAAGGGAAGGAAAATAAGAAAGAGGAGAAAAAATCATGGAAGTCGTTCGAGAGAAAGCCAAGAGCTCACTAATTAGGGTTAAGCTTTCGCTATGGAGGAACGTGTATTCCCTTCTTCTTCAGGCTTTGCTTTACAGCCTCTGAAAAAATGGCAATTATCTTTTGGAGAAGATCAGTTTTGCTTACAATAGCAATTACCTCATTTAAATTAAATTAAAAGTTTGGGACTAAAATGAATATATATTTAATGAAGTACAATGAGATACTGGAGAAGTAGACTAATTTACCTATAAAGGCCTATTTCCAAGTATATTTACGAAAATGGGCCAATTTCTCATTATTCACCAGGTCCATTCAATCTGCTAACTGAGGAGCCGTATGCTACGATCTTTTGGGTACAATTCTGGATAATATTTACGGAGGTCGAATCGAGATGAGCTAGTTACGAGACACATTCTAGGAGTCTGGGAATGATTCGATTGAAGTAGAAAGAATACGATATGCTAGGGCATACATCCTTGAGATGATTGGAGGTTATTTCATACCAGACTTGTCACAAAACCTCGTACTCTGAGGTGACTGCTGAAACTCGTTGATTTTAGAGCAGATGGTGAATTTAGTTGGGGGTCTATCGTGTTGGCAACATTGCACCGGGAGATGTGCGGGGTGACGCCACCAAATAAAGCCAAAATCGGAGGTTTCCTATCACTACTACAATCATGTGCTCGATTTTGCTTTCCATTTTTATGTCCTCGAGTGAACCACTCATACATTCCCACTCATAACGAAGTAAAATTTTTATTTGATTTTACAAGTATTACATAGATTTAAAATAAAATTGTATGCTAAAAATTTATTTAATTAGGTGGAACCATCCAGCGAGTTATGTTGGAATACCTATCGCTCTTGAAGATATACGACATCTATTAGACCAACGATCGGAAGCGCAAGTAAGTATTAAATAAAATATATATACATAAAATAATCGTTTCATAATTAGTATTTAGTATTATATATATAACTAATATTTTTATGACATTCATATAGTTTCAATGGACACCATACGAGGATCCGACAATTCGGGCAGTAATTTCGGATGAATTCTTTCAAAATCTGAACATTTGGCATGTTAAGGCCCTATTGGTCAACTATGCTACTGTCGAGATGCACTAGACGGATAGAGTGTTACAGCAATTTGGATTTCGACAATCAATTCCCAAGGCACCTGAGGTGCTCGATGATGAGCACAAAATCAACTTACGACAAATGAATACGAACTGGCCATCATTCTTCTCAGAATATATCAAAATTTGGGAAAACCAGTATGATCATATACCTACTCACAAACCAATCATCATGCCAGAGTTAGCGTGCACGCTGGATTACATGACATGGTTTAGGATCCATGGCAAGCCATATTTGCTGTTGGAAGAGCAGAGGCATCAGCAAATCTATGTCGAAAGGGAACTAAAGGGCCCTTTAAATCCAATGAGAAGAGATTATAGCAATGGCCCATCAACAGCGCCCACACAATCATCGAGCCGAACGCCTCAACCGACAACACCCACAACACAACCCTTTCAAATTATGCCAAGTGCATATCGTAGCCCTTATATGTATCCTAACCCTTATATGTTTCCTTTTCCTAGTCTTGTGCCAGGTTAGAATGCATGGCCTGGTGCATCTCCTTTCCCGATGACTCCAACTCAACCGATGATATATAGACCATAGTTACCGAAGGGATCGCACGAGGCTCCATCGAGGAGCTCATCTCATTACCAATCCCCATCGCCTTATGGGATTCAAACACCTCTGCCGTGGGTGATGTAAAAACCTCCACATTCTTTATTCTATCAAGGTGGGTCATCCTCCAAAACCCACAACCAGAGCAACAACCCCCGCCAGAAGCTAAACCAATGAGGAATCCAACGCGTAATCTTCTACCACCCCTATGTGGCACTGATTCTGACCGACACATACATTGTTTTTTTAATATATTTGTAAAAACTATTTTTATATTGTTTCATTTAATAAAATAAAATTTATTTTTAATATTTTAATAATAAATTATTTTATATTTTTAATAAAATAGAAGTTCTTTTGAATAAGGTGTAATAGAAATAATGCAACATAGTTTCAATACAGCAATTATCAACATTTCGGTTTGGACATGATCTAATTGTATGACCTGGGTTCCTACACCATCCGCACAACTTTTGTTGGTTTGTTATTTCCCGGATATCTATATTATTACATGTCCTACTCAAACAAGGTCGACCTTTTGGTTTGCGACGCAATTCTCTATTCGGTAACTAGTTAAACGGAGCAAACGATACAGATGGCCCCGTACGTTCATCTAGGACTGGTGGGAATACGTGTCTCCACACATTTTATATATATTCTATTTTGTACACTTCATCGACATATCTCATGGGATCCAAACGGAGATTCTAACAAGCTACAATTGCATGAGTGCATGGATAATGAAATGCGTCAAACCTCACACAGTCGTAAGCTCTATTTATTAGGTGTACACAATATTGCCCGCCGGTAATACATTGGCTCGGTCTGTCAAACTCTTCCACACGAAACCATAGGTTGTCGCGATTGTGACACACTGTGTGCATGGTGTTGGCCCACGTATTTGTCTTATTAATTTCTTACAATACATTCCGGAACCATACATGGCCTTCCTGCATTTTGCCTTTACAACTCGCTGCTCGCTTTGGAAATAGTACCGCCAAATGAAAATATGCCTCTCGCACAACCAAGGTTATCGGTGAATGACTCATTCCTTTTAGAACAAAATTCAAGCACTCAGCCAGGTTTGTGGTCATATGACCATATCGTAGGCCGCCATCGTATGCTTGTGTCCGTTGTTCGAAAGGTATGTTATAGAGGTAGTCTATGCCTTGATCGCCTACGGTACGAACCGCGAACCCCAGTCAAATGAAACCTCACGATTTGATAACTTTTATCAACAGAATCGTGTTTTTAGGATTTTAATCCTTGAGGTTTCATATCGGAACAACCCTTGTTCCACTGGCCAGTAATCTGTTACTGGAAATTGTAAATGCCACCCCTGCTTCATCACAGATTTCTTGTCGTCGTTCAGTGGTAGACCAATATTGCCCGTAGTAGTTGGACGCAACATGCCTTAAACAATATCGATGGTGCGTGAGATCCCATAATCTTTCCTGTCGTTCAATTATAGCTAGTATTCCAATGCCTTGATCCGATATAATGCAGATATCAGGTTGGGGGCATACATGCCTCCTCAACCTAGAAAGAAAGAATTTCAAAGAAGACATAGCTAGGGTTTTGCCACTGTTCAAGCTCGACTGTAAGTCCGTTCTTGCCCTATTTTTAATGCTCTTTACATTTTTGAAGTCGTTGTCACCCGATCTATCTATTTCTACCATTAATTTGAGAGATGATTGAGGTTAGGGTTTGACCCATGTTAGATATTCGTGTATTTTGATGTCTAATGGTAGATTATGTAAGTTTAATGTTAGATAAACAACTTTTGCTAGGTGATTTTTGATGAAAATGTCAAAAGGACCTATTTGTAAAATGATTTCAAAATGTGTATAAAAGTGTGATTAAATGGAAAATGTGAGCTGTTATAAGCATGAAAGAGGTTCGGCTAGGCTTGGGTCTTGATGAAATTAAATAGATTTCATTTTACGAGCCTAGGGACTAAAATGTAAATATGTCAAAGTTTAAGGGCAAAAATGTAATTTTTTCATAATGTAAGTTTTGGACTGAATTGAGTAATGTGGTTAATAAATGAGTTAAATTTTCTATTATAGATCAAGAGAAATGAGGTTCGGACCTAGATCGGGGGAAAACAAAGTATTTGACGATTAGGTCAATTTCTTACTATTTTTGTACCGCGGTAAGTTCTTATGTAAATAATGCATTGCTTTAATTATATTTTAAATGCTTTACTATTGTATGAATTATGATCGACCATTGAGCGTGTTCGAAAAAGTTACGATAAGCGTGAAATCCCGATTGAACATTAGGAATAGATAAGATACAAATGTCATGACATTAGGGTTACCAAGACTATGTGTAAAACCATATCTGGGATATGGCATCATTATGAGATTTTGTGTAAGACCATATCTGGATATGGCATCGATATGATATTTTGTGTAAGACCATAGCTGGGCTATTGCATCGATACGAGATCCCATGTAAGACCATATCTGGGATATGGCATTGGTGTAGTACTATGTGTGTAAGATACCCGAGTATCCTTTAGTATTCCAAGTGGTTCAACGGGAAATGCAACGAGAATTGTCAAAGTTGTGAAAAAATATGGTATGTTGTAAACGGGTATAGGTATGTACATAAGACTCATGCTGAATAAGCTCAATATGTAATAAATCCCTCAGAAAGGTTGTGATTGAGTAAGTTTGACTATGAGATTTATAATTACATTTATGTTAATTTACTTCATGTTAACTGTATGTTAAATGCAAGTTTATAATGCTTATTATTTGCACAGGAACTTACTAAGCTATATAGCTTACTTTTTTTCTTTTCCCTTGTCTTATAGTGTCACCAAGCCAACTCGGGGGTAAGAGATTATCGGAGATCCAGTCACACTATCAACTTAATATTTTGGGTACCAATGATTTCAATATTCTGAGTTATGGCATGTCCAGGGACCTGGTTATTTTGTTATGTGTCATAATTAATTTGGCCTAATGTGTTGGCCTATATTGGTTGATAATTCATTTTGTAAATGGTCATATGAAATTGGCTAATATTGGTTTAAGTATTTATGCATATGATGAGGTTTTCATAGATGTGGAAGTTTGCATGATTGAAGTTGATAAGTATGTGATGTTTGTATATGGTAAATGGTAGCGTGTGAATGATGTGTGGATTTCTTGATTGTGGCTGAATTGGTTGATTGTAATTGCTTGGATCAGTGTTATGTTTTGTTGTGTAGGTGTATGCATAAAAGGGTGACAAAATGGCTTGGTAAATAACCTTGTTTTGTCCACATGGGTAGACACATGGGCGTGTCTCCAGGCCATGTGTGACACACGGCTTGCCCCATGGGCATGTGTTCTAGCAGTGTGTCCCCTGCACCTTAATTGCTGCAAAACAGAATGCTCAGAATTAAGCACACGGGCGTGAGTCGCATCTGTGTAGATGACACGACCTTAGGCACGGGCGTGTGCCCTAGGCGTGTGAAGTCTGCATCTATTTTATAAAAAAATTTGAAAATTAAATCGACGACATGGCCTAAACACACTGGCGTGTGCCTTGGCTGTGTGACTTCAATTTGTTCATGGGTGACAAACATACAGTTACACGGGTTAGGGACACAGTCGTGTGTGACCACATGGCCTGTCCACGTAGGCGTGTGGCTCTTAAAACATAAAAAAAATTTCTAAGTGTTGTGAATTTCCAAAGTTCTCGGTTTAGTCTCGAACCATTTCTAATGTATGTTTTGGGTCTCGTAGGCTCGTTTTAGGGACGATATGAATGTAAATGAAAATTTTTAAATTTGGATGGAAATTTACGTCTCGATTTTGTATGATTGCTTGTGTATAAGTCCGATAATGCCTCGTACCCTATTCCGGTATTGAATACGGGTAAGGGGTGTTACAGTGTACCTCAATTAGCTACGAATATTGGCAAATAAGACTAACACAAAAGTCCTGGGATCCACCTTCAACATCGATAGTATTAAGCTAGCTATCATACCTGAATCCATCTTGGGATGATCTTGTGAAACACCTGTCAACAAAGTAATTTAAATAATGCAACATTCAGTAATAACATTATTATTCAAAAATCTTCAACACCCAGTGATACTGTACCGGCAACACAGGTATGTGGACCTTTGTACTTTTTTATCTCCCACAAGCCTGTCTTTGTCCTAAAAGAAGCCATGATTTTCCATGAACAGTACCGTCTTGCACTGCACACTTGGCCTCGAACTTCTCAGATTTGGATTTAACAACGTTGTAGTTAACCCCGTGATTGATGCTATGTTGTTTCAATGCGTAACATCCCGAATTAGGGCCTAGTCGGAACAGTGATTTCGGAACCACAAATCTGAAGTAGAAATAATTATTTTATGAGTATTATGAGGTTTATGATATGATTGCACCCTTGTGTGAAAATTTCATGAAGAAATTTTATGTGAAAAATGTTCAATTTGACCTTAAGGACTAAATTGAATAAGTTGTAAAATATGAGTTCTAGAAGCTTCAAGCATGAAATTGCTTTGGAATTTTAATTAAAGGTCCTTAAATAACAATTTGACCAAGTTCTAACATTTTAGACAAAAATGGACATGTATGATAAAATTTAAAAGAAGGTTAAAAGGGTATTTTGGTCATTTGGTAATTAAATGGACTAAAAGACAAAATAAAAGCCAAAATTTGTCCATCTTCTACCTCATGGCCGTGTGAACCAAGAAGGACACCATGGCTAGGGTTTTGTCACTTCCAAGCTTAAAATTAAGTGCATCCAAGCCCCGTTTTTTATGTTCTTTGCATTTTTGAAGTCCTCGTAACATGATCTATCCATTTCTACCCATATTTTGAATTAGAATTCATGTTTAAAATTTGATCCATGCATGTCATGCTTGTTTTTTGATGCTTAATGGAAGAATATAAGAGTTTGGGGTATGTGTAACATCTTTTACTAAGTGATTTTGCATGAAAACTCCTAAAAAGGACCAAAGTGTAAAAGATGAAAAAGTGAGTAGTAAAAATGTAAACTAAAGAAAAATGTGGGCTGCTATGACTGGTAATATGAATCGGCTAGGCTTGGGTAACAAAGAAAATGTATACAATTTATTTTACGAGCCTAGGGACTAAAGTGTAAAAATGAGAAAGTTTAAGGGAAAAATTATAAATTTCCCAAAGTATGATTTTTGGATCGATTTGAATTATGTGAGTGTTAAATAAGTTATATTTGATTTTTAGATAAAAAAAAGTAAAATTCAAGCTTAGATCGGGAAAGAACGAGGTTATAGACTAAATCAGAATAAATAGTCATTTTTGGATTCAAGGTAAGTTCGTGTGATAATGATAATGCAATGTTATGTTTGAATTGTGTTGCTTATTTATTATTACATAAATTGCATGATTGGTTATACGGATGTACTCAATGAGGATTCGACAAGTAAGTTCCTACGAAAATGTCATCATTGTTTGTGATTGAAACCTAAATTGGTATGTCAATTCGATTGTGATGAATTATATGTTTATGATGTTATGTGCGTGATAGTGGCATATATCATGAATTATTTAATGATCTAAATATCAATTATATGTTATGCAATGATTGAATATGTATATATTGGAAAGTTGATGAATCATGGTATTTTTATTGAATTGCGTAAATTATGAAAAAGTGAAATGAAATGAAAACTTATACTGTGATGAGTTTTATGAGTTGTAAAAGCTACCCTTGGAGCAAGTTCAATAGTAGTGTGATAATTAAGGAAATCCTATTTAAACCTTAGGAATAGTTAGGATACAATGTGACATGTCACTAGGAACTATGTGATCTGAACTCATGAGTTGTGGTTTGAGTTCATGATATATGTGACACATGTTATGGCGTTCTAGGTGTTGGTCTTGTATATTCTAGCGGTGGCTAGGTAGTCCGGCATGTGTTGCGGATACCTATCAACTTGTGTGAGTGGCCTGTGTAGTTACATCCTGACTGACAGCTTGTGTGAGCAGACC
This sequence comes from Gossypium anomalum, assembly GCA_025698475.1. Classification (NCBI taxonomy): domain Eukaryota; kingdom Viridiplantae; phylum Streptophyta; class Magnoliopsida; order Malvales; family Malvaceae; genus Gossypium; species Gossypium anomalum. Next base: position 46,784,986 of record CM046956.1, read on the forward strand.
CGTGAGTAGCTTGAAAGTGAGTAACATGTTATATGTGATATGAGGTGGCGTTAGCTACATATGGGGCACTTAGGGGCAAGATTCCATGTAAGACCATATTTGAGATATGGCATTGGCATGAGATTTCTCTGTGTATCCAATAATATTTCAAGTGTTCAACGGGTAATTCAATGAGTAAGTCATTGAGTATGCCAAAGACAAGAATGTAAGTGATATGTTATAGGACAGTACATGTATGTACTCCAAACTCATGAGAAATGAGCTTTGTATGTGATGAATATGTGGTAAGAATGTTACAAAGAAGTTATATTTACGAGAATGATTTCTATAATGACCATGTGAGTATAGATTTATATTCATGAGGTATAAAAATGATGAATTCAATTACTGAACATGTGTAAGACTTTTAGATCAATGTGACTTGAGACACAATGTGTTTATTCTTTAAGGGTTGTGATTCATTGAATGATGTCAAGCTATATGACTTGAGAAACATGAATACACATAAGTAATATGCATTGTAGTACTTATGCTGAGATGTTTATTTATGAAGAGATTATGATTGCTTGACTAAAACCTGAGTATGATAAGTTGTGATTATAGCTTTAAAAAGGACGAGTTTATAATCGAATAATTAATAATTACGAGAGCAAGTTGATGAAGTTGATAAATGCATGTAAATGAAATGTTTATTATTTTCATACGGGCTTACTAAGCTTAAAGTTTACTCCCTCCTTTCTATTTCTTTTAGTGATGCAGGTTGGCTCGGGGTTGGAGATCGTCGGAGGCAGCATCACACTATCAAATTATCAACATGGGGTATTAAAAATATTAAATATTTTCAAGTGAGTGGCATGTATAAAGGCTTAGTTATTATGATAGGTGTTCTTATGATTTGGCCAAAAATGTTGGTTCTTATTGATTCATTGTATATAGCCATGAGATATGGCTTATATTGGCTATGGGTTTGTAAGCCTATTTACATATGCTATGTGCTAATGCCTTGTGATGTGGTTATGTGATTATGCTTGTTTGTTATGAATAGTTAGTGTCATGATATATGTGCTTGATGAACGCTTGATGACCAATCGACGTGGTCATGGCCATAGAGTAGAGTTGTGCAATGGCAATAAGTTGATAATGCTTTGAATATGAATGCTTGTTGATTAAGTTGAGATTAAATTGGTATGTCGATAATCATGGTATAAAGGTAAATGTAGTCATCAAAATGACAAGGCTATATGAATGTGAGTTGGTATGTTTAAACTTGGTATAAAATGAGTATGTGACCCACATGGATGATGACAGGCAAATGCTATAATTGAGTCTTAATTGAGAATGTTTAAATTTTAAATTGATTCTATGTTATGTGCCTTTGATGTGTATAAGTATGGTTGGGATTAAGGGTAACAAAAGGCTTGGAAAATAGCCTAAGTGTTGGCCACACGGGCAGAGACACGGCCGTGTGTCTTAACCGTGTGAAGGACACGGCCTGGAGACATAGGCGTGTGTCCAGGGCATGTGAAGTTTGCACTTAATTCGCAAGAATTTAATTCATCACACGGCCTAGCGCACGGGCGTGTGGCTTGTCCATGTTGTTTATTTTGTTTGATGACATCATAAATAGAGAGTTACATGGCCTGAGGACACGGGCGTGTCCCGGTGTTCACACAAGCATTTTTTCTAAGTTTTCTCAAAGTTTTTCAAAGTCCTCGGTTTAGTCCCAAACTATTTTCAATATATGTTTTTTCCCTCGTAGGCCCTTATAAGGGACGTTAAGCATACAGTTGAATGATTTTAAATTGGAGTAAAATTTCATGGCCCGGTTTTGTATGAATGTTTATGTTTAAGTCCGGTAATGCCTCGAACCCTGTCCCGGCATCAGACACGGGTAAGGGGTGTTACACAATGCACCAAGAAAACTATCCTTACTGGAAAAACTCATTACCAACTTCCAATTCACCCGAATCCAATGACAAACCTATACGATCATGCCTTCTATGTGGTAGATCTGGAAACTCCAATGCATCATCTGTCGATATATCGACATTATGCATGTGAGTTGGAGGCGAGTATGCCTTGAATCATGGATCTCATTCTTCTTCATCTGAACCCCCTTAAACATCTTCAAGTTCGGATGGAACAGGCTCCGGTTCAAAAAATAATGCAACTTTTGCACCATCAGGGCCAAGCTCTCGAGGTGGATCCAAATCGGACTCATTATCCAAACCACCATCATTTGCAACGTACGAGGTCCCCTCGCCGATGGACATCATAGGGAGTACATCATCCCTTCTTATAGACATTTCATAACTTCCCCAATCAGATGTGGATTGCCAACCACTAGAAGTTGATGTCATTCCCCAATACGTATTTCCAGCATCGAACATCGACCCACCGATGTGTATGTCTTATCCACTAACCGAGTGTTGTGTAAAAGTTGTGTATTCCATACTGCCACCAAACATGGGCGCTTTCGTGTTTTGCCTCCCACTAACGGAGTGTCGGGTAGGGGTCGTGTCTTCCTCTCGAATAGTGGTAGATGTTGAAGTCGCAATTGTTTCATTTGGCGACAAAAATTGTACATATAACTTAAGATAGGGTGATCCACTAGCGAGATGAGTCTGCACCATCGCCTCAAAGCTACGACCACCTTTAATATCAAATAAGTCATATGTCATGGGATCAATCGAAGCAAAATATCAATACTTAATAGAAGAAACCCTCATTGGCGTCATTCCGAAGATTTTGCGCCTAATTCTTTTACGAAATTCTGTCAAATCTGTAGTCTGGTTTAAAACCATTTGCATTGTGTTCTCCAATAAAAAAAACAATGTCGTTCTCGGTGTTACGGACCTCATCATCATAGTAAATAACAGCACTAATACGTTCACTCATCTTCAATTTCTATTTTGCTTAGCCTTTCTAATTTTTCTTGCTGTAACTTACGCAACCTAATAATGAAATTTTGCTCATTTATAGCCTAAGGCCAAACATGAACTACTGTAGAAAAAGAGCGTCCAAGTGGGAGCTTTTTTTAGTAATTTTGCTGATAGTGCATCATGCTTGAAGCGTTTTTGACACTATTTGTTTAGAAACATCTTCTCAAATTATTTTTTCAGAAACTACTATAGAAAAAGAGCGTCCACGTGGGAGCTTTTTTCATTAATTTTGATGACAGTACATCCTGCTTGAAGCGTTTTTGACACTATTTGTTCAGAACCGTCTTCTCAAAATTATTTTTTCAGGAACTACTGTAGAAAAAGAGCGTCCACGTGGGAGCTTTTTCAGTAATTTTCCTGAGAGTGCATCCTGCTTGAAGCGTTTTGACACTATTTATTCAGAACCGTCTTCACAAAATTTTTTTTTCAGGAACTACTGTAGAAAAAAACCAAAATCCTTATTGTCAATATAATTTTCTCTAAACCCTAAACCTAAACACTATTATTTTAAAAAAACTAAACCAAAATTTAATTTATTTTCTTTAAAACACTAAACCCAAATTTAATTTATTTATTTAAAACCCCTAAACCTTAATTTAATTAATTTTTAAAAAGGAACACTAAATCCTGATTTATTTTTAAAAATTTTTAAAACCCAAAATCTTAAATTATTTTAACAAAACCCTTACCCTAAAAAGCCTAAACCAAAAAACCCTAGGGACTAAACATGCAAAATGCCCTAAACTAGAAAAAAAAGGGAGCAAAATGCACCCCTGGGGGAGCCTTTTTGCCACATCAATAAAACACATCCACGTCAGTGCGTTTTGTGCTAACATGGCAAAATTGCTCCCTCAGGGGCACAATTTGCTGGAAATGTCACCCTAAAATGCTCCTACGTGGACGCGTTTTGCCAAAATTGGCCCTTTCCGATAAATAATGCAGAAATTGGCCCATTTCCGTAAATATACTTGAAAATGGGTCTTTATAGGTAAATTTGTTAGATAAGTAAACATTTAAAAAAAATGTCATCTCATATTTCAGTTTAAGATTTTAACACGAATGATCAAAATGAGTAAATTATAAAATATGAGTGCTTAAATTACGAAGTTTAATTTTAGATTCCTAAAATAAAAAAATTTTATATTTAAGTGACTATTTGTATAATTTACCCTAAAAATATATATGCATATGAAAAATAATAATATATAATTTTTTTATTTAAAAAAAATTATTGGCTAAAGGGGTATATAAGCTCCTAAGTTTTGACGGAAAAAAAATCAATTAAGCCCTTTTGCGAAAAATGCATTCAATTAATCCTTTAAGCTCACAAATTGCATCAATTAAGCCCTTTGGCTAACGTCTTATTAGTTTTCTAGAAAAAAAAAGTGACTAAAGTACTCTAGAATAATATAACTTATTTTAAATATGGAATATATTTTCAAAATTTTACTAACCGAGTTGGTGCTCGATTGACTCGTGACACCAACTCAGTTAAAGGTTTAAATAATAATATAGATATGAAATTGGTGCATAATAAAATTAAATATATAAATATATTAAAATAAAACTTTGGTTAATTAGTAAAGTTTAAGTTTTATCCATACAAATTGCATGAATTCAAATGCCATCACATGTAAATTATTTATTGATTTTTTAAAAAAATAAAAATAAAAAGACCAAAGTACCATATAAAATATAATTTATATTAAATACAAAATGACATTTTTCACAATTTCCTTAACCAAGTTGCTGTCAAGTTGACTTATGACACCAACTAGACTTGATCATAGGTTGAGCCACCCACCCAGGCCCAAAGGTCTGCCCCGAAAAATGGGTTTGGACAAAAAATAAGACTTGTTTTCTAAAAGGGTCAAGCCATAAGTAAGTTTTTTTTTTGCCCGGGTCTAGTCCGAATCTGCCTTAATTTTTTCCTACTATTGTTTTGCTACAATTTTACTATTATATTACTATTATTTTGTTGTTATTGTTTAGATATTGTATAACTATTATTTTATTGTTAATTTTGTCACTATTTTTGAGGCATTTGCTTGTTAAGTTGCAATTATCTTAGTGTTATTTTAATATATTTTCAGTTTTCTAGGAACATTTATTTTTAACTTTTTAGTGTATTTGATGTATTATATTTTTAAAATTTGTTCTATATAAAAAATAATAATCTAAGAAATTTTAATACGAGCGGGCCAGGTTGGGCTCGAGTTTAGCATTTTTTATCTAGACAGGACTTGTGCAAAATTTTAGACCCATTTTTCAGGATTGAGCTGAGGCCAACCTAAAAAACGAGCCTAAAATTTGTCTTCAACCTGGCCCAGCCCAACTCATGATCAGATCTAATACCAACTCAATTAAGGGTTGAAATAATGTAAATGAGTTTGTTACTTGAGAAACATTTTGGTTCGATCGAAATGCCAAAACCAAAAAGATTATTCTTAAGAACTCATAAAGCCCTTATAGGAAAATCTTGCAATTATCTCACTAGCAATTTCAATTTACTATTTAACTACCAATGGAATCTTCAACCAACATACAAATACTAGTTTATATAACCTTCTGCTAATGTTTTTTTATCAGTCTTATACTAAAGATGGAGTAACCCCAAAACCAACACAAAATCATACATAAATGTGAATATTCTACAAACATAATTATATATCAAAAGATTTTATAACTTTTCTATTAGTGCTTTACCTTAAAGAGAAATTTAGAACTTCTTGTATACAAACAAATAGTGCTAATTTCATCAAATTACATGACTAAACTTCTATTTATGCTAATTCATTGAGTAATTTTAATGTAAAAAATGACCCACTTAACATTTGTTGTACTTTTTTCAATTTCACACGTTGGGATTTTTTTGACTTGAATAGTGTCTTCAATTCAAGATTAAAGGAAGAGGAAGATAAATGGATAAGACAAATAGATAAATATGTAGAATAGATTTAATATTAATATATAAAATATTTTTTAATCTTCTCTTGTTCTAGTTTCCTTTTTTATTCTCTTAGACACTATTATTCAAATTTTGGTTTTCTTTCTTTTTCTTCTTTTTCTTTTAATCTTTTTTGCGGTGATTCTTGTTGGAAATATATTACTGCAAAACAAAACCATTAACGCTAACAGGAAACCAACCTGAGTGTAAATAAAATAGGAATCATTGTGTCGTGGAAGAACCACTGCCTTAGAAGCAAATTCGCCCTAATTGGTGTAATTGTGTAGTGAACGTTGCCTCCCAGGGTTAACTGAACACCCAATACCCAGCCAGGACACCAGGCCGAATACTGAGATACCACACCACCATCTCATGTCAATTTCATTGTAATTATTAAAGTTGAAATACATGTAGTTTCGTTTTACTTTAATTATTCAAGCATTTATGAGAATATCAAGTCATGCAACTTTAGTTTGGCGTTTAATCATACTAACATATGACAAACAAACATAAAATGTACATATATCGAGCATTGGGACCACCTAGCAAATTTTTCCATAAATGTTACATAGGTATTGATACCGCCTCTATGGTATCGATATTTTCTTTAAGTGACATAGATACTACCTGGAAAATCGGTACCAAATTAGCATACTGTTTCTCGCCAAATTTTGAAACATTGGAAAATATCGGTACCTTTCACAAGGTATTGATAATTACAGCACGAGTATCGATACTCGGGCGAAGGTATCGATATCAATCTCTATTTTGACTTCCTACACGTTTCAAACACAGAGGTATTGATTTTAAAACCCGTTATCAGTACCTTTGCTAGACCTAAAAAATGCAGCATATATAAGTAATTAACCCATTCCAATTTAGTTCCTAAACATCATGCATCAATTACTTTGACAAATAATCATTCAATGGCTTAATTAACAAGTTAATATCATAAAATGGTGTTTGAGCAAGTAACATCAATCCGTCCTCAAGTTCAAGAACTTAAGCATAATAATAACATGTAATCCTGATAAACCGAACCAAAAACCAGCAAAATGTCTAGAAGTTAACATGACTATAAACAAGTCTACCACATTGCCTTTTTCCCCAAAACGTAAATAAATATAGGACACCTATGAAAATAATAAATAGACTTGCTTAGATCACCTCTCGGAAACCACACCGCTCATACTGGCACACAACTAATCTACAATGGTTAAAGAAGGGAGTGGGTGAGCTTAACAAGCTCAGTGAATGCCCAGAACAACTACCATGCAAACAGTTCATCAAGTATTAACGAAATAACCATATAGCTAACCTTTAACAGTTCTAACTTTAGTGCCATAATGTACTTGCATTATTATTAGTTCTTTTACATGGTAAACATATTCACTTTTAAGCATATATTCTGTTACACATATAATCACCTAACATTCAAACATATATCACAATATTCAAAAATAGTTTTATAGATAAATTGCATAATGGTCACATACTCATTTAGGCATACATCATGTTACACATATATATATTTTAAGATAATTTGGCACTTAAGCTATGAAACATAAAAGTGAGCTCTATCATCACTCATCGGATACGTGAATCTCCAACACACGAAACATAGACTCATAAAGTCAAACATGTCCCAAAAGTGAAGCATAAAGCTAACACTCTCCTTATTTCCTCTTACATGTCCCATTTAATGGAGCTTAGCTTACATTCCCTTATCCCTCCAACATGTCCCAGGGCCTCAACACCCAAAATCACTGTACATATAGGTGAGTACTCAAAATCCTATTGCATGCCAACTATATCTAACTGTTTCAAAATCACAAAGCCAAAATATCCGAAGCCAAACACATATCACTTACCGATTATCCGTGCACAATCACTGCATATTTGCATCTTTAGCAAAACACTGTCACTAACATTTAACATGTACATATTTGCACTTTCACAATAGTTATCATAACCATATATCACATGTTATAGCATCTCATCTCAATTCACATATTCACAAACACATAAGCACTTTATTCACAAGATAACATAGGTATGAGAAAGCTTACACTCTAAATTTCGAGTAGGGGTTTAGGCTACTACTAAATTCTCAAATAATGCATTGAACCATGTCCACAAGTAATTATTCCAAACACTCACCAATTATGCTTTCGCCAAAAACCCGAAAGCTCAAACTAGCTTTTCCTTACCTTTATCTCTACTCGTAGATGGTTCTATAGAATCCAAAACTTCAACACAAAAAATTCACATTAATACATCCAAAAATTAGTGAAGGACTCATTACAAGCATACAAAGCATAAGTCTAAACTAAGTTCTCATGTAACGAAACTTATAACATAGCAAACTTTAAATTCGAATATCTCGATCTATACTTAATCTTTTCACCTAAAACCAATTCTGTTCATCTTATAATTCACCTACGACTAATTCCCGACCTTTAAACTATAATAAAATACTCAGTTCATAGTATCAACTTTTTTAACATGTTTTATGGCTATTTTCTAAAAATTATTAAAACTTAAGAATTCTTTAACGAAAATTCAAGGTAAGTTTAGAAACCTTCTAATCATGTTAAAACAAGTTGAAAAATACTTTAAAACCATGTTTTTATGCAAAATCCCAAAATCCATCATTAACGACCCAATTTTCAGCTTTTATTCAAAACATGCAATTTAATGGCTAAAAATTTCGTTTAAAAGACTAGATAATATTAAAAACTAAAAGAAAGATGAATGGTTAAATTTGTTGATGAAAAATTGAGTGTTTGATCAAAAACCTAAAAAACTCGAAAGCTTGACAATAAAGTCTCAACTATGGTGTTTTTGGGTGCTTTCTTGAAATTCTATGAAGGTTTAATGCTATGAGGATGAAGGAAATCAATGGAATTAAGGTTTACAAACAAAAAGTGAAAGAGAAGATCTTGGGGAGTAAGGGACGACACAACCAAAAGGGTGGAGAAAACTTATGTGGGTGTTGTGAATATAAAGAGGGAAAATATGGTGAAAGTTAAATTTTGGTTTAATTGCCTATTCAAAACTCACAATTTTGACTCTTTTACAAATCAGTCCAATTTTCAAAATTAAAGGTATTTAAAACTCATTTTTATAAATTGATTTAATTTTCCAAAAATCATACTTGAAAACATTATCGGTATGCCATGTCACAAAATTTCGAACACTTTAAGGCTAAAATTCCTAAATTACCCCTAAAACTCTTAAGCCCTATTTTGGGGTTTGACATTAACACAGTACTTCAATATTCATACACCCGAATAAATAAGGTGGAAAAAAATTGGCATTACTCTTCTCGAAAGAATTGAAACTGAAAAATAAAGGTAGTTGATCAAAAATCTAATCGAAAAAATAACTGAAAGAAATCGGTGAAACCACACTAGGTTCAATTCCCAAGAAAGATTGAAAGGGTCACAGACGATCCCACTTAAAACTCAATCTCCTAGATAGAATTTTCCTGTTGTGTAATTTTGCAAAACACCAAAATTTAGAGAATAGAGAGAAGTTGTTTTTCTCTTGTTGTGTTCTGAGAAAAATGAGGAGAATGACCTCCTATTTATACAGTTTTTTGAATGGAAAAATGGTAAAAGAACAGTTTAACTTTCCAAAAATAGTAGAGGATTTTTCTCAACTGAAAATATTTTCTGCAACAGTCAGAGGATTTTCCGCAACTAAAAATATTCTTTTGCATGACCAACATTCCCCCACTAATGCAAAAGAATTAAATTTTTTTGTAAACATGAGAAAAAGCAAAACATGAGAAGAGCAATAGCGAAATTAGTCGCTTAAGCACTAGTATCTTGTGGATTTGAACTAGTACATAGTGAAATGAGTGATTCTTCTCTTTAACAAGTGAACAAATCTTGAACTTGTTAAGATAAGGGTTAACTCATGGCACACAACTAATCTTAGAACCAATTGATGTTCCATGATAGATTAACAAGTTTTAGCCAATACAACTCAGGATGTTGGTAAGTGCTCTAGAAAGATGGCCTAATATCTTTCATAGGAGGTGGCTAGTTCTTCAATCTTACATAGGTGATTTCATCAAGTCTATCTCAACATAGACCACCCGAATAAGGACTATGAAATCATTAAGAGCATTTTATTAAGCTTATCCTCCCAAATTTAAGTTCAGTGAATTCATCTAGTTCGTCTCAATAGGACCACCCAAACTCTGGGATATGAACTCATTAAGAGTAATAAACTCAACCTCACATGCCAGTGAATTCATCAAGTCCGTCTTAATAGGACCACCCAAATCCTAGGATATGAATTCATTGAGAGTGAAAACTCAACCTTATGCATGTATACCATTCGTCCTAGGGATAGGTAGAATGTACACTATGAGCCTTTCCATGGTTTCATTTGACCACATTGAACTTAGAGAACTAAGTTGGGTATCCACCATGAATTCCTCAACATTGGGCTTAAGACCCATCCCCCTCGACGAATCAAGAACCATTTTCCTACTGAACACCCATATGGTTTGTGGATCAGCTAGGATCTTTTCAGACCTCACATACTTCAAAGCAAATACTCCATTCTCAAATGAAGAAATCTTCACGAATAGATTCCTAAGCCATTCGGCCTCTTTTCCGGCTGTCAAGAGTTATAAACTCATATTTCATCGTGGAGTGAGTAATACACATCTGTTTAATAGACTTCCAAGAAATAGTTGTTCCACCCAAGGTGAAGACATACCTAATTGTAAAGCTAACTTTATCAGTTACCTAGTTTGCGTCACAGCATCCCTCTAGGACTACAGCGTATCCGAGAAATTTCAACTTCCAAGTTATTGTATTTTAATTTCAATCAAGACCATTTGGGGAAAGCTCAACCTTGATAACTAAATTACAGACTTGACACACCCCCACTTACTACGTTGATGCCCTCAACAACATGAAGTCTCACTTTTAGTAACCTTGTTGCATCGAGTTGGCATTTTAGTCTCGAGTCCATCTTGGGCCTTCAAGGCCTAAGGTTATGATCCATTGAACGCGCATCAAACATAAACTCGAACTTGGTCTCATCTCAATCGTTGATGCATTCTTGTCTATGCCCATTCCTCCACCAAACAATCAGAGTCAATGCAACAACACATAATTATTAGGTTACGACCTTGAGGAACTCTTAACGGTATGACTCTTTATCAACTGAATATTATCATGTCTTTGATACTTAAAAGGCATCCCTCTGGATGTGGCATCAATTGCGCTCTTGTGGCATCTCGTTGGATGTGTCCCTCTGGACGTGGTTTATGTCAAATGTCCCTTACGAAACCAAAAGTTCTCAACATGAGAATTCCAGACACATTGACCATCCCCAACTTAAGCCTTCTTGGCCTCTCCATTATCACCCCATTGGGTGTGACCATCTTGGCCAACCGCAACACATGTGGCACCACCAAACTAGGTCGATCTCAATCTCAATTTCAAACTTTAATGTTCATTCATGCAAACTTGTAGGTTGCTTGAACAAGACATCCCCCACTAGTTCTCTTGTTCAAGCTCTCAGACTCGATAATCCTCCACTCTACTTTGGTTAAAAACTCGGTAACGCTTGGACTAGCTACACAAATCTCATGTATTAATAGCTTATCATAGATAAGAGCATCGTAAGCCCTATCCCAAACACAAGGATGCAGCTATCCGCTCATGGTTCTTTGACCAACTCAAACTCAAGGGACCTCTAACCAACTCAAATAGGAGGATAATTCTCATCAGTGCACTCGAACCATTTCCTCTTGCATTGACAACAATGTCCATGTCAATCGAGCAAAGACTCAATCGACTCAATCTCGCAAGGCCTTCCAAGCCCATTTTGATCGTAATGGCCCATTGGCCAACACAAATGGAGCTTGAAACCGCTCCAATGCTACTTAGGCATAATCTTGCACTACTCAAGTGCCCTCAAACCGATTGCCTCAATAAGACACTACACTTGCTCCATCAATCCTTAAGTGTAATACTCTAGTTCATTACTTGTAGGAGCCTTCATTAGTTTTAGTAGTGGGAAATAGAAATGATTCTCACATTTAAACAATAGTATAATTTGCTTCTAAATTGTTGGAAATATATTATTGCAAAACAAAACCATTGCCATTGACAGGAAACCAAACTGAGTGTAAATAAAATAGGAATCACTATGTCATGGAAGAACCACTGGCTTAGAAACAAATTCACCCTAATCAGTGTAATTGTGTAGTGGACGTTGCCCCCCAAGGTTAACACAATACTTCAATATTCGTACACTTGAATAAAAAAGGTGGAACACAACTGGCATTGCTCTTCTCGAAAGAATGGAAACCGAAAAACAAAGGCAGTTGATCAAATATTTGATTGGAAAATAAACTGAAAGAAACCGGTGAAACCATACTAGGTTCAATTCCTAAGAAAGATTGGAGGGGTCACAGACAATCCTGCTTAAAACCTAATCTCCTAGGCAGAATTTCCCTCTCGTGTAATTTTGTAGAACACCAAAATTTAGAGAACAGAGAGAAGTTGGTTTTCTCTTGTTGTATTTTGTGAAAAATGAGGAGAATGACCTCCTATTTATACAATTTTCTGAAGGACATGGTAAAATAATAGTTTCAGTTTCCAAAACTAGCAGATGATTTTCCTTAACTGAAAATATTCTAAAAATATTTTCTGCACTAGTCAGAGAATTTTCTGCAACTCAAAATGTTCTAAAAATATTGTTTTGCATTACTAACAATTCTCATGTACAATGAGATTCGCAAGGCACTATTGAGTGAAAATATGTACATAATAACAATTCACTCTACTTTGAAATATGTATGTAGTCTGCTTGCTTTTTCATAAAGTTATGTGCATCATGACAATAGTATTATTTAAAGTTATTTTAGTATAGCTTTCGTAATATTTTAGGACTAAATTTTAGTATTTAGGTTAGTTTTTGTTTAATTTTATAGTTTTTTTAGATTAATTATATTTTATTTGAATTGTGTTCAATTTTAATAATTTTTAGAGTTAGTTCGGCTTTACTTCTATTTTTTCTTCATTATAGGAATCAAATGAAGAATGAAAGACTAATAGCATAGAGCAAAAAATAGCGAAGAGAAGCCTTCCGCTACATCAAATCTAATTCAGTACAATGGAGCATGTTCTTCAATCCATAATTTTTTACAACAAGCAGTCTGCTCCATTGCAAATTTTGTATTCGATGCAGGAGCGCAATAAAAACCTTAAAAATAAGGGTGGTGAATTTTAAAAAAGTAAAAGAGACGACAAAGAGGAGGAAACCACTTCGAGGTAGAAGAAAAACTCTCTCATACCAAGGGAAACTTCAAACTTGCAAATACAAGAATAAAATGATATTCAAGGAGCTTAGCATAAATTCTTTAACTATTCTCTCTAGATTATTTTTTTTTACTTTTTATTGATACAATTTTATGAATCTTTTTTTGTGTGTGTTGTTTTCTCAACTCAGTATGAACTAAACTCTATTTTCTTGAAACAATGATAGATAATATATCTTAGTTAATTAATTATTTTTCATTTTAATTGTTTTTATCTTTGTTAATTATTTGTTCAGTCTTATGTTTATTTAATCTATTTACCTAATCAAGTTATATTAATTTGATAACACTGATTTGTCTTGGAAAAAAAATTAGAGTTGAGATCTAGATTGAATAGATTAAGATTAACTTTAGTAGCACTGATGAATACGTTAATTTGTGGCTGGGATATAAAAAATATACCTAATGCATTCATGAATCCGATAGGTTTGTTCTTTGTGACTTCACCTGACTTGCCTAGCATAGAAATATAACTAGTGGGGAAGAGAAATTAACTTAGATATATACTAGAAGGGTCTAGTTAATGTCATTGAATCCTAATTTAGTAATTACATAAATTAAACAATTGAATGAAAGATAATTGATTAATTAGATTAAGTGAAGTTAGAATTCCAAGTCTCTAAATTGATTGAGAAACTAGGATTTTCATACCTATCAAATGGCCGAATGTTAAATGAAAACCCTTGAAGCTTTCATCCAAATTCGGCTATGGTCGACGGTGGTGAATGGAAAAGACGATGGAATCCCACTAACTTTACTTATTTATACTTTAATTAGTTGTTAATTAACTTAGTTTAATTAATTAATCACGGCTTAATTAACTTAAACTAGCCTTTAATCACACTTTGTGGAGTTGTCATCATCTTCCACTATCACCTATTTGAAAATGGTTTAATTACCATTTTGAAAATTTGGTTAATTCCTATTTAATTCCTTAAGCCTTTTCTTAATTAAAACTTAATAGCAATTAGATTTTTACAATTTAGTCCCTAAGCCTTAATTAACTATTTTATCGGATAAATTACTCGATCATTCTTCAACATATTTCTACATTAACTCCATAAATATTCCTATTTTATATTTACAATATCGTTTTATGAAAATGGGATTGCAAAATCGTATTTTTTGGTACCACTGAAAATTGGGTCACTATAAAATTGTGAAAAAATTTTGTGGTTTCAAGGTCGACTGTGTGTACTTGATAGTGACGAATTGAAGCAAAACATACTTTGAGAAGCTCATTGTAGCTCATTTTCTATGCATCCGAGGAATTATAAAATGTACCATGATTTGAAGCTTTTTTATTGGTGGAAGAGAATGAAAAAAGATATAGCAAATTATGTCTCGAAGTGTTTAATTTGTCAACAGGGGAAAGCAAAACATCAAGTTCCATCGGAATTGTTACAACCTATAACAATACCCGAATGGAAGTGGGAGAGAAATACAATGGGTTTTGTGGTTGGTTTACCACTCACACCAAAGAAGAAAGATGTAATTTGGGTGGTTGTAGATAGATTTTGGGAGAAGTTACATAAAGCTTTGGGCACCCAATTGAATTATAGTATTGCATTTCATCCAGAAATTGATGGTCAATCCGAGCGAGTAATTCAAATTTTTGAAGACATATTAAGAAGTTGCTTTATTGAATTTGAAGGAAGTTGGCAAAGATATTTGTCATTTATAGAGTTCACATATAAAAATAGTTATCAATCTAGTATTAAAATAGAACCATACGAGGTGTTGCATGGAAAGAAGTTAAAACCCTTGTTTATTGGACAGAATTGAGGGGAAATAAGCAAGTAGGGTCGGATTTGATCAGAGAAACAAAAGAAAAAGTGAAGTTAATTAGAGATCGATTGAAAGCAGCTTATGATAGACCAAAATCCTATGTTGATCTTAAAAGGAAAGATATTGAATATAGCATGGGAGAAAAAAATAATTTTGAAAGTGTCTCTATGGAAAAAATTTGTTCGTTTTGGAAAGAAGAGAAAGTTGAATCCAAGGTTCATAGGACTATATGAGATTTTAGAATGTATCAGTCCAATGGCATATTAATTAGCTTTACCACCAAAATTGGATAGAATTTATAATTTTTTTCATGTTTCAATGTTGCGAAGATGTTGATATGCTCCATCATATGTGGTTACACCAGAAGCTATTGAAATTCAGCTGGATTTGACATATAAAGAAGAAACAATTAACATTCTCACTCTAAAAGTAAAAGAATGAAGAAATAAGTAGATTCCTTTAGTGAAAATATTATGGAGACATCATAATGTGGAAGAGGCAACATGAGAATGTAAGGAAATAATGAAGCAATAATATCTGACAGTTATTTGAGTCAGGTAAATTTTGAGGATGAAACTTTATTTTAAGGGGGGATGTAACATCCCTAACACCCCTTGAAATGAGAACAATATCATTTCGGAGCTTGCACGTGTTAGAATTTTTGTAGTAGATAAAATAGAGATTATTAATTTTAATGAAGAAGGTAGTTGGATATCATAGAAAATTGGAAAGGCTTTTGAATAGATAAAAATTAATTTGAGGCATTGACTAAATCATAATAGTGTGAAAAGTGTTGGGAAAAGTGTGAAAATTAAAAATAAGAAATGATTAGATTAGATGGATGGATGGGAAAAAGAGGCAGGACTAGAAGTACACTTTAACTAAGAAAATACAATAAAATGTGGATAATATTGAAAGTAAATAGGAACCACTTGATGTGTATGATGAGTTTAGGTTTTTTTTATTAAATATTATTAAAAATTTAAAATAATAAATCAAATATATTTTAATATAGAAATATGTAGCAAAATCTTTCCAACATCATATAAATCTTTTCCTTCTCACGTCACTCCCATCTCCTTTCTTTACCAACTTTCATTTTCTTTCATTTTAGTCCCTTTTCTACCATTTTCATCCTTTTCAAGCTTAAATTTTCAAATTTTTTCCATAGAGTTTTAGTGAAATCAATAGAACAACCTCATGACAAGCTAAGTTTCTTGTGAATTTAGCTATAATACATAATTGAGGAGAGAGAAAAAAGAAGTTAGGGATTTGAGTAAAGGTTTGAGGTAAGGATGATGAAGCTTTCTTAAAGGATTCCATGTTTACTTCTTTAAAAAGCATAAAAATAATATGATCATTATTTTGATATTAAATCTTGAGTATGTGTGTTTTCTTGATGAAGAGAATGAGAAGAGAGGTAAACAAGTGCTTAATAAGGGGAATGAAGTAACAAAAGAGTGAAGGAAGAAAAAAAAAACTCATTCCAAGCATTTGATAGTAAGTACTTCAAGAATTTTACTTTACCTAATTAAAACATAAGTGAAAATTTGTTAAATTGGTTTTATTAATATTTATGAGATTTATTTATATAAGAAAATGTTAATGTGTATTATGGAATTTATTTGAAAGTAAAGATGACTTCTTAAAATATACTGAATAGCTTATGTGTAGTGAATTTGAAGAAAAATGACTAAATTGCAAAGTGTATAAAAGTTAGATAAGTGAAATAGATAACTAGATAAACTCTTAAGTGAAGTGTTAAATAATGATAAAATAAATGTTAAGTGATATTTGATGATTATTGACTTTTTGTAGATAAGGACTAAATCGTAAAAAGAGTAAAATTTAAATTGCCTTTAGTTGTTGAGAGAATGTAATGAAATTAAATATTTAAATGCCCATGAATAACACTAGTAGGTAAGCGACTTATGAATGGTAAGCTTGAGAGTTCACTATAGATATTTTTAAATTAATTTCATGTATTATAACATTAATTCATAAGTTGCACTGGTTAAATTTATAATGAAAAGTTTAATTCTTGATGTACTTACTAAGCTTTCTTGAGCTTAACTCGTTATTTTTCTAACGCATAGGTGAAGATTAGATTTAAAGTTCTAAAGTGAAGGTCAACCTCTACTCATCTCATCATATACCGAAGCTTGGAAGAGAGTATGGTTTTGAATTTTGGTAGTAGTTTATGGCATGTACATAAGTTTAAACCAAATAGGTGTGTGGCTAAATTCTAATGGAACCTTTTGATGGATTTTCATCACCTCGTTAATTTTGTAAACTTGTTAAATTTTGATTAAGTTAGATGTGGAAATATATGAGGTTTGATGGAGATTTATGTTTTATGACGTTTAGAAATGATTTGGAATGGTTTATGATAGTGGAGATTTGGTTTTAAACGTTTCAGACAAGTTTTGGGCAATCTGACTCTAGTGTCGCAACATCCAATCCTCAGTGTCGCGACATTGAAGTCAATGGGGTAATCTGTTTGCAGTGTCGCAACATTCATTTGTGTCCTGACGCCTACTTTCTAGTGTCGCAGCATTAGCCCTATTTACCCTTTTTTTATCCAAATAAGCCCTGATTGGTCCCTGTTTGTAACCAAACTTTAAAGAAGGCCTAAAAATGACTCGAACAACTCCAAAAGAGCCTAATTATGTTAAAATAAAGTTTTAAATTTGATGATCGAGTTGAGTAGCTTTTGTGTCCAAATGTGACATCCTTTGCTCATGATTTATAGGTTCACTTCGAGTAAGGGGTGTTACATTTGTTTTGGTAACAAAGCCTAGGATTTCTAATTCTCGAGTCAGAAATGATTCTAGAAGTACATGCCATATAGGACACATTATAAAGCTTATTGTTAGTTTCATTTTTACTCTTTGTTTTCAGTAAAAAGAGAAAGAGGTTGGGCCATTGGTGGACTGGTTTCATGCATCACCAATGTGGAAGAGTCTTCTAGGGATTTAGTGTGACGATGACGAGAGTAAGATGTAATTATTATTAGTTAATCAAGGTAGTACATCTATGATAGTTTTATACACTACCAATATAGCAGTAATTGTTAGTTTGTATCTCTCCTCCATAGGCTATTCATGAAGGACGATTAGTGAAACGGTTTGATTAAAATATTTTATTTTCCAATAGTGTTTTACTTTTGATAGGTATATGAATAGAAGTAGAAGAACAATGTGAGCAGGTGGTTCCAATTGCAATTTCCAACTTGGTTTTGCACGATCTTGTGCATTTTCCTCTTTGTAATAACTCTCTTTATTTAATGGATTGTGTTGTCATTATGGTTTGATACCCCACTAGCTCGTAAGTTTCGTGGCAGTTTTGGTTATTAATGAAATTATTATTTTATCTAAAAAATAAGGATAAATCTCAAAATTATATATTCACTTTGATTCAATGTGCAATTTGATACATGAATTTTGATTTGGTACGATTATACATATGAAACTTTGATCGTAATTCAAATGAATACATGAAAGTTAAATTTTGATTCAATCATACACATTTAAAAAAAATAAATACATCAATTATTTTTATATTAGATAAATATAATTGTTTGTGTATGTAATATATAAACAAAAACGATGCTATATCAATAATTGTGTTAATAATGTATCAGAATTTGACCAAATCAAAATTTCAAAATATAAAATTGCTTAAGTTTCAAATACGTGTATAAAATTACACATTAAAGCAAAACTCATATATAATTTTAAAATTTATCCAAAAAAAAAAATTATAATTTTTAATCATACTCATCATTAACATGTCACTCAATATAAAACATCTTAAAATTCACATGAGCACTAAACCACAAAATGGATGAAATTTTTATTAAATGGATTATTTTATTTCCCTTTGTAACTAGAGGGATCATTTTACTATTTTTTAAGTAGAAAAAACAAATTCAAAATATAGTAGCATAAGTAATAAAAGTTGAATCGACTGCCAACTAAATGATTTAATTAATAAGTACCAACAAAAATATACAGGAAGTAAGATTGCAGGGAAGAAGACCATGAAAGATGAAGCGAGGGTTTTAAACTAAAATCACACCTTTTATATATAACATTAGACCTATTGTTGTTTTTGTATCATATTCTGTCATGATTGAATTTTTTTTTCATAGTTTAAGACAAAGAACACAACGAATTTTCAAGAGAGAGGCAATTTTATTTAAGAGAAAGTAGCTACAACACAGTAGAGGACCCCAATTACGTATTACCACTAGACTAGACTAGACCAGACTAGACTAGACTAGAAAGCCATGAAATCTCCCTCAATACAATAATGACTTTTAATATGATGGCCTAATATAATAACCTGAAGCTAAACTTAGACTTGAATTTCTACGTGCCATCTGTACATCTCCTCCGATGGCACTGGCAATGTAAGTGTCACCAATCCGGTGGCTGAGTCATAGTTGAAGTGAGTGTCGACATTGTCCACACAGCACTTCAACGGACGCTGAGATGAGTATGCACCAAACCTCCCACAACCCCGGACTTTGAGACTGATCGTTGCTGTTGGATTCCGGTTGTTGCTGAGTGAAGTTGTCAACTCCGAGGAAACCTCGCCATCAAAGAACTGCAGTTTCTCATCGGATGTCATTTGTACTTCGAACTTCTCAACGGCACCGCTGCTGTTGAACATGTCAAGAAGGCCTATTGGTGCAAATGAAATGGTGTTGGAAATTTCCTGCACGTAGGAAAAAGGCATTCAATAAGCCACCATAGTAAAATTACAAAAAAGTAGCCTAAAAGGAAGGAAAGAAACTAACCTTCACGGGACAGAAGTGGAATAGTTCATACTCGAGAACCTTAAGTGTTACCGGCACTGAAGCACCTTTAGGTAACCGTACCAGCTCTCCTGAAACTCAAAAAGGCATTTTTTTAACATTTTACATCAAAATAAATCCAATTGGCACTCATCACCTGACATCTAAGCAGACAAAACGTACCTGATCTATGAGCATAAACCACACTCTCCCCATTCCAGTCCGCACCGGCAACCTGAGCGATCGAATCAACATCGTTGGCACAAACAGAACCTGTAAGTGTACCAGGTGATGCATCATGAATTCGGGTTTTCTTGGTGACCTTGCACCAACCAGCACCTTGGCAGTTGAAAACACCCACCACACCGGAACGCTTGTTTACATTCCAAATCTTGAGTAAGCTGCAAAATAGGATTCTCTGTGGGTAAAACTGCACGATAAAAGATTATGATGTGCAGCAAGCAATGAGAAAGGATGCTACAGACCTAATCCCGTCTCTAGCCGGATCAGCGAAAAGACAGTCAACGGTGGGCCTGCCAGGCAATTGGGTGCGGAGAACTGATCCATCAGGAAGGACCAGCTTCTTCAGGAGCTCGAAATTGTGGTTGCCAGGCTTATCACTGCATAAAACACGACGAATACAAAATGTGGGGTTAGAAGATTCCACAATCATTATGATTAGTAAAAATAAAAATCGACTTTAGCAAAACAATACCTGACATAGATAGCACATCCACCAACAGCACGAGCAGCAGCATGGTAATCTGCAGCTGGGTGTAAGCTCTGCAGACCAGTGATTAGTCATCAGTACCACATGAACCATCCCGTTTTGAACCTTTCATTACTGAATATGACAGTAACTTCAATTATCGTAGGAAATAAATAAGTTCAGTAATTTTGACTTACATGGAACATATCCCAATCAGGTTGCATAAATTCTCCGAGGAAAAGAGTGTTATAAGCCACTGAGGAAATGTGGATAGTGTGTGAAGCTGGGTCACGAGGATAAAAGTCATCAGAAGCTCTAACAACAGCAGTCTGCTTGGTGCTGTAGATTCCATCAGTGTTATGGCACATGCATGCTATGCATCCATTGTCCGGGAAGTTTCGGGAAATTGAAGCTTCAAGGGCCTGAACATAACTGCGGGTAAGAGATACTCTACCACCGTGTCCAGCACCAAGTGTCTCAATGATGTTTTGCACATCAACCTTCACACCATCAACTCCACATGAAGCCAGGTAGGCATGAAGCTCATTGTAGAAGTTGAAAACCTTCTTCGGATGCACCAAACCAAGGCCATGAACAGCAAGGCTGTCCATAACTATATCCGGCTGGTTGCCCATCACACCTGGGGACTGAACAGGATATGCCAATGCTGTATCATAATGTTCCATACCAGCAGCTGCAGGTTTGACTCCACCCCAATAGCCAGCCAAAGCATGCCACACATACACATTCCTATGCCAAAAAGTAGAGCCAAAACGTCATTTGAAATAGAAATAAACATTATGCAGAGACTAACTGAAGAATGCAAACTATCAAAAATAAGATCAATCGTATATCACATATAAATGGAAGGATTTAGGGTCAAATTGGCACGGTTTTATGTTTTCATGTCTATGATGAAAAAATGTGTAGTCCAATGTGCGCCAAGTCCAACTTTGACATTTTCTTTCTAGCTGAGAGTGTTACAGTGTGGATTTGCAAAGTGTGTTCTTAAACCAGAATATAGATCCACTTTGTCATTGCAGTTCTAGAGTAAAACAAAACAAGCTTAGAACTGTGGCTAGTAATAAGAAAATCTAAAGTTGGCTAAAAAGTAGGATCTATAAAAATTGGTCAATTAATCATAATGTAAATGATTGTCTTTTTGCTCTCATAAGGGCGTCATATCAGAATGCACCACAACCAACTGATAAACACAAAGAACCTGAATAACATGGACTGCTTACTTCACATTATGATGCTGCTTGGCCTCGTCTACAACATGTTTTAGGCCAGAGATCTGTTCATTGTTTTGGTCATTCTTTTTGAACTTTGCGTTCTCTTTAATCCCAGTCAACCTACTCGCAAACCTGCAAGAAATAATTGGGCATCATATCTATATCCAACTTTAGTAATAAATTGCTAAATGTGCAAGACCTTCATATAGAAAAAGAAATAATCAAATTAAGGTGGAACAGCTTAAATGTGATGGAAAAAGGAGACAAAAAATGCCATCTGTAGGTTGGTTTGAGTCCATCTGATTCACTCATGCATTGAAGTACTAAGTACTAAGACTGTGCTAAACTCCAAGAGCCTCGGCAGAGTTTTGGGGGGGTGTGTGTGTGAAAGAGAGAGAGAGACAGAGAGAGAGATCTTACTGCGCCCCTTCTTGTACAACACAATCACTCTCCTTGGGCTTACTTTCAATCTGCTGCCAACCATCATCTATGATCAAAAATCGAGGTGGAGTCCCTCCCTCTGATAGACTGCAATTAAAAGAAAAAGAATTTAGTGACGATCATCTTATTACCATCATAGCATTTTCTTTCCATCTATACAGCTAACCAATTGCTCACATTGCCATAATTTTCTACTACCTTTTGAGGCCTTCCTTAACACCCTCTGCAGTGACATCAGTGTAGAAAGCATCCCAGGTGCACCAGCCAAACCAATCAAGAAATGAAGGCAACTAACAACCAACATAAAAATGTTAGAAAGGATCCGTAAAGACAATCTTAGCTTTGTCACAAACCTAATTAGAAGTAAAATAAATTTTTTATAAAATAAAATAATTGGCAGGTGAGGTAAAAATTCTCGCAAGTAACCATACCTTCTTCTTCTCTCGATGAAGGAAAGTTTGCATGTGTTTCTCCAAAGCCCTGATTGGTTCATGAAAGTGCTCATTAATAAACCATAAGAAACAAAATACATTCAGGAAATCAAATATAAGTCTTGATATATTACTGTAATTTATAAATAGTTTCCAGAGAAAGAAATATGGATAACAACATCATAAGGAAAAAAAAAACAATGACTATGCATTAAGGACAAAAGAAAGAGAAAAAAAAAATTGCATGAAAAAAGCATCTCTACTCACTTTACAGCCTGGTTGATAACTTCAAATGGATTGGTCCCAGCATGCATGTAGACGAGGTAAAGACCTCGATTTGTTTCAACAGTGTTATCACCTGCAAAACCAAATCACACCGAAAAGAAGTCGTTTCGGTTCTTTCGAACTCCATCCTTTTCAACTTATTTTCTTCGCAAAAATGTTATATATGCCATTAATCTTGATTTATTGGGATGGCGGTCATCCATGGTTTCTCCACCGTGGTTGTTCACACTAATGACAACTCCACCCCATGATTGATGATTTCATATGGTTTGCTTCCTTCATTAATGGCCAAAAAGATGGGGCTGAAGGTTCGCCTTATGCAATTAAATGATAGACATATACAGAAAATGCCACATGCTTTTGAGTGCCATAAGCTACTCACCACTCTCAAGGCATATTTCAAGCTCATTCTTGTCATTGCCTTGAAGAACAGCACGGAACTGGCCTTCAAGGAGAGGGAGGAAAACAGTGTAGATTGTTGGGGCATTAGGATCATCTTCTTCCTTGCTCTCTACGAGCATAAATTGAGTCTCCAAAGGGACATCTTTCCCGCATGTTCCCATTCTCTGAGTCATCCACCATAGTTTGAAACGGAAACAGCACATAAACCGGAGGCCCCTGTTAGAGAAAAATAAGTACCAAGTCATGACTTTGGGTACTCCACCACACCACAATCATCCAGAACTTACAGGTTTTATAATCCTCAAGTATCACAAGTAAATGTCAGGAAAACAACAGTCCCAGCTAACAATTAGGAATAAGCAAAGCAATCGGATAAACCAAAGAACATGTACATTAAAAGTAATTTAAAATAGATTTAAGCGTGAAGTATGCTAATAAATATATTTGAATCAACATTTAAGAAATGTTCTTAAAGTCTAGACTCCTATTTACTGCATAGTCATATAATCCGATTCTTTCCAAGTTAACTAGGAAACAAATTAACCTAAATGAACCTTTTTCTAAAGGTGTAAACTGATCAAAAGCGTTCAAAAAATAAAGTAAAAGGATGATGTAGAATCTTAAGGCAACAATCAGTAACATAAGAAGCTTGATACTGTTAGTCATAAAAATAGGAACCAACCATATCTATTTCTTGACAACTAATAGTACTGTATAGCTAATGCTATCTGTTAAAAAAAAATTTAAATGAAAAAACGAAATTATAAAATGAAAATCCATTGATTTGCTAAATCTCAAACTCCCAATCCATAAATAAATTCTCACACAATGATGCAATCACCAAACAGAACATGATGAAATAACATCAATTGTAGTTAAGAAAAAGAAGGTACATGAAAGTCAAAATTGGAGGATAATAGTGTTTTCAAAAGAGAATGTGCTTACTCTAAAACACCTATTGGAAAGACATGAAGGCTTTTGCTATCCGAAGCAGTAGCACCTATAAAAGCACCAGCAACAAGCCCGACACCGGATCCTGGGGTCAAAACAATGTTTTCAGGCATCCCAGTGAGGATGGTCTTCCCATGAACCACAAGGTTCCCATCGTTGATGGAAATTCCTGGCGTGACAGTCATTTTTTATGATGAGCACCTGACAACTGTCAGACAACACAACAAACGACATCAATGACAACTCACAGAACAGATATATATATATATATATATATAACCCAAAAAAAAAAGCAAAAAGTTGAAAGATGTTTACATTAAGTTCAGAAACAGAGTTTCGATAAAAATAATTAAGAATTATACTAGATAAGAAAAACAAAAATTTAAAGACCACCTATTTGCAGAAGACGAATACAGCAAAATAAAAATGGGCAAGGGGTCGGGTCTAAAATTTTGACCTATGGGTTTAAAATATCTTGGAAAGTTTAGGCTTTTGTAAGGAACATTTCCAGTGCCATGAGATTTCCCTGAAGGGAGAAACCACCCCAATTGCTTCACTGATGTTGTGCTTAACATTTTCTCACCTATCCGCTGAATAATCATGGAATTTTGAACCCACCCAAAACTTATAAAGAATGAAAAAAAAATTCTGAAAAAGAAAAAATTGTTAAAATATTAAAAAGCATTTTTTATTTATCGAGACAGAAAACCAGCTCTGTTTTTTTTTTTTCTTTGTTTATTGGGACAAAATATTATGTCCATGAAGAAAAATCTGGAATGGTGAAGGTGTGAAGGAAAAAGAGAGCAACTGTTCAAATTTATTTATTTACCGTGATTTAAGCTACAGTTCGTCGCTAAATTGGGATTGTAAACTACTTTTTGGGGGTTTTTTTTTTTTTTTTGAAGGAATATACGAACTATTTTTTATTATCAAGTAACTTTCAGGTGGTTTACTTGAAGATCATCAACGGAAAAAAATAAATATGAAAAATAGAAGGCCGCCGGCGGACCACAATGATCTGTTCAGACTATAAACAAAGCTCCTCTTTTTATTAGAAAAATAAATAAATTCTTAATTTTCTACTTTAAAAAAATTGTTTTTTTTTTTAAGAAAAATAGAAAAGAAAAGAAAAAGTGTATACTTAGAGTTAGAGCAAGTTTGGACGGATACAATCGCAAAGCAGGTCCAATAATCTAAAAGATCTTCACGATTAATACAGCAGAAGAAAAAACATGAAAAAGAAAACACGAACTTTTTTCAGTTAAACAGAGGATTATAAAAAGTTGGCAAAATTTTAAACGACGATGAATTTTCAATTAAACAGATATTTATAAAAAAAATTTATCTGTCACCGTAAGAGCAAAATCATAATTCATAACCAAGTAATTCGAGGGATTTATCGTCGTTATCTTAACTCTTACGTAAATAAGATTTTATTGTTATAATTACGTTCTTCGTCAAGCGCAGATCTACTCCATACCATAATCCACAGTGATGGAAAGCAGAAGCTTAATAAATCGATCAAAATCTCAGAATTAACAAACAGGAAATTTTAAAAAAAATCAGATCATAAAAACTCCAAACCACGTCTCATTTCATGATCATGATCACCACGAAACCAGAAACAAATCGCAGAGAGGAAAAACAGTACTTAAAAAATTGAAATAAAGTAAAATACAATTTAAATAAAAAATCCATAAAACTTTCAAAATTAACAAACAAAAAGTTCTAAAAGATTTCAGATCATAGAAACTCCAAAATCCAAATCCAAATCACGTCTCATTTCATGATCACCACGGAACCAACAACAAGTCATCCAAAACGGAAACAAATGTTACTCTAAAAAGAGAATCCACCGTAAACCACTATTTAATTTCACAGTTGACGGCTGAGAACCCCCAAATGAACTCACCTATATCCGGCGAGGCTAGCTTAGGTCGTTAAGCAGCCAATAGGACTAAAAAGCTTGAAACACTCTTTACTCCAAAACTTGAAACAAAAGAAAACGAAAGAAACACTCAGCAGAAGCGCACTCCGACGAAGGGAATGCCTCTTCTTTAGAGAGAGGGAGAGAGAGCGAAACCACTAAAAATGGCTTTGTTTTCCTCTTTCAGACAACGAATGCGAGTAATGAGCGTGAAGAAGCTGGGTTTATATAGCAACAATTTCTGGGGGTTAAATATCGAGCAACTTCTATTAGGGGATCATTGGTGTACTGCCACGTGGAATTTTATATTTTATTATTGCTATTCTTTTAGAAATGTTTTGTTTTTGTTTTACAATTTTTTAATGAATAAAATAATAATAAACATATTAGATATTTTGGGTTAGGGTTTATTGCTAACTGTTACTGAGAAATCCGTGACTGAGTGACAGAAGGCATCTCTGAATTGTAAATTTAAACAGCGGTGGAAATGAAAGGGGGTTGTAATATCTATTAAAACATGAATTTGAATATTTGTGGATCCGTATGTTACTTGTTTTTGTTAATATTTTAATTTATTTCTATTTTTTTAATTTTTTCAATTTACTAATCAATTCAATCTTTCAAAGGATAATTTATTTAATTAATGCTATTAATGGTTACTTTCATAATACTAAAAACTAATTAAATACTAAAATAATATCCTAGTGACATTACTTACCAAAATAGAGTGAAATTAATAATACTGAGAGGTGGAGGGATAAGGGGTGGCAGCACCACCCTTTTTTTCTGCTCAATTATACATCCATCATTAGCCCATGAGACGTTTTACGGCGACACTAGTATACAGAAAAAGCTATTGAACAAAATACGGGTAAAAAGGGGTGGAGGGTGCTAAACTGGCGACACCAAGCTTGGAGGGCATATGACAGGCGACACCAAACCCTTATATATTTGAGTTGAACGGTTATAGTAATTTGTATGAAGTGTTGTAAAAATTTTTGTGTTTTGATTTGTTGCATTGTTATAGTGTTTTTTGTGTTTGGTTGAATGGTTGTAGCAGCTAACAGATAAGAAGAAAGAAAAGAAAAAATTTTTTGTAGAAGAGGAGAAAACAAAGAAGAAAAGTCAGAAAGATTTGTAAAGTTTGTACAATGATTAATTTTTGTTATTATAATTTTTATAGTAAAATCTTGTTTTGTTTTTGAAAAAAATATTGAGAAATTTAATTATGTTTAAATATTTTTACATATTTAATATTGAAAATGGATAATCAATTCTTTGTATGCGTTTATTTCGATGGAGTAATTTTAACAATAGTTGGTTTTATATTTGAATTTCACCAACAAATAGCTATGAAATTTAATAAAAATGTGTCGGTTGATAATATGAAAGAAAGGATCAGTTCAAAAATTATTAAACATCGTGCGAAGAGAATCTCGAAACTATTCTACAAAGTCTCAGTTTCGACAAATCCCATCAAATTCACCGAGATGGAATTTGTAGACTGATGGGTTTTGTAGACAATGAAGACATAGAGACAATGGTCACACTTTATTACCACAATCAGAGTGGCCACACTGAACAGGTTCAGTTGTTTGCTAAGTTAGCTGATGTGGAGCCAAATGAAGATTTCACTTCATTAAGTGAAGAACATGAAGTTTAAGATCCGTGTACGAAGGTTTTGAGAACGTCCGTTGGTAGGCGAACGACTGTACGCAGGTTTGACATCGATATTAATTCTCCACATGTGTTTGAGAACCTTAACCCAGGTCTCCGTTTACAAATACATTCGCCAGTAATTGAGACCGATGCAGATGGTGAAGATGGATGTGATAATAATAGTCCTTCTGATCACGAGGTTAAAGATTATAGTGATCCCGATTTAGACGAGGTCCCGGATGATATCGACGATGAAGGCACGAATGACGATAGAAATATTTACGCTTCTTCAACCAGGAACCCGAGTTAAGGTATTTTCATGCGCAATGATCCTAGGGCCCACATGTCGATTGTAAATCCCAGTGTGGCATATACATCTAAGTTTTCGGAGTACCCCGATATATTACCTGCCCACCGATTGGCTATAAATCTCAAATGTGAAGAGTTGTTTGTAGGCCAAAAATTTGCAACCAAGGAAGACTGTGTATTTTCCATTAAGCAGTATAGTATGAATGTGTCGGTTGATTATAAAGTCGTCGTGTCTAAACTGACATTGTATGTTGGAGAATGTTAGAGATCGATAGAAGGGTACAATTGGTGAGTACGAGCCGCATTTATTCAAATGTAGCAATATCAGGACATCTGAAAATTTGTTGGACCTCACACATGCAGTTCTACACATGACGCAAAATCATCTCAAACTTGATGTCAAAATTATTTGCAACTACATCACGCAAATGGTGAAGGACATGTTGACCATTCCTGTTTCGATACTGATTGCCAAAATGCAAGAACGATTCTAATACCGTATGTCATACCAAAAAGCATAGATAGTTAAACAGATGGTCATAGAGCAATTGTACGAAGATTGGGATGCATCGTACAATGAACTATAAGGGTGGATAATTGCTAAGCGAGAGTTCGTGGCACGGACTGTCATTGAGTTGTAGACACGATCTTATTGCAGCCTGGACAACCAACTTCAACCGAAAAGAATAATTTTCCACCAAATGTTCTAGACGTTCGATCCATGTGTGCAGACATTTCTCCACTGCAAGTGGCTTGTACATGTTGATGAAACCTAGCTATACGAAAAATATACGTAGATCCTATTTATTCTGGTTACTCAAGACAGAAACTAGAACTTGCTTCCAATAGCGTTTGTTATTGTGGAGTCAAAGAACATGGAATTATAGGAATTCTTCCTAACTAACTTGCGAACTTATGTTGTTAAGGACAATAATATTTGCATCATATCTGATAGATCGAATGGACTAATTGCCACAATTAGGCATTTCAATCTTCTATGGAGATCTGTTTACTACATCTGGCACATCACCTCTAACTGTAACCAAAACTACAATAATGTAAACTAGCAAAAACAAGTAGTGAACATGGGTAAATTTTAATTTCAACATATTTTTTAAATGTTCTGAATACTTCCACAAATTAATTCAAAAAGGTAACATGTCTTTTCGGAATACATACACAACATACGAGCTAGAACACCGTTTCAGGCAAAGGCTAACCAGGCTTAAGGGTCATATGCATAGTGAAACGAATACTCCTTTTTAGAGTGGTTGGGTATCATGGAGCCGTGACAGTGGGCTTAAAGTTTCGATGACGGGTCTCAATATGGTCATATGGCCACTAACTTGGCAAAGGCAGTTAACTCCATCTTAAAGCGAACATGACATATTTCAATTTCATCTGGTTTCTCAGCTACGTTCTACAGGCTGGCAACCTTGATGCCAAGAATAGGGCTGAAACAAGTAAACCAGATGGATGCGGGACATGTGTTTGTTGAGGAGGTCATGAAGGCAATGGATGCGAACCATCAAAGATCGATGATGATGAATGTAGAAGCATATTCTCAACAGTTAGAAACTTTTCAAACAGTGGAGTCCATCGATTGGCAGCCCGCTATCCCACCGAGGTCCTATGAAGTTGATCTCCGAAATAGACAATGCAATTGCGAAAATTTCCAAGCACTTCATTACTTTTGTATGCACATCGTTGCAGCTTGTTCTCATGCCTCGATCAATATTGAACAATATATCGATAAGGTGTACACTCTTGAATACAAATTGGGTATTTTAAGAAATGAATTCTCTGTCTTGCGTGATTTGTATACATGGAAAGTGCCTCCGCCAATTTTTAAGCTTGTCCTAGAGAAGGGGTTATGGAGGAAGCCAAAAGATCGCCCACAGGTCACCAGGATCCTTGGTGAAATGGACATGAGGGAGAAAATCGAACCCAAACTTTCTGGTGTGTACAGAACAACTGGTCCTAATCAGACTAAATACCTGCATCGAACCTGATGCGAGCGTGCCCAGCGAACCCCATCGGTCAAGTCTCCTCAGTAGAGCCTTGCATAGCTAGCAAGCTGATCCCAATTCGTTTCCAGCTCCACGAGCTTCGACCAGTTCAAATTCAGCTCATTTGAGCTCGAATCAGCTCAATACTTTAGTCTTTAATTATGCCTTGTTTAATTAAATGCATCTTTAGTTAATGTCATGCATTATTGATCTACATATTTTAATTATGGCATGCATTATGTGTTCTGGATTTAATAAAGCCATGCATTATGTAACTCCCATGTTAGTTTAAGTCAGTTTCATTAAATTAAGTCTTGCATTAAGTAACTCATTTGTTCATTTAGTTTGCATTTTAAAACCATGCATTTAAGCATCTTAGTTTAATAAATGAGTTGTTTGGCATTTATTCAACTCATCTTAGTTTAATTAATAAGTGTTTTTATTGAACTTTATTTAATAATCATTGCTCTTAATTAATCTAGTTCCTAGGATTATTTATTGATGCATGAGTTAAAGTTCATTTAATAATGCTTCTCTTAATTAAACTAGTTCTTTGGAATAAATGATGCATAAGTGTTAGTTCATTTATTTAAGTTAGTTGTTAATTTGTTTTAACCTTAATAATTGAATAAATGTGTCGGTTACATGTGTTAATTGCAGGTGACTTTTCAGCTCACATCCATTACATTTAAAGGTCATTATGCATTCAATAAGGTGACTTTTCAAGAGATTTGGTTACAAAGTAGGAGGGTTGTTATAAAGAAGGTTTATACATCATTTAAAGGAGGTTTAAGGAGCATTTTATCATCCAAATTAATTTTGGCAAAGAACCTTTCCACTACCAAATTGTTTTTGCCTTTTCAAAGGTTATTTCAAGTATTCAAACATCATTAAGAAGTGATTAAGAAGATGGTGTCCATTCTACCGACCTAGGGCTAACTCAAGAGTCATTTTTCAAGCACTTAAAGTCATTTATTCAGCTGAATTAAAGTGAATTCAAGGATGGAGTTATTTGGCTCAAGAATGTGAAAAGACTTGAGTTAAGTTTCAACTTTTAATTGGCACATTAAGTTGAATGTTTGTGATCATTCAGCTAGCCTATTTTAGCACTATAAATAGGTGAAATCAGCCTTTCTAAAGAGATCTTTTTGCTTAGTTTAAAACAGTATTGAACTTATATGAAATTTGTGAGATTTCTTTCTTTCATATTTCGTTGAAGAACTCATTGGCTTATCTAGGTCACTAGTGGCGTCAACCTGCCTTCTTTTTTATCCTGAACTTATCACTATCAAATAATGTGGCGTTCACCCTTATACCAAGGTTCCTACCTTGCTAAGTAGCGGGTCGAGGTTCTCCTATTCTCCATCCGACCACCTTGAAAACTTATAAGCGTTTGGGTCAATATTTTCTAATATTGGTTCGTGTTTGTTTTTGAGATCATTTCCATTCCATTCCATCCGTTCGTTTCATTATAATCGAACCATCAATTCACTTCACATCTGTTGTTTGTTATCTAATTACTATATTTATTTCCATCTTTTATTATTTTTCTATAACCAAACCTATATAAAATTCATATCTATAAACCCATCTTTAAACCCTTCTTACATAGCTTCTGCCATTATTCACTTAAAACATCCTTTGAACACCGAACGATACTTATTCGTAGACAATTGGGCAAACTCTCATACGACTCGACTCACCCCGAGGCAGATCGTATCATTTGGTATCAGAGCTACAAAAACGAGGAGTACGAGCATTCGAAATTACTCTCGGAATAGTCTGTGACTCATCAAATAAGTTTGAAAAAAAATTCCAAAAATAAAATAGAAAAAAATTCAGAAAAAAAGTTAAAAAAATTTAAAAATTCAAAAAAAAAATCGAATTTTTTTTTTTTGAAATTTGAACATTGTCTTACTTCTTCTCTATTTTTCGATCCTGAAACTTTTACCCTCTCATCCATTTCCATCCTTGACCTTTTTGCCACACTATACTCAAATTATTTTCTTTCTTGTAAGCCTACCCAGTTTTAAATCACATCATCCCTTGTTACCCATTTGAAACCGACCACTTAGACTAAGGTTAAGCCTTGGTAAATCTGCTTACGAAATCACGAGAAAGGTAAAGAGAGGTAAAAGGCACGAGAGTTGTGAGCGCAATAGAGTGGAAATAAAAGCCTATTCTCGAGTGTAAACACGAGCGAGAGTGCAAACCATTAATTTTTCTTTCCGAGTGAAATTGCGAGGATTTTGTTGTGAGGAATTTAATTTTTGTTTTACCTAACAAATTTCTTTTCAGCAATCAAAGATGTATAGCGAAGAATTTACTGAATCAGAGTTCCAATATTTGGTGCAAGAAATGCGAAGAATGGTGAATTCTAAATTTGACACATTGCACGAGAGATTAGACCGTGTGAAGAAAAGAGACCAATGGGAACGAATGTCATCAAGTCGAAAAGCATTCGAGAACATCACAGAGATACACATCCAACGACTACTCGAGAAGAAACTCCGATCGAGATTCTTTTTCATCAAGAAATTTGAGACGAAGAGAATTCGATTTTGATTTTGAATCCTTCCGAGAAGATGTGCGAGATGAAAGATACACCTCTTCAAGAACTCCAAAGAAAACATCCACGGAGAGATCTTCACGAAGGATTGTTCGTGAACCATATGTAAATAATTTTCCTTCTTTTAAACAAAATCATTGTTTTCACGGTATCTTCTTGTAAAAATAAAATGGGAAAAGTAAAAGAAGAAAAAGAAAAAGAAATTGAAAAAGAGAATGAAAAAGAGTTTGAGAGAGAAAAAAAAGTTAAACAAGAACAACGAGTGGAAAAAAAGATTGAGGAAAAAGAAACGAGAGTTCTCGAGAAAAAAGAATTAAGTGAAAAAGAAAGTGAGCAAGCAAGGATTGTTTCCACTGACCCACTTATTCGATCTTCTTGTGATGTAGCTTTTCAGGTTCTTAAAGTCTTGTACGACCAATTCCAGCTTCACTACCTTCCAAACGAGAGATGTTTTCGGTTATTCGAGAAAAGTAAGTATGCAAATGACGACCACCCACTTGTGATTGAAGGTAAGGAAGGTAAGGATTCCCTGTGTATCGAATCAAGGCCGTGTGATTTCAAAGTTGCTCATAAAGATTTTGATGACTTAATTCCTGAAAGACTTGCATTTTTTGATTTGGCTAGTCATTATCTATCTTTTGGAGTTAATGCCCTTATTTTGAAAAGTGCCATGAAAAGCATTTCCTATGACATGTCTTATAATGGCAATTCTATTGATTCTTTTAGATTGGTTCAGCCTTTGCAAATTGCGAATATTTGTGATAAAAAAATTTCACTTAAGAGTTTTGACGTCTTTGAACGCATAAAATCTTTGAATTCATGTGTTAAACCTTTCTATTTAGACATGTTTGATCTGTTGATTTGCGATAAGTTTCTGCATGAAACATTTTATCTGATTGATTTTTATCTTCAAGTTAAATCCTTAAATTTTTGTGCGAACTCTCCATGTCTTAATTTGCATTCCCGATTGAGATTCTTGAAGCGTAATTCTTTGCTTATTGGTCTGCCTGGTATTGCCAACTCTACTCTCCTAATTGATCGAGTAAGGTTTGAATCATGTGATGGACTCAGACGTTTGAAAAGTTGTATGTTCACTACTACTTTTATTGTTCGAGTGGAATTTCAGTCATGTGGTAAGTTGATTATATTTTCTTCTAAGATGTTGCTTGTTGGAATTCATGATCAAGTACGTATGTTCAAGCCTGGCATATGTTACGTAGATTTGTTTTATGGAACATTTAAGTATTTTGCATCTTTTGCATTCAACTTATGTTTGCTTGATGTTCGAACTTTTGTTAAGGAAATGAAATTCGATGATTTGGTTTCCAATTTTGATTTGTTCTCTAATCATTTTGCTTGGCCACACATAAAGGTTTTGTTTCATTTTGACAAGGTAAGGTCGACTTATGCTATGGGACTTGAATTAAATTTCAATTATGATTTATCTTTTCCATTTAAGCCCATTATTTTTGTTAATACTAACCCCTCTCATTTTTGTGAATTCCACCCTTCGAGAAGCATGAGATGTCGTGGTGCCTCATTGTTCCTTCAAATTGATCGAAGTAAAAGGTTTGTTTTACATTACATTTTCGAGGAGAGAAGATTTTTTTTTTGATTGAAAAAGGTAAAACTGTTCATGAGATTTCTTATCTTAAAGGCCGTCAAGGTAAAGTTTTGAAAAATATTCGAATATCTTTGCTTAATTCAAATAAAGTTGCAAATCTTTGTGATACATTAATGTTTGTACTTTATTTGGATCTTGATGTGGTTGATTTTTCTCTTTGGCCTTGTAATAATCTGTTTGTGATGGAATGTGATAATGAACATAATGTTAACACAAATTATGTTAGTAAGCAAATGATTGCAATATGTTGGCTATGGTACACTTTGCGTGTACAATTATGTGAACTTCTGTTTTTGAATAAACATATTGAAAAGTTTTGGATTTGGATTAACGTGTTTGATTCTTTACAAACGTTCATGACTAATTACCCTTTGATCCAACTAAGTTTACATGTTTGTAAAGATGGTTTAACGAAAGTTTTTGATAAATTAAAGTATGTTTGTTTTTCCCAAAGGAGAATATTACCATATGATATTTGGACTACATTCTATAAGAGCTATTTGGATTTGAATACTTCACACTTGTTATTGTTAAAATTGATAAGTCATTTTGGCAAAATAAAATCAGTTTTTTGCTTAGCATTTGGATTATCTTTAGGTTTTTGTTGCCTTAACCCTCTGTTACTTATCTATTATGGTGATGTGCTTTCTTGTCCATTGATAAACCATTTCCAGGTTTGTGTGATATCTTCCATCCCATTCGATCGAGGAAAGCCGAACGAGAAGAAATATTTTTCAATAGATGAACAGCTTGACTTGAGGAAAAGTCGTCTAAAAGAGGGGGGAATGATGCGAGCGTGCCCAGCGAACCCCGTCAGTCAAGTCTCCTTAGTGGAGCCTTGCATAGCTGGCAAGCTTATCCCAATTCGTTTCCAGCTCCACGAGCTCCGACCAGTTCAAATTCAGCTCATTTGAGCCCGAATCAGCTCAATACTTTAGTCTTTAATTATGCCTTGTTTAATTAAATACATCTTTAGTTAATGTCATGCATTATTGATCTACATATTTTAATTATGACATGCATTATGTGTTCTGCATTTAATAAAGCCATGCATTATGTAACTCCCATGTTAGTTTAAGTCAGTTTCATTAAATTAAGTCTTGCATTAAGTAACTCATTGTTCATTTAATTTGCATTTTAAAACCATACATTTAAGCATCTTAGTTTAATAAATGAGTTGCTGGGCATTTATTCAACTCATCTTAGTTTAATTAATAAGTGTTTTTGTTTAACTTTATTTAACAACTGTTGCTCTTAATTAATCTAGTTCCTAGGATTATTTATTGATGCATGAGTTAAAGTTCATTTAATAATGCTTCTCTTAATTAAACTAGTTGCTGGAATAAATGATGCATAAGTGTTAGTTCATTTATTTAAGTTAGTTGTTAATTTGTTTTAACCTTAATAATTGAATAAATGTGTCGATTACATGTGTTAATTGCAGTGTGACTTTTCAGCTCACATCCATTACATTTAAAGGTCATTATACATTCAATAAGGTGACTTTTCAAGAGATTTCGGTTACAAAGCAAGAGAATCTGTTATAAGGAAGGTTTATACATCATTTAAAGGAGGTTTAAGAAGCATTTTATCATCCAAATTAATTTTGGCAAAGAACCTTTCCACTACCACCGTTTTTGCCTTTTCAAAGGTTATTTCAAGCATTCAAACATCATTAAGAAGTCGATTAAGAAGATGGTGTTCATTCTACTGACCTAGGGCTAACTCAAGAGTCATTTTTCAAGCACTTAAAGTCATTCATTCAGCTGAATTAAAGTGAATTCAAGGATGGAGTTATTTGGCTCAAGAATGTGAAAAGACTTAAGTTAAATTTCAGTTTTTAATTGGCACCTTAAGTTGAATGTTTGTGATCATTCAGCTAGCCTATTTTAGCACTATAAATAGGTGAAATCACCTTTGTAAAATGTGATCTTTTGCTTAGTTTAAAACAAAGATTGAACTTATATGAAATTTGTGAGATTTCTTTCTTTCATATTTCGTTAAAGAACTCGTTGGCTTATCTAGGTCACTAGTGGCGTCAACCTGCCTTCTTTTTTATCCTGAACTTATCACTATCAAATAGTGTGGCGTTCACCCTTATACCAAGGTTCCTACTTTGCTAAGTAGCGGGTCGAGGTTCTCCTATTCTCTATCCGACCACCTTGAAAACTTATAAGCGTTTGGGTCAATATTTTCTAATATTGGCTCGTGTTTGTTTTTGAGATCATTTCCATTCCATTCCATCCGTTCGTTTCATCATAATCGAACCATCAATTCACTACACATCTGTTGTTTGTTATCCAATTACTATATTTATTTTCATCTTTTATTATTTTTCTATAACCGAACCTACATAAAATTCAGATCCATAAACCCATCTTTAAACCCTTCTTACATAGCTTCTGCCATTATTCACTTAAAACATCCTTTGAAAAAACCGAACGATACTTCTTCGTAGATGATTGGGCAAACTCGCATACGACTCGACTCACCCCGAGGCGGATCGTATCAGAACCTACCATATTGGACAATCATCTTGATCAAGTGGAATATGAATTAATGTACTCCATGTTCAATTTTTTATTAAATTCTTTTTATTATGATGGAATTTTCATATTTATTAGAAGTTATGTTTTGAAATTAATTCTTTGTTGAATGAATAGTATTTATTAATTATATGTTTTGATTTCGTAATCATTAAAAATAATAATTTACTATAATTTATTTAATACAAACTTGAAATTTTAAATTAGAATTACAAACAACATGTAATAAAGATAATGCGACATATGCTAAAATTGATGGTTCGATGGTGCTGTCTGTGGGGTAAACCATTGGGGTACGCGGCATTAGCGTTAAAGGTGCTCACGTCAATCAATACCTGAAACATCGTTCACAGTATCCATCAGTGGAACTTAGGGTGTGCCAAACTTACTCGAAAAATCGTATGATCTCGAATCCAGATGATCAGAAGTGGAACCGCAAATCTCCAACTGATATACGTAGCCTGACAAGCCTGGAAAATAATTATCTACCCCCAAATACGGATGATAAGAACTACTTCCAGATAGTGTATAAGATTGCTCGAGTTCGGGCTTTAGCTTGGGTTGAGGTGTAAGAGGCGAATGTGTCAAGCAATGGTGTTGGTGCCCTCATTGTTGCATGTGTGAAGGGACTAGCATCGTTTGCCCTCCAAATAAAAATACTTTATCATTCTCGATGTATAAGCGTTGGTACTCCTCTAAGGACCGCAAATCAAAAGCAAAATTCATTTTAGGTCTCCGCCCCGTACAGTCATTCCACAATACAAGATATTTTTCATGTTCTAATGCCCAATTCTTTGCTTGATTCCCTCTTTTGTTAATTTCATGGATATCCCTTAAACTCTGTCGAACATCCATAATATCTTATATGCACTCGAACTATTGTAGAACTCGATCCCTGTTGTACCACTCAACTATTGAAAAATTCAGCAGGGGTGCGTTAATGCACCAAAAATGTGAGTTGATGTGAGCAGATGATGGAATAATAGCCTCAATGTCCAAGATGGAATATCGCATCTAGACGAACTGCACAATTAATAACATAGTTATAGTAACAAGATTTAAATAACATAAATAAAGTAATTACATGTCATGAATATTAGAAAAAATTACCCCTACCTCGGCTTGTATCTCAACCATTTGTCGCTATATCGAAGGCGTATATGACCTTCTGAAACCCAAAGAAGTACTCCATTTACGAAAAGTTTAAACTTGTTAAAATAAATTTTGGTGAAAAAACAAAATTCTTTATGTAATGCTTAAATTTTATCACCTATTCACAAGTGGGAAAACATGTGTTTGGTGACTAACTAATACCAAAAATGACATCCTGTATAGCGCCCAAGACTGCAGCAATATCCAGCACCTACCTATGTCCATGGTACGGTCCTTTGTCGTCCGACAAAGCTCACGATACAATGTTCCTAGTACTGCTGACTCCAATTGTAAACCCCTAAACTCAACCTAGACGTTATGGTCAAATCTCGTAAATCATATTGGCCATGATGATAGCGCGAAAAAAGTTTAGCTATTTTCTTTCAAAAACCATTATCTCTTTTATTTAAAATCAACGTGCTATTTTTCTTGAGAAAATCTAAAGTAATCTCTTTTTACTTCTTTGGAAAGATACTTTTAAAAATCGAATAACTTTGAAAAATCCAAATTTAAACGTTTGAAGTAAACATCTTGATTTTAAAATGTCACAATGAAAGATTAAAAAAAACCATATTTGTTGATTTAAAATCATTATGTGATACACTTCATTGGATTATCTGAGTAAAACAAATTAAAATTTAGTAAAAACATGCTCTTGAATTTGAAATAAGATCCTTGAGTTGAAATCACAGTTGTGTTGAAAAATCCATTTTTTTTGTACCAATTTGATAAACCATTTTTAATAATTGTTCTAAAACAAAATCATGCAAAATCAATCCAAAATCCAAATCATTGTCCCATGCCACAGTCCACAGAAAATAATTAAACAATCTAAATACCGAAAAATAATAAAGTATAAAAGTTTATATGCAAAATGTCTGAGTACTTTTCCATAAGCCCAGCCCATGTCCTAAGCTCGTGGGTTATCTCAAAAGTCAGAAATTTGAATGGGGTGAGGTTTTAAAGCCGAGTGTGAGTATTGACTTAAATAATAGTAGAATTAAGACATGTATATAGCAGTATTTACAAACCAACATAATTTCATGTGCATGAGGATGTCAATACAAAGCTTTTCAAAAATCAATGCAAGTTTTTTAAAAAACATTCTTACCAATCTCTGCTACACACCATAAAAGAGTTCCCCAGAACTCGTCCATCCAATAACACACCACAATATGGACAAGTCACTAGATATTGCAAACAAGCTGCCAGATACAGATATATGTGGACAAGCGACCATATATTGCAAATAAACTGCCAAAAATCGTGGTTAAACCACCAGAATGTGCAGATTATTAAACTGTCATAATCATCCTCCTTTCAAAATCATCCCAATCCCATGCATGTGATATGACATACAAAAACATAATTTTCCAATGGGCATGATTAACATGCGTTTCAGATGTATTTTACAGAATAGTTAAATGGGCATGCTTAACATGCGAATAATATTTTTTTTATCAGTAACAATGGCATGATTTACATTTCATGCATATTAGATAGTGTCAATGAATCACTTGTCATGAGTAATGGAATGTAAACATAATTTCGCATTCATCGATATATCCCACCAACACAATCATAAAATCACAGATTGATCAGTTCAGAATCACTTACCTGGATATCATCCATTTTAATGAATTTAGCATTCCTCTTTCGAATACATAATGTATTCACAAATTATCTCATTCCATAAATCTTAACAGAATATTATTTATTAATAGATTTAAATATATTTTATTTCACAATGAATCAATCGTATATTTCATATTAAGTTAAACCCGCACCTGAGCTATGTAGATTCAATACAATATTAGCCTCTTCGATCACCCAGGCTTGGATTTATCTAGATTTATTGAAGATCTAAGTATAAAATGATGTTTTATTATTAGAACGTTATTTTATTAATCCCTAAATTAAAACGATTTAATCACAATATTTCTTTTCAAATATTCACTTACGCTATTACAGATTCGATTCAGAGTTGTGACTCACTTCCAATGCTAAGGGCGATTCGTGTTGATCATTTAAACAAATAATTTATGAGAGAAGATATTTGTATTGAAAATAATAAAATCCAAGAACCCTTTTATCACATCCAGCCTAAAGGTGTGGAATGATAAAAGAATGATGGTCCAATTAGATAATCATGTATTTACCTTAATACGATTCTATTAAAGGGAAGAATGACTCGCCGGGGTCTTGATTCAAATGGAAAAAGTAACTATGATAAGTAAAAATTATCATTCAAGAAAAGAAAATTTCATAAAGTGAGTTAGGATTTGATAACCATTAAAGAAAGAAAAGAAATAAGAAAGAGGAGTAAGATTTCGATTATAATTGATTAGTTGAAAGGATGATAGAAAATGGAGAAAAGCAGTGGTGGCACGACGGTGGTAAGGCGATGGCACAATGGCAACACGATGGAAGAACGGTCGAGGAGGAGTGGAAGAAAGGAGAAGTTTTTATGGTGTCGTGGTGGTGATTGGTGATAATACGGTGGCCAACGGTGGTGGTATACTAGTAAAAAGTAAGGGGAATAGTGGTTGAAGGAAGAGGAAAAGAGAGAAAAGATGAGAGAAAAGTGAAAATAAAAACAAATGTGAGTTTAGGAGTGTCTAGGTGCATGGGACGACAATGCATGGTAAGGGAGAACAAATGGAAACACAAGGAATAAAGGCATGAAAGGTGGATCAAGGGAGTGAAAAGGAGGCTATTAGGGGCAGGTTGACTAGACAAACAAGGAAAGAATCTTCCATTGTATGGCAACTTGGTGTGGTCTACACAAGAGAATTTAATTAAGCTTATTACCACTAAGCTACTTACTTGCTTGTGCATAAATTGACGAAATTAAAAATAAAAATATGTGGTGTAACACCAACTGTAGGAATGGGCTACTGTAAAATCAGATAATAGGGGTAAGTACATCAAGTGGACCTTGTTGTTATATGCATCTAGCATGAGTACACCCCTTATCGGCGCATATCACCTCCCGCTCAATGGCAATACTCGATAAAGTTTTGAAATTTTCCTTCAACCATTAAAATCTCAAACTCGTAAATTTATTTCCACCATCATCGGGAAAGTGTCCAAGTAATAACAGAGCACCGTTGATTCGGACAATGTGCTTACACCCATGACGGCACTACCGTCGACTGGGAACCCGAGTTGCAGTGCAACATCTTCTAGAGTGATGGTGCACTCCCACATGGCAAATGAAATGTGTGGGTCTCTGGGCGCCATCGCTCAACCAAAACGGATATCAAGTCGCACCTCAAATCAAACATGCGGATCAATGCCACTTATCCAAATCCGAATTAAATTACCACATTAGTTGATATATCCCAGTTAAATAAAAAATGACGTGGAACTTTGTAAGGGGACTCGTGAATAACAAATAATAATTTTATTATCAGCACATTAATCATAATTGCTGTGTGATCATTTGCTGTAATCAAAGAACCCATTTGGATATCTACAGCTTCAAAAATAAAACTTAGTTATCACCGAAACAAATAAACAA
Organism: Gossypium anomalum; assembly: GCA_025698475.1. Taxonomy (NCBI): domain Eukaryota; kingdom Viridiplantae; phylum Streptophyta; class Magnoliopsida; order Malvales; family Malvaceae; genus Gossypium; species Gossypium anomalum. Next base: position 46,826,590 of record CM046956.1, read on the forward strand.
TATACAAATAACAAAAATACATTTTTTAACGTAAAAAATTAAAGTTTAAACATTTTCACTCATTAACAAAACACATAAATATAATACAAAAGCATGCAAATCACAATAATAAAAAAATAATATTACAATAATATTTACAAAAGCATGCAAAACACAATTAATGGCAAATCCAAAACAAAACATGTAGATGTACATATATAAATCAAAATCTCAAAGTTAATATTACAAAAAAAATGTAAACACATACCTGCCTACTGATGCTTCCTTCCAACATAAATTTTTCTCAAAAAAATAATAAATATTTTTTTTTACAAAAAACTAACATTATTATTATAAAGATCGAAATTACCACTATTTTATTATACATAACAAAAAAAATAACATCAGATAACATATATCTCAAAAAATATATCTTTGAATATATTCCTTTCAACATATATCTCTAATGCATTCAAATAACATCACATAATAAATTTTCAACACAAAAAAAATTAAAAATATATATATAAAATTAATGCTTGAATTCTCAAACAAATAATAATTAAAAAAACTCTGAAAACCTCAAACATATCATTTCAATATTTAATTAGTTTTTTTAATACTAATAAAGTAAGAAACATACAAATAAATAATAATACAAAAAAATCTCAAATATGTCATTTTAGTATTTAATTAATTTCTTTATACTAATTAAGTGACAAGCATACAAAATAATAATAATACAAAAGAACCTCAAATATGTCAGTTCAGTATTTAATTAGTTTGTTTATACTAATTAAGTAACAAACATACAAATAAATAGTAATAAAAAAATTAAACCCTAAACAACTTCTTCTTAAACCTACCCTCTCCTCCTCTTCAACCTCAACACATCAACAACTTTTCTTTTTTCTTTCTCAACCCCTCCTAGCTTGTTTTATATAAGGATAAGGGGAGGGGAGGGGAAAGAAATAACAGAAATCAAGAAAAGGCACTCGCTTCGGGGATTAAAAAAGAGACCCCTATAACTTTCCAGTCACGTCCGCCACAGGCAATCAGACTGGTGTCACCTAACAGTACTGGTGCCACTAGGCTTGCACCCTCCACTGCTTAAAAAATTATTTTTTAACCATATAGAACATGTATTCCTCCATTGGCACCGTTGTTTAACATCCCTCCCCTATTAAAAAAAAATACTTTTTTAAAACATATCATGGGCTAATGATAGAGGCATGATTGGACAGAAAAAAATGGGTGCTGTCGCCACCCCTTGTCTATAACGCCCTCCACCCAACCTGATCGACCGAATCCGAGTATTGGGGGTTACTTTCTAAAACATATGTAACCTAGACTATCTCTCGACTCGCTTATGTAACTATTTTAAATGATAGCTTGATAAAATTTCTTTAACTCTTGTTCTGAATTACCTCAAGTATTTCATTAAAAATATATTTAAGTACAATGTATGTTTCATATTTACATAATAAACTATGAAGTTCAGCGTATACATCATGCTTTTTTCTAATTAAAGAATCAGAGTACTATAACTTATGCGCGGACTTAACTTCTCCATATAACTTTCTGTACGACATGTACTTTTATAGTCTTTCTTGGCACTGACTATGGCTTCTTATCCCATTCGTTGAGAAGGTTTCTCTCTCGTAAACTTCTCTTCTCTGTATGCACATAAGCACAACAGCCACTCTACTGGCGTAACCTTGGCATCATGTAATATGGTTATGAGTTAGTTTTACTTGGGGTTTTGGGTTCGAGTCCTCATACGTGTGATATGGGGAAATAATTTTGGTTTATCCTTCTTATTCTTTCTTTAATTTTTTGTTTTCTGAAGTTTAGAGTTTTGATCATAAAACTTATTTTGGGATTCTTTGTTTGGGAATTTTGCCGTTTCATTGTTTTCAACCTCATACCTTCAGAAATTGGTGCCAAATCTTTAGTTATAGTCATTTGTGTGTAGTGGCTTTCATTGAGGTTTTTGGATCGGTTTGAAGGAGCAAATAGAACAATTCTAGTGTTTGCTATCGCGTCTAAGGTGTGTGTTCGAAAAATCTCCTTTTTTGTTATTGAATTTCTGATTTGTTTCCATGAAATACGACATATTTCATGTGTTTTTGAATTTGACTAGTCAAAGTGTTGACTGTTGTGGAACTGCTTGAAATTCTGAGTGTTTTTAGTGTGTTTCTGTGTAATTGAGGGCTAGGGATTGTTTTGACATCAAAGGCACGTTTTGTAACCTGTTTCAGATGGTTTTGTGGCCATATGGGCGTGTGCCGCACAGGGGTGACCCACAAGGCCGTGTGCAATTGGAAATTTAGAGTTTTTGATGATTTTTGTTACCACACGGCCTGGCCACACGAGCATATGTCCCCACACGGGCGTGTGAGATCTCCACACAGCCGTGTCTCCTCTGCTCTTAATTTTTAGCACTTTTGGACAGTGAGTTACACAGGCTGCTCACATGAGCGTGTGTCCCCTCTACACGGGTGTGTGTGGCTTTCACACGGGCGTGTGTGGCCTTCACACGGGCGTGTGTAGCCTTCACATGGGCGTGTAGACCCCCACACGGCCTGGACACTTCCACACGGCTAGGGCACACAGTCGTGTGGCCTTATGTCGACAAATTTTGTACTGTATCTATTTTTTATCTGATTATAATTCTGTATGTTTCGACCCTTGGCTAGGTCTCTGTAAGGGTGGTCGGGACTTTGTCTTAGCCTGGACTTGTGCGTTATTCGCAATTATAGCTCTAATTAAGCGATTCACTTGAGTGTTAATTGAAAGTGCACATTTCTGATTTCGTACTCTATTTCTATAAGCCTGTCTTCAAATAGGGTGCATTTTGCATTTGCATTAATCTTTTTGGGTTTGTTTGTGAAGAGAAGGGAGTTTGATATATTTTGGCAATTTCAACTGCAACATGTCTGTACAGCGGTTTACCGCAATGCATGATACGACATATATGTCAGCTCTGCTGCATATTAACATTTGAGTGGCTTAGTCCACATACTTGGTGTGTAGGGTTAAATGGTCCTTTCGAGGTCCTACGTGGTGTGTTTGGATGGATGAGCTTAAATAGCTCTTATCGAGTGTAATCGGGGGACGGAGTGGTGTTTTGGTTGGATGGGTGGGTTTTGATATTTAACTGCATTCATACGCATCTGGATATGAGTTCATTGTCTGTAATTTGTCTATTTGTTATAAACGTTACGACTGATCTTGCGTCTATTTTAGTGTTAGTGTCATAACAATTCGGATTGTGATGGTAAGCGTTTCTATATTGACCGTTGATGGGTTTATCTATTGGGTAATCTGTGTGTGATTTGGTGTGCTTAATTGCTCCGTTTATTAGGATTTTTTATCTCCAAGTCTATTGTTTGTCACCTTTTGAGCTCACACCGAGCTCGTGTAGCTCACCCCCTTAGTGTTTTCCCCTTTCATGTACAGTTACGTGTTTTGACGCTGGGCTCGGTATGCGGAGGTCTCGATAGTGTCACGTTTTTTAAAATAGGTTTTTAAGGTGTTTTCTGTAAATTTGAATTCTTAATAAACGGTTTTGGACTGTAAGATCTGTTTTAAACACTATGGTATAAATTTTGGGTTTTACGTACGTAAGCGTCTTTTGAACTAAAATTTTTGTAATATCGGAATTTTACAACGGAGAGTTTTACGTAACTTAAATAACGTTTGTTTTCTAGCTGGTTAGATTAAAATTTTCCTACGATCACTTAGGTGATCAATATAACCTCCGGGATTCGGTCTAAACTTCTAGGCCGGGTTTTGGGGCATTACATAAATCAATAAATTCTATAAAAAAAACAAATATATATCTACATAGAAAGCACAACAAATAAACTTGAGAAAGGATTTATAAATTCATAAAGATGCATATAGAGAAATGTATAAATTGAACTTTTTAATAGAAATTGAATCAAATTTAAAAAAAAAATGATTAGACTTACTTAAGTAATTGTGGATGAGAAGTAAAGACTATGAGCATTCTTTGTAATGAAGAGAAAGTGATCATCCTCATCCCTAAGCAAATCTCGAGCAACCACTCACGATTTTTTTAACCAAATAATTAAATTTCAGTACTTGGAGCTCAACAAAATTTTCACGTAAACTAATGGCTTATCACTCTTGAATAAAATCGTGCAGATAACGTGTTATAAAATAGTAATAATAATGCAAAAAACACAAGAATAATAGATGAGAATAAGAGAGATTTTTATTGCATTTCTCTTCTTTCCTATCATCATTACAAGTAGTATATTCCTATATATATAGGGAGATTAGACTTCTCATTTTTTAATACATAAATAAGAAAATATGTTACAAGAAAATGAAAGGTGAAGAGTTAAAAGAAAGATGAAAGGTAAAGGATTGAATATCTACTTAATAGCATTCATAACAGAATATGCAAAGTAATCATTATTTTAATGTTTTACATATATAAAGCATAATAATAAATTTAATATTAAATATTTTTATTTTTATTTAATTTGATCATTCCTCTTTAATGTAAAGCACATTTCATTGTAAATATGATTTTATTTTATTTTATATGGCACATCAATAAATAATTTAAAATTATAAAAAAATTAAAATTTTACAAAAATATAAACAAAATTGAAGAAATAATTATAAAATAATAAAAATTCAATTTTTAAAAAATGATATTAGCTAGTTTATACTATTATCTTAAATTTTCACATTAAAATTTACATTTCGTTGTATTTATAATAATAATAATAATAATAATAATAAAAGAGTAGCCTTTGGAAAAAGTGTAAAAACTTCCTCTCTTTCTTCTTAATTTAGATTATATACTCGTGTTTCCTTTCCTTTCAATAACGTAAGCAAACATATGATGGTGCAATGCTTCTATGAGCATGGCACAATAACAAATCAAATCTTATGCTATTTGCGTTACTAAAAACAAGGATACAAACAGTACAAAATCAAAATTAAGTTTTTAAAATTAGATCTGTTAGTGAATTAGTCAAATTATTGATCATGTTTAATTAAATAAATTATTTTAAAAATCATAAAAAATTAAAAATAGATATTATAAATTAAAAAACTAATCTAACTCCCAATTCAACTTCTAATTCAATCTATTCACATTCAATTTTCTAGTTAATGAATTTCCTGCGAGAAAATCAATGTTTGTTACTATCCCCCACCTCCATTTAACGTCTTTTCACTTTCTTCATAATAGAAAGAAGAGAAATAAATAAATTATGCTTCTGCGCTTTTTCTTGTTTTTTTTCATAATTAATTTCTTTAATAAAGGAGCTGTTAGAATTAAGTGACTCTAATTTTTATTTAAATAAAATACGATGGAAAATAAAATAAAAGTAAAATCCATATAGAACTAGACTTCTTTTATTTTATTTTAGAATAAGGTTTTTTAAACCTTATTAAACTCCATCTATTTTATATTTACTAGGATAAGGTGTTTCAATCCTACTAGAATATGGCTTTACAAGCCTATAAATAGACATAGTCTATTCCTTTTGTATTGATTCAAAAATTTTTGACATAGTAAATTTTCTTCTCCTCTGCCCTGTGGTTTTTTCCCAAAGGGTTTCACGTAAAATTTTGTGTTCTTTATTTTTATTTTATTTTATTTTTTCACAATTGGTATCCGAGCTTAGGGTTGTTCATCTCGATCACGGTAATGGCGTCTTTGAAATATGAAATTCCGTTGTTGGATCGCAACACCGATTTGCGTTGTGGCGATTAAGATGCAAGCGGTTCTTGCGCAGATGGATCTGGAGGATGCCCCTGCTAGGGATAGATAAGATGCCTTCGACATTAACGGATGAAGAGAAGAAGCGTAAGGATCGAAAGGCATTAACACAATTGCATCTGCATTTGTCCAATGAAATTTTGCGGGATGTGATGAAAGAGAAGACTGCTTGCATTTATGGAAGAGGCTAGAACAAATATGTATGTCGAAAACTCTAACAAGCAAGTTGCATATGAAGCGGCGTCTTTATGCTCATCGTTTGGAGGAAGGTGCGTCAGACACGAACACTTAACAGATGTTTAAAGAAATTCTCTCAAACTTGGAGGCCATGGAGGTTCGATGTATGATAAGGAAGATCTAGGTTGATTCTACTTTGTTCGTTACCTCCGTCTTATTCAACCTTTAGAGACACGATTTTATATAGCCGCGAGTCTCTCACGATTGATGAGGTTTATGATTCTTTAACCTCGTATGATAAGATGAAACATCTTGTGGTTAAACTCGACTCTCGGGGAGAGGGTCTCATTGTTCGTGGGAGACAAGATCGAATCACGATGATGATGATCGTGGTAGGACACAGAAAAAAAATCATCGTGGTAAATCTAAGGGTAGATCAAAGTCTTCAAATAGAGGTAAAACTTGTAACTTCAGTAAGAAGAAAGGGCATATTAAATCTGAGTGCTATAAGCTACAAAATAAGATTAAAAGGAGGAGGCTGCGAATCAAAGGAAAACAACCGAGAAAATTACGTGAAGTGATGTTGTAGAAGACTACAAATGATGGTGAACTTCTAGTCGCTTCATCAATGATTCTAAAGTAAGTAAGGAGTGGATACTTGATTCAGCTGCACCTTCCATATGAGTCCCAATCGGGATTGGTTTACAACTTACGAAACGATTATGCAAGGTGTTGTTTTGATGGGAAATAATGCTTCGTGTAAGATCGCGGTGTTGGAACAATTAAAGTTAAGATGTTTGATGGAGTTGTCGAACACTTAGTGACGTCATTTATATGTTCCGAATTGAAAAGAAATTTAATTTCGTTGAGTACTCTTGATTCAAAAGTGCAGATATACACACAAAAGTGGGGTTTTAAAGATTTCAAAGGGTCCTTGTTGTGATGAAAGGGCAAAGAAAAAGCGCCAAGTTATATGTTTTGCGGGGTTCTCTATCATTCTTCGTGATGCAAATTGCCGCTTCCTCTTCCTTGTCGATGATGATATTACTAAACTTTGGCATATGCGCCTAAGGCATATGAGTGAGAATGGCATGGTAGAATTGAGCAAAGAGGACTTCTTGATGGGCAAGGAATTTGCAAACCGAATTTACAGTGAGCACTTTGTGTTTTTAGGAAACAAAAGAGAGTTCGATTCACTAGAGAAATCCATAACACGAAGGAAACGTTGGAGTATATTCATTCTGATCTATGGGGACCATCCAGAGTGCCTTCGAGAGGTGGAGCTAATTATATGCTAACCTTTCTTGATGATTTTTCCGAAAAAGTTTGGGCGTTCTTCCCGAAGCGAAAAGCGATGTGTTTTCCGCATTTAAGTCTTGGAAAATTATGATTGAAAAAGCAGACGGAAAACAGATAAAATACCTCCGCATGCACAATGGCTTAGAGTTACGTTACGATGAGTTTAATAGATTGTGCAAGTCGGAAGGATCGTGAGACACTTGACACGATTCGTCATACTCCACAAAGAAAACGGCGTTGCGAACGAATGAACGAACGATCATGGAGAAGGTTCGATGTATGTTGTCAAATGCCAACTTACCGAAAGTCGTTTTGGGCGACGACCTCTCATGCATGTTTTTGATCAACCGATCTCCATCCGCTGCCATTGAGAAAAAGACTCCACAAGAGGTATGGTCCAGTAATCCTGCTAATTATTCGATTTAAAGATCTTTGGGTGTCTGCGTATGCTCATGTTAATAATGGAAAATTGGAACCGAGATCCATTAAATGTGTTTTTCTTGGTTATAAAGCTGGTGTAAAAGGGTATAAGTTATGGTGTCCTGAAAATAGGAAAGTTGTGATTAGCAGAGATGTTGTTTTTATGAAACTGCTATGCTTCCTAACTTATCTCTTAAAGACTCTTCCAATAAAGAAAATCAAAAGCGGTGGAGCATCAGTTAATACAGAGTCGACTCCTCAAGTCAAGTACAAAAATTGAGAATAGAGTTGCTTCTTCGCCTCAATACTCTATCGCCAAAAACAGAACTAAAAGAGAAATTAAACCTCCAAAGAAGTATCTTTGAGGTGATCTAGTTGCTTATGCTTTAAATGTGGTGAAGATATAGATGCGAATCAAGAGCCATCAAATTATTCTGAGGCGATTAGTCTGTGAAGACTCGAGAAAAATGGATGTTTGCTATGCAAGAGGAGATGGAACCACTCCACAAAAACAAAACATGGGATCTTGTGAAACTTCCTAAAGGTAAGAAGACTGCTGTTTGTAAATGGGTGTTTAAAAAGAAAGAAGGGACTCAGGAGTTGAAGAACCTAAATATAAAGCAAGGCTTGTTGCAAAGGGTTACTGATCAAGTTCCAGTGGACTTCACAGATGTGTTCTCCCCAGTTGTGAAGCATAGTTCGATTCGAGCTTTGCTTGGTATTGTGGCCATGCATGATTTAGAGCTTGAGCGATTAGATGTAAAAAGCGCATTTTTGCATGGAGAACTTGAGGAAGATATTTACATGCAACAACCGGAGGGTTTTACAGTTTGAGAAAAAGAGGATTATGTTTGCTTGCTTGAAAAGTCCATTTACGGTTTGAAACATCACCAAGGCGAAGTGGTACAAGAGGTTTGATTCCTTTATGACTTCTCACGATTTCAAAAGAAGTAGTTTTGATGATTGTGTTTACTTTAAGAAAAACAATGATGGTTCTTTTGTGTATCTACTTTCTTTACGTTGATGACATGTTGATAGCAAAGAAAAGACAAAGGAGAGATAAGAAAGGTCAAAGCCCAACTAAGTGAAGAATTTGAGATGAAAGATTTGGGACCAAAGACAAAGAAGATACTTGGTATGGAGATTCTTAGAGATAGAAAAACAAGTAAATTGTACCTAAGTCGGAAGGGTACATTGAGAAACTTCTTTGCAAGTTCAATATGCGGAGTGCTAAGCTGTTAGTACTCCTTTAGCAAATCCATTTTAGACTTTCATCGGCTTTGTCTCCACAATCGATGATGAGATTGAGTACATGTCACATGTTCCATACTCTAGTGCGATGGGATCTCTCATGTATGCTATGGTTTGTTCACGTCCGGTTTATCATATGCGATCGATGCGATTAGCGGATATATGGCGAATCCGGTAAAGAACACCTGGAAAGCGATTCGATGGATTTTAAGATACTTACGAGGTACTACGATGTTTGTTTACTGATTTGGAAGAACTGAAGATGGAGTTATTGGGTATGTTGATGCTTGATTTTCTTTGGAGACCTTGATAGAAGAAGATCTCTCACGAGTTACGTCTTTACAATCGGAGGTTGTGCAATAAGTTGGAAAGCCACTTTGCAAACTACGATCGCTTTGTCTACCACTGAAGCCGAGTACATGGCGATTCTCGAGGCTTGTAAAGAAGCTATTTGGTTGAAGGACTCTTTAGTGAACTAAATGAAAACCTTCAAATCAAGATCACTGTATTTTGTGACAAATCATCAGTGCCATCTTTCTTACAAAAGATCAAATGTTTCATGAGAGAACAAAACACATTGATGTTCGGTATCATTTTGTTCGTGATATTATTGCTCGTGGTGATATTGTTGTGAGCAAAATTAGTACTCATGAAAATCCTGAGATATGATGACCAAGTCACTTCCTATAACCAAGTTTGAGCATTGCTTAGACTTGGTTGGTGTTCATTGTTGAAGTTAAACCCTTAAGGGGTTTTATGGAAGAGGTGGAGAACTTGTTCGCGATTAAGAACTTGTTCATTGAGAATTTGTGTCAAGGTGGAGATTGTTAGAATTAAGTGACCCTAATTCTTATTTAAATAAAATACGATGGAAAATAAAATAAAAGTAAAATCCATATAGAACTAGACTTCTTTTATTTTATTTTAGAATAAGGTTTTTTAAACCTTATTAAACTCCATCTATTTTATATTTACTAGGTCAAGGTGTTTCAATCCTACTAGAATATGGCTTTACAAGCCTATAAATAGACATAGTCTATTCCTTTTGTATTGATTCAAAAATTTTTGACATAGTAAATTTTCTTCTCCTCTGCCCGTGGTTTTTTCCCGAAAGGGTTTCCACGTAAAATTTTGTGTTCTTTATTTTTTATTTTATTTTATTTTTTTCACAGGAGCAATCAAAATTCTTTATTTGTTATTATTACCGTCGGGTTGATTTCCTAATGAATATCATAATAAATAACTGTTAACGAAGGATATATATTTTGAAAAAATTACCATATTTCTTTATTTTCTATAAATAAAATATTTTATTTCAAGCATGTAAAGATTCAATTAATATTGAATATAGCTAAGTACAATGGCCAAAACAAATTGGGTTCAAATTAATTAGTTTGAGTGCTTTTTTCCCCAACATTTTGTTTCTTTTTAGAGTTTTGAAGAGAAAGAATATAAGAGATAATTTCTTTCTTTTTTATTTTTATTTTCTTCTATTATATATATAATTTTATAATTTTATAATTATTTTTTAAATTTATATTTTAAAATTTAATTATGTTAGCATGACATGTAAGACAAAATGTTTCCACGTCAACAATGAAATGTGAAGTCCAAATTTACCCTAAATAAAAAAAGTTAGGGACTAAACCGAATTATAATGTAAAGAATGTGAGTTAAATTTATTATTATAACTTATATATAACTCAAAATAAGCATTTAGCAACATAATTTTACAGAAAAATATATTTTACTTAATTTAATATATAAAAATTAATTCACTCATTTTTTAGTTGGAAAAAAAAAAAAAAAAACTACCCAATTTCATTATATCCTTCAATTGTCAATCGGCAAGAACACCACCTTAAATACTTTGTAAGAAGGAAAAAAAAAAAAGTACTGATACCCTTTGAGATCTAATAAAAAAATATACATTTATTTATTAAGCGCTAATGTAATTTTTAGTTCATCACCTCGCAATTAAGGTATTGTTTAGTATTACTTAAAAAAAATACTTTTAAAATAAAAGTTGTGTTAAATGAGTTATTTTTTGTTAAAATTTTTAGTTTTTGAAAAGCACTTTTAAGGATGAGAAACTAAAATTTTTAGCTTTTCTTTTACCAAAAGTACTTTTTGTGCTTAATTACTTTTTCACCCATCCAACAATATGGTACCGTCCTTCTTCTTCTTTTTTTGCTTGGTGCTTAATTACAAATGTGTTAAAATCATTAATTAAAAATAAAAAAGTATTTCTTAGATTAATACAAATGTGTTAATATCTAATTACAAATATTTAATGGTTATACTTAATTATTTGAAATAAAATTTATATATTCTAATTAAATTTTATAAATAATTAATATTTATTACTTAAAAATATTTAAATTTTATATTTCATATATTAAAATATTAACAACAAGTTATAAAAAGTTATTTTTATATTCTTACTAAAATATAATAATACTAACTAATTTAAAAATTATTTAAATACATTTGTTACTTGATAATACCATGTCTAAAATAAACATTTTATTTCTCAAAAATATTTTTTGACAATAATGCTAAACACTCAAATCTTAAACCGAACTTTTCAAAAGTACTTCTCAAAAGAACTTTTCAATGGCACTTTTCAAAAGCCATACTAAACCGGCCCTAAGTCTTTTTTAGTATATTTATTTATTTTTTTGGTCAATTTTAATTTTAAATTTGACAATTAGGTCCAGTTTGATCCTTGATCTTAGATTTTGTAAAAACGTGCTAACGTGATACTCTAAAATTATCACATCATCACCTAAAACTTAAAAATTTTCAAAGGACCACGTCATCACACTTTTAACGAAATCTAATTTTAGGGACTAAATTGGACCTAATTGTTAAGTTTATACACTAAAGTTGACTAAAAATAAATACAAGTATCAAACTAAATCTACTTGTGAAGTTCAAGGGCAAAAAAAAATATATTTAAATTAAGCTATTTATTAATTAAATTTTAAATAAAGTATAAATTTAGCCTTATTAAATTATAATTATTTTATATATGTTGGTTATATTTATTTTTATTCAATGATTTTCAATTAAAATTAATAAAAGTTAATTAATTATAAAATTATTTTAATTATTATTAAATTAAATATATATTATATTATATTTTAATATAAAAATATTTTAAAATTGATAAACTAATATATGTAAGTTTATTTTTAATAAACTATCATGAATGTATTTTCTTTTTGCTTAATGGTACAAAAAGTTTCATAATATTTATAAAAAAATTAATTAAGCTATTTTGAACTTTTTTTTCATCCAATTGAGCCTTCCAATGAAGAAAGTTGGCCAATTAAACACTTTAACTAATGTTGACCATTAACCCTACTAATATGGTCATTAATGGATGATGAGTCAACGGTTCTTGTACACATCGCGATCCATGTGGATGGTTTTGTTGAAGTGATATTATTTTATTTTATATATCACATTAATAAATAGTTTAAATAAAAATTTAATAAAATTTAAAAATAAAAAATATTTAAAATTATTTAAAATAAAAATATAAAGAATTAAAAAATATATTAAAATATTTGGTAAAAGTACTTATTACAAAATAAAAATCAAATAGTTTATTAAAAAATTTAGAAATTTTTAAATTACTTAAAAATAATATAAAATAAATAATATCACATCAGCAAAATCATCAACGTAAATCATCAACCTAACCCTCTTTTTCTCCCATAAGCACTATTAAAACCCTTATCCAAAAATCCTCCAAACGACCTAAAGAATATATTCAAGCTTCAAGATTCGACAGCTATCCTATTTCAGCCTCCTCCACAGAGCAATTTGTAACTCTAGAGATTCCCCCAGAATTTCCTAGAGACTGGAGACAAGCTGGATACTCTCACATCCACTTTGGAGCAGTCAGACTTGCTCTAAATTATCATGGCACAGCTGGGAAACCAGTAGTTGCTAGAATCGCTCTCTTAGATTCCCGGTATCTCCAATACCAGGATGCTTGTATTGCCACCGTTGAAGCTACCCTCAACACCGGCCTGGTGATGGTAACGTTGTTTCCAAACTTTACCATGGCCCTAGCAGATCCAAATCTGCTTTCAGCCCTTCAAGTCCAGATCCAGATAGCAGGCACTCCCCAAGTCGCCTCAGCCATTATTGCTACTCTACACTATCAAATAGTGTACAGAGTACAAGACCACGCGTTTAATCTCACGCAACATGAAACAGGTGACTCACTCCTGATCACGGTCAACACAGATGATCAGCCTCACTGTGTACATGTTCCAAGAAAAATTTCAAAAAATGAACTCATCCAGTTACTCCCTGAAAAGTGGGTAACAGATTATGAAAAGTTAAAGCAGCAAAGCCAGCCGATCCAATCCACTCAAAGTAATTTCATCAACAAAGCTGATGGAACTACAGAAATCCAGTTTGACCATAGCCATCTGCAAAAGCCCAACAAAGGCCTCTCCATTTTCCCGACCCAACTCATCATGCAACCAATTTCAAACCTAACAGCTGCACACGATAAAGAAGACCCAGAATGTTGCTGTGACTTATGTTCCCCAGGAAGAGAAAGAAAGCTAATCCAAAGCTTTGATGCAACAGGTAGAGGAATCTACCAATTCAAAGACAAAACTGGCCACTGTCCCTGGGATATAAACTGTTCCTGCTCAGGATGCAGAAAAGACAACAGTCGTGCCTGGTTTGACGACCTAGACACCTCAGCAACAAATCCCAAAAAGAATAAGAAAAAGTCTTCCAAATCCTCCCAGTCCCAATTCTACAAAAGATGGATGGAAGGAGACCCGTCCATAGGACCACTTGGAGAAGATAACGGCAAATTTGTCTACCTAGTAGACTACTCAGCTGGAAAACCCACACCGCCAACACCAGAACCACAACCGTGCAAACCTCCACCACCTCCTTTTCAGCCATTACCAAAAGACCCTTTTCCACAACCCTGTTACAAGAAAATCTCTAAATGGGTTAAGAAAAATCCAGAATTTCTAGCCCCTCCTTCAAACCCTTTACCTGAAATTCCAAAACCTTTACCTGAAGTTCCAATTGCTGCTATGATTCAATCCACATCCACCTCATCTGAAAAGTATGAAGAGAATTTTCCTCCCCTTGAGGAATTTTCAAAGAAAAATTATACTCATGCACCAAAAATACCATCAAAGATCCAACCAGAGATCTCAGGTGCAAAACCAACGATCGATCTTTGCGAAGCAACTCTTAATCGCGTGATGAGAGAACGCATTGGCTCAAAACCATGTTCTCAACAAAATGGATTCAAAACTCTCGACTGTTGAAGCAAAAATAGATGACAACACAAAGTTGGTCAAAGATCTCATCAAGCTTCTCCAGAAAAGAATTGAGTCAGTAGCAAGAGAGCCAGCAGCACCAGGACAAGATTTCTTTTCCCATCTGGCACAACGAGAACAAGAAATTCAAAAACTTCAAGCTCAAATCAAAGAGCTGAAAGAAACAGGGAAAATTCCAGAGCCAATCGGCGACACGAAACCATTGAATTATTCCTTCAATAAGAAATGAAAGACTTCACGAATCGGAAGAATTTCCATCATCTTTCCAGAACCAGTCAAACGTACAAAACCAAGTACGTATGAAATCTTTCTGGAAATAAAGAAAAATGAAGCAGAGAAAAAGAAGAAGGAGAAAGAAGCAAAAAAGGCCAAGGAGCGTGAAAAGATTAAAGAAATTGAAGATCAAGCCTACCAAGAAGAAAAGAAACTTGGTAAAAGACCAATTATTGAAGAATCACCTCCTCAATCTCCTCCAAAACAAGTCTCAGAATCCTTGATGATTCAAGAAGACAAGAATCCAATAACCACCTTTTTGAAAAGCTGCCATGAGGACACAATCCTAAAAATCTCAACGGTTGAGATCCATGATCCATCTGAATCTGAAACTGAAAGTTCTTCCAGTTCAACATCAGAAGAATCAACTTCAACAAATGGTGAAGCAGACAATATTCCAAATATCCATGCAGCCACAAAAGTTGAAGAGCCCGATGATGAAGAAATGGATGAACCAGAATCCTCAACAGCTCATGCAACAACAAATCAACCTCAACCCTCTTCAGGAGGAAAAAACTTTACAATTGATGATTTGCCACCAGAAAAATGGCCACAAAGACTTCAAGAGTTTCATTCCTGGTTAGAAACCAGAAAACTCAAAGAAGATAGCAACTATAACATTCTCATGGAATTTGTTTCCAGATTCACAGGAATGTTAAGAGACTGGTGGAATTCAATCAATCAGCATGACCAGATGCAGTTCCTAGTCTTCCAAGACTTATCAGAACCAATCAGAATTCTCCATCAACACTTCATTGGAAATCCAGAAGATCTTCTTGTCCTAAGAAGAAGAGAATTCTATGCAAGAAAATGCTGTTCTTTCAAGAAGAAAGACCTCACAAAACATTTGAAAAAAAATGTTCCAGTTATTCTGTGCGTTAGGGTTACATCCTAACCTTAAGCCAGTAATCCTGTCCTCTTTACCAGGACCAATCCAGATTGCAGTCAATCAAGCTCTCCAGCAAAGGAATAGAGACATTCTCCAACTTACAGTTGGTCAAGTCTAACAAAAAGTCTTTATCGCTTTAGAAGATATTTGCAACAGAAGAAAAGTCTTTAAAGACTATCTTCTGGGAGACAGACGAATTGGCCAAGCATGTGATGATTCTCATCTGAGATACAAATGCCCAAAAGAAGGCCACTGTGATTGTCGCACGAAAAAGAAGAAACACTACAAAAGGTTTCCTGGAAAATCTTTAAAGAAAATCCCACGGTGGAGATATATCAGAAAAAAGAGAAAAGGCTCCAGAAAGTCTAACAGATGCTATATCTGCAACAAAAACGGGCACTATGCAAAAGACTGCCCCAGAAGCAAGAAGAAGAAAGCAAAGAAAGTCATCCAGATGATCTGTCATTCAGGAATAGAAATACAAGAAGATGATGACATAGAATCTGTATGTTCACTCGATGATTCGCCATCAACTGAAACCATTTGTGCCATTCCGGTCTACGATTCTGATGAAAGTCAACATTCAGATTATGGTGAAATCTTCATGTTTCAAGCCCAAGCGCAAGCCCAGATAGGACCACCAGTCCTAGCTCCAAATATTCCAGTAAAGGTCTACACAGATAAATACAGTAAGCCCATTACTGTAATTGCCTTTGTAGATACTGGATCAGCAGAATCCATCATGAACCCAGACATCCTACCAGAAGGTTGGTGGAAACCTCACACCAAAATCTTCAGTGCCGCTGATGGTAAACTCTTTTCCACAAATCTAATCAGCTATCCTATTACTGTTCAAATACTCCCAAACTGCATACAATAAGAACAACGATGTATTAGGATCCAAACTCCTGAAAGATCTCATTATAGGTTTCACCTATATACAAAAATCAAAACCTCGAATCCTTCCTGAAGGAATAAGATTCAAAACCTTCTTCCAACCATATATACATATCCCCAAACTCTTTTCTCTCCAATCAGAAAAAACCTCACAAATCATCCAAGAAATCAGAGAAAAATCTTGTGCAAACTCTCACTCTGAATTCTTAGCCAAATGTCCAAACCCTTTGTGGAAAAACCCAGATTTTTTCATAAACCTCCCATTCAAGAAAAATGAAGACATCAACCCCACAAAAGCCAGTCACACTGGAATGAATCCAGAGCATCTGCTTCTTGCCCAACAAGAATGCAAAGAACTTCAACAACAGGATCTGATAGAACCATCAAATTCTCAATGGGCGTGTGAAGCTTTCTATGTAAATAAAAGGTCAGAACAGATCAGAGGCAAGCCAAGATTAGTGATCAACTACCAACCTCTCAACCATTTCCTCCAGGATAATAAGTTTCCTTTGCCAAACAACAACACCCTTTTTGCCAGCCTTGCAAAAGCTAAAATCTTTTCAAAGTTTGATCTTAAAGCAGGATTTTGGCAACTAGGCATTCATCCTGAAGATAGAGGAAAGACAGGTCTTTGTATTCCTAATCAACATTTCCAGTGGAAAGTGATGCCGTTCGGACTCAAAACAGCACCATCTTTATTCCAGAAAGCAATGATAAGGATTTTCCATCCAATTATGGAAAACGCCTTAGTCTACATTGATGACATTCTTCTTTACAGCAAAGATGAAGAGTCTCATATTCTGTTGCTCCAACAATTTCACTCTCTCGTTGTGAAATATGGTATCATGCTTTCGGAAAAGAAGATGAAGATCAACAAAACTGAAATTAACTTCCTTGGAATGAACATCAAAGATGGAAGATACCAGCATCAACCTCACATTGCACAAGAACTCCTCAAATTCCCAGATGAAAACCTCTCTCAAAAGCAAGTTCAGCAATTCTACGAGATTATAAACTATATCAGAGACTTTATTGAAAAAATCTCAGTGTTCACAAATCCCCTAAGAAAGATGCTGAAGAAGAATCCTCCTCCATGGACAGAGAAACAAACCAAAGCAGTCCAAAAAATCAAACAGATTGCACAAGAGGTGCCACCACTCCAAATTCCCTCAGATGGAAAAAGAATCCTTCAGACAGATGCAAGTGATAAATATTGGGGTGCAGTGTTACTTGAAGAAATAGATGGTAGAAGACGACTTTGCGGATACAAAAGCGGAAGATTTTCAGATGCAGAGAAACACTACCACTCTACCTTCAAAGAAATCCTTGCGGTCAAATATGGAATTTCAAAATTCCAGTTTCACCTAAAAGGATACCACTTCCTTGTCGAAATGGACATGTCATCTTTCCCCAAGATGCTAAAATTCAAGCAGAAAACTGTACCACATCCACAGCTTCTCAGATGGGCTCAATGGTTCTCTGAATACTCATTTGACACCAAGCACATCAAAGGAAAAGAAAATGTTCTTGCAGATTTCCTGTCCAGACCCAAACCAGAAGTCCAACTGAACAGAAAAATATTCTGGCCCAAGCCCATCATGATGTACAGACCTTATTCATCATCATCAACCTCACCTACCTCATACCCAGTCACACCAAACCTAAACCCGGAATTCCCACCTGAAGTCTACAGACTTACACAAAATGAAACCTTTCATCAAAAGGCCAAAGACATGATGTTTGAATACCAAATCCAAGTTTTCAAAAACTTTGGAGGCCTTATCCTTAAACCATGGGGAATTCATCCAGACTACCCTTTCATTCACCCAATAAATTTTCAGTTTCTTGAACAACCAGAAGAACTTAAATGGTTTTTATGGTACCTTACCCACCTTTACCATATTGCCATACAGTTCTCAATCTGTGATCTCATTTATTTCTTAACCAAAGCCATTAGAGGAAACATTGAACCAGAACACCAGAATTTCTTTACATTTTTAAGCTGGTTCCATCCTTTACCACAATGGTTAGAAATCATCCACCAGAGCTGCAAATAGGAAAAAGAAACTTGTGAAATGTTCATGGTCATTATCTTCTACAAGCCACAGTATTTTGTTCATTGTGGACGAGCAAAGCAACTTGGTTCCTTTCCATCTTCATGGATTCATAAACTCTATCACCAAGAAGTACACAAAGACCCTATTCAGTACAGGGAACTCCAAAAGTTTCTGTGTCAACTCAACAGGACCATCCCAATGGAAATATGGCCCCCTCCAGAAGCTGAAGCACCATGGGACACCTGGCCAAGAGTTTATCAGCCTTATCATGAAGGAATCTTAAAAGCACTCAAAGACTACCGTGAATCCATTCCGAATCCCACTGAATGGTCACAAGATTACCCGTGGCAGTGTAGTCAAGTCAATCTGTCAAGACTAAACTTTAATGATGATATTGAAGATAAGCATATACTGGAAGATGTGACAGAAAAGGAAGAAGACAGTGATGACTCAATGGACAGCTCACAATACCCCCACTCAAATCGAAACAGCTAAAAGCATCTTTAATAAAGGCTACCCACTACTATCAGAAAATAACCCACTACTATCAGAAAATAATTATTAAGCTTTTACTATGTTTGTCCGTTTGCAATCATGTAAACTTTTACTGTATCTTTCACTGATCTGATAAGTTTGTCGTGTTGTAATCTCCTTCTGCTATAAAAGGAGAACTAAGTTATCGTTGTAATATATACTAAGCCTCTCAAATAAAATCCCAGAAAGTTTCTACTATCTATGGCATTCTAAATTTCTCTCTTCTTCTAAACCATCCATCTCCTCAAAAGATTATGCAAAAGGTTTTCTCAGAGTTTATAAAGTATGCTCTGTGCTTGCCATGAAAATGGATTCTGCACATCAGAAATATAAATTCAGATCAAGATATCAACGCTTCTTGAGGTTTAGAAAAAGAATTAAGGATTAAGTCCTTATAGCTAACAGGCAGTACCAGTTTGAAAGGCCAAAGGGAAGAGCCTGTGTTTTTGGTACAGCATACCTGCTATAAGTTCTTGAATTCTTAAGCTTCTTTTCTAGCCCTTACAAATTAGTTGCCAAAATGAGCCAAAGGGTTTAATTGTTCTAAAAAATTTAAAACTTTGTATGAATATGCAAAGAAAAAGACAATTATAAAAAATGAATATATATATTATGAATATTTTATTAAGTGGATGTCTATTAAAATCAAGATAAGTTTTTATGTACTTTAAATTCTAATAGTTATTAAAATTAGATCTCTACTTCATTTATACTTCTTATGCCTATAAATAGAGATTTTGAAAAAACATTGTAATCATCCCATTAATCAATAAAATACATTCTTTATTGTTTCCCATATTTTCTTTGTTCTTTATTCTCTTTATATCTCTTTATTTTATAACACGTTATCAGCACGATTATCAAATTTTTTCCATAATTCTAAATCCATCTCGTCCTTATTTTTTATTTGATAACCCATACCTCAATTACTTTCTATCTATTTCTAATCCCCCGTTGAATTACTTTCATTGATTTTCTAACCTAACATTCAAATTGGTTGCTTAGTTATCCCAAAATTGACGAAAAAAGAGAGTTTCAGACTTGTGCAGCGATTTGCTTAAAGTTCTCGGAAGGAATATAATTTAATTTGTCTATCGAATTAAGGTAATCCTAAATTTTATATCACAAATTGTTTTATATTATTTCCTATTTTCATTCTTAAATACATTATTATAATTACATTTGAAAAATAATTTGATTATTATTATTTTATTAATGCCTTTTTTTTTAGTTTTTTTTAATGATAATAATGCCAAATCTTATCAAACTTGAATTTGTCGCCTTAGACATCTCAGACAAGAATTAGTTGTCATGGGTGTTAAATGCTGAAATTCACCTAGATGCTAAAGTTTTAGGGAATTCTATGGTAGCAAATAAAGAAACATCTAACCAAGACAATGCAGAAGCAATATTTTTTATCCGTCATCATCTACACGAATGATTAAAAGTGGAATATCTCACTGTGAAAGACTCTCTTAAGTTGTGGAAAATTTTGAAAAAATAATTTGACCATAAAAAAATAGTGATCCTCCCCAAAGCTCGTTATGATTGGATGCACTTACGGTTGCAATATTTTAATACTGTAAGTGAATACAATTCAGAACTTTTCAAAATTAGTTCTCAACTGAAATTATGTAGAGAGAATATAACTAAAAAGTATTTGTTAGAGAAAACATTTTTAACCTTTCATGCTACTAATGTGCTCCTACAACAGCAATACCGTGAAAAAAGTTTTAAAAAAATTCTGAATTGATTTCATACCTTTTAGTAGTTGAACAAAATAAAAAGTTGTTGATGAAAAACCATGGAATTCGTCCCATTAGTACTGCACCACTCCCAGAAGTGAATGCTACAGTACACCATAAATATGGAAATGAAAAATATAGTAGTCGCGATCATTGTCGTGGTCGTGGTCGTGGACGTAGTGGGGGATGTGGTCGATGACGTACTAGTAACTATTATCATGGTGTTCATAATAGTGGTACTTCTAACCGCCAAAAAAAGAATAGCAACGAAGAACAAGAAAGAGATGGTCAAAATAATCCTTTAAAAGTTATTGAGAATTTATGTTATTGATGTGGTATAAGGGGGCATTGGGCGTGTACCTGTTGTACGCCTAAACATTTAGTGAAACTTTATCAAGCATACATTAAAGGGAAGAAAAATAATGTTGAGACAAATTTTATATCCCAAAATGATGAAATGGAGGCAAAAGAGGAGGATGATGTAATTCATGGTCTTAATGATATAACTCACCTTGATATGACAGATTTCTTTGAGAATCATAGAAAAGTTGGTGTTATTTTAGCATTTTATGTTGTTTTTAAGTATGTTTCATTTTCTTTCATAAAGAATAAGTTTGTGTTATTTTGGTATTTTTATGTTATTTTAAGTATGTTTATTTTCTTGCAAGTTATACATATTCAAGAAATATTTGCAACGTTTCTAATGTTCTATTTTATTTATTTTTATGAAGAATATGAATGATCAACAAAATTTTGTTGCATTCAAAATCAATGGAGACATGTGTCTTGCAGATAGTGCTACAACACATACGATGCTCAAAGATAAAAAATATTTTTCTCATCTAACAATAAGTGATGCTCATATTAATACAATATCGGGTAGTTCAAAACTTATTGAAGGCTCTAGAAGAGCTATTATATTATTACCTAAAGGTACAAAATTTGACATTGATGATGCTTTATTTTCCACTAAGTCTCAAAGAAATTTATTGAGTTTTAAAGATATTTGTATTAATAGATATCATATTAAGACTATGAATGAGAAAAATATTGAATATCTATATATTACAAATGTTGAATATGGAAAGAAATATGTTTTGGAAAGACTACCTACTTTTTCATTAGGTTTATATTATACACATATTAGTGCAATTGAGACACATGTTACTACAAACCAAAAGTTTGTAAAACCACATACTTTTACTATTTGGCATGAACGGTTAGGCCATCCCAAATCTATTATGATGCAAAAAATAATTTAGAATTCAATTGGGCACCCATTAAAGAACTAGAAGATTCTTGAATTCAAAGATTTCTCTTGTTGTAACACCTCTAACTAGTATCCGTCGCCGAATTAGGGTTATGAGGCATTACTAGTTATATCACAGTTCATACATATATTCATTACATTTCATATCTCAAAATTTAATCACATCAACACTCGTAAATTAATCAAATATCGAGTCTTAAAATCATATCATTCATAACATTGGATAATTAAAACATAATCCAGCATATATCAAAACAAATTATATATATGTACAGGACATATGACAAAAAAATTATTTCATTAATTGAATATCAAACCTATTATTAAATAGCTTTTGCACATGTACAAATTAAACATCAAACGAAACAAATTTCAATACTAAACTTTTCATTCATTTATGCGGCATTGATATATATATATAATAATGACCAAACATACTTTAGTTACTATTATACCATGCACATATTTCTTATTATCAAAGCCATATTTTAGCATAATTACCGAATAAATATTATCTTATTCCATTAATTAATTAATGAATATGTCAATTCACATGTTATGCACAATGATCAAAGTTAAACTATCCTCACGGCTTGATAGGCATGCTTACATATAAAACACAAACAAGCATCACCAAAGAACCACAAACAATTGTAAATATTACCAACTCATGCGCAATTCACTATAGCCACATTTAAACTTTTGAACACAAATAACATATCAATGGATACTATGCCTAAACCTCATATTTCAACCTATTAACTAATTATTTATTCGGTTATCAAATCTAACTTCAATCGGTCACACCATTATCAAATCACATGCTTACCAAAATGAACCACATACCAAAGCCGAATTTTACAATCACATATATAGCATATTTAGTAATCAATCATTTTACTAGCAACTTGACCTTTAAAAATCGAACCACAAGCAAACATGTCATAAGCATATGTATATGTTTTACCCATCACTACCCGAATATAAAGGTACATCATTTACCACCTTTAAGCCAAT
Organism: Gossypium anomalum; assembly: GCA_025698475.1. Classification (NCBI taxonomy): domain Eukaryota; kingdom Viridiplantae; phylum Streptophyta; class Magnoliopsida; order Malvales; family Malvaceae; genus Gossypium; species Gossypium anomalum. Next base: position 46,849,501 of record CM046956.1, read on the forward strand.
TCACAAGACAAATTATACATCCTAAATAAATCAATGATAAGCCACAACCAAAACACATTCATCATCTATATGTCAAGTTTAATTCACACATATATACCATGACCAAAATTACTTAAACATTAGAACATTAGCATTAAGATCAAGTCATTTTCACATGGTTTTATATACATACACATTCAAAATAAACTAACTCCAAGGCTAGCCTATACATGCCATAAGTTCAAGTTCAACTTATAAAAGTACCGAAACAGTTGATAGTGTGCTAGACTTTGCTGACGATCCCCGAGCTCGTAACTAGATCTCAAAATCTATAAAACAGAGGCAAACATAACACACAGTAAGCCATTAAAGTTTAGTAAGTCATAAGCAAATAACAACTCAATGACATTATCAACTTATTTTAACCAAACCAAGTTATATTATCATAGCCACATTTAATCTCAAGTTTAACATATCATAATTAACATATGCTTTCATAATAACCTTATCTTAACCGATTGCATAGATATACATATTTTAAGTATCATTCAATTTCAAAGACATAACATCATTATATAACTGAATGTATTTATACACATATACATATACTCATGAATCAAAATATAACATCACATGCATATACATAATATATAGCCGAATATACTTTGCAAGAGCACAAATGTTCATATTAATAACTTATATAATTTGCATCATATATCAAATGGCCAACTTACCTTATTTTCGAATAGGTAATCAACTAACTCATACCCGATGAACCATTCGAAATTTGATAGGACACTCGAATAATCACATATATCGTACAATGCCAACGTCCCAGACGTGGTCTTACATGTAATCACATATCGATGCCACTGTCCTAGACAGGGTCTTACTCGCACACATATAACGGAGTCATATATCGATGCCAACGTATAAAACGTAGTCTTACTCGCACACATATCGATGCCATGGTCTTACTCGCACATCACATATCGAAATCCTATGTCATGACATATGTATCCTAGCTATTCCTAAGGTTCATACGGGACTTTTAGACGTCGTAACTCGGTCGAAACGATTTCGTAAACATAGCTCCCAAGCTTATTTACATTTGGCTAACACATATATATTTTCACATATTTCATTTCATCATATAAAACTCACATTTATTTAAAATAATCACTACCTATTTGCTTATAAACTTACCTCGGACGATGACAATCGGAATGAGACGGCAATCGACAACTTTAGTTTTCCCCCGATCCAAATCTGATTTCTTTGGTTCTTGATCTAAACATATTCAAATTAAACTCATTCAAACATATTTTCACTCAATTTATTCCAAAAACATATAAATGGGAAAATTACCATTTTACCCTGACATTTCACACTTTTTACAATTTAGTCCAAGTTGCACAAAACACCAAACATGCAAAATTTGCACATACCATGCTTAGGCCGAATGTTCTATGTGTTCATACAAGTCCATACATTTCATTTATTTCACATTTTAGTCCCTCAATTTATTATTTTTGTAATTTAGTTCTAATTACTCAAAATCATCAAAAATTCCAATACAAAACATGTTAATCCAAAACATATCTTTCATATTTCATCAACTAACATCACAAAGCTCAAATATTCATCAATTTCATAACTCAAAATATTCATCAAAATCAAAAATTCAAGCATGGGCTTTGTAGATAACATAGCAACGATCTCAAAAACGTAAAAATTATCAAAAGTCGAGCTAGGTACATACCTTGATTGAGCTTAACAAATGGCCTAACCCTTAAAGCGTTCTTTTCTTTCTTATTTTCTTTAGTTTCGGTCAAGCAAAATATGAACACTAATGTCTTTATTTTATGTTTTATGATATTATAACTTATTAATTAATTTACATATATAACCTTTATAATAAAATGTAAAACCATTATAAATCATGGTCATTATCGTCCACTCATTTAATTATGGTCTAATTGCATTCTAAGTGCTTTATATTATAAAGACAACAACAATTAGGTACTTTCACATTTAATCTTTAAATTTTTATTTTACGCGATTAAGTCCTTTTATTTAATCGGACACTCAAACGATAAAATTAAAGCACGAAAATTTCACAGATATAAATTCACACATAATAAACACAGAAAATAATTTTAAAATATTTTTTTAACTCGGATTAGTGGTCCTCAAACCACCATTCCGAATAGGGTCTAAATCGGGCTGTTACACTTGTGATGCTTGTTCTCAAGGTAAACTGATTATTAGACCATCACCAGCTAAAGTTGGGATTGAATCTCCCACATTTTCGAAACATATTCAAGGTGATATATATGGGCCTATTCATCTACCATGTGGACCATTTAGATATTCTATGGTATTGATAGATACATCTGGTAGATGGTTACATGTATGTTTATTATCGACTTGTAACCTAGGATTTGGAAGACTACTTGCTCAAATAATTCTATTAAAAACATAATTTCCTAATTATATAATAAAAACTATTCATTTTGATAATGCTAGTTCAATGATTATTGTATGTCAATTAGGATAAAAGTTGAACATCCTGTAGCTCATGTTCACACAAAAAATGGTTTAGTTGAATCGTTTATCAAACATCTCCAACTAATAGCTAGGTCATTGCTTATGAGAATAAAGCTCCCTGTAGTAGCTTGGAGATATGCTATTTTGCATGTAGCAACACTTATGTGCATTAGACCAACAAGTTATAATAAATACTCCCCATTACAATTAACTTTTAGTCAGGAGCCAAATATTTCCATCTTAGAATTTTTGGATGTGCAATATATGTTTCAATTGCTCTACCACAATAAACAAAGATGGTTCCTCAAAGAAGGTTGGGAATATATGTTGGTTATGAATCTCCTTCTACAATTAAGTATGTTAAACCATTAACTGGAAATTTATTTACTGCGCGATTTATTGATTGTCACTTCAATGAAACAATATTCCTAACATTAGGGGGAGAGAAAATACAACTGGTAAAAGAAATTACAAGGAATGAATCATCATTTTCTCAATTAGATCCTCGTACAAGTCAACGTGAACAAGAAGTTCAAAGGATCATACATTTGCAAAACATCGCTAATCAACTGTCAGATTCATTTACTGACCTAAAGAGAATTAAAAAATCTCACATACTAGCTAAAAATGCTCAAATACGAATTGATATCCCAATAGGGCAAACTGTTAGTGCAAAAGAAAATAATCTACGCTTGAAGCATGGAAGACCAGTTGGTTCCAAAGATAAAAATCCTCGTAAAAGGAAAGGAGAAAATACCAAGGTGATTATATTATGGAGACAAGTTCTCAAGAAGAGGCCAAAGATTGAACTAATCATAATTATAAAACCCCAGAAGGGATTCAAGTACCTAAAAATGATGATAATGAAAAGATCTCGATAAGTTATGTTACTTCGGGAAAAAGATGAAATCGAAAAAATATAGTTATCGACAATAATTTCGCATATAATGTTGCTATTGAAGTAGATACAGAAAATGGTAATCCTAAGGCTAAATCTATTGAGGAATGTAGAAACAGAAAAGATTGGCCAAAATGGAAAGATGCAATTCAAGCAGAATTGAATTCACTTTCTAAACATGAGGTATTTGTGCAAAAATGAAATGCAAAAAAATGAAGTCGTAAGATATATAGCACGACTTGTAGCACAAGGATTTTCACAAACGCCTAACATTGATTATGACAAGACATATTCTCCTGTGGTGGATGCAATCACGTGTAAATATCTTATTAGTCTGCTAGAACGTGAAAAACTTGACATGCATCTAATGGATGTTATTACAACCTATCTGCATGGTACAATTGATAGTGAAATTTATATGAAAATCCCTAAAGGATTTAAAATCCCAGAAGGATATAGAGTTTCTTAGGAAAATTGCTCGATTGGATTAGAGAAAAATTTATACGGATTAAAACAATCTGGACGTATGTGGTACAATCGTCTTAGTAAATACTTGTTAAAAGAAGGTTACAAAAATAATTCAATTTGTCCATGTGTCTTTATAAAAAGATTTGAATCAAATTTTGTGATCATTGTTGTTATGTTGATGATCTAAATGTTATTGGAACTCCTAAAGAGCTCCAAAACACAGTAAATTGTTTAAAGAAATAATTTGAGATGAAAGTTCATGAAAAAACAAAGTTTTGTCTTGGCTTACAGATCGAACATTTAAAATATGAAATTCATGTTCATCAATCATCTTCTATGGAAAAAATATTTGTTACAGGCCAATTTTGGCCTAGATACAAAATAATCCTAGCACTCACTTTACAAATCCTTAACCCATTTTACAAAAAACTATCTACCCAAGCCCATTTACAAAATTTTAAACTCAATAGCCCAAATACCCAAGACCCATTACACAGATCAGAAACCCTACCTAACCCTAATCCCACTTGTGCGCCGCACCCTACCCACTTGCTCTGACTCAGCCTCTGCCAACGCCATTCCCTGGAGCCACCTGCCCCGTGGTCAGCTCCACCGTCTTCAACCACCATCTGCAAGACCAAAAAACACGCAAGCAGCAAAAAGAAAGCAGACAGTGTGACAAAGGAGGCTATAAAGCCGAATGAAAACGTTTGTAATGAGGCTTTTTTTTTTGGAATATTCAGAAAAATAAAACAATACAAACACAAATATATATTGAGAAGCGATCTAATCAACATCCAGGCAAAAGGAATAGAACAAGATCCAACACAATATCAAGAAATCGAAGAAAAAAATAGGAGGTTGATCTATTTTCTTTTCTTCCGATTCTGTTTCTTTTATTTTTCATATTACAAGTTCATTAATTATAATAACAAAAAACAAAATAAAAAAAAAAGAGAAAAAATTTGAATTTTTACCTTCTCCGGCCACCGTGCACGGTGGCCGGCGCCGGCGCCGACGGTGGTCCGGTGACCGTCTGACGATCGGGCCCTGACCGGAGCTCCTTCCCCTCCCCCTCTCCCTCTTCTCTCCTTTTCTCTCTATTTTTTTTTCTCCCTTCCCGCACAAATGATTTTTTTTTCGGATTTAGGGCCTTTTATAGCCTTCCAAAACGACGTCGTTTTGGGGGCTGCTTTTTAACCCCAAAACGACGTCGTTTCACCATAGTCCGACCCGATCCGGCCCGACCCAATCTAGGATCCGCGTGGTTTTTTAGGGAGGGGCTATTTGCGCAATTAGCCCCTCCGCTTTTTCAATGTTTTATAATTAAGTTTTTCTTTATTCTAATTTGGCCCTATAATTTAATCCGATTTATAATCAGATCCTCATTCTCACGCAACGCGTTTAGAAACGATTGGGAATATTGCGATTTCGATCCCCACTGCCTTCGCGTGTGCAAATTGGTCCCCTTTCTTTTGTTTTTTTAAATTTGCCCAAATTGCATTCTTAATTCAATTTAATCCTTCTTTGTTTCTTTTAGTTTTTTGTATTATTAATTTTATTACTATTATTTTAGCTCTATTATCTTACTATTATTAGTATCATTTTCACTATTATTATTTTTTTTATAAATTGATTATTTTTTTTATATTGTTATTATTAATGATTAGTATTTTTAATTTTAGTATTATTAATAATATTAATATACGCATGTATATGTTCATACATTTATACATAGTACTATTTTAATTACTTTATTATAATATTACTATTATACTATTTTTTATACACTTTATTATATTTCTAATATTATCATTATTAATTGTTATTTTATTTCCAATATGTATATATTATATAAATGTTTCAATATTATATGTGTTTTGCACATACATTATATATATAAGATTTTAACACTATATTTTATATATATATATATATATATATATATATATATATATATATATATTATTATATATATTTTAATCTTATTTGTCATATTTTTCTTTTACACTATTATATACACATTTCTAATATTATATTGTATATTTCTAATATTATTATAACTTATATATATGCGTGTGCAAAATATGATATGTATATATTCTTAATATCATGTTTATACACATTCATTGTTTTCTTGTATTCGATACTGTTATTACATTTAATCTTGTACGCATAATTAGTTTTTTTTATCAACATTTATTGACATATATGTTTTTTCTGCTCCAATGTATTTTTTACCCTTTATTTTTATTCTTATTCCATATCAACTTTGTTTTACATCGCTTTGAAAATTACGTTCCTGTTTTCTTAAATAATTTCGATAATCAAGGCAATGTACCGATTTAACGTTAGGTCATCGAGTTCATCGCTATGTTGGGTGAATGTCAATTGGCTCGTGTTAAAGCGATATACCCTTCTCAAAAACCGGAATAAACTAAAAGTTCTCATCTTTTCAATCGGATCACGACTAAATTTCAAATTGAATTCGTATTTTTGAAAATCAAGACAACATGTGTTTAATAAGATACCAATTTTGGGCGTCGCGAGGGTGCTAATACCTTCCTCGTGCGTAACTGACTCCCGAACCCTAAATTTTCTCTGGATTTTAACGTAGACCTAAACTCAGCCTTTTATTTGTTTTAATAAGAGATCTAATAGGTGTCCGATCACACCTAGGAAAAAGGATCAGTGGCGACTCCCTATTTATTTCAAAATCAAACATCAAATTTCAAACTTTTTTTCAATAAATCGCCACAATTAGCAACCAAGCTAAGCTAAAATTTTTACGTCGCTACAGCTGGTGACTCCACTGGGGACCTAGCCTTGCGAGTCGAGTCGAATTAAACATGTTTTGTCAAAGTTTTCAAATTTCCTTTATCAAAATAAATATTTGGTCGTGATCCGAAAATCTCGTTTTCAAAAATTTATGCATTTGTATCGTGTTGTAAATATCTCTTCCAACTTGTTATTTGTTTGTTTTTCAGTTTTTATGGTTTTAATTTTGGTTTAGTTTCTTTAAATAAAACATAAAGGTTTATGAGTTTTTCCCCCCACACACCATGCACTTGCATTTTGCATAACATGAGCTCTAAACCCGGGCTTCGTCCATTTAAGTGAAAGTAAATGCTACGCCTTTGTGAGTTAACTCGTCCCTCCGTACAGGCTAGTGAATACTTTCGGGTTACATATGACTTATGCTTTCGTGAGTTAACTTGTCCCTCCGCATAGGCATCAGTAAATGTAATCCCTCGAATTGAACTCGTGAGCCTGTGATGGGTTATGACCGAGGCTTCGTACTGATCTTAGCAGACGATAGTACGGGCAATTCGAGTACCTATCTAGAACCAAACCCGCATATAATGAACCATGCGAGCCATCCAATTAGAGCCATACCGAACCTCTGTCCGCTTATAGTCACCAAAATAAGTACACGGGGAAAATGCTTTTTGCCTTTCATTTACACCGCTTATGCAAAAGAACTGAATTAGGTAGTTTAATTTGTTTCTCAAATTATATGTGTTGGGTTTAGTAACCAAGTTTGTTTGTTTTTATTTTTATTTTCATCATGCATCATAGGCATCACATTACGAAGGTGTTGATTAAAGGTTGGTTGCCAAAAAACGGGTTTCTGATGGAGGAGTCAATTACACAAATAACCGAGAAGAATGCCGTGGTTCGGGACAGGTCTCTAAAAACTCAGAGAGAAAAGGGGGACAGTCTAGTGGAAGGGTGTGTTGCCAATTTACCCGAACAAATAACTGTGAATGTTCGTCAAAATAACCTCGAAGATTTGGTGCGAATTTGGAATCAGTGGGATTCAGACACTAAGGGCATTTTCGCTGAGAGGTATGGAGATATAGCTCACTTGATCACCATCCGTGTAGACGAACAGTTGATTCAAGCCATGGTTCGATTTTGGGACCCAACTTATCAGTGCTTCACCTTTAATCAAGAGGACATGACTCCAACCATAGAAGAGTATGCTGCTTTACTCCGCATCGACAATGTGCAATTCGGCAAAATATACGTGAAGGAGCCTAAGCCAATGACCTTCAAGAAAAAATTAGTAAGACTAACAGACATGACCGATACATGGGCTGAAAAATAGATAAAAAAGAAGAATGAAACCATTTGCATTCCATGGTCTTCCTTACGAGAATTGGTTCTGAGCCATCCTGACATATTGAAGAGAGTAAATCTATTCGCCTTGGCCATTTACGGTTTGGTCATTTTCCCGAAAGTTCTTGGACATCTTGAAGTTGCAGTAGTTGATTTCTTCGAAATGTTAAAACAAGGAGTCAACCCTGTCCCGACCATCCTAGCCGAGACCTTCAGATCCCTAAACAGTTGCAGGAAAATGGGGAAAGGGCGCTTCATCGGATGTGCGCAGCTGCTCAATGTTTGGATTTTGAGTCATTTTTGGAAAGTAGAGCGCACTCCATTCCATATGTTTTCAAAAACATTCGCCCCGCTAGAAGCTTACCTCAAGAAAAAATGGCCAAAAGAGGTCACTGAGGAACATTGGGTCTCAGTTTTTCAGAATCTTCAGGCCGAGGATATAACGTGGAGAGCACCATGGATCCGTCCTTCAACCCTGCTATACAAATGTGGAAGCCAAGATTGGGTACCTTTACTCGGATTATGGGGAGGAGTTGGATATGCCCCACTACTAGTCCAAAGGTAATTTTCTTCGCGACAATTCTTACCCGCAACTGGAGGATTAGCACAATTCGAGTTAAGCTTTGCATGGTGAGGATATATGAAGAGAGTCCGAGACATTGCAAAGTCCTGGAAGGAAATTCATTTCATGGAATTAGCCTTGTATGCTGATACCCTTACCCAAGACTATGACATATGGAGAAAGCAACGGGTAAATAGTCAGCAAATCTCATCAACAAATTACACCGCCGTAATCCTTTTTGGAGAAATGCCATCCGAATTGGAAATAGCTAGACAAGAATTCGAGTGAGAAAAAGCTAAGATGTCTAGGGACCTCGGTACCCTTCAAGAAGAAAACTATCGGTTGAAAATTGAAGTTCAGTTTGAAAGGTCCAGGCTCAAAAAAAGTACAAAGGGAGGCTGAGATCGTGAGAAACGACTTAAGGGACCTTCATTTGGAAAACAAGAAATTAAGAAACACTATAAAGAATAGTGGATTAGGCAAGTCGACAAAGAGAGTGGAAAGAAGAAATTAGCAACATCAAAGGAGGAATGGAATTTTGGAAGGAAAAGCAAAGAAAGAAGAGGAAAAGGCCATGTGCATACACGCAATAGAGTTAAGAAGGAAGAATGTCGAGTATGAAATAGTGACTGCAGAATTTGCGAGTAGTCAGTCTGAGCATTAAGAATTAAAAATGAGAGTACGAGATTTAGAAAATATGCTACAATCTCGTCAACAACAATTAGATAACCTCCTGAAGGCTCTAGAAGAAAAGAATGATCAGTACGATAGGGACATTCACGCGTATGAAGGAACTCTCCAAGAAAAGGAAATGCAACTCAACTTCTTGATCAATGAAATTCGCAAAGCAAATGGCGCAAGTTGTTCAATTATCGATGAAGCTGAAGTTCTCAGTTGCCAATTCCCTCCGAGCCAAAGATCGAGTATATCAGAGTTTTTAGAGCAAGTGAAGAAACAAAACAATGTGGCTAGGAAATTTGTGTAACTGTTGGAAAAATAAAAACTTTTTGTAACGTACTCTTCTAATAAATGAAATGCCTACATATGGGGCTATCTTGAAATCAACACCAAATTCTTGCATATTTACTCATAACTAACATTTATGCATCATTTATTTCTTTGGACATTCATCCATTCATATACTCATTCATTCATTCATCGCATGTACATATCACCATAATCATCCACCGAAACTAAAGAACCATATAATCCACAGTTGCAAGACTTCAAGACTGGAATCACGACATTTATACAGAACGCGTTGACAAACTAGGGCAATGGAAGCTGAGTTCAATGAGAGAATCGAAAGGATGGAAAGGGCTCAAAAGGAATTACAAGAGCAACTGGCCAAATCGCAACAAGAGACGAGAGATATAATGGTAAGATCTCGAGAGGAATCACTCGAGCAAAGAGATCAGATGGCCAAAATGATGAAGATGATGACAACTTTGGTCAAAGAAAAAGGACCCATGCAGAACCCCGATGTTATGGAACATCAATCAAGAATTCACCACGATCAGGATCCACTCTATCCTCCGGGATTCACTCCACCGCCCGCATATACAACACAGAGAGGGTATACTCAAGGAGAACCCACAGGCTTGGAACATCGACCTATGCCACCTGCTCCACCCACTAATTTGGGGAAAAGAATATTCGCGTCGAACCCTGGGGCTAGTCCTGCTAATCCACTAGTTCCAGATCTAGATGACCCAGCAGAAGTAGCCAAATTGAAATTGGATAACCATGACGCAAAATATAGGAGTCTGGAGGAAAGACTCAAAGCAATAGAAGGCACTGAAGTCTTCTTCGCACTAGGTGCCAAGGAACTCAGTCTGGTACCTGATCTAATTTTCCCTCCAAAGTTCAAAGTGCCTGATTTTGAGAAGTATGACGGGACAAGGTGCCCAAAAGCACATCTCATCATGTTCTCATTTAAAAATGACCAGGATTCGTGAACGAGGATAAGTTACTTATACATTGCTTCCAAGATAGTCTAACAGGGTCAGCCCTTCGTTGGTACAACCAACTTAGCAGAGAAAAGATTAGATCTTGGAAAGACTTGGTGTCTGCATTCTGCGAGCAATACAAGCATGTATCAGACATGGTGCCAGACCGGATGACCTTACAAATGATGGAGAAAAAGCCGTCAGAGACCTTTCGACAGTATGCGCAGAGATGGAGAGACGTCTCAGCCCAAGTAGAACCCCCACTAACAAAAACGGAGATAACCGTTTTATTTATCAACACCTTAAAGGCGCCGTTTTATGACAAATTAGTGGGAAGTGCCACGAAGGAGTTTGCAGATATTGTAATATCTGGTGAGCTCATAGAGAACGCCGTTAAGATCGGTAGAATGGAAGGTTCAGAGGGTTCGAAAAGGGCAGCGCCTATGAAAAAGAAGGAACCAGAAACCCACATGGTCGGGATGGGAAACCGCTATGCCTCTAATCCATATCCAAACCAACCTTGACCCCGAAATTATCCACTTTCAAATTTCCATTATCCTCCTCAAACCCCTTATTACCAAACACCAGGTCCCTCCTACCCCGTATACGCCATGAACAACCAAAGACCCGTCACCACTTTTTCACAAAACACTGCACCCATTCAAAACCAACCCAGAAATGAACCGAGACCAACGAGGCCTAATCCCGAGAGACCACAGTTTACTCCCATCCCTGTGTCGTATGGGGAATTGTACCCAAAACTTTTGAAGAAACAACTGATTTCTCCCCATTACATGGCACCCCTTAAACCTCCATACCCGAAATGGTACAATCAAAACGCTAATTGTGCATATCATGCCGGGAACCAGGGGCATTCTACTGAGAACTGTCTTGCTTTCAAAAGGAGAGTTCAAGGGCTCATCGATGCGGGCATTTTGCGATTTGATGGTACGGGTGGTACGGCTAGGAATCCATTCCCAAACCACACCGAAGGTAATGTGAGCGCAGTAGAAGAGGAGGATAAACGACAAAGTAGAAGATGGGTTTCTGAAGTGAGAACACCTCTGCAGAGAATCTGGGAGGTACTAGTTGAAAAAGGGTTGCTTTGTTGTTTTAACGGAGTATTCAAAGGAAAGGATGCAAAGAGTCACAGTTTTTGCGAGTTCCATGGCATCGAAGGGCACGACATTCAGTCCTGTGATGAATTCAGAAGATTATTGCAAAGTATGATGGATAACAAGGAGATCGAGATTTTTTGTAAAGCCGAAGAGGCCTATAGTGGAGAAATATGTGCCTCTGACAATCAATCATCAGGTCCCCCTTATAGCGCTGATCGACCATTGGTGATTTATTATGACGCAAAGAAGGAGCCGGTAAAACTAAAAATGATAATCGAAGTACCATCTTCTTTCCCTTATAAGGACAACAAAATAGTACCGTGGAGATATGATGTCAATATCGTCACACCTAAGTTGGAAAGTCCAAAGCCATAATCAAGATATTGGGGAGGTAGGTCATTTTACTCAAGTGGGCGGTGCTATTCTAAAGAAGTTGAGCCGGTAAAGAAAAGTAGCGACTTGAAGCAAAAAGGAAAGCGATGATGCACGAAAGTCGAAGTCGAGCAAGAAATTCCACCACGCAAAGAAACTAAAAAGCTCGTGAATGAGGAAGAAGCTCAAGAATTCTTGAAATTTATCAAGCACAGCGAATATAGTGTGATGGAACAATTGAGCAAACAGCCAGCACGAATCTCAGTTCTATCTCTATTGTTAAATTCAGAGCCACACCGGAATGCCTTATTGAAGGTGTTAAATCAAGCTTATGTGACCAACAACATATCTGTTGAGAAGCTTGATAGGTGGGTAAACAATCTGAATGCGGACAATTTCATCTCTTTTAGTGATGATGAGATACCGCCAAACGATAGAGGATCAGTGAAAGCGCTGCATATTACGACTCGCTGCAAGGGCTATATAATACCTAACGTACTCATTGATAATGGATCAGCACTAAACGTTATGCCGTTGGCCACGCTTTCCAGAATTCCAATAGATCTGTCCTATTTAAGGCCCTGTCATTCCACGGTAAGGGCATTTGATGGAACAAGGCGTGAAGTTATGGGAAAGATTGAGATCCCTCTAGAAGTGGGCCCTTACATCTATGATGTCGAGTTCCAAGTCATGGACATTACGCCATCGTACAACTGCCTTTTAGGGAGACCCTAGATCCATTCTGCTGGAGCGGTCCCATCATCCCTCCACCAAAAAATGAAATTTATCATGGATGGCTGTCTGGTCACAGTTAAGAGAGAAGAAGACATCGTCGCATCTATCTCTGCAGATGCGCCATATCTTGAAGTAAGCAAAGATGCAGTGGAATGTTCCTTCCGATCCCTCGAATTTGTCAATGCCACTTTCGTTGCTGAGGGAAACAGAATTCCAATACTGAAACTGTCGAAAAATACTAGAATGGGTGTCAAATTGACCGTGGGAAGAGGAGCTCGAGCAATAAGAGGTTTAAGAAGATATTTGCAAGGGATAGTCAGGGCTTTAAAGCCAGTGTACCACAAGGCCCGATACGGTTTGGGATTCCAGCCTGACATGCGTCAAAGAAGAAGACAGTGGAAGAAAGATCAGGAAAGAAGGATTGCAAGAACTTTTGGCCGAGAACCAGAATGGGAACCAATAGAGTACCCTCCTTTGTCAAAAACATTTACATCTGCGGGAATGATATACCCTGGACAAGACGATCCACGAAACATGCTGAGGATAATTGAAAGGGGTTTTGAAATGTCGATATAAATGTCATTTACAAAGAAATTTGGTACAAGTAAAGATGTCTCGAGGATACGCCCTTGCCCTCCTGGTTTCATGTTGAACAATTGGACTTCCGAGGAGCTTCTTGTAGTTTATAAGTCTTCAGAGTAATGCCAAACATTAACCTTCTATTATGTCCTTAAATATAATAGAATTCTTTTGTAAGAGCGTGCATTCACTCTTTATCATCTAAATGAATATCAATGAAGATGCATTTTGTCACGATTTTTTCGCATTATCACTAATTTCATGACCATTTTCCCATTTCATAGCCTATCCTTACATTTGCCTCATGCCATGACATAACATTTTGTTTGTTGGTTCCAATACTTGGATGCCCCTCTATAGTTTCCTTTTCCATTCAACTTTCAGGTGCTCAGATATCGACGACATGAATAAACCCGTTACGAATCTTGAAATTGATTTTGAGAAGGCTGTTTACTTAGGAGAATTTGAAGCCGAAGAAAATGCTGAAGATTACGTCTCGTCTCCTGAATTGTTAAGAATGGTGGAGCAAGAGGATAAACAGATTTTGCCTCATGAAGAATCTGTGGAAACAATAAATTTGGGCACTGAAAAAGGAAACAAGAAGTGAAGATTGGGACTTCTATTTTAGAGAGCACCAGGCATAATTTGATCGCTCTACTTCGCGAGTACAAAGATGTTTTCGCATGGTCATACCAAGATATGCCAGGGCTAGATGAAGATTTAGTGGTCCACAAGCTCCCATTAAAGCCAGAATGCAAGCCCATCCAGCAAAAATTAAGACGGATGAGACCCGAAATGTTGTTGAAAATAAAAGAGGAAGTCAAGAAGCAATTTGATGCTGGCTTCTTACAAGCCTCCAAATATCCAGAATAGGTGGCTAACATAGTCCCATAGCACCAAAGAAAGACGGCAAAGTACGAATGTGTGTAGATTACCGTGACCTGAATCGAGCAAGCCCAAAAGATAATTTTCCCTTGCCACATATTGATACGTTGGTGGACAACACAGCAAAACATTCGTTGTTTTCTTTCATGGACGGATTCTCGGGGTATAATCAGATCAAGATTGCCCCTGAGGATATGGAGAAAACTACCTTCATAACAATGTGGGGAACATTCTGCTACAAGGTGATGCCATTCGGGTTAAAGAATACCGGGGCAACATATCAGAGGGCTATGGTGACGTTATTCCATGACATGATGCATAAAGAAATAGAGGTCTATGTCAACGATATGATTGCTAAATCCCGAGGGGAAGAAGAGCATGTAGTGAATCTCAAGAAGTTGTTTGACAGGCTGAGAAAGTTCCAGTTAAAGCTCAATCCAGCCAAATGTACGTTTGGGGCTACCTCAGGGAAGTTGCTAGGCTTCATTGTCAGTAAAAGAGGTATCGAGGTAGATCCAGATAAAATAAAGACCATTCAAGAGTTGCCACCCCCACGCACGCAAAAAGAAGTTAGAGGATTTTTAGGGAGATTAAACTACATCGCCCGATTTATCGCTCAACTTACCAACTAATGTGACCCGATCTTTTGACTTCTTCGAAAACATAACCCTGGAGAATGGAATGAGGAATGCCAGATGGCCTTTGATAAGATAAAGCAATATTTGTCTAGTCCTCCAGTGCTAGTACCGCCAACTCCAGGAAGACCGTTAATTTTGTATTTGACTGTGTTCAAAAATTCAATGGGTTGCGTACTGGGGCAACACGACGAGTCAGGAAAGAAAGAAAAGGCGATCTACTATCTCAGCAAAAAGTTCACTAAATATGAGGCAAAGTATTCGTCCATTGAAAAATTTTGTTGCGCTTTGGTTTGGGTAGCTCGGAGACTCAGACAATACATGTTGTACCATACGACATGGTTGATTTCAAAGCTGGACCCGATAAAATACATGATGGAATCACCGGCACTATCAGGAAGAATGGCTCAATGGCAGATTCTCCTTTCGGAATATGACATTGCCTATGTAAGTCAGAAGTCAATAAAAGGGAGTGCAATAGCCGACTTTCTAGCAACTCGAACGACAGAAGAATATGAGCCGATAAGATTCGATTTCCCAGACGAAGACTTAATGTGCATCACAGAAATGGAATCCGAGTCCTCAAAAGAGAAGTCATGGAAGATGTGTTTTGATGGTGCGTCGAACGCTTTGGAACATGGAATCAGAGCAATCCTGGTATCACCAGAGGGGAATCACTATCCGTTTGCTGCAAGGCTGAACTTCTTCTGTACCAATAATATCGCAGAATATGAGGCTTGTGTCATGGGGCTTCGTACAGCTATTGATCGAGACATCAAAATCCTAGAGGTATACGGAGACTCAGCTCTAGTGGTTTACCAGATCCGTGGAGAGTGGGAAGTGAGAGATCCAAAATTGATTAAGTACAGTGATCTAGTGGCTGAATTGATCAAAGAGTTCAAAGAAATAACTTTTCATTATTTTCCACGAGAAGAAAACCAGTTGGCTAATGCCCTGGCCACTTTGGCTTCAATGTTCAAAGCAAGTAAAGAAGCAGAAATAATGCCCCTCAAAATGAGCATATACGAGGTCCCTGCACACTATTGTAGCATTGAAAAAGAAGCAGACGGGCATTCATGGTTCCATGATATCCTAGAATATATCAAGAATCAAAGCTATCCCGAACAAGCAAATGAGAACGACAAAAGAACAATCAGAAGAATGGCAGCGGGATTTGTTCTTGATGGGGATATCTTGTACAAGAGAGGAAAAGATCAGATGCTTTTGAGATGTGTGGATGATGTTGAAGCTAGGAAAATACTCGCAGAGGTCCATGAGGGAATCTGCAGAACACATGCCAATGGTTTCAATATGGCCAGAAAGATCATGAGACTCGGTTATTATTGGCTGACGATGGAAAGTGACTGCATCAATTTTGCAAGAAAATGTCACAAATGTCAAATCTATGGCGATAAAATTCATGTAGCCCCTTCTCCCCTTCATGTCATGACTTCTCCATAGCCTTTTTCTATGTGGGGCATGGATGTTATAGGGCCAATTTCGCCAAAAGCATCAAATGGACATCGATTCATTTTTGTGGTCATCGATTACTTCACAAAATGGATAGAAGCCGCTTCGTTTGCCAATGTGATGAGGACTGCAGTTTACAGGTTTTTGAAAAAGGAAATCATTTGCCGGTATGGTTTGCCTGAAAGAATCATTTCAGATAATGCCACGAATCTGAACAATAAGATGATGACAGAAGTGTGTGAGCAGTTCCAAATAAAGCATCATAATTCCTCGCCCTATCACCCAAAGATGAACGGGGCTGTTGAAGCAGCTAACAAGAACATTAAAAGGATCATTGGGAAAATGACTGAGACGTATAAAGATTGGCATGAGAAACTTCCATTTGTTTTGTTTGCATATCGTACATCTGTGCGAACATATACGGGAGCAACTCCTTTCTCTCTAGTTTATGGAATGGAAGCTGTGCTACCTATCGAGGTTGAGATCCCCTCTCTGCGAGTCTTAATGGAATCAAAGTTAGAAGAAGCAGAATGGGTTCGAGCTCGATATGATCAGTTGAACCTCATCGAAGAAAAGCGTCTAAAGGCAATTTGTCACGAGCAGATGTACCAGAAAAGGATGATTGCGGCCCATGACAAGAAGGTACGGCCAAGAGAATTCCATGAAGGAGAACTCGTGCTGAGAAAGATTCTCCCAATACAAAAAGACCTGCGAGGAAAATGGGCACCAAATTGGGAGGGACCATATGTCGTAAAGAAGGCATTCTCAGGAGGAGCTTTGATCCTTACCGAGATGGATGGCAAGGAGCTACCGAATCCAGTGAACTCAGATGCTGTGAAGAAATATTATGTTTGAGATGAAAACCCGAAAGGGCATCTTTTAAAAAAAAAAGGGGGGATCAGAGCGAAAACCCAAAAAAGGGCGCTTTGATTAAACACAAAAGTTTAAGATGAAAACCCGAGAGGGCATCCTAATGAAGCAAACATTCGGCTTACAAGGCAAGGTGTTTTAAACCGTACGACAAACATTGAGACTACAGTATTTGAAGCATCTCTGAAAGCTCAAAATCTTCTACGCAAGGAGCCAGGCTCAAAAAGATTCTTAATTGAAGAACGTGGAAGAGTTCATGTGTTGAATATCTAGAGCATTTGTATCCGTTGAATACGATCCTTTCTTTCTTTTTGACATTTTTAATCTCATTGGTTAACTTCCTTTGTTTGCCACACTTGAAATAAATGAATATGAGATATCATTTTTGTCCCTATATGATCATTTTCATGCATCTCATTATGTGTTTATTTACATGATAAATGGTGAAATGACATGCTCTAAGTAAAAGAAATGTTAAGCATTACCTGGATGAAAATTTGATAAGCACAAGAGCCTCAAAGCAAGAACAAAGTTCAACCAGAGGCTAAAGAGTGATATCTAAGTGTTGATTACTTGTAAAGCCTGAAGACGGGTACATGGCTTAAAGAGAAAAGTCAAGAGCCGAAGTAATGAACGCAGATCCTCAAAAATCGTGGTTAAATGGACATACGACAAACATGCTTAAGGAGCACTGCATAATCATGTAGGCATAAAAGCGTTTAAGACAAACATGTGCATATCATGATAGCATCATGCATGGCATATACAGGTACTCCAGCAAAGCAATAAATCTGGAATGAGAGTCGCGTTGAATCAAGAGAAAAGACACCTGAGTTCTACCAAAGAACAGGTTTTGGTATTTTGATGTTTTTAATTCATGCCTTTCAAAGAAAATCAACTCATATTGCGAGAGGTGAGTTGAGCCTCAGGACACGCTGAGGTATTTTCAATTTTTGTTTTCAGTTTATGTTTTTCAAAGAATCAACTCATATTGCTAGAGGTGAGTTGAGCCTCAGGACACGCTGAGGTATTTTCAATTTCTGCTTTTCAATTCCTGTTTTTCAAAAGTCAACTCATAATGCGAGAGGTGAGTTGAGCCTCAGGGCACGCTGAGGTATTTTCAATTTATGCTTTTCAAAAAAATCAACTCATATTGCGAAAGGTGAGATGAGCCTCAAGACATGTTGAGGTAATTTCAATTCATGTTTTTCAAAAGTTAACTCATAATACGAGAGGTGAGTTGAGCCTCAAGACATGTTGAGGTAATTTCAATTCATGTTTTTCAAAAGTCAACTCATAATACGAGAGGTGAGTTGAGTCTCAAGACACGTTGAGGTAATTTCAATTTATGCCTTTCAAAAAAATCAACTCATATTGCTAGAGGTGAGTTGAGCCTCGGTGCGCCGAGGTATTTTCAGTTTTTGTGTTTTAATTGCAACTCATATTGCGAGAGGTAAGTTGGGCCTCAGGGTAAGCTGAGGTATTTTAAATTTCTGTCTTCAATTTATGTTTTTCAAAGATCGACTCATATTGCGAGAAGTGAGTTGAGCCTTTTAATTTCTGCTTTTAATTTCTATGTTTCAAAAATCAACCCATATTGCGAGAAATGAGTTGAGCCTCAGTTCACATGCTGAGGCATTTTCAATTTTTGTTTTTAATGTCTGTTTTTTTAAAGAGTCAATTCATATTGCGAGAAATGAGTTGAACTCAAGATCACATACCGAGTCAAGAATAAAGATTGGAGCTGACTGAAGATACCAAACTTTTCTCCCTGAAGTTGCAGTGAAGCTGATCGAGGATATCAAATCTTATTTTTCTGAAGTCGCAGAAGAAATGACCACAAACCCTATCTCACTGAAGCGATAGAAGAGCAGATTGAAGCTGCAAATTTCATATCCTTAAAGTTACATTGGAGTAGATTGAAGCTACAAGGCACATATCAGAAGGTGCAGTGGATTGAACCAAAGCTGCGAGATGCAGTAGACTGGAAGGAGACTATCTGAACAAGAAGAGCACCGATGAAGTCAAGACTCAGCAAGACGGGGCAAAATTGGCCTTTCTTTATGTCTTTGCTCTATTCCCGTTACACGACAACGAGCAAAGAGGGGCAGCTGTTACAGGCCAATTTTGGCCTAGATACAAAATAATCCTAACACTCACTTTACAAATCCTTAACCCATTTTACAAAAAACTATCTACCCAAGCCCATTTACAAAATTTTAAACTCAATAGCCCAAATACCCAAGACCCATTACACAGATCAGAAACCCTACCTAACCCTAATCCCACTTGTGCGCCGCACCCTACCCACTTGCTCTGACTCAGCCTCTGCCAACGCCATTCCCTGGAGCCACCTACCCTGTGGTCAGCTCCACCGTCTTCAACCACCATCTGCAAGACCAAAAAACACGCAAGCAGCAAAAAGAAAGTAGACAGTGTGACAAAGGAGGCTATAAAGCCGAATGAAAACGTTTGTAACGAGGCCTTTTTTTTTTGGAATATTCAGAAAAATAAAACAATAAAAACACAAATATATATTGAGAAGCGAACTAATCAACATCCAGGCAAAAGGAATAGAAAAAGATCCAACACAAAATCAAGAAATCGAAGAAAAAAATAGGAGGTTGATCTATTTTCTTTTCTTCCGATTCTGTTTCTTTTATTTTTCATTTTACAAGTTCATTAATTATAATAACAAAAAACAAAATAAAAAAAAAAGAGAAAAAAATTTGAATTTTTACCTTCTCCGGCCACCAGGTACGGTGGTGGCGCGCACAGCGACGACGGTGGTCCGGTGACCGTCCGGCGACCGGTCGACGATCGGGCCCTGACCGGAGCTCCTTCCCCTCCCCCTCTCCCTCTTCTCTCCTTTTCTCTCTGTTTTTTTTTCTCCCTTCCCGCACAAATGATTTTTTTTTCGGATTTAGGGCCTTTTATAGCCTTCCAAAACGACGTCGTTTTGGAGGCTGCTTTTTAACCCCAAAACGACGTCGTTTCACCATAGTCCGACCCGATCCGGCCCGACCCAATCTAGGATCCGCGTGTTTTTTTAGGGAAGGGCTATTTGCGCAATTAGCCCCTCCGCTTTTTCAATGTTTTATAATTAAGTTTTTCTTTATTCTAATTTGGCCCTATAATTTAATCCGATTTATAATCAGATCCTCATTCTCGCAAGCATAGCGTTTAGAAACGATTGGGAATATTGCGATTTTGATCCCCACTGTCTTCTCGCGTGTGCAAATTGGTCCCTTTCTTTTGTTTTCTTTTTTTAAATTTGCCCCGAAATTCTGTTCTTAATTCAATTTAATCCTTCTTTGTTTCTTTTAGTTTTTTTGTATTATTAATCTTATTACTATTATTTTAGCTCTATTATCTTACTATTATTAGTATCATTTTCACTATTATTATTTTTTTTATAAATTGATTATTTTTTTTATATTGTTATTATTAATGATTAGTATTTTTAATTTTAGTATTATTAATAATATTAATATACGCATGTATATGTTCATACATTTATACATAGTACTATTTTAATTACTTTATTATAATATTACTATTATACTATTTTTTATACACTTTATTATATTTCTAATATTATCATTATTAATTGTTATTTTATTTCCAATATGTATATATTATATAAATGTTTCAATATTATATGTGTTTTGCACATACATTATATATATAAGATTTTAACACTATATTTTATATATATATATATATATTATTATATATATTTTAATCTTATTTGTCATATTTTTCTTTTACACTATTATATACACATTTCTAATATTATATTTTATATTTCTAATATTATTATAACTTATATATATGCGTGTGCAAAATATGATATGTATATATTCTTAATATCATGTTTATACACATTCATTGTTTTCTTGTATTCGATACTGTTATTACATTTAATCTTGTACGCATAATTAGTTTTTTTTATCAACATTTATTGACATATATGTTTTTTCTGCTCCAATGTATTTTTTACCCTTTATTTTTATTCTTATTCCATATCAACTTTGTTTTACATCGCTTTGAAAATTACGTTCCTGTTTTCTTAAATAATTTTGATAATCAAGGCAATGTACCGATTTAACGTTAGGTCATCGAGTTCATCGCTATGTTGGGTGAATGTCAATTGGCTCGTGTTAAAGCGATATACCCTTCTCAAAAACCGGAATAAACTAAAAGTTCTCATCTTTTCAATCGGATCACGACTAAATTTCAAATTGAATTCGTATTTTTGAAAATCAAGACAACATGTGTTTAATAAGATACCAATTTTGGGCGTCGCGAGGGTGCTAATACCTTCCTCGCGCGTAACTGACTCCCGAACCCTAAATTTTCTCGGGATTTTAACGTAGACCTAAACTCAGCCTTTTATTTGTTTTAATAAGAGATCTAATAGGTGTCCGATCACACCTAGGAAAAAGGATCGGTGGCGACTCCCTGTTTATTTCAAAATCAAACATCAAATTTCAAACTTTTTTTCAATAAATCACCACAATTAGCGACCAAGCTAAGCTAAAATTTTTACGTCGCTACAATATTAAAGAAAATTTTGCATGGATAAAGCACACCCATTGAGTACTCCAATGGTTGTACGATCGTTAGACATGAATAAAGATCAATTTCGTCCTTGCGAGAATGATAAAGAGTTTCTTGGTCTAAAAGTATCATATCTAAGTGTCATAGTGGCATTGATGTATCTTGCAAACAACGTAAGACCTGATATAGCTTTCACTGTAAACTTGTTAGCAAGATTTAGTTCTTCTCCAATACGTAGACATTGGAATGAAATTAAACATGTACCTAGATATTTTAAGGAGACTATTGATATAGGTTATTTTATTCAAATGATTCAAAATCCCTATTAGTCGGCTATGCTGATGCTGGATACTTATCAAATCCACATAAAAGTCTATCTCAAACAGGATATTCATTTATATGTGAGGGTATTGCCATGTCATGGCATTCAAAAAAGCAAACATTACCTGACACTTCTTCAAATCATGCAAAAATAATTGTAATACATGAGGCAAGTCAAGAGTGTGCTTGACTAAGGTTATTGACCTAACATATCTTTCCTAACATATCCAAAAGATATGTAATTTGCCTTTATAGGAAATGATGTCAACTATCTTATACGAAGATAATGTAGCATGTATAGCTCAATTGAAGTATAGTTACATTAAAGGTGACAAAATAAAATATATTTTACCAAAATTATTCTTCACCCATGATCTTGAGAAAAGAGGTGATATAACTGTTCAACAAATTTGTTCTGATGATAATTTAGCAGATCCTTTTACTAAGGCATTACCAACTTCAACATTTGAAAGACTATTACATAAGATTGGAATGCGTCAACTCAAAGATGTAATGTAATTTTGCCATTAGGGAGAGTCTAAAACAAGTTGTACTATTTTCCTTTAACCAAGGTTTTGTCTAATTGGGTTTTTCTTGTAAAGGTTTTTAACGAGACAACTTGTAATAAAAGATCGAGTACTCTCTTTCCTTCAGTAGATTCTTATCCTATAGGGTTTTTCCTAATAAGATTTTAACGAGGTAAATTATCTACCACTAGACATCCAAGGGGGAGTGTTATGAATATCTTATTAAGTGTATGTCCATCAAGATCAAGATAAGTTTTGATATACTTTAAATTCTAATAGTTATTAGAATTAGATCTCTACTTCATTTATATTTCTTATACCTATAAATAGAGATTTTGAAAAAGTATTGTAATCATTCCATTGATCAATAAAATACATTCTCTACTGCTTCTCATATTTTTTTTGTTCTTTATTCTCTCTCTTTATTTTATAACAATATAAAAATTAACTCATGAGCAAGAAAAAATACCAATTATTTGAATAAGTTTTTTATCTTTTATCTTTTTTGGATTTTTAATAATTTTTAAATAATGTTTTATAATTTTTTAAAATTTTAAGAATTTTTATATCATATCATGTTAGTGAAATAATGAAGATGGATCATCACTCGTGCAAAAACTACCAACTCTTTATTTATTAACATCCACATTAATAAAGGTAACTGCCAATGTTGGTGAAAGGTTTAATTGAATTGGAAGGTTGAAGTACATGCACAATGTCTAAAGGAGCTTAATTTATTTATTTTCTAAATACTACCATGAAGTCATTCCTTCTACATTAAAACATTATAAGTAATGGTAATTAATTTTATTTAATAAATTTTAATAAAAAACTGAAATAAATATAAGTTAAAGTATTGAATTTTACTTCATGTCAAATATAATTGAATTATAAATTAATTTAATATAATTTTAAAGTAACTAAATTTTCATTTTTTGTAATAAAAATGGAAGAAAACGAATAAAATAAATAGAAAATACATGATAAATGGAAACAATTATATTTAAAATAACTAAGTAAATAGATTTGAAGGGATTCTATGTGATTTTTTTTTAAGAGGATAAGTGAATATTTTTTAAACTATAAAGGGTATATATTTTACACCAAACCTAATAATGTAAGTGTCTTTTATCCTTGTAAAATTCTACTTTCCACTTATAACATTAGTAAATTATGATAATCATTTTTATGCATTTTCTAATCTATCCGAAACCTCCCAAACACCTAATTGTACTCACACAAGGACGGCATTAAGTGCCTAGGTCCAATCCAAGTTAAAATTTCTATAGTCTAAAATATTTAAATTTTTAATTTTTAATAATATTTTTTTAATTTTCATTAATACATTTATGGATGGAATTTTCAACCCTTTTTCTAATCCATTTATATAATTCATTAATCAAAATTTGTTGTTAGATGTAAATACAAAAAAAAATACATAATAAAATGTGATTAATAAGATTAGAAGGGAGCAAAATTTCATTCAAAAAAATCAATTAAACTTTTAATATTTTGGACCCCTTAAAAATTGGAAAACAATATTTTGGACCCCTTTTTGCTTTGGGCCTTGGGCGGCCGCACCTCCAGACAACCCCTAGGGCCGGGCCTGAGTGCTTGGGAAGAAGAAGGATCATTTGGTGCTTCGTTTGTTGGGTATATATAGGGGGATGTCTCCTTATTTGGTAGTGTCATGTCATGAACAATACAAACGATAGGTTGTTCATGTAGTAAGCTAGGTGGCAGGTCTGTTATATGTTTGTTGTCGTCAAACATAATACTGTATGGTCCTTCCTTGACATTCTTCTTATTGAGGTTGTACAAGGTTGTTATACCTTAGTGGTCCTTTAGTGATTCCTCTTGAAGGACAAGCGAGTGACCACTTAGTTGACTCAGATAAGGTTCACATATAGATAATTGTATATGATTTAATAAAGGATAGCCTTGAAGTGTTTTTGGTAGGTGGCCGTTCGCAGAAAAGATATTTCGCGAATAGTCATCCATGAAAACCTTCTTTGGGCACTTGTTTTCTTGTCGAGTATCCTTATGGTATAACAATCTCTAACTAATTATATTCACTTAAGATGGTGTAATATGCTCTTAAGTTCACTTCAACACATAATTTCTAAAAATCTACAAAATCATCAATGCAAGCTAATAAATTACTTTACATTTAAATCAAAGTAAAATTATCATACTTTTATAATATGTGGTTTACTTTGATTTTACAAAATTAAGTGATATTAACTCGCTTAATAAAATTATAATAATATTTTATCTTTTAATTTTTTAATATAATATAATTGAAAGAGTCTACTATATAATAAACTCAAAAGAGATATTAAATATGAGTAACAACAGAGGGGAGTAAAACTCGATTCGACTCGAAAAAATTAAAATTTGAGTTCATTGAATCAAGTTATTCAGATTTTTTTAGTCAACTCGAATAAGTAAGTCAGTTTTTTGAGTTCGAGTCAAATTCAATTTTATAATTTGAATAACTCGAATAATTTGAATAACAGATTGGTGTAATACTTTTTTGGTCCCTACTGATTATAAAAATGAGCAAATCGATCTCTCTAAAAAAAATCAAAATATTTATAAAAAATCCAAATTTTCATAAAAAAAATTTCACTCGATTCGACTAAATTTTAAATTTCATTTTACTCGACTCAATTAAAAAAAATTCAAATCAAAATAAAATTATAAAATAGGACTCATAAACTCAACTAACTCAAAATTTTTTAACTAAATTCGACTCGATTCGATTAAAAAACATATAATAAAATAAAATGTTTTAGTAGATATCATACTAAACATTCAAAGTGAAATCAGTTTGGAATCTTATATAACCTTTAACATATATTTAAAATGATTTTATTAATATATTTCAAATCCTTGATAACTTAAAAATAATATACTGCTAAAGATATTCTTTAACATTATTAATCTAAGTTATATTCCTAATTATCAAAACAATGTGATTTCCGTGATTTATAGAATCTGATTTTCTTGGTAAATGCATGACCAAAGGGACAGATAAGCTCGTTCCAAAGGGGGAGGTACAGATAAGCATTTCCCTTTCATCGTTAATTCTATAAGTTTTTTTAAATTATTATGAGTAGAAATCATAAACAATAATATAAGGTATTACATATAATACAAACGATAAATAAATTACAATAAACTAATGCATAAACATTATGTCTATAAAATAATTTTTTTTAAAAGAGTAGGTTAAATTGATAGTAATTGAAACATTGGAATAATTTAGAAACAAACTA
Organism: Gossypium anomalum; assembly: GCA_025698475.1. Lineage (NCBI taxonomy): Eukaryota > Viridiplantae > Streptophyta > Magnoliopsida > Malvales > Malvaceae > Gossypium > Gossypium anomalum. The sequence continues at coordinate 46,875,385 of CM046956.1, forward strand.
GGCATGCATCAATTTGATCAAGTCTTTGAAATTACATCCTAATCTTGCCGTCATCAAATTATCCTGACGATGAATATTGATCAATTAATAAAAACTACCAAAAGCCCCAAGAAACCCACTATACCAGTGAAGTAAAAAAGGCCAAGTCTCAGGTGACTTATTTTCCTCTCAGATGACCTATTCTCCTACTCATACCTTTAGAACAGTTCTTAATAGCTCTAGCAACAACCTTATATAGTCAAATCTCATATATATGCTGAAACATAACTAAAAGTTAAAAGTAAAACTAAAACCACATATACTTTCAAATAAAATTGATTGGAAAAAACAATAATCACGAAACCGTGGACCAAATGAAACCACGTTATAAACAAAATCATGATAATATGGATTGAAATTAAAAATAAAATAATAAAAAATTAAAAATTTATTAAAAAACGCGATTAACAACCGAAACTGCAATTGAAATAATGATTTAGTTAAAAAAAATTAAGTGATTAGAATATTTTTATATTAAAAGAAGAAAAAAAATAAATCTTTTTCGAAATTAGCCATTTAATGTGCACCCAATCAAGAGAATATTAACAAAATAAGTCGTATCTAATTAGAATACTTTATGTACATTCAAACTTGGTTCATCTTCGACTCTACTTTTTCCCTCAAATTGATATTACATGTTTCAAGCACAGCCGTACAATTGGCAATGGCATTAGCCTTTGACATCATCTCCTGAATATGTCAAAAATATATATACTTAGATGGATAAAAAAATACAAATATTTTGCATTAATTGTGAATAAATTAATCATTACCTAAGAGGAGTTAACGGTCACGAATCTAATTAGCTCACGTGAATCTTTTAAAATATTTTTAAAAAATAAAATAAAATATGCTCTAATTTTTCTTATTTTTGTACATTTAAAATTTAGTTTAATGTATTTTTTAGATATAAAAATTCATATTCAATTATCAACATTATTAAAATTATTTTATAAAATTTATTGATATGATATTTTGAAAAAAAACTTTTTAATATACATAAATTTGAATTTTAATAATATTAATAATTGAAATTGTATTTTAAAATCTAAAAAATAAATGAATAAAATTTTTCAAAATAAAAGTAAAAAAGAATATAAAAATTTGGATTACTTTTTAACCAAAAAATAATTTTATATTAAAAATTTATTAATGCTCACTAGAATTCAATAGTCCTTTTTTTTTTTTTCTTATTTTCCTCACATTATTTCCAAAACTTTTACAAGATTGATGATCAATCTTTCAAGGGTCTCTTTAATTTGGTAAATTCTTTTCTTTTCTTTTTTTGGTTTTCTTTTCATGCGATTTTTTAGTGTTAGATTAAGATTTTTATGCAATATTAAGTTTTTAATGATTGAATGAAATAATTAACATTTTAATTTAGTAATAATTTTTAAAAGTGGATTAATACAAATCCTTAAAGTTTTGCTTTAGATCCTGGATTTAAATTTTGAATTTAGATTTTATTTATTTTATAAATGATAAGAACAAAATGCATGTTTTATTAATAAATTAGTTGAGAATCAATATAATATATATTTAAAAAGTATAAAAATATGAACTTTTCAAATCTAAAAATATTTTAAAAATTTTAAATCATTACTATATAAGCATCTAACAACTCCATAAATTTGAGAAATTATCATGAATGTTACCCTTTTAACTATTTTATTACACAATTTACACCATTTTTGATATCTAAATTCAAATTCCTAAATGCTACCCTAAGAAATTAGGATTATTGTCATTATAATTTTGATTTACTTGAATATTGATTAGAATTTTAGTATTTTTATTTAAAAGTTGTTATTGTTAGTGTGATTATTATGAATATTGTGAATATTATCTTTTGTGTTTAACTTGTTCTTGATATTTTTCATTCTCATGGCACTCGAGTCTTAACACGATATTTAGTTTATATGTATTTTTTTAATTTTTCAAAATTTAACTTACAATTAAAATTTATAATTTTTATCAGTTGAGTCTTAATTCAATTCGCACAGTAACTATTGCAACAAAAAAGACAATGTGAATTTAATGTGCTTAAAAACTTTTTTTTCCCTTTAATTTAAGAATTGAGGATTATAAATAAAAATAGATATCTAGGTAAAAATAAAAAATATATAATGATTTACATGAAATTCAATTAGATTTTAAGATTAAAATATATCACAGGTCATTGTACTATTTAAAAATTTAAAATTTAGTCTCTATATGTTTTAGATTTTAAAATATAGGTCCAATTATTAATATTATTAAATTAATTAATGTGATATTTTAAAATAAAAAATACTTTTTTAATAGAAATGTAACTAAAAAATGATATTGAGATAAACATAAATTTTAAATTAAATTCTAAAAGTAATAATAACTCAGAAGTAAATAGTTACCGGACAGGAAAGATGGGCGGAGAAGTATGATGGCGTTACGTGCTCCTCTTCGCCACGTCAACTTCAAATCTGAACAGCAAAATTTAGTGGGACAGATGGGTCCCAAATATTAAAGTTTATCCGCTCATTTACCCTTAAATCATTGCCAACGTTTGGGTCCAGACGCGTCATCTCTGACCAGGATTATTTTATTTTTTGTCCCACCATGTTTCTCTCCAATCAAATCATGTTAGCAATTTTAATCTCAAATTTCATCTAACTCCTGAATGATAGTTATAAATTTTTTTTAAATTTTTTTTTATATTAGTATTTATTATTTTTAAATAATAATTTTTATTTAGATTCCAAAGATTATTTAAAGATGGTAATTTTACATTGCGCATGATAAAATTTAGGTTATTCTGATTATTTAGTTGGGTGTATTTGATAAATTACTAAAATATTTAGGAGTGAATCGAAAAATTTTTAAGAATTGAAAATAAATTATAATTTTTTGAGATATCAAAATATACTTTTATCATTTATTAATTTATAGTTTTATTATTTTGGAAAAGACTAAAATGATTTTACTTTTTCAATTTTAGGCCTAAATGTAAATTTACTACGTTAATTTTTTCATTTGGGGCGCCTGCCCCTAAGAACAAAAAGTAAGAGATACACTCTCTTATTACAGCAAGTCTGGGAAAATCAAAGGGAAGGCTACAGAAGCTGCAATGCGAGATTTAATGTTGGATTGAGTCGCCAGGTCTAAAAGAGAGCTTTTAATGTTGAGTATATGTTGAAATAAAATCAATAATAACAAAAATTTAGGATAGGTTGTTATTATTATTAAAATTATTTTATTAAATTCACTAATGTATTATTTTAAAATTTAAAAAATCACTTAGTAATAATATAATAAAAAAATAATGTTAAAAATGTCTAGTGGACTGTAAAATTAATTGAATTCACCGTGATAAAATAATATTTTTGTTGAAATATTGTTTTTAAGAAAAATTGATATTAATATTTTAATTTAAATAATTTAAATTATTAATTATTAAGATAAACTAATGATATTATAAAAATAAAAAATTTAAATTATGTCAAATTTAATATAAAAATCAAAATTGATATTTAATGATTGTGATGCAAAATATGAAAAAGAAAAAAGAAGCGAAGAGAAGCTACATTTGCATATCTAAACTTGTTAGAGTATTCAAATTACCTACAAATTCCTAATTATTTAGATATTTAATTTTTAATTATTAAAATAACTTTCATTTTCTTTCCTCACATAGTTTAAATAGTTTCTCGTCAACAAATTGGATTCAATCCACGTCACTATAGCAAATGAAACTGAAATGCTGATTCAGCTACTAAAATTAAATAAATTACTTAAACTAATTACAAAATTTAAATCATCCCCTAAGAGGGAGGCCTCATATAAGTATAAATCATAAGATCTGTGATGAGTTAATTTAACTAATTTATCAACATCTTAATTATCTTTTCTAGAGATATATCGTGTCATTGTTCAAATCGTATCAACAAGACAATAACTAATGAATTCTCCTGATCAAAGTAGAATTAGAATTATTTATTGTCCTCTCCTAAATTATCAATCTCAATTAAAACATTATCATAACCATTATTACTTATAAAGGTTAAACCGTAAAAAATTCCTCATAATTCGACATAAAAAATAAACAATAAACAAATAATGTTGTTTGATAGTATATATAAAAGTCAATCAAATTTGGTTTAATATAAAAGAAGCCACGTAGTGGGTGCATTTGGATAAATTAATAGTGTAACTGTCCTTAAGGTGTTGAGTAGAGCGCTATGAGCATCGCTTTCCAATAGATGACCAAAGTGGGCAATGATTTATGATTATAATTGATTAGCCCACTAATAATATCTTCCCAACTGTTATTATTTAATTACTATTTTTCTGTTTCTGTCAAATGGGTTTGCAAGTAAATTATGGGAGTAATAGGATTTGTGGAATATCACCACTCCTTTGATTTTATTGAATGAGTTATTTATTGGAATTTCATTTTCTCTTTATTTGTCAACATTCGGTGGAAGAGACTAAAAATAGCCTATTCAACACTAACACGCAATACTTTTTTCTTTTGTTTTAATCAATTTTACCCAGTAACTTTTTTATTTTTATTTTCAAACTCACTCTCAAATCATTTTCTTTCTCTTTCATTCAATTTTCATAAACTTCTAAAATAAATTGTAGAATCTATTTCTGTTTCCATCTTGGTTTTACTTTAATCTTACTCATCATTCGCTTCTACTTTCCATCAATTTCTAGAATATAACAAGAAAGAATAAAAATTCATTTCTTAATAATTTCAACTCTCAATCAATTTACAGAAGATAATAATAAAAAAAACTAAAACTCATTTCTCGATAATAGATCTATAAAACGTGATTTGGAGAAAGAAACTTTCTTACTTATTTTTCTTTCAAATAACAGATAAATAAAAGGAGAAAACAAGAATATGAAAAAAAAAGAGAGCTTTAAATTAAAGGCATTTGGAGCAGGTGAAGTAGTGGACGCCGATGCCATCGGTGGTTGAAAAATAATTTTTTAAAATATAGATACATGTAGTCTTTTTCATTTTGTGCGTATATCATAAAGACCCAAACGAAATTTTGAACAAAATAATGTTTATTTATAAAAATATCTCTTGATATTATTTTTTATCATAATATTCTTATTTTATTGTTAAATCTAATTAATTTTGATATACAAAATATGTATTAATAAAATAAATAATATTTATCTAGTTTAAGGGTAATAATGTCATTTTATATTTATTCTTTATCTATTCCTCAATATTATTCATCTAACAAACCAAATAATTTAATTTATTAAAGGACATATTCGTCATTTAAGTTTTTTTTTTTTTTTGCTATTACATATTTATTCCTTCCAACTAAACGCATGAATACTATTATAATACTCATTACATTTCATTCAAGCAAACTATTATGATACCTATTCAATTTTATTATAACCGTAAAATGATTATTTCATTACAATCCTATTTTATTTCAGTGAATCAAATCTGTCGTTAATATTCATTTTGTTAGCAGTAGTATCTCAAGTTATACCTAGCAATGCTATTCTCAAATGTTGCACGTAACTAAACCTATATCTACCTTCCTTCTTCACATTGTGGAGTTTTTTATTATATGAAATTGTTAAATATCATTTTTGCTTACTCTATTATGCTTATAATTAAGATTTAATATTTATATTTGTATTTATACAATTTTATCCCTATTTTTCTTATATTGTTTCCTTGGCACACCCAAACTATGCTCCCTTTCTCTCTTTTTTCCATTTTATCAAAATGATTAAATTTTAATTTATATCTCTCTATTATGCCTGTACATACCCAATTTTGCCAACCTATTCCTAAATACAAACATAAACCCCAAATACATTTTAAACCCATCAGCCCACTTATATCAAACCCAATACAATAAACCCAAAATTCTTAGTCCACCACCCTAAATAACCCGAGACCCGTTACAACTAAAGCCCAATTCCACCCAACAGCCCAATTCTTGACCCAACTCTAGACTTAGGGTTTCAAAAAAATTGAAACCCTAAATTACTACACCACCTAACCTCGTCCCATCCGGCCGACTCACCCACTTGCCCTTGATTACTGGCCATCAACCCCTGAGCACCCCATGCCTCTGCCACCACCATGCAGCACCGGTCATCCCCTGCAAGCAGATAAGACAACAATATTAAACAAATTTTGTAAAGGCTATAAAAGCCCTAAAAAACAGATGTAAAAGGGTTAGGGATTTTTTAGAAAAAATCAGAAAAGGGAGTATTCGACAGTTTCAAAAAAACACAAAAGAAATAAGAAAAATCATCAAATCCAGAATCAAAATATCAATCCATTGAGTATTTAGATTCAATAATCACGTCCAAAGCAAAGGGAATATCAAAGAGCAACAAATCAGAAGCTAAAATCAGAATCGACCTAAGGTGATTTTTTTTATTTCAGTCTCGTTTTTTTAGGTCGATTTTATACACATATATATATTAAAAACATAATAAAATAACAGAATAAAATAAAATATTTAAAAAAAATTGAAAATTTTACCTCTCCGTGGCTGGTGCCATGTTTGCGCCGGCGAGGCTCCGTGGCCGTCTGGTGGCCAGGCCCATGCGCCGAGCTCCCCCCTCCTTCCTCCCTTCTCTCTTTTCTCCTTCTCTTTCTTTTTTTTTTCCTCTGCTATTGCCAAATGAATTTTTAAAATTTTTTTTGTCTTATATAGGGGACCAAAACGCACCGTTTTGGTCCCCCCCTTAACCCTTAAAACGATGCCGTTTAGGCCAGGTGGTAGGTCGACCCGACCATAAACCCGAGATCCGCGTGTTTTTAAGGCGGAAGGGCTAATTGCGCTTTTGGCCCTTCCGCATTTTTATTATTTTACAATCAAGTTATCTATTTATTTTAATTTGACCCTGAAATTAAATCGGTTTTATAAATTGGTCCTTTTCAATGCGCAGCGTTTAGAACAGCGGGGAATATTGCGATTTCGGTCCCCCATGTTTCGCGCGTTTACAATACGACCCCGTGGCCTATTTTTATTTTAGATTTGGCCCCAAAACTTCGATTTTAATCCAATTTTGGTCCTTTTTTCGTTTATCTTTAATTCTTATTTAAATTTTCTTGTATTTTCATATTATTATTATCATTATTATTATTATTATTATTGTATATTTTTATTATATGCGTATATATATATGTATTTATGTTTAGTATTTTAGCTATTTTATTCTAATATTTAAATGTTATGCCTGCTTTTATATATTTTAATAATATACTATTATTATCTTTATTACAATAGTATATTTTTATTTATGTATATATATATATATATATATATAGTATTTTTGTGTTACATTGTTGTTCTTCGTATTTTAATACCATTACTATTATGATTGTTAATGTGGTTAATGTGTTGTTGCATGTATACATTTTTATATCGTCATCGTTATTATCATTAACCATAGTATACGTTTTGTTATATATGTATATATTACGTGTTATATATGTATAATGTATATTATTTTTTTTTTTACTATACATACTAAGTATACATCAAACATAGTATTATTTATGTATTTTGTTATATATGTATATATCTATTTGTGCATAGCATTACTTTTTAATTGCTTTATTCTGATATTTCTATATCGATTATATGTATTTAATATGCCTATGTACATATTCATGTATTATTGGCTGTTTGTTCCCTATATGTATGTATTATGTAAATATTTTAATATTATTTAACATATGTATTTTCGTTTTATATGTTTTACATACGTTTTTTTTTAATATATTATACTTTATATATTGTTATGTATATTTTTAGTATATATATATATATTTGTGAAATATTATCAATAGTTTTATTATTATTTTTAAATAAGTATATATATCGTGCACATATTTTAATACCACATTCTACAAATTTTTATATTATGTATATATTCCAACATTATATACTTAGTATTTCTAATATCCTTATTACTTATATCTATGAATGTATATGTCTATGTAGTATATTAGTAAGTCCATTTTTATATTGTTGTTATTTCTAATGTATATGCATATATCATCTATGTGTTATATATATTATATATTTTCAATATTTTTGCATTATTGCTTTATTTGTTATTTACTTCAGCATATTTTTAATTTTTCCCATTTATTTATTTTTATTTCATCACAATTTTGTTTTACATTACTTCAAGAATTTTATCCATGTTTTTCCAATTAATTTCAATAATCGAGGCCATGCACCGATTCATCATCAAGCCCTCGAATTTCATCGCTATGTTGGATGGAATTTGATGGCTCGTGTTAAAACGGTATATCTTTCTAAAAATCAAAAAAAAAACTTCTCGTCTTCTTTTAATCGGATCACAACTAAATTTTACATTGGACTCATATTTTTAAAAATCAAGACAACACGTGTTTATGAGATACCAATTTTGGGCGTCGTGAGGGTGCTAATACCTTCCTCGCGCGTAACTGACTCTCGAACCCTATTTTTTTTCTCTGGCTTTTAATATAGACCTAAACTCGGCCTTCTCTTTACCTAAAAATAAATTTTTCTGTTAAAAAGAGTATTTATTAGGTGTCCGATCACACTTAGGAAAAAGGATCGGTGGCCACTCCCTGTTTATTTTAAAAATTAAAATTTAAGTTTTCAAGTTTTCAATAGATCGCCACAATTAGCGACCGACCCGAAACTAAAAATTTTTACGTCGCTACAATGCCTAAATTTGAGATTCAACTGATACACTGTAATTTCTAATGTAATTAGGTACTTGTATTTTTATACTGTTATTAATTAGTCCAAATAGTTAATATCATTAATTTATTTATTAAAATATCATCTGGTTATATATAATTTAAATGCTCTAAGGGTCTTAGAGATGGATATGTAGCTTTCTATTTCTTTTAGGTTTGCCTTGTTATATATATATATATATATATATATATATATATATATATATATATATTTGACATTATAAGACAATGATCAAACTTCAATTTTAGTCATATATTATGTTGAAACTTGATATTTAATCTATATACATTATTTTTTTGATATAATTTGATCTTTCTACTATTATAATGTCATTAGTTAGTCTAAATATTTAATATTATTAACTATTTCAATAAAATAGTTAGTCTACATATTTAATATTGTTAACTGTTTCAATAAAATTGCTAATGTTAATTTTTCTTAAGAACAATATTTCAACAAAAAAAAAATTTTATTATGATGAATTCGAATGAATGTTTTTAAGAGAAAAAAAAAATCCATATAAACATTTTCAATATTACTTTTATTGTTACATAATTACAAAGTGATTTTCTAAAATTTTAAAATGTCATATCAATGAATTTAATAGAAGAATTTTAACCATGATAACAATTGAATCGAAATTTTTAAATCCAAAAAGTAGAGGTTCTAAAATTTTGAAACTAAAAGTAAGATCATAATATATTTTAACCTTCAAATTTGATCTCAATAATTTGACACAAACAAATAACCAACCTAACGCGAAGCGAGAGAATCATACTAGTTATAGATAAGATAAGGTTTTATTAGCAAATGCACATTTTATTTTGAGAAATTAGCAAATTGACATTTAAACTATATTTCCACTCTCACATTGGTACTTTTTTTTATATAATATTAGGAGTCGGGGTGGGGTAATGCAGTTTGAATCCAAGCCAAATGGGTATCTAATAAAAAAAAAAACTTTAACCACCACTCTATACAAAACAAAACCATTCTCATATTGATACTTAAAGCTTTCAAATAGTGGTACTTAAATTATTAATTTTGTTTCATTGTATAAAAATGTGTACAATATCTAATAGAACACGCTACGTGTCATGTTTTTATTTCCTGGTATTGTTTTTGGGTAAATTGAAACAAAACTGATAGTTGAAAAAAGCTTTAAATATGTCAATAAAGCCTTGGCATTGTTGGCAAAAGCTGAGGCCCTGAGTATCTAGGTTTGGGTCCTTCCATATGCAACTACGCACGTGTGGGTCTCCAATCCCATCTTATGTGTATGCAATGTGTGGATATTATCCCGTTCTTCCTCATCTTGTACTTATGCTATGTATGGGTTTTATCCAGTTCTTCCCTATCTTGTGTGTATGTCATGTATAGATTTTATCCAATTCTTTCCTATCTTGTGTATATGCTATGTGTGGGTTTTATCCAGTTCTTCCCAATCTTGTGTGTATGTCATGTATGGGTTTTATTCAGTTCTTCTTTCTCTTGCGTGTATGTCCGTCGTGTTTTATATTAATTTGATTCTATGCCATGTGTGGATTTTATTTGATTCTATGAATGTAATGTATTTATATTAATGCTCCCTAAAAAGTGTTTTAAATACTAACATGAGAAATAGGTATGATTTTTTAGTGAATATTTACTAATAAAACTGTTAAGAAATTAACAAATCGATGGGGACAGCTGATGAAAGCAGGCATTCTTTCTAAAAGCAGGCAATGTTGCTTCTTTCTAACTTTTAAACAAAGGTTTGAATTAATCATTAATTTTGTTTAAAAAAAAATTAATTGTACGGGCGGGCATTCGGGTCTGAACGGGTGACTTAATCCATAATTAGGTCTAAAGAAAATGGAGGAAGGAAGAGAAAAAGAGAACGTGGAAAAAAAAGAAATTTTATTGATTTAATTTAATATATATTTTAAGTAAAAAAAAGCAAAAAGAAAAAGAATTTAAACAAAATTTTAATTATTTTTAAAGTATTTATATCAATTATTCTAATCATGTAGAGTTAAAAAATATATCTTTGTATAATTTTTGTAATTTATATATTTTTTAGATTTTATAGATAGATATTTTTATGCATTTTTATATCTTTATTTCTATTTTCTTTTAGAAACTTAAGCTTTATATATTTAATAAAATAAAATTTATATATTTTATAAGAGAATGCCATGTGTCACTTTTTTTATTGGTCAAAACATGTTACGTGGTGTTTTTTCTTTGGTTAAAGTTGTCTTACAAATTTTTTTATTAAAGTTCATTACAAAATGGACTAAGAACATAAGAAATGCACACTTTAAGTATCAAATTGGGTCAGAAAAAACTTAGGTACCAAAATGAGAAAAGAAGTACACTTTCAAAAGTTAAATCGTGAATTAAGCCAATACAAAAAAATTAACACTTACTACAATAATAACACAACTTATACCACGTGTAGAACATATTCAATAATCGTGACAACACAATAATAATGGACAAAAAAACAAATGACAACTTTAATAACACTAATTCATGAATTATGACTAAAAAAAACACTAACATGATAAAAGTGACTTCTAGAAATTTGAAAAGAATTTTGAATGGCTTAAGGTTTGTAGATGTTTAAGAGAATTTTGGGATTGTTTTTCAAGTTAATTTGGATTTAATAAACTGTGAAACTTATAAGAGAGGGAAAATGGATCAACAACTTAAAAATAGCATGATCTTGACATCCATAAGTGGCTAATTCAATGTGTTACAAAAGACCTGAACTCAATACCCATAAATATTAAATTCTTGTTACATCAAGCCAAATCCGTATTCATAACCAAAAAAAAAATGTAAACTTTTTAAGGGGAGTACCTCAACACTTACCGGTATAAAAATCATTCATCATCAAAAAAATGATTAAACAATAGATTGTATATAGTATTCTAACATTAATGAGGCAAGTTGACATCCATAAATATGTGTTAGTTTTACCTAAATTTGTCATTTTCTGTATAATTACATAACAATATAAATTAAAATTGTTTGCTTATGGAAATTGAAAAAGTTAGATTATGTTATGTAAAATGTGGCCCAATTTGATTACTCCATGTGTGCAATACGAATAAGCAATTCTTTTTCTTTTTCATCACAATTTGGTCATGCACTGCACCGACTACATTCATTCATCCAATTCCAAATGGATTGTGCAAAAGCCACAACCTTCTTTGTTTTGACATAATCAGACAAAGCCAAGATCTACCGTCCAATCACTATCATGAAATTAATTTCATAGCTGAAAACTTTTTTAAAAAATAGTTTGGGTTGGAATAATAGTTATATAAAATTTCATAAATAAAATTAAAAAAATATTATTTATTTTTAATTAGTATTTTTAAAATAAAAATAAATACGATATATAATGACTTTTTTAATTTCAACCTGTGAAATTAAAATATTTCACCAAATAATACTCTTTATGTATATATAAATTTGCAATAAAAATGTCCACTTCTCTAAAAAAATATATTATAAATTAAAAATTAAAAATTAAATTAGTAAATTTTTTAAAATTGAATATCTATTTGAAGGGTTAGATGCATTTAACTTGGATTTGCCATTTTTAGTATTGCTTTCCTAGTTTCAATGTAGCTAAAACTGACTATATACGGTATGTCCAAGAGTTGGTAGCCGGCCAAGCTCGAAAACCCTTGCTCGTCTTAAGAAAAGTTTGGTTTATAGGAGTCAATCTTTTTTAATGAAAACGAAAAAGCTTTCAATGTAACGCCTGTTTCATAGTAGAGCACATGACATGGAACTTCTTTAGGTGCTTGAGGATCTTTGTTTGAAGACCATGAAAAGTAGGAAAACAATATTTCAGTTCAAAAAGATGCTGAATGTATGATGATTTAGTTCTCGTCAGAAAGTTCCAGTATCAATCATAACTCCTTTTATTTCACTGATCTTGATTTTTCTAGATGACGACTAGCTGTTGCTATCTGATTCAATTGCAGCAAGCAGTGGGTTTCGATTCATTCTAGTTTCTCTTCTTAATTTTCTTGCACTTCTTTCAGTCTTCGGATCGTACACGAGGTCACCTATATGAGAAGATCGGGGCATAAAGATAAACAAAAACTAAAAAAAAAGAAATAAAATTATTGACATCAATCCTCAGCAACGTTGTCAAATTTTGATTGGCCGTCGTAGCCTACAAAAATAAAGCATGCTTAAATAAATAAAAATTTGTAATTGGTGAGGAGGGTTGAATCCACAAACATCAATAGTATTTTTATTCCTTTAATTAAAATAAATAAAAAGGAGGTTTTTTTTTTTTTTAAAGAAAACTTAAAACTAAAGCTAAGATTTGAAGAAAATTAAATTTAAAACTTAGTAAAGAAAATGATAATTACAAGTTTAGAGAAAATTAATATGACGAAACTCTAGTCAAAGCAAAATCTCTGTTTAATTCAAGGGTTTGATCATTGATGAAAAATATAATTTTCAATGTTCTTTAATAAATTGATTGTGATTGCCGGTGATCAACAAACAACCTAATATTTTCTTACCTTCTTAATAATCAAGATAATTGCCATTGATTATTTCCCTTATTGACAAACAATCCTATAACGATCGCTTAAGGTTTAATCTATCAATAGCATTAATAACGAAATATACCCAATTCTAACAAACAAACATGCAATCATAATTTATTTAAGTTAATTCGTATGCCCACACTGCATTAACAATTACACAGTTTGTCATAAATTTTAGAATCAATCAATTGATTAAATTTCTAATTGACAATGTAATCATTCTAAGCTATAAATGCTGATAGAATATTTAAAAAACTTGAACAATTTTAATTCAAGTAAAAGACATGAAAATACTAAAGAATAAATAAAAGATTAAGAATAATTAGATCTCAAAAACTTTATAAAATCAAAGTTCGAATTACTTTGACTAGAAAAAAAGTTTAGAAACCCATAAAAAAATAAAATGCAAGAATAAAATAAAATAAATATGGCTATGTCTTAGTCCCTCATTCTTTAACCTAATAATGTCTATTTGTAGGACAAAAATAGTATAATGGATAAAATACAAAAGTGTCCTTAATTAAATACCGCAGAAATTTTCAAGGTTTCTTGGCAATTTTCACTAAAACTTCCACCATTTTTGGACATCTTCTTGATGTTTTTGGGCTTGAGTTATGAAATAATTTTAGTAGCCAAAATATTGAAGTTGCATTGTGTTGAAAGTCGAATACGCAAAAACTTGCCAAAAATAAATTTTAAGCTCATTTTTCTCCAATTATTCCCTAAATTAATAATAAATAAAATATAAATGTAAACAATATAAATAAAAACATAAATAGCATAATTTAAGGCGAAAAATATCACAAATAGTTGAGAAATTATTCACTAGTTGATATATGCTTATGAACCCATTTCACACTTAAACTTAGCTGGTTTTAATGTAAAATCATTGATTTGAGGAGTGTTTCTTAATGATTTAGGATTTTTCACATTTTAGCATTCCATTCATGTTATTTTGGATGCATATTAAGCATTTTAATTATTGAGTTTTAATCTTCATGTTTTAGTGTTACGTTGTTAGCTGAAAACTTCAAGGAAGATGTGTGGAACCGGTGTTGGAGGTCATGACACAAAGCTGGAAAATGTTGTGACCTTGGCCGTGACTAATCCTGAAAAACCAAATATCCATATGAAAATCGGGACACAAGCTAGACTAATGTTGTGACTCTGAATATGGACTTGGAGGACAACCTGCAATAGCTTAGATAGATGTGGCGACACCAACCATTGGAATGCTGCAACTTTGGCGAATAATTTGAAGAGCGAATTGCAACTCCATTGACCAATTTTGCGACATGAGCTGAAGGAATGTCATGACCTGCACGACTGAGTTGAATGGAAAGGCCAACAATCAGAAGAATGTAGCAACACAGGCAAGGTGAAGTTGCAATACTGAGTCAGATCTAGATTGGTTACAAAAGGGTATTTTGTGGAATTTCACTACTTGACGGAAACTTGCAAACACTTCAAGGGCATCCTATGATATGAATATGTGTTTTTGAGCTAATTTCAACAGGAGAGGAGAGAATTTCAAATACTCTTTAGAATAGAATAGGTTTTAGAGAGCTTTTTTATTAGTTTTTAGCTTTTCCTTTTAATTTATTTGCATTTCTTTTCATGTTTTATGTAACAACTCTTCTTTCTTATTAATTAATATAATTTTCTTTATTTCTTGTAACTTGACCTAAAAAGTGGGGGGCTGGAAGGAGAATGCATGCGATTGAGCTTGGATTTCACCATTATTGAGCAATTTTTTTGTCATACCTTATTATTTATTTTGTAACAATAGTTGATGTTGTATGCTTAGTAGCCTAAATTATTATGTAGTTAATGATTTGAACAGGACAAAGTCAGAAGAATTTTTAAGGGGCTGAATGAAATTTTAACTTTTTAATCTATATCTTTATAATTTTTAAAAGATTATAATCGAATTTTTATAATTTTAGGAGAGGTCAAAATACAATTTTACCTTTACTAATTTAAAATTTTAAAAATTTTTAAATGGCCTAAATAATAATTTTTCATTTTAAGGGGGGTCGGGGTCCCTGCCAACCCTCTAGCTATGCCTTTGGGTTTGAATATAATGTGAAGTGATTTTGGATTGATTGGTTTATTAGAATAGTTTAATATTGCTTGAGAGTGACAATTTTAAGAAGGATTTTGTTAAGGAATATTATGAGAGTCGACTTGTCTAATTAGCACATTAAGCACTAGTGTTAATAAAATTAGTGTGTGGTAACTCCAATTAGTGAGAATTAACGAGTTAGAGGTGAGTATAAAGAGAGAATTAAAATGTATGGATAGCACTATTACACTTTGTACCAACCAACTGAACTTGGGATCATCCAAGCATGGTACTCATTCCATTAGTCAGTCACTAGTAATTTGAGTTCCTGGTGAATTAGATAATAATTGTAGTTGTTAATTCAATGCAAATGACAATCCATGTCTTTAATAATCATGATTTTATTCAATTGGTAATAAGACAAGTGCTTAATCTTAAAAACCTCTATTTAAATTTTATATTGGAATTGCTCTTCAATATTTGAGGGTATGATACTCAAAATACTTGCCTTAAATGAGTATCTCGTTGTAAAACTATAACGCCACACTTTTAAGTAAGGGAATAGTCATTAATTTGGTTTGGCCCAAATTACAGTTTTTAATTAAAAAATATTTTATTTGAATTTAATTAAAATAAATTTCAAAATTTTAATACCTAATTAAACAATGAATTCAAATAATAATAAAAACCCCAGTTTTCTCTCCAACTTGAGAGCTTTTTTCTCTCTACGACGGTAGTGCTTTTCTCCAAGGTGATAGTCCCTCAATCTTTCTTTCTCTTTTTCCTTCATTTCCTATGTCTTGCAATTTTGATTTCTTGAATTTGATGAATAGGATCGAGTTTTTTTTATTTATTTTAATTTCAACTTGTATTTGGGTTCATCGTATCAAAGAAAGGTCTAGCAAGAACTGGACTGTGAAGGGTGCATCATGTCTATAAAGTAGCGAAATGTATGGCACATTTTCTGGTAAAATCATGTGTCTCCTATCCTTGGTAGTCAACAGTTGCTTAAAAATCACAAACTGAGGGTTTAAGGCCTCTTTTATATATATAAAAATAATTATATGGACATATTTATCTATTTTAGTAGTTCAAAAAGTACAAGTAGACAAATTGCCTCAATTGATGTACGTGGTTGTCAGAATATGAAGTTTTGATTTGCAAGGAGGGAAGCATATGAGCCACTATTTTACGTGTAACAGTTGCATGTGGGGATGATAAATTGATTTATTAATCCTTGAAAATTGCAAATACAAAATTTCCAATCACATCTTACTGAGTTTTTCAACATTCTGACGTTTTCGTCAATAATTGAAACTTGATGGCGTCAATATGATTTCTTTTTTTTTTAAACAAAATCATTGCTTCTTCACATTTCCAATGCCTTGCTCTTATCCCTTCATTTCTTTAATTACTACATCACGTATTGGTTTATTATTTTTCAAGTTAAATTTTAAAAGTTTTCATTCATTTACTTTTTCAAATTTAAAAATTTAATCATTATTAATATTTTTCTATTAAGTTCACAAATGCAACATTTTCAAATTAAACAAATATTCATTTAATAGTCATAAAATAAAATAAAAATTGTTGAAAATGATTATTTGAACTTTTTTTAACACTCATTTGAATTTGCTATAATAAAGTAATTTTTTTAAAATATGCTGATTAAGAAAGATGATATCAACAATTTGATTAAAATAATTAATAATATTTATTGTTTAGAAAAATTAATGACCTTAAAATAGCAGATAGACCAAAGTTAAAAATTAAAGTATATAGATTAAATTTCAAGTTTTAATATAGTATAGAGGTTGAAATTGAAATTTGACTATTGTCTTATAATGCCAAAAAGAAATAAGGTAAACCCAAAAGAAATTGGAAGTCACTTATAGTCCCTAACCCATGAGACATTCAAAGTTATTTACCATGTAATATTTTAATTGAAAACTTAATGCTATTAACTATTTGGAGTAACTAAAAATATTATGTTAGAATTTAAAGTATAAAGATTAAATATTAATTTATGTATAATAGAGGGACCAAAATTGAATTTAACCACTTTTTATAATTATTAAAGACAAGAAGCACCCACAAGTTAGTGCTACACATGTCAAAAAAAGATAAGTTCGAGTAACTACAAAGTAACGGGTTAAGAATTAGGATAAATTGTATAATCAAACAATTATCGCAACAATAAACTAAGAATCGGAACAACCCAAACTTAAATTTACTATTTTTTGAATGTTTATAGGTACAATCAAAATACAAATACAAGCATATGTTTAAGCAACTAGAAAGAGATGGGCTAAGAATTGTAAAAAAATATGGAATCAAACAATTACAACAAAAACAAACTAAAAACTAGATTAATCCAAACTAAAACAAACTAATCTAACTAAAACTCATACATGACAACAGTATGTTACGGGATTCGAAGACCCACATGTTAATTGCATATGATGGGTCTTGAACAAGGATACTCAAGATCTAGAACCTTCACCTTTATGTTATAGACCATTTCTAAATAAAATTGGGCTGAAGGTTATTAGTTAAACGGTGCACACTGAGTTTAATAAAACGGTGCATTTTGTGCATGGGAAAACTTATCATACAAATTGTTATTTCTTTCTGTTATTTGTTTCCTATATATCTGCATGTAAGGAGGTGGCCTGAATATAAGAAAATACAGTAACTGTTTCCATTATCTCTATTTTGCATCTCTTCTTCTCTTTTTTTTTTGTTATTTCTTTTTCTTTTTTTGGATTTTTAGTTCTAATGTTATCAAAGGTATCAGAGCGTGGCCTTTCTTATGGCGAGGGACAATGTCACCACTTGTGGATAGAAGGAAGTGGCAGTGCTGCAACAAGAGATGGTCAAAATGTAAGGAGAGTTGACTTAGCTGGAAACCAAATGGGATGCAAAGTTGTAAGAGTTTAAGGAAGATTTGCGTTTAGAACTTTGATCTATGTTGAAGCAGTTTCTGGGGCACCTTACAACTTTGAAGCTAGGACCAGCCACTAAAAGGACGGGAGTGTTGAGTCTCTCTACATCAGGTTTTCTTCTAAAGACTCCATGGAGATTTTTTCACCATTCAATCATCGCATACCTAGATCTGGATGGGTTCAGGAACGTTCCTATAGGCTCAAATGTCCCCAATTTGATAGGTCAAATTACCATGGATGGTGGTTAAAGTTGGAGCAGTACTTTGTGGCTAAAGGCATTCTTGAAACGGATAAGATGCACATAGTGATGTTATATTTGGAAGGTTGAACACTGGATTGGCATCACTTATACTCATAGAAACACAGGGGTCTTCACATGTTAGACTAGACATGTTACGCTCATAGTCTAAAGGAGCGTTTTGGATCTAACATGTTTTGAAACACAATGGCTGAGTTGGTCACCTTGAGGCAACAGGGTTTGGTGGATTAATTCTACAATTAGTTTGTAAGTCTCCTAACACAACTACAATTATTTCAGTCTTATGAGCTGAGTATTTTTGTTAGTAATCTGAAGTTGGAAGTCAGTAAATATTTACAACTGTTTAGGCCTCAATCATTAGTCAAGGGACTTCATATTACTAGGCAGGTGGAAGAGGTACTGGAACTTTTTCCCAAGAGAGGGTTATTGACTTGGTTTAAACCCTTTGTCTTGTTTTGGAAATGCACCACCTACTCTTGTGGTTAGAACACCTCAGTATTCCAAATCAAGCTCTACTATTCAGTCTGGTTACTCATCATCTCCAGGATCATCTCAAACAAAAGGGACCTTAAGAAGTATAAGTCCTATGCTGATGGCAGAACGAAAACAAAAAGGGCTTTGCTTTTAGTGTTGAGCCAAATACCAATTGGGTTATAAGCGTGTGAAAAGTTAGTTATGTCAAATGCTTTTGGAGTCTCATGTGAAAGAGGAGCTAGAGGAGGTTTTTGAATGTCTTGATAAGTTGGAAGAGTTTAACGAGAAAGGTAAGTAGCAATAGACAATAGTGCTATCTCTTCATGCGATTAAAGGATCGCAAAGGCTTTACGCTGTAAGATTTGTAGCAATCATAGGCACGACCAAAGTTATTTTTTTGGTGGATTCGGGAAGTACTCATAATTTTTTGGATGTTAAGTTGCTCACTAAGATAGCTTTACTAGTGGACCTGCAACAAGTAGTGAGGGTAACAATGGCTGATAGGAAATAATTGTTTACTCAGGGAGATCGTAAGGGCCTAGAGTGGGAGACGCAAGGGGCTAGTTTTGTTGCTGATTTTATGATACTACCACTAAAGGGGTGTGATGTTATGTTAGAAATTCAATGGCTTCTTTCTTTGGGATCAATTACTTGGATTTTTGACTCGATGGTTATGCAATTTTCTTCCAAGGAAAGTCCATGTACTATTCAAGGCATCATGCCTGGAGATATCAAAATAATGAGCCAAAGGCAAGCCACAAAATGTCTTTCGATGATCCATGGGAAAATAGACCATTGTACCCTTTTCATGACTAGTGTTAATCAGTTGAATTTGTTAGTGGCTCTTACAAAAGACACCTTCGAGGAATTACAAATGCTCCTAGATGAATTTGAAAGTATTTTCCAGGAAGTGGTTGGTTTACCTTCACCAAGGCTTCAAGACCATCGCATAACTCTCGTAAATGATAAAGCAATAGTGAAAGTTAAGCCTTATAGATACCTTATGGTGTAAAAATCAAATTTAGAACGATTGGTTAGAGAAATTCTTCAGGCTGGCATCATCTGGGATAACTGCAGCCTTTTTGCCTTTTCAGTGGTGATGGTCAAGAAAAATAATGGAGGATGGAGACTTGTGGATTACAGACAAATTAATTAGTTAACTGTGAGAGACCATTTTCTAATTTCTATTATCAAAGAGCTCCTAAATGAATTGGGATAAGCCAACATCTTTTCCAAACTAGATTTGTGACTTGGTTATCATCAAATTAGAACGTTTGAAGCTAACATTCCTAAAAAAATTTCAAAACTCATGAAGGTCACTATGAGTTGTTGGTGATGCCTTTTAGCTTCACCACCGCCCCATCAACATTTTAGGCTTTCATGAACTTCATTTTTAAGCACTTGCTAAGAAAGACTATCTTGGTTTTTTTATGATATCTTGGTCTACTCGACTACTTTAGATGATTATTTGATTCATCTATGAGAAGTTTTTTAAATTTTAAAACACCATAGGCTTTTTGTTAGACGAAACAAGTGCTGTTTTGGGACAGAGGCAATAGAATATTTAGGGTATGTTATTTCCCAAGGGACTGTTTCTATAGATAAATCCAAGGTGACTTATGTCAAGAATTAGCCTTTACCTTCTACTATAAAGGAATTGAGGGGATTCCTTGGATTATCGGGATATTATAGACATTTCATAAAATATTATGGTCTCATGGCTAGACCCTTGACTGAATTACTTAAGAAGAATACTTGGCATTGGAATGAACAAGTGACTCAAGCTTTCCAACAATTGAAAACAACCTTGTGTACTGCTCATGTGCTTGTCCTCCCAAACTTTCAATTTGAATTTTGTATTGATACGGATGTGTCGGGTTTTGGTGTAAGAGTGGTTTTTCAACAGTTAGGCAAACCAGTGGCTTACTTTAGTAAGGCCTTAGGAATCAGACACCAAGCTCTATTAGTCTATGAGAAAGAGATGATGACTGCCTTATTGGCTATTAAAAAATGGCACTACTACCTGGTAGGGAGACATTTTAAAATTTGTACTGACCATTATAGCTTAAAATTCCTGGCTGGTTAAATGGCAGCCACACCTTTTCAGAAAAAATAGGTTGCTAATGTGATTGGTTAAGATTATGAAGTCGTATATCGAAGAGGTTTGAGTAATGCTGCTATTGATGTTTTATCTAGACGACCATGTCTATAGGAGGGGTAGTTATTTCAGCTCACTAGCAGCACCATTAGCTCTCAACTACCTTTATTGGTTCAATCATCTTACTTGGTTGATTCTAAACTTCAGAAATTGTGCATTGTAAGCAGCAGGGCAACAAACATCCTAAGTGTAGTTGGCATGACCGATTCTTGTGAAGGATAGGAAATATAGTGGTTGGTAATGTGCCTAATTTGAAGCAAAAACTATTTCAGTTGTTCCATGATAGTCAACTAGGAAGTCATTTGAGAGTTCATGCAACAACTAAGAGGATAAGTAGTCAACTCTATTAGAAGGGTTTTTCCAAGGATATTAAAAAAGAGGGGTCAGAGAATGTGGCATTTGTCAACAATGTAAGTAAAAAACGGTGGCACCTTTGGGTCTATTACAACCCTTACCAATACCGGAGCGAGCTTAGTCTTCTGTGTCCATAGATTTCATAGAAGGTTTACCTTGTTCCAAAGAGAAGAATGTTATTTTTGTTGTAGTAGATCGTCTCACAAAGTATGTTTATTTCATGGCTTTATCTCACCCCTATACTGCTATGACTGTTGTTCAACTATTCTTGGATAATGTCTATAAGATACATGGAATACTTGACTCTATTATATTCGATAGAGACAAGGTGTTTATCAATAATTTTTAGCAAGACTTGTTCAAAAAGGTGGGAACAAAGTTTCGTCTTTCTACTACATATCATCCGGAGACCGATAGTCAAACAAAGGTGCCGAATCAGTGTTTGGAAGGCTATCTCTGATGCATGACAGGGGAGAGATCTCAAGACTGGATCAACTGGTTATCCTTAGCTGAATGGTGGTATAATTTCACTTTTCATTCGGCTATTCAGAGCACACCCTATGATGCCTTATATGGCCAATCCTCTATCACCACACACCTTACTTAGTTGGAGTCTCCTTAATGGCTATTGTGGATAGAAGTTTACAACATAGAGAAGTTGCTCGAAAACTGCTAAAATTTTATGTAAAATGGGCCCAAGATAGAATAAGACAGCAGATAAATAAGCACATAACATATCGACAATTTGCAGTAGGAGGCTAGGTATACTTTAAACTTTAGCCTTACAGACAACATTCTGTCAAGAAGGTGCTAAACCAAAAATTAGTTCATTAGTATTTTGGGCCATATAAGGTGGATAGTAGGGTTGAGAAAGTTGCATATAGACTGCAGTTACTACAAGGATCGAAGGTCCATCTTACATTTCATGTCTCCCAACTTAAAAAACATGTTAGCAATACTCTTACACAAGCTTCTCTGTCAGTGGTGGATAACCATGGGTCATGGATCAATGAACCTATTCAAATATCAGATAGAAGAATTGTGAAGTGGGGAAATGTAGCTACAACCGAGGTTTTGATCAAATGGGCAAACTCATTTCCTGAGGATCTCACCTGGGAATCATGGGTAAAGTTGAAGGCTGCTTACCTTTATTTCAAGGATTGAAGACAAGGATATTCTCGTGGGGAAGGTATTTGTTATGAACCATTTTTAATGACAGTTGGGCTAAAGGACATTAGTTAAATGGTGCACACTAAGTTTAATAAAACGATGCATTTTGTGGATGAGAAAACTTATCGTACAAATTGTTGTTTCTTTCTGTTATTTATTTCCTATATATCTTTATGTAAGGAGGTAACCTGGATGTAAGAAAATACAATAACTGTTTCCATTTTCTCTATTTTGCATCTTTTCTTCTCTTTTTTTTTTTACTATTTCTCTTCCTTCTTTTGGATTTTTTGTTTTGGTTCTATAATTTTACTAGCTGTAACAAAATCTCATTGACAACCCGATGTTTAATTACGACAAATTATATCTATTAATGATAATTCATAATATATATAACAATAATGTAAAATATTTTAAAAAATAGACGTGAAATCAAATACCAGTTGAATTGGAGACATGTTGTGTAAGAGCTAAAATAGGAAATGAAAGATAAGCTGAGACCTAAAAGTTGATTTGCCAAATGAAAATTTAGAGTTTAGGGTTAATTATAAAAGCTTTTAAAGACTAGTTATGGAAGCTAACTGCCATTTCCATTGTTCTCTTCCTTGGTAAACCAACGCTACTCGATGAAAGAAAACAGAAATAAAGGATTTACCTAATAAGGTATACCCTCTATTTAAATACAAATTTGTCATCATATTATCCTTAATGTCATGTTTTAGCGAAATTGGTAAAATACTTTAGAATACAATTGATGGTTAAATCCATCAAATCATCGATTTTTGATTCAATTAATTTATGTATTTTAATTAAATAAATTAAAAAATATTAAAAAAATAGAGAAAACGGGTCCAGTTAGTTTTTTTAGAACTCGAATTAATTAGTTTTGAGAGATTTACGAGTCAACCTGATATCTAACCTTTTTTTCTTTTGACTGATATCCCAACTGGTTCTTAATCCAACCAGTCCAATCGACCAATCCAATTTAAACAACATTACAAATTAGTAACACTTGTTAAAGATAGTATAATGACTTATTTGACCCTTCAACTTTACAAAGAAGTCATTTTAGCTCTCCATATAATTTTTCACTACTTTTAGCTCTTGAACTTGTATTGTTTGTCAAATCACCAAATATGGATGGAAAAGTTAAAGTCTGTTAACTTTACTGACGTAGCAACCTATGTGTATGTCACATTAGCAATTAATTTATTTTTTAAAAAAATAAAAAATAATTTTTTTATAATTTTTATATTTTAAAATAAATTTAATAATTTTTTGAATCTTTAAAATTTAAAAAATTAATTACTTACTGGCGTGACATCCACGTGTATGTTAGCAAAGTTAATTTTTCTATCTATTTTTGAATGATTTGACAAATAACACAAGTTTAAGGGCTAAAATAGATGAAAAATTAAATGAATAACTAAAATAATTTTTTTTTATAAATTTAGAAGATCAAATAAGACATTATACTTAAAAAACATATGAACTTTTTAACAAATCCAAAATCAAGAATTTTTTTAAAGTTATAATGATCATAATAGTTTTTTTTTTGAAAGTGTTATAAGTGCAATACAAAATATATGTTCAAGTGACATAGCTATTAAATTATTACAACACAAGTTAAGAATTTGTACAATATAGACTAAGGGCCTGTTTAGTAGTGCTTAAAAAAAAAAAAACACTCCTGGCTCCAAAAATAGTTTTAGAAGAAAAGTTGCATTAAACAAGCTGTTTTTAGTTGAAAGCACTTCTGAAAAGAAGAAGCTAAAATTTTTAGCTTTTTTTATCCCAAAAATACTTTTAGTGCTTAAAAAATATTTTTAAAAATACTAATTACAAATATTTAATAGTTATATTTAAATATTTAAAATATAGTTTATATATTCTAATTAAATTTTATAAATAAATAATATTTATTGCTTAAAAATATTTAAAATTTATATTTTATATATTAAAATATTAACAATAAGTTACAATAATTTTTTATATTATTACTAAAATATAATAATATAATACTAACATGTCTAAAATGGATATTTTATTTTTCAAAAGTACTTTTTGACAGTAATGCTAAATACTCAAATTTTAAACCAATTTTTTCAAAAACACTTTTCCACAACACTTTTCAAAATTATTTTTTAAAATCATTGCTAAACTAATCGTAAAGCTAACAAATTAAATTAATTAGATTAGACTAAAACTCATACATAATAAAACTCAAAAACCTATATATATAATTAAATCTCAAATTTAAATACAGGACACTTTTGGGCCTTTGAAAATAGAGACGAGGGCATAAGGCATCATTAGCTTGCTAGTTATTTTTGACTACATTATCTTTTTTAAAACATTTCTTTGGTCAACCTCATGATTTGAAAAATAAAAGATTCTTTTTTGGAACTTTCTAGCAATGTTAATGATTTTGAACTAAATCATTATGAGAATTAAATTAGTCAAACAAAATTTTTGGGACTGAATCCTCAAATTACATGGACAGAAAACCATAAATTAAACTAACAGAAACTGTTTATCGGGTCAGTTTTATCATAGGCCCGATTTTGGGTCCAATTAAGCCCAACCCAAATTTCAGCCCAGGAGCAAATATATGCCTTTTTTTTTTGAATTTATTTATTTATTAATTTGTTTGATTCAAATCAAATATCCATGGAAGCTGCTTATGGCGCCACCGTTCTTCTTCATCCCTTTAAACCCCAAAATCCAGTGTTTTTAACAAAAGCTACGCTACCTGTTAAGGCCAAATACCCATCTTTGAAAAAAGTCAATTGCTCCATCTCCAGCATTTCAACTAATAAAGAGCTGGTTCTCGCTGAAGATTGGCCTCATCTTCTCAAGCTCTCCATCGGGTCTGGAAATTTCTTGTTGGGTCAAGCAGTTCACGCTTTTTTAATA
This sequence comes from Gossypium anomalum, assembly GCA_025698475.1. Classification (NCBI taxonomy): domain Eukaryota; kingdom Viridiplantae; phylum Streptophyta; class Magnoliopsida; order Malvales; family Malvaceae; genus Gossypium; species Gossypium anomalum. The sequence goes on from CM046956.1 coordinate 46,901,068, forward strand.
AAATCCAACTCTTCAAATATCGTTTTTCAAGGAAATAATCTTATCAATTTTTATACTAAATTCAACGAACTGGATGATGCCCGAAAGGTGTTTGATGAAATTCCTGTTAGAAACACAATCACTTGGACTACTTTAATTAAAGGGCATTTAAACAATGGAGACTCCGAATCCGTGTTTAGAATTGCTCATGATATGTATTTCTCTGGTGAGAAGTTCAACGAACATACTTGTTCGGTGATTTTACAAGCGTGTAGCGAGGAAGAAGACTTGATTCGAGGTGAGCAAATCCATGGTTTTGTTATAAAAAGTGGGATTGAAGGGAATGCTTTTGTGGGAACTTCTTTGATTTCCTTGTATTCAACGACTGGTTTCTTAAATGAAGCGGAAAATGTTTTTAACAACATTAGCGTCAAGGATGTTCAGTGTTTGAATTACATGATTTTGGAGTATGGAAAGGCTGGGTTTATGGAGAATGCTTTTCAGGCTTTTGTTGATGTGTTAAGCTCAGATTTGGAGCCAACCGATTATACGTTTACTAATATAATAAGCACATTTAGTGAAAATGTAGGCATTGAGGAAGGGAGACAGTTGCATGGGCTTGCTGTTAAGTATGGAGTCGTTAATGTGACCTCTTTAGGGAATGCTCTGATTACTATGTATGGGAAGCTTGGAATGGTTGAAGACAGTGAGAGAATGTTTCATTCTTTGAGTGAGAGGAATTTGATTTCTTGGACTGCGCTTATATCGGGGTATGTAAGAAATGGTTGCTGTGAAAAGGCTGCTGATATATTCTTGGAATTACTTTACCATGAAATTTACTGTGATTCAAGTTGTTTAGTATCTGTGCTCGATGGCTGCTCAGAGTGCAGAAACTTGGATTTGGGAGTTCAGCTCCATGGATTTGTGATTAAGAGTGGTTATCTGTGTGATGCGAATATTGTGACTGCATTAGTAGATATGTATTCCAAATCCGATAACCTAAAGTCTGCAAAAATAGTTTTCGATGGTTTCTCTAGTAAAAGTATTGCTTTGTTTAATGCTATTCTTGTTGGATTCATAAAAACAAATAGAGATGATGATGATGAAGATGCTATGGTTTTGTTTCGTCAGTTGAGATTTGCTGGTATAAAGCCTGATTTAGTCACTTTCTCAAGGCTTCTTAGTTTATCAGCTAATCAAGCTTGTTTAGTAAAAGGGGAAACTCTTCATGCTTACACCATCAAAACGGGGTTTGAATCCAGTTTAATGGTGAGTAATGCTTTGATCACCATGTATGCTAAATGTGGCAGCATCGAAGGGGCTTGTCAAATATTTGATGGTATGCATTGTCGTGATTCAGTTTCGTGGAATGCGATGGTTTCTGCGTATTCCATTCACGGTCAAGGTAAAGCAGCACTTCGGCTCTTCAATGAGATTAAAGGAGAAGGTTTTGCAGTTGATGAGTTTACCATATTGGCTATCCTTCAAGCTTGTTGTTACACAGGGTTATGGCACGATGGGATACACATATTCAATGAAATGGAATCAAGTTACAAGGTCAACCCGTTAATCGAGCATTATGCTTGTATGGTTGATCTTTTAGGGAGGGCAGGGTGCTTGTCTGAAGCCATGAATCTTATTAGCAACAGCCATTTTCGGGATTCGCCTTTGCTATGGAGGACATTGGTGAATGTTTGTAAGTTACAAGGGGATATAGATTTTGCCATGTCAGCTTCAAAAAACTTGCTAGACTTGTCGCCTGAAGAAGCCGGTTCCTACATACTTGTTTCGAACACGTATGCTGGATCTGGAATGTTAGATGAGGCGCTGAAAGTCAGGACAGCCATGAATGACTTGAAGTTAAGTAAGCAAGCAGGTTGTAGTTGGATTGAAATTGATAATAAGGTCCATTGTTTTGTGGCAAGTGACAAGGATCATCCAGAAAGTAGTGACATTTATGCAAAGTTGGATCAGTTAATGGATGAAATCAAGTGGAAGAATTGTGATATCAATGATCCTCATTCTATTGGTGAAATTGTATAGGTATGGATAAATTTACAACATTGCTTAACTAATAAATTCATGGTGTTTTCTAACTTTTTGAAAATTTCTTTGCCAGTAGTTGAAGTTAGAATTAGGTTGTGAAATCAGCATTCAAAAATGATTTTTGAAAAGAATAATAAATATTTCTTTTCATGTTTGGAGAATCATTCTGTATAAAATATTTTTCATTAATTTGACAATTTTTTTTAAAAATCAATTTTTGAAATTTGTTTCCATAAAACAAATATTGCATAAATTATATTTATTACAAAATATTTTAAAAGCATTTTCCTTAACCATCAAAGTATTTATAATAAGATAATATTTTATAGACTTAAATAATAATCAATATATGATTAAAACTTAATTCGAACTTACATATATTATAAATATAAGAGTAGATAGTAGCATATTGGAGTTGGAAAGGATAAATAAAATTATGTAGGTTTTAAACAAATACTCGTATTTATATTATTAAAATATTTATAAATTGTAATATATATGTATAATTAAAATAGTAACATAATTTTTCAGTAAAAGATTAAGAATATTACTTAAAATTTAAAATTATTATAAGTGTTAAGTTTATTGTTAAAATAAAAATTTAATATTAAATAATTTTATTAAAATAATCAATTATATATAATTTATTATATGATTAAATCTAAATATGCAACTTTAATAATAATGAAAATTATAATATTTGAGATTAATATTGTAATATTTAGAAATTAAAATTAAAATTTTATTATCAATATAAGGGTAGACATATTTTTTTGTAGTTATGTTTGAGGTAAAATTAGTGCAAAATGACAATTTTGGAAACAATTTTGAAACATAGACCAGTTTTAATTTTTTTTTAGCAGAATAAGTTGATTTTGCTACGGTGGCGTACGAGGGGTGAAACGCTGCTTCCTGTAGGAATTATTTTCCGTTGACATGGCAAACCTATATGGAAAAAGTGCACCTTGTAGGATTTCCATGTTTGTATTTTTTTTTTTATAATTTTGATCATTGGATTGAGACATGATAAAATCTGAGATGAATCTTGATTTTAAGAAAAACATTCCTTAGTTTTCTCAAGAATTCCAAGTATAAATTTTTAGTAAAACGCTTGTAACAAGAAACATTTTTTAATTTCGTGTAATTAAGTTTGATTTTTTTTCAACATTTTTAAACATGTTTTATGTTGGTGTTAGATGTTTTCTACAAAATGGAGATGATATGAAAAGATCTTTCAGAGTCAAGATAACCTTTGTGGAGAAAATTTGCATATTGGTGTTAGATGTTTTTTATAAAATGGAGATGATATGGAAAGATCTTTCGGAGAGGAAAAGAGTGTTGATGTTACAATATTAAGTTGTTTTTATGCATTTTTTAAAACAAAGTTTGTAGTTGTTGCAGCATAATTTTGATACTCACCCTAGTAGACTAATTTGTTTCAAGTAAGTAAATAATTACTTGTCGTTGTACTTTATTTATAATATTTATTTTTATTTGAGGATGTATAGGCAAGTGGTTCGAGTTGGTCAACATTTCCTATTAATATGTATCCCACTTTTGGTCAGAAATAGGAAGCAAAAAGTCCAATAACACGTTTGCGCGATGGTTTCACGGTGTTGTTGGAAAGCTCGTATCAGAGGATGCCAAAATCATCAATGGAAAGGCATTCATCTCTTGGAGCCTTTAATTGCAATTTTGGCATACCTCGAGGTTAGTTAGTAACCTAAGCCACGACATTTATTAACGCATTTGATTTCGACATCGATATGCTGATGTCTTATGCTCTAAACCCTTATATAGATATTCCATCAAGTTATATAGGAAGACATTTTGTAAGCAATATTAATTTGAACACAGGGTTGTTGAAAACGAATGATGTTCTCTTGACCCCTTAGACAGGCTAAGTGACTTCCAATTTGGTATATGATTCAACAACTCGGGTGATATTGAATACCAAATACAAAGTGAAGAAACCAATGATAAATTATTAGAGAGGGCGACCCCAATGGTTCTAAAATTGCATTATTTTTTGAATTGAAAGCCATTCCAGATGTACTAAAAGGGAGTGATTCTGATCATGAACTTTCCAACAATGTTGGAGGAATGAATGAAAATTTTAGATTGTATGAACCTCCATCCTATATGCTCAATGTTGACATTGATGCTTAGAAGATTGAGGTATACAATTTTTAAAAATTTGGATGATTTGTGTGTCGGGATGGAGTTTTCCACCAAATATGTTCTTTCTGCAATAGGGTTGTACAACACAAAGTAGCCAGTTAATTTCAAAGTTACGAAATCTTGTTAGAATAAATACGAGGCGAAGTGCGTAAAATGTTACGATAGATATCCCTAGAAAATCATGACATCATTAAGGAAGAAGACGAGATTATGGATGATAAAGAAATATAACAACTCGCATACTTGTATTGTTGGAAGTATTTCATAGGATCATCCAAAATTGGATTCTGTCCTTATCTCTTACATTGTATTACCTTTGGTGAAAGTGAATCCTAAGATTCTCGTGGTAGTTTTGATTGTTGATATCCACAGTCAATATGATTACACCGTATACTACTACAAAGAAAGGGTTGCAAAAGAAAAGGCAATAGATAAAATGTATGGTGGGATGGATAAATCATATAATGAGATGTGGCAGTGATTGAGTGTACTGATCAGTATGTCCTAAGTACCATCATCGATTGACAAATAGAACTTGTATACAATAGAGATCAAATGCTCTCAAGCAAAAGACATTTCCTTCATTTTTTTTGGACATTCAAGCCATGCATTAATGCATTCCAATATTGTAATTCATTCGTCCAAATAGATGGTACATTCATGTACAAAAGATATGAGCATCACCTACTGTTAGTAGTTGCATAAGACAATAATCGAAACATCCTACCAATAGCATTTGCAATTGTTGAACAGGAATCCGCGAATGCTTGAGATTTCTTATTGACTAACTTGAGAAGGAATGTCATACTGCAAGATAAGAGATGCATCATTTTTAATAAAGCAACTAGCACACAAGTTGCGATCGATCAAAATGGAAGCCTTTGTGTAAGACCCCTTAACCGACCCAATCATCGGGTCCGAGCTATAGGATGCCACATCCGTTGCCGGAGCAACTTCAGCTAAACTTAGTAGGATTTGACCATTCTAGCATGCTAACAAGTATAAACACCTTCTTGATATGTTGGATAATCATTTTCTGGTCTTATACAAGCTTACAAAGCTCTTTGGCTAACCTGAGGTCGATTAAGACTTAATTGAAAATTTTTTAGAACTCGCAGGCTGACATCGCAATATCATGGCTATCACGTCATGACCTCATCAATCAGTGAGTGTCGTTGCGACTTCAGAAAACTCGAGGTCGCAACACCACTCACTTTCAATTTAAGTTGTGACGTAGGAACTTGTCGTTGCGATGTTACCCCTTGTTTTGGCAAAAATCATTACGGAACACATTCAATACTTCCTACCAAAACATTTTAACGTACATATGTTCATTCCAATTCAACAAGTCAGAATATCATGCAATTTGGGTACATAAGGCTAACTAAACTTCTTGAGATCAGAGAATTCAAATGGCATTTGAAACATATTCATGAACTTGACATAACTATGCCATTTTCCAACTTTAACATACCAAGTTACCACATTTTTCAAGTTTAAACACATAAGGCCTATGCAAATTTTAAAATAAAATATTCAAATGGCAATAAACATGATAAAAAAAACTAGGCATAAATTATACCATTTACCAACATTAACGTACAAACATAACCTTAGCCCACAAATACAATGTTGGCATTCACATTGGGATGATCATTTACATAGCAAAAGACCTTATATATATGCCACAACATTAGGGACCAAAATGAACATACTTCTATTGTCTTGATGATAGTGTGGTATTCATGCTGATCCTTCTTTGTGGGTTTCGCAAACTAAGGATCTACACGTAAGAAAACAATGACAGGCAAACATATAATGCTTAGTAAGTTCAAATGCAATTTACAGCTTTTACCTTGGTCATAGGTGAGCATGTTGACTACCAAAGGTTTAGGCATATATATTTAGCTAGAACATGGCATTTAATGTCACAAAAAAATGAGCATAAGAAACATAGATGTCTATATATATTAAACATTATAAACATAACCCAAAAAATCATTAATTTGTACCAATTCACATAAGTCCATCACAATTTCATATAATTTCATTAAGCTACTAGTCCATGCCAATACAATTTTAGTCACATACTTTTATAGCTTATCAAATTCGATTCATTTTCATTTTTCGTTTTCAAAGTTCAGTTTTAACATTTCGCCCAATGGAACCCTGGTAAAAAGGGCTCGAACATGTGGGGTGAACTACCCCACACCAAAGTAGCTCATATGAGCATAGACTACACCATACCAAAGCACTAAAGTGCAAAGCCCGTAAGCATCAAATGTATGTACACATACAAATACATTTCTCAAAACCATAAGTTATGACTATCACATACAAATACACCATATTAGGGTCTCCAAAGAGACAATGAATACTCAATTATCCACAACAAATGCTAGATCACAAATTAATGTATCATAATTTTCACATTGTTAGTATCCCGTAACAAGTGCGCATATGACCCTATTAGCATACCAATTGTATTCTATCATTTTATTAAATTCACATGGGCATCAATCATCCATATTTCCAAAACCATAAGTTATGACTATCACATATCAATTTTTGAATTCGTCGATCAAGTCTAACATGAATCACACATACAATTAGTGATACATTTAAGTTCTCTTATCATTCTTCTAGTTACCAATGAATAGATATAGCATCATTCACTTATCACAACTCATCTCAATTTACTTATGTTCCTAGCCAAGTATGCCAATTTCCACCAAAGTCTTAACATAAGTTTAAACAAAATTAAAATTAAATTAAATGCAAGCATACCTATCAAACAAGGAAGGGTAGTAAGTTCCATAAGAACTTACCTTTCAAAACACAAAATGAGTAGATTTCTCAGGGACTATTCCACAAATTTTGCCTTTCCTCTATTAGCTCCACTTTTATCCAAATCTTGTTCAATACAAATATATATGCATATATTTAAATAGGTTTGATTATTTATCGGATCATAAAAACCCACTTTTCGAAGATCTCTTCCCTCTCTTCGGGATCAAACATCAATTGCAACGATTCGATAAACGGCTCATTGGGATAGATGTAGTTAAATAATACCCCCTAGAAATGTATAAGAAGTTTTCTCCTCGTACGGCTCGAGAAAAAAAATGATTAATTAAAAGTTATGTCTATGTATGGAATTATAATGTATGGAATTAGAATGTCAAAAAGATCCATAAACCAGTTATTAACACACATTAGCCATTAAATTGCTCACAACAACAATATCGTGAGATGCTTGATCCTAATCAATCCCTAATCAATCCCTTTTTTTATTACATACATATTTTTCATTTTATTCAATTTAGTCCCTAAACTTAGGATAAACATATTTTTTGATTCCTAGCTTCATATTAAAATTTGATTTCACATTCATTTATTAGGGACCCTATACTTTCTATTCATAGCATAATTTTATGACAAATTTTCCATTTATCCAATTTGGCCCCTAATTTTACAAAGCTAACAAATAAGTTTATTTAACTTTACAATTTAGTCATTTTCATGCTTTAATCTCAATATCTATCAATTTCAAGCCTATTTCATTAATTTATCAACAATAGAAATTTTCTAAAAACTTAAAAATTGAGAAATTTGATAAATGGGCTAGCTAAATCAGACTCTCATGATCATAAATCTATAAAAATTACAAGAAAAGGACTTGGTCTTCTCACCAAATTGATGGTCGAATGTTAAAGCTCAACCATGGATTTTTTTTCTTGGTTTTTCTTCTTCAGTGGATGATGAAGTGAGAGATGATGATGGTTTTCATCTTTTTTTTTTCCATTTTCTTTAATATTTATACTTTAATTAGGCCTTAATTAATCTAGTTTAATTAACTTAATCAAGATTTAATTATACCAATCCTAATACTAATTAATCTAAGTGGGATCTCGCGTCATCATCCACTAACTCATAATTAAAAATGGTTATTAACCATTTTGTCCCATTGGTTAATTACTGTCTAGGTCTTCAATCCTTTTGTTAATTAAACTCAATAGCGATTGGATTTTTACAATTTAGTCCCTGAGCCTTAGCTAACTATCTTATCGACTACATTATTTGACCATTCTTTATTATATTCTCTTATTAACTCCATAAATAGTCCTATTTTATATTTATGGACTTGGTTTACGAAAATGGGTCCCCAAAATCGCATTTTTCGGTACCACTAAAAATCAGGCTGTTACACTTTAGAATCGTATACACTATAGATATTGTATAAGGAACATTAGGGGCCAATTACATGGGAATGTTCCACAAGGATGAGGAACACCGAAAAATTATTAAAATGAGTACATAGTAAATGTTATTTTCTATATCATTTTTTAATACTTATAGTTTTAATCCATTTGGTAACATCATATTTACTTTGATAGGGTACGAACTTGTACATTATTGATTTCATGAAATGGTAGAGATTATAAGGGCAATAAACAGTCATGGTTTTGGATACCTAAAAGTAGGGGTGAGTATTCGATCGAGTCGAGTCGAATCGAGTCAAAAAATTTCGAGTTAGTCGAGTTGACGAATCCTATTTTAGCAACCGAACTCAATTTGAATTTTTTTCGAATCAGATCGAATCGAGTCAAAAATTTTCGAGTCGAGTTAACGAATCATATTATTTACACTCCATGTTGCGTTTACATGAACCGATTATTTAACTAGTAAACAAAGTACAAAATTATTTAACTACATAAACAATATAATGGTTTTGCCTTTTAACTTAATGAATAAACATTTATCAAAACAACATAATTTTGCCTTTTAACTTAATGATTTGGACTTTTAGCTTTAAAAAATGTAAACATTTATCAAAACGGCGTAGTTTTACTTTTTCTTATTTGGATTTTCGGATAACTCGAATTGTGTAATTCATATTCGAATTAAACCGAAAAACTTAATTTTTTATTCGAGTTGATCCAAATAATTTGATTAACTCAAATAACTCAAACTATTTAATTCAAAATTTGAAAAATTTATCGAGTTTTTCGAATCAAATCAGATTTTGCTCACCCCTACCTAAAAGATAATGTACTCAATCATATGGTGGAGGTCTACGATACGATCATATGACAACGAACCTAGCGGAATGTATAAATTTCATATTGAAGGGGACATGCCATTTGTTAGTAACCCAATTAGTGAAAGAAACATATTATCACTTATCGGTCCTATTTTCAAATATGGGATAAAACTAGATAGATAAAAGGGTGAACATATTTGGTGCGACGAACTAAGGAAAGCCATAGAGGAAAATCGAATTCTATAATGGTACAGTTATACTCACATACAAATATTATTTATCAGGTTACAGAGTTCCATCAATCAGATGAGGGTATTATTAGAGGATCGTATCGTGTCAACTTGCAAAAAAAGACTTATGACAGTAAGAGATTTTAGACACTTCATTATCCATGCTTACTTACAATTGTACCATGTGATTTTGGTCATTAGGATTGTATGAAGTATGTTGATGATGTGTACAAACTAAAACAAATATTCAAAGTATGGAGGATTGAAATCCCATCGGTCCTAAATGAAGGTAAATGGTCACCTGTTTTGAGTGTTCCATTCAAATTGCTACCAAACTCTGAATTGTGATGGGTGTTAAAAAGTCATCAAAATCTAGTCAACTACAATGGATGTTCGAGAGAAGATAAAAAATTGTTTACATTTGGCAAAAATGTTGGGACGAGGACCGTATAATTGTTAATAACTTTGTAATTGTTAAAAATGTAACACCTTTTACCCGGTCTGACTGTCGAACCTGAGTAATAGAATGCTACAAACAATTACAAATCATTTACATACAAGTTTTAGTTCAAAATCTCAATTAATTATCAACATATCACATAATAACAAATATAACATGTAACTCAATCAATTTCAGGTTTATATCAAGCGTATGAAAGCTTAAAACCAACCCAATATTGATCAAGGATCAATTTGAAACAAAAATAAAAATAAAAAGATAGGAAAAATCTGTAAACAGGGGTCACACGGTCGTGTACCCTGACAGTGTGGAAGACTGAGGCCGTGTGGGATGGATCACATGCCCATTGGAGCAAGCCGTGTAATAGCCTGATGTCGTGTAGGGATGAGTCACATGGTCGTGCGAGCAAATTGTGTAATTCACTGATGTCGTGTGGGTCTAAAGTGTAAATATTAAAAAAATGTCACATGGTCGTGTCATTGGGCCGTGTAACAGACTATGACTGTGTGCAAAAAAAAAATCATCCAAACCTACAGACCACACAGCTGAGTCTCATGTCGTGTAAGGCACACGGCCATGTGCCAGGCCATATACTAGGCCGTGCGTACCTGAAATATTCCTTCCATAAACAAGCTGTTCAACCTCAACTCACTTATGTCACAAGTAACACGTTATACCAATTCTTAACCACTTCAAAAGCATCAACATCATACCAAAAACATCATTTTGAACAATCAACCTAAGTGTCTAACCAATATGCCACAATTGACACTTCAATCAACAAGTCAACTAATCATGCATCAAATTAGCTATTTAAAGCAATCCCAAATATGCTCAAAGACCACCAGTACATAGTACCTGATAAATATAACACCGGCATAGAGTGTCTGATAACTGTAACACCAGTACAAAGTACTTGATAACTGTAATCACTGGCACATAGGACCTGATAAACCCTAAATACATGTCATTTGTATCCTAGTTATTCACTGAGTTCACACGAGCCTTGTATCACGTTTTCAATCTTTTCCATTCTTTTGAACATATTTGTACACATATCAAATAACCATATACTTATTCATTTTTGTTCACATATCAAATAACCATATACTTTTGCACTATAGTTCTTTCAATGCCAATAATTATTGTATTACAACAATTAAACAATCAAGAAATTAAGTAACACAATAATTAATAATTTAAATCTCATACGAAACTTACCTGATCAAAATCGGCAATGAATACGACGATACCAATGAATTTTAGACAATTTTTCCTTTTTTCCGCGTTTATTGACTGGTTGATTCGTTTCTTGATCTATATAATAATTTAACCCAATTAACCATTTTGAATACCTTAAAATATCTAATTACATGCATTTGACCATTTAATAACATTTTATATTATTACTCTGAGCTTTTACCTTTTATTCAATTTAGTCCCTAAAATCGAAAATTACACGTTTATCACAACTAGACCAAAAACCATTGTGTCGAATTCTATATAGTCCCTTAGCAACCCCTATGTAACTAAATTTTACAAGAATTCCTTGTTAAATTTAAATTTTTAGCAATTTAGTCCTTAAACTCAAAACTAACTAAAATTTCTTTACACAGTAGTCCTATTTAACAACCAAATTCTTAAATCTATCATTCAACTTCCTAAACATCTAAAAGCCACTAATGGCAAGTTTAAAAACATTTAACAGTTTTATAAAATAGTCCTTAAGTTAGCTAGATTAAGTTACAACAATATCAAAAACATAAAATTACAAAAAAAAAAAACAAGTTTAAAATCCTTACCATGAAAAGATAAAATGTTGAAGCTTCAACCCCCTCTCTAGTTCTTAGTTTCGATGTAGAGAAAAAATAATAAAAGTGAAAATGGATGAACATCCTTTCATCTTTTTGTTTTAACTATTTTATTATTAATTTACTTTAAAAAATTTCCATATTATTTAATCAAAATTCCCTACTTAACCATCCACTAACTTTAAAAGTGGGCTTATTACCATTTAAATCCTTAATGTTATACTATTAGGCTTTTTTAGCTCATAAAATCAATATTGGTTAACTTTTATGGTTTTTACCATTTAGTCCTTTTTCCTTAATTAACTATTAAATCAAAATTTCCAAACCAAAATTCAATACACTTATATAATAGTTCCATAAATATTCAACAATAATATTATGAACTCGGTTTATGAAAACGATATCCAGATACCTCATTTTTCAAAGTCACTAACTTTCAGTACACACCACTTGTACCTTGACTAACTGACCAATTAACAAAAATTATTATATCAAAATTCAATAAAAACACTATAATAAACTCGTAAATATTATTAAATAATATTTTCTAACTCGATCATCAAGATACGGGGTTCGAAAATCGTCGTTTCTAGTACCACTGAAAAACAGGCTGTTACAAAAATACTTCGTACAAATCCCTGCATCTTGTGTTTAATACCTTGAAAAACAAATCTGATCTTTGATCCTCGAATGAATAAATCTAATCAGATACGGATAAGCAAGTTTTTATAAGATTCTTGGTGCAAATATTTCAAAAATTTTAGAGTAGCTAAGTGGTTAAAAGAGTAGAGGTTCATCAAAGATCGTAAGTTCAAATCCTTCTTTTGTTGATTTTAATTTTCTTTTCTTCTCTCTAGCGGGAATGGGTTTTATAAATTTTCAGGGGAAAGAATTGAAATGGTTATTGTTAGGATAATGATTAAGGAAAAGAGTTGGAAACATGAGGAGCACTGGTTCAAACCCTTTGATGGGTTAAGAGAAAAATAAATTCATAATTTTGTTTGGGGGCTACAAGAAATAATTAAGAAGAAGAAAGTTTAGAAGAGAATCATATTGGTAATGTGTTATAAAATAAATAATAAAGACAATAAAAGAACAAGAAATAATGGAGCAAAAGAGAAGTAAGTATTTTTAGTGATCAATAGGGATATTTACAATACTTCTTCAAAGTATATATTTATAGACATGAAAAGTATAAATAATATAAAACTCTACTTCCAATTAAAATTATAACCCTACTGTATATCAAACTTATTATCCTAATGGGCATCCGCTTCTATAATAATAAAATATTTATAACATATTTATAGATATTTAGATAAAATTAAAAAATCTTGAAGAAACTATGTGTGTATTTATATATAATTTCATATCTTAAAAATTCAACTAAAACTTTAAGATTAAGAAAATATAATTAAAAAGATTAGTTTATATTTATTTTCACCAAAATTGAGTAAAAAAAAAGGTATGAATGGTTTACTTTATGAAGCAAAAATCTAAAACTCCTTTAAAGATGGAAGAAAAAGATAAGGGTGGAGGAAATTTTTTTATCAACGCATCAATAATGAGGGAGAATACACCTTAAATGAGTTCTCATATTTTCTTAAGGGATGCAAAATACATCGTCAGTTCACATATGCTCACACACCACAACAAAATGGCATAGAATAAAAAAGGAAAAAAAAGAAAAACATACATCTAACTAAAGTATGTTGAAGTATTCTCAAGCTAAGAATGTACCAAGATTATTTTAAGTCCAAGTGATAAATACTACAACTTTTGTGATTAACAAGCTTCCTCAACAAATGTTATATTTTCTCTCACCTTTTGAAAATGTGTGGAACATAAAGCTTAGTGTTGGTTATTTTCAAGCTTTTGGAGTTTATGTTATATATTTGTACTTGATCATTTGAATAGCAAGATGGACAAGAAGTTAAGTGTATCTTTGTAGGATATGAAAATAAAAGAAAATGATGACATTATTGTGATCTAACAATCTACACATCCCAGAATGTGGTGTTCAATGAAACTTCCTTATGGTGGTATTCAAATAAGAATTGTCAAACTAAAAATTTTTCAAAAAAAGTGTTAAGACTCTTCCTAGATCTAGCTAACACTAGATAAAGATTTTGAAAGTACAACTGATAGAGGAAATATCAAAGAAGGAAAGACTCAAAATCCTTGGAAAACTGGTGTGTATTAACAACCAAGCGAGGAAGGCAAGACTAACAAAGTAGGTGCACCAACTTCACTAAGAAGGTCGACAAGTACTAGGAAACCAAATCCCAAGTATGCCAATGTCACCATTATAGAGGAAATATATGATAAAGAACCAAAGAAATTTGAGGAAGCATCTCGAGATCTAAGATGGATTAAAGCTATGGAGAGGAGATTGTTGCTCTAGAACAAAATCAAACTTGGGAGATTGTGCCAAGCTAAATGTTGTTAAATTTATTTCTTGCAAATAGTTTTATAGAAGTGTCACATAGACGGACTAATTTAAAGGTACAAGGTTGGACTAGTAGATTGAGGATTGTCTCATCAATACAGGCTATACTATGATGAAATGTTTAGTCCAATTGCGAAGCTTACAACAATACAAGTCAAACTTGCACTTACAGCCAACAGGAATTAGAACTTGTAGTAAATGGATGTGATTAATGTATTTTTTTCATAGAGAACTAGATTAAGAGATTTGCATGTATCAACCTATGGGTTTTTAGAGTAAAAATTATCTAAAGTATGTGTCTAAGCTTCAAAATGCATCTTATGGATTAAAATAAGCATCAAGAGCTTGGTATAGTAAGACCGCTAATTTTTTACTCATAATGGTTATTCAGTAGCATCGCAAAACTTTACATTGTTTGTTAAATATGAAACAAAAAACCATTATTGTAATATATGTAAATAATTTGTTTCTTATAGGAAAATGTGAGGAAGAAATTCTCCGAATAAAGGAGAATTTATATGTCTGCTTCTAAATGAAAGAGCTTGGACACCTTAATCACTTTCTTGGCTTGGAAATTAACCATAATGAAGAAGGAATTTTTCTCTATCAACAAAAGTATTTTAGAGATTTTTTGAAGAAATTTGGAATGTTTAATTTCAAGTCAATTTCAACACCCATGCGTTAAACATCAAGATGTGTGCTCATGAAGGGAAATATTTGAAAGATACAATAATGTGCAGGCAATTGGTGGGTAGCCTAATCTACTTAACTCTTATGAGACCTGACATATCTTATACAATTGACATGATGACTCAATACATGCAAAATCCTAAGAAGCCTATTTTGGAAGCAATTCGACAAATTTTGAGATGTATGAAGAGTATGATTGGCTATGGTATTATGCACAAGAAAGAAGAAGATTCCAAGTTAGTTGGCTGTTGTGATACTAACTATTCAGGTGATCATGATATCAAAAGTTTAACTACTGAGTATGTGTTTATTCTTGGGTCCGATAAAAATACCTCTCTAGTCTATCTCAATTTTAATATTAAGTAAATTGGTCCTTCTAAAAAATTAGAGTAATTTAATCCCTATCAATTTCGAAAGTGAGCAACTACATACAATTAGTCAAAATGTTAACGTTTCCAGTTAATAGTACATATATTTTTATAGGTATAGTAACAAATTTAGTCCTCAAAGTTTACACATTGTTCGGTCTTAATGTAACAAATTTAGCCTGCAACATTTATACTTTTTGTTAATTTGGCCCTTGTTTAACAAATTTAGCATACAACAGTTACACATTTTGTCAACATTTATGTAGAATATATAAACATCGAGAGCTAAATTTGTTATTATGCTAATCAAAATTATGTAAAATTGACAAAAAACATTAACGTTGTGATTAATTATCTTTAGTTGCTCACTTTGGAAATTGATCCAATTTTTTGAAAGGGATCAAAATTGCTCAATATCAAAACTGATGGGCGTCGAAACCACCAAAAATAATTCCTACTAAATTAACTCTAAATAGTAGTAAAGAGTGGCAGTAGGGTTGAGTCCACAGGGATTGGATATTGTAATCAACTTCTGTGTTCACTTATGAACAGAATATCTGTCGCGTCAAGCGCAATGTCAAGAGCCGTGCCCACGACTCCAAACATACCTGCAACAAAAATAAACAATTAAATCAGGGGAGTTTGAGAATGTTTAAGAAAGTAAATAATCTAATCAACTTAAATAAACGGTTGACTACTATTGAAAATAAATGTAAACTGGAAATAAATTTAGACTTTTGTAAACAGATAAAATAAGCCTTAGCCTTAGACTCGGTAAATTTCGTACCAAGAATAGATCCTCAAAAATTAATCTTCTCTTCCAAATGATAAGCTGGTTATAGCTATTAAGAACGTCCTAACCACCAATTCCTCCTCTAGTAGCTGGTTCCGGTACGACCTACAAACCAACCTTTACCGATTATCTAACCGAGATACACGTGTTACCAATTCAAGATTTCGGTAGCCTTACGTTCTGAAGAATCCAAATCAAATTAACGGCCTCAATGGCATAGGTCGTTTAAATCCAATCACTTCTTCCTCGATTTGTTCTCGGAGATTCTAATACAGCACGGCCGACTTGTTTCCCTAACTGTCAGCTAACACGACTCCAAACCAACATGCACTTTTTGACTTGTAATCGAGTTAACCTTAAAGGATGAGTTGTCAATCCTGATACTTAGGAGAAAAATGAATACCGGTTGGATGGATTTTAGCACAAATTCGTATCTCACGACTCCCGACTCTAAGGAACATCGGCCTAAAGCTAAGATGAAATTTAGTGAAGTATGAAATTATTCATGCTTTGTATGTTTTGAAGGATAAGTTGATGATAATGGAGGAAATTGGGGAATGATAGGACTTGGAAGGTAATTAGCCTAATTTTATAAAAGCAAGCAAATGCAAAAGAAAATGGTAGTAAGCTTACGCCAATTGGAAAGAAAAAAAAGTAATTCAATTCTAAATTGAAGTAAGAATACAGAATTAATGGATGATTTCCTAAGAACATAAAACCCCTATTTATATAGGGTTTACTAAATTTAGCCTAAACTAATTTAATATAAAATCAAAAATAAAATAAAATAAAATAATATTTTCCTATTTTTGGCTTTTACAAAGTCAAAATATTTGATGTGTCCCTAGTTTCCTCCCCTATTTTGATTTAGCCCTATTTCAATGACTATCTTTCAAATTGGCCCTTTTTAGCTTGTTTTTGACTAATTACATCCCTAACAAGATTAAATCATAAAAGCACTTGATTAGCAGGGTTCAGTTCAAAAATAAACCAAATTAAACACAAAAATATGCAAATTAACATGTTTATCAAAAACTGAGAGAGACTAGAAAGGTGTTTTTATTGCTTGGGTCTGGAGCAATCTCTTGGTGTAATAAGAGGCAACCAACTATGTCGTCAACAATAGATGAAGAGTACCAAATGACAGCAATGGTAGCTAAAGAAAACACTTGGCTTATGCAGTTGTTGAAGGACGTGCATCAACTAATTGAGAATGCAATTCCATTGTATTGTGACAAATAGTCAAAGATACACTTGGCAAAGAATTCGATGTTTCATATAAGGACTAAGCATACGAAGGGACATAACCATTTTCTCCAAGAAAAATTCCTTGAAGAAGAAATAGAATGGTGTAAGTCAAAACACATATTCACAAAAAGCTTTAGTAGCAAGATTAAATGCTTTTGTGATCAACTCAGTCTAATTGAGAGGAAGGTTGAAGGGAGTGTTAAAGGTGCAAAACTAGCATCTTAGACCAACTCTTCAGTTGTTAATTAACTATTTATCAATTCCTTAAATGACTCCTATCCTTTAAGATTGGGTTGTTATTACTAAAAAATAGAAGAATTATTTTGATTATTGGCTAAATGAACCTCACTTGGGCTACCGAATTAAATCAGAGCAAATCCTCTATTATATTATTTCGAATGTAAGCTTTTCTTCTTTTTAATTCTTATGATATATAATTTCCAAAAGTTTTTAATCTAAAGATTAATATACAAATAGCTTTTGTTCCTTACAGGCTTTATTTTCTTCTTAAGATTTAGCCCATCATTTTATTATCTTTAATTGTGATAGCCTAATTTTGCCCAGCCCAAATTACAAACAAATAAATAAGTAAATTACAAGCCCAAAATAATGGCCCAAATACAAAAAACCCCACGGCCCAAAATATATAACCTAACCCAAAATCCTAAAACCTAATAATCCAAGCCCAAACTACCAGCCCAAGCCCACAACCTAAACTTTTTAGGAAAACTACAAAAAAAACCCTAGCCTCCAGCGCCGCTCCCTCGCAGGCACACCACCCGAGGCCCTTTGCCTTGAGGCCTAACGCTTTCTCTGCCACCATTGCACCAAAATAGTAAAGGCGCGACTCTTGTCGTTACCGTTGACCTCTACCACCACCACTTGTAAAGAAGAAAAAAGAAAAACAGAGGCAGAAACTGTAGAAACAAAAAGGAAAATACAACAAAAAATATAAATATTATGTAATTTATGGCTATAAAAGCCATAACAATGCATGTATTATTTACAAAGCAATCAAAAACAGAATACAAAGAAAAATTTCAAAGTTGATTCTTTTTTTAATCTGTTTTTTTTATAAAAATATAAAATTAAAAAGGAAAAAGTTGAAAAACTTACTCGAACACTTCGTGTCCGTCGCCGTGAGTGGACGAGGATGCTGTCTCCGATGAAGGACGGTTCTTCTAGCGTGAGACCTCTGAATTGCCTTTGGTTCATCGGAGGCCATGTCGGAAAGGAATATGCTAGGTATCCATCGAAATATAGAGAAACCGACAGGTTCTTTGGTCTTTTTTCAATTTCTGGTAGGTTTTCGAAGGTATCTGGCCTCAGATTCGGGCTAAGGGAAGCAAAATGGCCAAAATGGCCCTTTTTCATTTTTTCTGGCCACAGGAGATGGTGGTCGATGCCCCTGAAGACCGGTGGCCGTGACGGACACGTGACAGCCCTATGGCTGGACCGAGGGACGCATTGCAGAGAAAAAAATGAGAAACGGCATTTTTTTTTAAATGCGGATGAAATGATTTTTTCTGAAAATTTTGGCTTTTATAGGGCCTCGGTAAGACGTTGTTTTGGCCTGCCTTCAGGATGCTCAAAACGGCATCGTTTTGAAGCCGACTCAACGAGCCAACTCCAACTTCACAAGATCCACGTGTTTTTTACACGGGGGGGTCTATTTATTTCCCTAGTCTTTTCGCTTTTTAATTAATTTTCAATATAGTCTTGTTTCTTTTTTTTCTTTTTTAAATTTAAACCATGAAATTTTGGATTTTTTCGTTTTGGTCCCTTTAGGAACGGCGCGTTTAGTGGGTTTGGGATAATTTCTCATTTGGACCCTGCTCCTTTTCACGCGTCACATTTTAGTCCTTTATTATTTATTTTATCCCAATTTAAGCTTTTAATTTCATTTAAGTTCCGATTAAGTCCTTTATTTATTTTAATTCAACCTTTTATGAATTGTTCTTTTTATTTATTTACTTATTTATTATTTCTTTATCCTTTTTATATTTAAAATCTATATTATTCATGTTTCATTTTATTTGCACATTTGTTGTCCCTACTATTATTATTATTATTATTATTTATCTTTCTTTCATTATTTCTATTAGTATTAGAATAGTAATTATAATATGATTATTGCCATTGTTATTATGAATCGGTGTTTTATTACTATTATAGTTATATCATTGTCATTTGCTAGCATGACATTTTTATTTTTCGTATATCATCATTTCATTTTTTACACACTTGCATTTTATTTTATTTTGCTACAATTATGCCATGAATCGTGTTTAAATATACTTATCAATTTTTGTACTATGCCCAAATAAGTTAAATGCACATTACTTTAAATGTTACATTCGTTTTTACTCAATGCATAAGAAAGAGGAAGTTTTAAAAATTAAGGCAATGTTCTGTATTTGGATATTCGAGAAGTTGTGCCCTAACTAATAGGGTTCGGCTTTCTCTTTGAACCTAGATAACTGAACATCCCTTTTAAAACTAAAACACGTGAGATTTAAGTAGTAATTAAATAATGAGTAAGCTTATTTTCGAGGATTCAAGATGTCATGTCCTAACTTACGGGATATGACATTTTCGTTTGCGTTACCTCGAGATAAGAAGGCCTTTTACATATGATTTAATTTATCTAAGTGGTTTTAATTAAAAATAACAATATGCAAAGTGGGATCGTGTTTTAAATTCTCTTCAAATTTTTTATTCTCGACACTAAGACATCAATTAATCAATTAGGTACCAATTTTGGGCGTGTTACTGTAACGTCGCAAAACCCAGCCTCGAAGTTTAGGCCAAATTCTGGAAGTCACATTGATCATCGAAGTAATCGTGGGAAATTTTAGTTTAACAAACTGAAAACATTACAGTTTTTAATTTTCTTAAAAACTATCAGATAAAAGTCCTGTTATTACAAAAATTTCAGTCCAAAGAAAACCATTTTTGAAAACCCAAATTAAAATAATACCACAGCTTAGACTCTTAAACATTTTTTCTTATCGTGACTGTTCGAGACCTCCGGCATGCCGAGTCTTAGCTACAGAAAATGGAAGAAAAGGGGAAACACTAAGGGGGTGAGTTACACGAGCTCAGTGTGAGTTCGAAAACGATAGATAAATGAACACCAAAATGTCACAATAAAAAAAATAAAACTCAGTAGCAATCCGATGTACGAAAAGTCTTTACAAACAAATCAACGTATTAGAACTGAAACACCTGAAACTATAAGCAGTTAGTCTCATAATCAAACAGACAGATAGAATGCAGAATGAATGCAACAAATAATAAAAACCCATCCGACTAGCCAAACTACTCTCCGTCCTCCAATCACACCCCAAAAAAAGCTAATTAAGTTCACCCAACCACGCACACCACATAGGACCTTAGAAGGCCCATCTGACCCTACACACCAAGTATGTGGACTAAGCCACTCAAATGTTAATATGCAGCAGAGCTGACATATAGTTGTACTGTGTATTGCGGTAAACCACTGTACAGACATGTTGCAGTTGAAACTGCCAAAACAGATCAGACTCCATTCTCTTCACAACCAAACCCAAAAAGATTAATGCAAATGCAAAATGCACACTATTTGAAGACAGACTTACAGAAGCAGAGTACGGAATTAGAAAGCACACATTCAAATGCTCTGAATCAGCATTAGATATAACATAACATCAATTAACACTCAACCGAATCACTTAATTACAGATATAATTGTGAAGAAAGCACAAGTCCAGGCTGAAACAAGGTCCCGACCATCCTTACAAAGACCTAGCCAAGGGTCGGAACACACAGAATCATAATCAGATAAAAAACAAACACAGTACAAAATTTGGCGACAAAAGGCCACACGGCCGTGTGGAAATGCCCAGGCCGTGTGTGGGTTTACACGCCCATGTAAAGGGAACACACACTCGTGTTGAGGGAACACACGCCCGTGTAACTCACTGTCCAAAAGTGCTAAAAATAAATAACAGAGGAGACACGGAGGTGTGGAGATCTCACACACCCGTGTAGAGACACATGCCCGTATGGCCAGGCCGTATGGAACAAAAAATTATCAAAAACCTTAAATTTCCAATTGCACACGACTGTGTGGGCACTCGTGTGGTCCTGAAACTACACGAAACAGGCTGCAAAACGTGCCTTTGATGTCGAAACGATCCCCAACCCTCAATTACACAGAAACACACCAAAACCACTAAGAATTTCAAGCAATTCTATAACAATCAACACTTCGACTGGTCAAATTAAAAAACACACGAAATATGTCTATAATAGGCCAATTTTGGCCCAGGCCAAAGACCCACAAAAAAAAAAACAAAAAACAAAAAAGAAAAAGAATTAAAAAGTCCAAGTCCAAATTTTACAAACCCAAAACAATAATAAAAAATCTAGCCCAAAAAATACAAAGCCCAAATGGCCTAAAATTAAATCAATTTTCAGCAAAAAGAAGAATGAAACCCTAGCAGCCGTCGCTCCTCGCCACGTAGCACCATCGCTCCACCTCCACGTCAACCTCCGTACATCTACAGCTGGCCTCCGTACTTGCAAGGACAATAGCACAGAGAAAAAAACAAAGCAAAAAAAAACAAATTATAAAAAAAAAGTCGGCTATAAAGCCACAAGAACTCATTTGTATTTTTTTTACACAGATTTGAAATATATAAAAGCAAAAGCAACAAGCATAGTAAAAAGGTTGCATTTTAATTCTATTTTTATTATCTTTTTTTTGTGTGTGTGTTTGATTTTACTTCTGGTTTTAAAAAAAAACAAAAACACAAAAAAGGGTAAAAAAAACCTGATTTTTTGAAACCTGCCGCCGTGAGTGGCCGAGGTTCGTCGTTTCCAATGAAAAACAATGCCTTTAGACTCGGGAAGCCGAAAAAGAAAAAAAATAGCCTTTTTTATTTTTCGGCCACCGTAGACGGCGGTGCCGTCGTCGGCTACCTGCGACCAGACCATGACCGGAGCCATGGTCTGAGAGGAGAGGGGCTTTAGAGAATTTGAGAGAGGTTTTTAGTTTTTTTTTTTTTTTGAATTGGGAAAGAATGAAAATTTTAAACAAAACGAAATCGTTTTGGGACTGGCCTCAAGCACCCAAAACGGCGTCGTTTTGGCATACCCGATCTAGTCGACCTGACCCAGAGATAGAATCCACGTGTTTTTAAGCGGAAGAGCCAATTGCGCGATTGACCCTTCCACTTTTTTTGCCTTGTTTCAATTAAATCCCATCCTTTCTTTTTACTTTTTAATTTTGCCCCGTAACTTTTGCATCTGTTTCATTTTGGTCCACCTTGAAGCTGTGCGTTTTGAAGGGAAGGGATTATTTCCCATTTTGGTCCCTCCTTGTTATTAGTACGTTCAATTTGGTCCTTTTCCTTTTTATTTATATCTGATTTGCCACAAATTTCTGTTTTAAAGTTCAATTTAGTCCCCTTTTTTGTTATTTTTGCCATTAATTAATTTAGTGTTATTATTACTATTATTATTATAGTTCTTTCTTGTATTTATTTACTTATTATTTTTAAATACACTAATTTTATTTTTTGATTTTTTGATTTATTTATTTATACCTTTATATATTTCCAATCTTTGAATTCTTTATTATTTTGTATTATTATTTTGTTATTTCATTAATATTTGTTTACTTATCCATTTATATCATTTGATATACCTTTGAAGATTTAGGTTGTTCGTTATTATTACTATTATAATTATTATAATATTTTTTTTTTTGTATTTATCTACTTATTATCATTATTTTTTTTTTAAATACACGTATTTTATTTTATCCTTACTCTTGTTATTATCATTTTATTATTTATTTATTTATATCATTTTATATAATTTTAAACTTTATATTTTTTATTATATTATTATTATTATTATTAATATCATCATTATTATTAATATTATTTTTAAATTATTTTACACAATATTTATTTATTTGTTTAATATTTTTTTTAGTTTCAAATTTTTAGTTTTTACTTGTTATTTTTCTTTTTCTTTTTGGCTTGTTTATTTTAGATCTTATATATTGTCATTCTTATTAATGCATTTATCCTATTAAGCATGTTAGCACCGTAATTCATTTTTTACATTTTACTACAAAATCGTGTTACATTAATCTTTACCCGATACATAAGTTTTCGTTTTTTAGAATAAGCAATCTTTCGTATTTTGGAATTCGAAAAGCCGTTCCCTAACTTACGGAGTTTTGATTTTCTCGATGAATCCGAATAAACAAACCTTTTTTAAAGCACGAATTTTAAATATTCTCAGGAGTTAAAAAAAGATCGTGTTCTAACTTACCCAATATGATTTCTTTCTAAAACCGAAATAATCGAATATCTTTTAAATAAATAAAATTTTCGGGGTTTAATCTCATATCAGGAATTGAAGACATTGTGTCTTAACTTACGGGGTGTGATCCTCTTTCTCGATTAACGTAAAATATGCCCCTTTCTCAAAATTTTCAATTAAATAATATTTTAACAAAGGATCGTATTTTTAAAATCTTTTCAAATTCTCAATTCTCGACACTAAGACATTAATTAATCTACTAGGTACCAATTTTGGGCGTTACGAGGATGCTAATCCTTCCTCGTACGTAACCGACTCCCAAACCTGTTTTTCTGAATTTCGTAGACCAAAATCATCGTTTTAATAAATCAAACTTCTTATTAAAATGATCAAATTGCGAGGTGATCCGATCACACCTCATAAAAAAATGATTGGTGGCAACTCCCATTTTTCATTATCGTATTCAAAATAAAAAGTTGACCGTTTTTAAAAAAAATGGTTTCGACAGTTTGGCGACTCCATTGGAGACAAATAAGAGAGTCAAGCCGCAAATTGATTATTTTCTGTCTTTTTGTCGAAAAGTAGAAATCCGGTTTAAAATTACGATCCTCTCATTGCATTTCATTCGTCATTTTTTGTGATCTTTGCTTTATCAATTCGAGTCTTAGAATGTTTTTGCATATTACATTGCATGTTCGTTCGATCTTACCCTTTTAAGTGGGAGTGAGAAGCTAGTACTTTGTGAGGTCTTCACTTTCGTATGGGATAGTGGATCACTTTCTGGATACATCCGTACCTGTGTCTTCATGAGATTTTCATCTCCGTAAAGCCATAGGGAAATGTATTCCCCTGAATTAAATTCAGTCCGTATGAGCTTATAATGGGTGAGGATCGAGGAATCTTCTGGTGTACCTTTTCTCAAGACCAAACCGCATATAGCGAGCCTTAAGAGCCCACCCTAGGTAGAGCTACTCCAAACCCTAGTGGTCACCCAAATAGGTGCTCTATCTGTCATTTATGTTTTTTGTACTGACGTGTTTCTTTTGTTTTGGTTATGATTACATTATATTTTCATCATAGAAAAGAGGTGTTGATTCACGTTCAGTTGCTAAATAGAGAGCTTCTCATGGAAAATAGATTTCTTGATAAAATGGAAGACAATACAGCCGTCCGAATATGGTTCGAGAAAATACGAGAAAAGGGTGATAGTCTGACGGAGAAGTACACGGCTTTGGTTCGTTGCCCAAAAATTCAAGTTGAAAAAGATTATTCAAGAGCCGTCAACATCTCGACTTCCTAAAGAAGCTAACGAGCCTCACAGCGATGAGTGAGCAATGGGTCACAGCCCGGATCAAGCAAAAATGAGCTAGTAGAGGCATCCAATGGAAAGTTTGCGAGATTTGATCTTAACATCCGGATACGAAGGAAAGGATCAATGTCTTCGCCTGGAGTATGAGGGTAAGGTCGTATATGTATCCGTTTTATGTAAAGAAATTTATTTTCTAGAAAAGTTGTTCCAATAGAATTCAATCAGAATCAACGCCTTTTTTTGCATTCATTTCATACATTAGCATTGCATTGCATCATATGCAATAAAACTCACAAAAGACTCTAAAATCATGGCAGTTACCCTGGAACATCGTTACGGTACACGAGGAAAAACTGAAGCAATGGACCAAAGGTTAGAGAGATTAGAGCAAATGCAAATACAGATGCAAGAGCAGTTGGCCAAAATTCGACAAGATATGAGAGATCAGACGCTAGAATTCCAAATAAATATGATGAGCCAGTT
Organism: Gossypium anomalum; assembly: GCA_025698475.1. Classification (NCBI taxonomy): domain Eukaryota; kingdom Viridiplantae; phylum Streptophyta; class Magnoliopsida; order Malvales; family Malvaceae; genus Gossypium; species Gossypium anomalum. The sequence goes on from CM046956.1 coordinate 46,926,480, forward strand.
AACCCAGTTGCTGGCTGGAGGGTTAGAAAAAGGAAAGAGCCCTATGGTCAATTTCGGGGACGATAACGAGGACCCTGCTTATCCTCTAGGCTTTACCCCAACAAACACCCAAGCACAACCAAGCGCGTATCCACAAAAGGTGTCCGTTAACGTTAGACCCTAATATTAGACACCAATATTAGACTAGTATCGCGACACCGTTAAATTTCCCGTCTGGTTCAGGCTTTAGTCCGGGAGATAATCAAATTAATCCTGTTGTCCTTGATTTGGATGATCTAACGAAAACAAAAAAGGCGAGAGTAGAGCTCTCAAATCAATACTTTAAAGGCCTCGAAGAAGAAGGAAAATGAGGTGAATAATACGAGTATGTATAGCAAGGGCTACTCAAAGCCAATTACCGTAAGCCAACCAAGGACGGCAACTACTAGACATCAGATCCCCCCAAGGCAAGAACCCAATCCGAGATCGAACTCAGAAAAAATTCGGTTCACGCCCATCCCAGTCATGTATAAGGAGTTGTACCAAAGTTTGTTTGATGCACATATAGAATCCCCTTTCTACCTAAAACTTATGCAGCCCCCATACCCCAAATGGTAAGACACGAACGCCCAATGCGAGTACCACGCAGGGATCACAGGACACTCGGTCGAGAACTTCACCGCTTTCAAAAAGATAATCGAAAGACTCATCAAAATGGGTATTGTAAAATTCGATGATCCATCTGGTGCAGAAAATCCGTTACCCAACTATTTTGACAAAAAGGTAAATGCGATAATAAAGAGTGTAGGGAAGAGAATCAAGACAGATGTAGCAGAACTAAAAACCTTGCTGAGGGAGGTTTGAAAGAAAATGGTAGAAGTAGGATTAATCACACAGGATTTAGGGGAGAAACACGGAGAAGCAAGGAACTACTGTGAGTTCCATGATGAAAAGGGTCACGAGATTCAAAAGTACAATGAATTCAGAGCCATGGTGCAAGGCCTGATGGATAATAAGGAACTAGAATTCTTTGAATATATTGAAGGCCCAAAAGGAATGTTTCTATATCTGAAGAAGGAATTGGAAGAGAGAATTTATCAAGAATTTGCCCCTATGATCCTAGAAGTGTTATGAACAATTGGACTGTGGAAGAGATTCCTGTAGTTTTTAGAGCTGATTCAAAGTAATGTTCAAAACACGCTTGTTGCTTTAAGCCTAGAAGCAATAAGAATCCTTTTTGTGAAATAAGCTCATGTCCAACATCTTTATTTTCAATGAAAAATGCATTTTTATGTCTCACTTTGAGCAAATATTATTTTATTCATTCATTTCATTCATATTCATATCACATAAATAACTGTCCTTAGATTCATTTATTCTTTAGAATATTCCTTCGTACCTACAACAGATCTCCAGATATCAACGACATGAGTGACGCTGCTACTGACCCAGAATCTTCTTTTGAGTAAGATATGTGTCTAGAGGATCTCAGGACTTTGAAGATGACAGAGATTGTAGCCTATCTTCTGATTTGTTAAGGATGATAGAACAAGATGAAAAATAGATCCTACCTTACAAAGAGTGAGTGGACATTGTGAGCCTAGGAGAAGAGAAAAAGGTGAAAGTCGGAGCCTGTTTCACCATAGAGACAAAGCGAGACGTCATTGAGTTATTTCAAGAATTGAAAGATGTTTTCGCATGATCGTATCAAGATATGCCTGGGCTACTAAGACGTGTGGATGCTGTTAAGGTTAAGAAAATCTTAGAAGAGGTCCATAAGGGTGTCTAAAGAAAACATGATAATAGTTTTACAATGGCTAGGCAAATCATGAGGTTCGGGTACTGCTGGTCCACCATGGAAGGGGATTACATCAGTTATGTCAAGAGATGCCATAAGTGCCAAATTTATGGAGACAAATTCATGTGCCTCAGCCTCATTCACTTTTCCGTGTTATGATTTCTTCATGGCTTTTCTCCAAATGAGACATGGATGTCATTGGGCCGATCTTACCAAAAGCTTCCAATGGGTATCGATTCATCTTTGTGGTCATCGATTACTTCATCGAATGGGTAGGAGCTGCTTCATATGCCAATGTCACAAAATCGACAGTCAGCAAGTTCTTTAAAAAAGAAATCATATGTTAATATGGAATGCCAAAAAAGGTCATATCTGACAACGCGCTGAATTTGAACAACAGCACGATAGCAGAGGTTTGCAGTCAATTCAATATTAGACACCACAACTCGTCGCCATATCGCCCAAAAATGAATGGTGCAGTTAAGGCAGCCAATAAGAACATTAAGAAGATCGTGGGGAAAATGACTGAGACTTATAAAGATTAGCATGAGAAGTTACCATTTCCCCTCTATGCTTATCAAACGACTGTCAGGACCATCAATGGGGCAACACCTGTCAAGAACTTTATATCTTGGGGCATCAACAAAGTATTCTAGCTCTCCTAAACACATCTCAAGCTCAAAATGGTCCTCAAGAAGTTTGTGCAGAGAAGCTCATGCTGCGATATTTAGGGCATCTGTTTTCATCTTACTCATTTTGAATTTTAGCAAAGTTTGTTATCTTGATTAATTTGTTCGTTTCGAACTATGCTCTAAATCAATTTCTTTCTTACTGTATTTGTCATATTTGATAAACTTATTCATCTCGAGCTATGCTCTCAATCAATTTCCTTCTTGTCCATCATTATGATCTTTTTCAAGCATGTTGCATTGAAATAACGATTAATGGACTAATAATACTTTCACAAAAAGAGTTCTACATATTACTATGGAAGCTTCTAAATAGTACAAGATTTTGAAATAGGACTATTATTTAGAACTCACCAAGCCTAAGGGTTAGAAATATTTGAGAAAGAGGAGTCTAAATTTTGACTATTTCTTCGGGTTTTCTGTCAAAGATACCAGCTGAACAAAAAGAAAGGATATATCGTCAGTGACAACCCAGACATTAAGAAGGGATCATTCTCATAACATTCTACATTCATACAAATATCATTCATACACATCTAATTAGGAGCATTTGATTCATTCTGATCATGACATCCTAATCATTTGGCATAAGCATAGGCCCATAAAATCTATTCTACAGGTCATGTCCCCTAGAGGATGATGTAGCAAGATCGGTAAATCCACAAATCTCATATCCTTGAATTAACAGTGGACTAGATTGAAGTTGTAGATCTTATCTCATTGAAGTTACAGTGGAGTAGATTGAAGATGGCAGATCTTATCTTCCTAAAGTTGCAGTGGAGCAGATTGAAGCCACCAGTCTTATCTCCCTGAAGTTGCAGCGGAGCAGACTAAAGACAGTGAATCTTATTTCCCTGACGTTGTAGTGGAACAGATTAAAGCTACAAATTATGGCAAATCTTATCTTCTTGAAGATGCAGTGGAGTAGATTGAAGCCACCAGTCTTATCTCCCTGAAGTTGCAGTGGAGCAAACTAAAGACAGCGAATCTTATTTCCTTGACGTTGTAGTGGAATAGATTAAAGCTACAAATTATGGCGAATCTTATCTTCCTGAAGTTGCAGTGGAGCATATTGAAGCCACCAACCTTATCTTTCTGAAGTTGCAGCAGAGCAGACTGAAGACAGCGAATCTCATTTCCCCTGAAGTTGTAGTAGAATAGATTAAAGCCACCAGCCTTATCTCTCTGAAGTTGCAGCGGAGTAGACTGAAGACAACAAATCTCATTTCCCTGAAGTTGTAGTGGAGCAGATTGAAGCTACAAGTTGCAAGTCTTATCTCCCTGAAATTGCAGTCGAAGCAGGTTGAAGAAAGCAAGTCTTATCTCCCTAAAGTTGCAGTGGAGCAGATTAAAGCTACAAGTCTAGTCTCTCTGAAGTTATAGCGAAGTAGATCGAAGCACTAATTCCTGTACCTCTGAAGATGTAGTAGGATGGAGTGAGACTACTTGAAGAAGAGAAGTACCAAAATAAGTCAAGATTTTGCAAGACCGGGCAAAATTGGCCCTTTTTGAAGTCTTTGCTCCATTCTCGTTACACGACAACGAGCAAAGAGTGGCAGCTGTAATAGGCCAATTTTGGCCCGGCCCAAGACCCACAAAAAAAAAAGAATTTAAAAGTCCAAGTCCTAATTTTACAAACCCAAAACAATAATAAAAAACCTAGCCCAAAAAATACAAAGCCTAAATGACCCAAAATTAAATCAATTTATAGCAAAAAGAAGAATGAAACCCTAGCAGCCACTGCTCCTCGCCACGTCAGCACCACCGCTCCACCTCCATGTCAACCTCCGTACATCCACAGCTGGCCTCCTTACCTTCAAGGACAACGGCACAGAGAAGAAAAAAAAAGTAAAAAAAAAAACAAATTGTAAAAAAAAAAGTCGGCTATAAAGCCATAAGAACCCATTTGTATTTTTTTTACACAAATTTGAAATATATAAAAGCAGAAGCAACAAGCATAGTAAAAGGTTACATTTTTATTCTATTTTTTTGGTGTGTTTGATTTTAATTTTGGTTTTGAAAAAAAAAACACAAAAAAGAGTAAAAAATAACCTGATTTTTTGAAACCCACTGCCGTGGGTGGCCGAGGTTCGCCATTTTCGATGAAAAATGATGCCTTTAGACTCGGGAAGCTGAAAAAGCAAAAAAAATAGCTTTTTTTTAATTTTTCGGCCACCATGGATGGTAGTGCCGTCGCTGACTACCGGCGACCACCACAGTGGTTCGGCGACCGGACCTTGACTGGAGCCATGGCTGGAGAGGAGAGAGGCTTTAGAGAATTTGAGAGAGGTTTTTAGTTTTTTTTTTTTTTAAATTGGGAAAAAATGAAAATTTTAAAAAAAATCTTGACTTATACAGGCCCCCAAAACGACATCGTTTTGGGACTGGCTTTAAGCACCCAAAACGGCGTCGTTTTGGCATACCCGATCCAGCCGACCCGACCCAAAGCTAGGATCCGCGTGTTTTTAAGCGGAAGGGCTAATTGCGCGATTGGCCCTTCTGCTTTTTTGCCTTGTTTCAATTAAATCTCATCCTTTCTTTTCAGTTTTTAATTTTGCCCCGTAACTTTTGCGTCTGTTTCATTTTGGTCCACCTTGAAGCTGTGCGTTTAAGAAGGAAGGGATTATTCCCATTTTGGTCCCTCCTTGTTATTCGCGTGTTCAATTTGGTCCTTTTCCTTTTTATTTATTTCTGATTTGCCACAAATTTCTGTTTTAAAGTTCAATTTAGTCCTCTTTTTTTGTTATTTTTGCCATTAATTAATTTAGTGTTATTATTACTATTATTATTATAGTTCTTTCTTGTATTTATTTCTTATTATTTTTTAAATACACTGATTTTATTTTGTGATTTTATTATTTATTTATTTATACCTTTATATATTTCCAATCTTTGAATTCTTTATTATTTTGTATTATTATTTTGCTTTACACAATATTTACTTGTATTATTATTATTAATATTATTATTATTGAACCATTTTATTTAAAATTTCTTTATTTCTTTGTTTATTAGCTTATTTTCAATTTTTAAATTAAACTATTACTAGTATTATTTTGTTATTTCATTATATATTTGTTTACTTATCCATTTATATCATTTGATATACCTTTGAAGATTTAGGTTGTTCGTTATTATTACTATTATAATTATTATAATATTTCTTTTTTTTGTATTTATCTACTTATTATCATTATTATTTTTTAAATACACGTATTTTATTTTATCCTTACTCTTGTTATTATCATTTTATTATTTATTTATTTATATCATTTTATATAATTTTAAACTTTAGATTTTTTATTATATTATTATTAATAATATCATCATTATTATTAATATTATTATTTTTAAACTGTTTTACACAATATTTATTTATTTGTTTGTTTAATATTTTTTTTAGTTTCAAAATTTTAGTTTTTACTTGCTATTTTGTTTTTTATTTTTGGCTTGTTTATTTTTGATCTTATATATTGTCATTCTTATTAATGCATTTATCCTGTTATGCATGTTAGCACCGTAATTCATTTTTTACATTTTACTACAAAATCGTATTACATTAATCTTTACCCGATACATAAATTTTCTTTTTTTAGAGTAAGCAATCTTTCATATTTTGGAATTCGAAAAACCGTTCCCTATCTTACGGGGTTTCAATTTTCTCAATGAATCTGAATAAACGAACGTTTTTAAAGCACAAATTTTAAATATTCTTGAGAGTTAAGAAAAGATCGTGTTCTAAATTACGGAATATGATTTCTTTCTAAAACCGAGATAATCAAATATCTTTTAAATAAATAAAATTTTTGGGGTTTAATCTTGTATCGAGAATTGAAGACATTGTGTCCTAACTTACGGGTCGAGATTCTCTTTCTCGATTAATGTAAAATATGCCCCTTTCTCGAAATTTTCAATTAAATAATATTTTAACAAAGGATCGTATTTTTAAAATCTTTTCAAATTCTCAATTCTCGACACTAAGACATTAATTAATTTATTAGGTACCAATTTTGGGCGTTACGAGGGTGTTAATCATTCCTCGTACGTAACCAACTCCCAAACCTGTTTTTTTGAATTTCGTAGACCAAAATCATCGTTTTAATAAATCAAACTTCTTATTAAAATGATCAAATTGCGAGGTGATCCGATCACACCTCATAAAAAAATGATTGGTGGTGACTCCCATTTTTCATTTTCGTATTCAAAATAAAAAGTCTACCGTTTTTCAAAGAAATGGTTTCAACAATGTCGAATTTCACAGAAACGAATCAAAAATTCGATAATGAAAAGGGAGAGTTTCCGAACACACACCTTAGACGCGATAGCAAACACCGGAATCGTTTGATTCGCTCCTCTAAACCAATTCAAAAACCTCAATTAACATACAAATTAACGAAAACTTCAATTCAATAACAAAATAGAAAACGAAAGAGACATTATCAAAACCCCCAAAAGCAAAACCTACCTTCTTCTATTCTAATTTACTAAACACTCGAGAACAAAACTCCCTTGACAACCGAAAACAACGATAAAACGGAAGAAGCAAAGAATCAAAAGAAACTGAATATTTTCTTTTTAGGAAAAAAGAAAATTGAAAAGCCACAAAGAACAAAATGGAGAAGAGGGGAAGAACATGTAACTCTTTTTTCTTTCTTTTTGTGATTTTTTTCTATTTTCAAATTTAAAAAATAAATTAAAATAGCTAAAACTAATAAATATTTTAGCAACTAAAAAAAAACCTAAAATAAAATTACTTCCATAAACACACACAAAGATTCAAACCTAGAACCCAGAGGCAAATTAACACACAACAAACCACCAGACCTGCAAGCCATAAAACACAGCAACAAACCCAATTGTCCGATCTAGCCACTGACCTTACCTACAAATATCAAAACTTTTAACCCCAAATTTCGAGGTGTTACAACTCACCATTCCTTAAAGAAATTTCGTTCCCGAAATTTCCCACTAACAGAACAGTTGTCTAATACAAACTCTTCTATTACGCTCCTGTTGTGCACTTTAAACTCGAGCACTACCATACTATACTTTGACCTTAAAAACTCATACATATACCCAAACACTTAACCACTAAAGCAGATACACATTTATCCATCACACACAAATATTATACAACGAATAAACATCAATGTCATTCAAATAAATAAAACTTAGAATCACAACAACCCACAACCATACTTGTCTCAATGTCGTCACGAACACTCCCTAATTCGATGATTCATGGACCTGCATCTAAGACACGCTCCCAACTTCTTCCAATAATCGCCCGGATGGTGTTTCTTATAGTGCCCACAAACCGATACGCTCGCCCTATTACCAGAACCATCCGCATAACCTTTACTAACGCCCAACTGCATTCTTATACGCTTCGCAGGCCAAAGCTCCAACCTCAAAGGACTACGATATCTTTTTTTCCTACAATCCGCACACCTACATTGAACTACCTCTCTATTTCTCTCTAAACTAGCCTCGAAGACTTTCTCTAACACCTCTCTCACTACCCGAGTCAACGTCTCGGTACCAACCTCTAAGTTATCGTTATCGGAAGCTGGCAAAATTGTATTGACTTCTGACTCCTGAACAAACTCACGTCCCGGAGAAGCAAATAACTCTTTGAGAGTCTCACCACATTGACCCTCACGATCATGCTTACCATCAGAATCCATATCGGTCTTGTGACTAACTTAAACTATCTATATTTTTATAAAAGGAACACAAAATAAATACGAAAATCTATATTTCTAATATTATAGTTTTGAATTTTCACCCTAGACCAGCATTGGAGTCTCAAACATTTTATCTCCTCAAAATCAGTGAAACACACATAATTTCAAAATACTGTGGTACAATTTATCAAAACTCTTTTTAAAAAAATGAACATGTGCGAACAAGGATACATAAAAATACAGGCCGGGTTTTTGCAAACTTGGCTCTGATACCACTAAATGTAACGTCCTAAAACTCGGCCTAGAAGTTTAGGCTGAATTTTGGAAGTCACATTGATCATCGAAGTGATCGTAGGAAATTTTAGTTTAACAAACTAAAAACATTACAGTATTTAAGTTTCATAAAAACTTTTAGATATAAAGTCCCGTTATTACAAAAAATTCAGTCTAAAGAAAACCATTTTTAAGAACCCAAATTAAAATAATACCACAGCTCAGACTCTTAAACATATTTCCTTATCGTAACTGTCCGAGACCTCCAGCATGCCGAGTCTAAGCAATAGAAAATAGAAGTGTAACTGGAAGGGGAAACACTAAGGGGGTGAGCTACACGAGCTTAGTGTGAGTTCAAAAACGATAGATAAATGAACACCAAAATGTCACAATAAAAAAATAAAACTCAATAGCAATCCGATATACGAACAGTCTTTACAAAAAAATCAACGTATCAGCACTGAAACACCTTAAACTATAAGTAATTAGTCTCGTAATCAAACAGACAGACAAAATGCGGAATGAATGCAACAAGTAATAAAAACCCATCCAACCAGTGAAATAACTTTTCGTCCCCCAATCACACCCAAAAAAGAGCTAATTAAGCTCATCCAACCATGCACACCACATAGGACCTTGAAAGGCCCATCTAACCTACACACCAAGTATGTGGATTAAACCACTCAAATGTTAATATGCAGCAGAGCTGGCATATATGTCGTACTTGCATTGCGGTAAAATGCTGTGTACCCTGGCCGTGTGGAATTGCCCAAGTCATGTGGGGGTCTACACGCCCATGTGAAGGCCACACATACTCGTGTGGAGGGAACACATGCCTGTGTTAGTAGCCCGTGTAACTCATTGTCCAAAAGTGCTAAAAATAAATAACAGAGGAGACACGATAGTGTGAAGATCTCACACGCCCGTGTAGCTAGGCTATGTGATACCAAAATTTATTGAAAAGCCTAAATTCCCAATTGCACACGGTCGTGTGGATCGCCCGTGTGCGGCACACGCCCGTGTGTCCAATCGTGTGGTCACGAAACCACACCAAAATAGGTTGCAAAACGTGCCTTTAATGTCGAAACGATCCCCAACCCTTAATTACACAGAAACACACCAAAAACACTCAGAATTTCAAGGAATTCTACAACAATCAACACTTCGATTGGTCAAATTCAAAAACACACGAAATATGTCAAATTTCACGGAAACAAATCAGAAATTCGATAACGAAAAGGGAAAGTTTCTAAACACACACCTTAGACGCGATAGCAAACACCGGAATCATTCGATTCACTCCTCTAAACCGATTCAAAACCTCAATTAACATACAAATTAACGAAAACTTCAATTCCATAACAAAATATTAAACGAAAGAGACATTATCAAAACCCTCCAAAAGCAAAACCTACCTTCTTCTCTTCTGATTTACCAAACACCCGAGAACAAAACTCCCTTAACAACCGAAAACAACGATAAAACGGAAGAAGCAAAGAATCAAAAGAAACTGAATATTATCTTTTTAGGAAGAAAGAAAATTGAAAAGCCATAAAGAACAAAATGGAAAAGAGGGGAAGAACGTGCAACTCTCTTTTTTTCTTTTTGGGATTTTTTTCTACTCTCAAAATTAAAAAATAAATTAAAATAGCTAAAACTAATAAATATTTTAGCAACTAAAAAGAAACAAACCTAAAATAAAATTACTCCCATAAACACACACAAAGATTCGAACTCAAAACTCAAAGGTAAATTAACACACAACAAACCACCAGACCAACAAGCCCATTCTGACATAAAACACAGCAACAAACCGAATTGTTCGATCTAGCCACTGACCCTACCTACAAATCTCGAAACTTCTAACCCTAAATTTTGGGGTGTTACAATTACGAGGGTACTAACCCTTCATCGTGGGTAAACGACTCCCGAACCCATTTCCTAAATTTTGTAAATCGAAAGTCATCATTTTAGTAAATCTAAACTTTTATTAAAATAATCAATTACGAGGTGATCCTATCACACCTAATAAAAAAATTGGTGGCGACTCCTATTCTCATTTTTTTTAAAAATAAAAAGTCGATTACCAAAAAAGGGTTTCGACATTAATAATAAAAGGAACATGTATCACTTTTAGAATATTGTTTGTGGAATCTAAAATCTCCTTTAACAATGTATCAAATAAATTTTCAATAATAAGAGTAATTATTCTATACATTATCTATGAAGTTTTTAATTTCATAGAGTATATCCTACTTCTATATATATTTATCTTTTATTCCTTTTACTATACTTACACTCATATGTCACTCCAAAAACTTGCTTGTAAAGTTTAAAAATTTAATTGATAACATATGAAATAATTATCTTTGTAGGATTTAAAAACGGCACTAATAATATATAAAATATTTTTTCCATCATACCTAAATTAAGGATAACAAAACTTGAATCACCGAATTGCTTCCAAAACAATTTGTTTTTAATTAAACGTTTTTCTTTTGGACGAGGTAAATTTTTTTGGACAGCGATTATAATAATTGTTATCCTATCAAATAACCTTTTTACCTTTACATAACTATTTTTTCAGAGGAAACCCTAGCATAATTATTAAAAGAATAATAATAAAAACCATTATATTTTATGTTTATTTGAAAAGTCATGTTTACACATTTACTAGCCTCAAATTGGAATGAAGTGGGATTCAACATCAATAGAGTTAATAGTGAAGAACAAAACAAACTGGTCTAATGAGCAGGCCTGACTGTGATGGGCCTCCAACAATCTGATTGGATTGAAATTCATTACAATATAACTCAATGAATTAGACTCGAAACATTAATGTGGAAGCATGAGATGAGCCCAAAGAGTAAAATTAAATTTAAAAAAATTGGATCTAAACCCCATTCTCGATTATGGGACAAAATCAACTTTCATAATCAAAAAACAAAACACTATACTTGTATTTGATACTTTCAGATTCTCATGAGTGAAGTTGTTACCTATTTCTTAAAAACATCCACGGAAACAAAATGGCAATATCATGCAAGAAAGAAACATTGTAAAATCATTACAAAATATCATCCACCATTGTCATAGTTAGGGTCAGATTTGACTTCAAATTCATTTCACACACTGCAGATATTCTTTTCGTACATTATAAAAGAAAATGGTTATATAAGAGACCTAAAGTACCAATTAAAAAGCCAAAGCCAAGAATGATTTGCCTGTCAACATAGTTGTAAGACATGAAACGCGAGTGCGTCCCTTTCGCGGAAGCATGGAATGGTGAAACAATGGGGGCTCATGATAAGGAAATCCACTACACGAATAAACACTTGCGTTAATAAATAAGATTTTGGGTTAAACGCAATGATAAGAGAGATACTTCACCCCTTCGAAGGTTCATTTGATTGTCAGGGCCCTGTGAGGCACCCCATTTGCCATGATTCTCTCATGCTGTTGCCTCGGACAGTCTCCTCCTTCCAACATGTCATTGGAAAGTGAACGAGAGGTAGAGAAATGAAACCCTTGATGATGGGAATAGTAGCCACGGCCATTGCCATTGGAGAATGCTTGCTGCATATTTGTTCCCTGAAGTTCAGATTCTGCTCCTTCTCGATGACCAACAGATGAATTGTCATTCCGGGACATCTGATTGGTAACCAAGATGCCACTCGTGTTTTGGGGACATTGTGATGGAAGATTCAAACTAGTGTCACTGCTTTTGTTAGGCACGGCTTTAGAAGCATCACTATCAAGCTTCTTCGTGTTTAAGAATCGCCCTCCACATCCTCTTGCTCTTCTCATAGCATGTAAATGTCGAGACTCATGAAGATAGGGCTGAAAAACACAACAAATAGATGCTTAGAACTCGTAAATGCACATTAAATACAAATAGTGAATGAAACAAAGTAGAACAAGATCCTGAATTAAAATTAAGTCTTGCCATTGTGATGTAATAATACATGGACGTATGGTACTACTTCAAGCATCAATCTCTCAATAACAATATGTGCATAAGCATGACTTTCATGTTATCTTGTTGGAACAATGTTTTGCCGGTTTGAAATATCAGAGAAACTATCATTTGTGTCAACGGCTATTAGCATCATTAACCATCCCATTCAAGAAAAGTTAAACAAACAAGAAAAAAAATTTAAACTCGGTTGAATAATGAACTTAGTGGAATAAGTCAAAACAAATTTTGGCACTTAGTTTGAAAGCTATAATAAATTGTCAAAGCACCAGCTTCTAGTAAAAGCTCGAACATGAAGGCAGAATACAATAGCATTCTATTCTCTCGAACTACCTAATGTTCACATATCTGCTTATATCTTGCCTTTGACTTTGAAATCTCTCTTCTAGATTGCATCAATGGTAAATTCTATCGCTCTTTATGACTCATGTATGCGGTGCTCGAGGATTCAGACAGTCTTCTGAGTCTCAAAAGTTATCATACAACAAACTTTCGTAACTTAGACACATAATGGTACTTTTATCTCTTCCAAACTATTATTAATAAAAGTCCAATGATTTCATCCTTCCTTAATTACCACACCATGAGATTTCCGTATCATTGATCCACCAGTTCTAGTTCCCTTGCTGCCCATCAATGTATAAAGCAAAGATTGGAACATTTTCTTGCTTGTCAAAAAACTCAAACTGCTTGGTGCTTTCCCAGTTTCCTACTTTTTACGATTTTAATCCCAGTAAGGAACGTAAAACTCCATGCCACCAGACTACCACATTAATTCATTTACACATGCAAAAGGAACATGGTTGAGATTGTACCAGACTTTCCTTAGAACTTCAACCATGCAAAATTGAATTATGTTCTCAAGCATCAACACAATGAAGAATAGAATCGACAACTAAACTATAGAACTAACTAAAATATGATGTAGCACATTGATGAATCAAATATGTCCATGCTTATATTTAGACAAAATTTTAGAAAACCAACCTTTCGGACTTTGATCAGTTTCTTTTCCAGCTCAGCTTTTGCACGTGACTGCCTTCGCCTCAAAATACCATGGTATTGCTTAGCATTCACATAAACTGGTTCCTCAGCCATTTCAAGAGGCAAAGCCATTCTAGCAGGATGCACTCCAAGACTATGAGAATGTACCTGAAATGATATTTCAATAATCTTCATAAACAAATTTCATACCATAGTTGCATCCGTTTTTTAGAAAGTTGTTCATTAACATTCAACTATTAAGAACAAATCTAAAGCTCGAATACCTAAAAAAGCTACATAATCACTTTCTCAAATATTTAAGTTCATGTTACTAAACTGCAGCACTTCTAGTTATATATGTGTATAAATCATTCCTATATTGTAATTATTGCTAAAACAGTTTTCTATGTTTATATTATACCCGGCCTTATGTGTTATCTTAAATATAAGTTTCCTTTTTGCACAATCGCCATTTGACAATCCTACCTTGACAAGTGATGTTCCGCATACAACTTTTTTTCTTTTTAGAGAACAATACGGATATTCTATTATTTATTAGCAACAATATTAAGCAAGTGGAATTATGAACCAAATACAAAAGCCTTCCACATTCTATATCAAGTGATAACAAGAATTCATGTTCAACCATATTTGTGTGCTAGATTCTGAAGAGAATTTATTTCATTTCACTTCCTTTTTAACATGTAATACCATTGGGATAACAATAAATACTCAAAACTCTTGGGTCATTAATTATTTGGTATGAGGTACATTATGGAGAATTCATCCTGGAGAAGAGTTATTGAACCACTGCATCACCACGGTGTTTTATTTACAATCTTTCTCCAACTCTTCATTTTTCTTAAGATACTCATGTCCGAAGCATATCCAGACAAGGTAAGAGGATATGAGCTTCCAAGAGCCCTCTTAATATATGGAAATTTTTCTTAAATATGATCATATATGTGTCAAACACATTCACTGTCCGACACATCACCCCAGGTCCAAGTAACTTCAGTTAATTATATTTATAGTTAGAATCTTATTCCTTAATGCAACTAAAAACAAACCAGTCTTTCCTCAAGAACAACTCCTATTCTCCATTTTTTCTGCCCCAAAATAAGAGAAATAATCCATGCACACAAACCCATTCAAAACCGTAAGTGACAGTTTTTGCTGTTTGACTACCTTTCTTCAACTCATACTTTTGAAGCCTTGTACATGGATAATAATGTTATCGGGAGAAAACATAACAATGCTCATACATATTCATCCGCTTTTACAGTCTAAAACTATTGCTCCAACTATTCATTTGTGTCCAATGCATATACGAACATTGATATGGAGATATCCTCAAAGGATCCTCCAAAGCCATTAGAAACAATAACTTTAAAAAATTGAACATACTCATGTCAAGCACATCCTGATGTCCGACACTCACACCGAAGTCCAAATGACTTGAGTGTATTTAACAAATAAATGGAGCTACAACCATCTTGATTGCAAATAATTTTATAGGCAGTCAAAAGGCGAATATAACCATACAAAACCAAGCAAGTAGGAAGATAAAAAAATCTTTATGATGACTAGTGAACTACATAAATTCATACCAAAGATTGAGGTACATAAGGAGGCACCACTCCCCCATAATATGGATCCGTGTATGGATAGGACGGACATGCCTGCAAAAGAGTTTTCCACTTAAGACTTCCATCATTACACTTTGGTCTTGCATAAAAAATGGAAAGCAGACATATAATTTTGTTTTGTTTCTAATCCAATAATTATAATAGAGACAAACAAGAGATGGTCCAACCATTGGATCAGACAGAATTCATCTTTCCACCTTTCTATCCTTCCTATCAAACCAAACCCACAAAAGATACATCCAACAGTTCAAAATGATTCATCATGCAAATTCATTTTCATAACTATGTGTTCTCTGAAGAGAGAGGAAGAGAAATTTACAATCGAGTGGCCAACGAGCTCCAGCTGGGGTTCTGGTGGTACATATTCACCCATTGTTGGACGTATGATGGGTATAGCATGTTGTAAATATGGCTGCTCATCTCCACATTTCCCGTCTTGTCACAAAAGAAAAAACCTCCATTAGCTTTCACAGCATATGAACATGACGTGCAAAAACAGACTGAAAATTCACAATTGTTCAAGTCCAGTAGCATCTAAGAAATGAAAACAATACATTACCAAGAAAACAAAGAGAGCCATTATTGAAGTTTGGCTATAACAAAGTTAGTTAAATGAGTGCAATTAACACCACTCAAAAGTTTGATCAGGTTAATGTCCTTGCGAGGTCTCATTGAAACCTGCCTTGCGGGTATATCCTGATTACACTTTCAAGTCTTTAAATTGCATGACTGCAACTCATGTACATTTATGAAGTGAATTTTATGCCTTGAAAACTACAGTACGCAATAAAGAATTATGCCTTTTTTACTTCAAAATCATATAAATATTTGATAATTCAATTTCATAAGGGTCGGTATCTGCATGCATGTAAAAGCTCGCTGCAACAAATCAATCACTTATATTATGAGCTGCATTAAATTTTGCTCGTATGCAAACATTTTGAAATATGGTATAGCCTTCCGAAGTTGATGTGTACACAAAGAACTTAGCCTCAATGGTTAGTGTGTGGAACTGCGGACACTTAAGAAGTCAAATTATTACCTAAAATAGGCAACTGTACCAATGGTTATAATTCAATAAAACATTCTAGCAATACAATATCATGCAAGTTAAGTTCTTTGCAACTCATTATAACAAGACAGGAGCTGATTAGTAACAAATGGTGCATTGAATTCTTGTTAATCATGATCTTAAAGCCAGGTACTGAGCCACCCTTTTTATAGCACACTTAAAATCCATGAACTAAGATTGCAGTTCAAGATCACTCACATACAGCAAACCCTTTGTATAAAACAGCATATGTGTTACCTGGATGTGGAAATATAGTTAAGGGCATTTCTTTACTAGAACAAAGCTTATCATCAGTCCTAATTGTGCTTGGAGATTCACTTGTTTTTGTCCCTAAACTGCCATTTGAGTGTTTGGCCAGAGGTAAGCTTGTCCTGCCTTCTCCTAAAACACCCGTTAAGAAGGAATCCTGCCATGTGCTGCACCAACAAGGTTGAACCTGAACCGTTTGCAGTTTATTGTTATTTGCATTGGGTTCCGGATGGTTTGTACCATCTGGTTTTTGGTGCATGCTTCTGAAGTCTAAAATCTATGACACCCTGACCAACTGCTTGGTTATGCAAGTAAAAGAAATATTCAGTCAACTAATGCAGTGATTAATATAGTCAAGAAAAGCATATCATAATGATCATTATATTAATAGGTATATGTCTTATCTTTGAACAATTAGCTAGGACATTCAGGAGAAAATCCATAAATCAATTGCGTAGATACATTGATTAAAGCAGCCACTGCAGGACATTACATGAGAATGAAATCTCAAAGAACATACCATATAAAGATAACTTGGGATTCAAAAACCATTATTGATGCTGCGCATAATGGGAGGAACACAAAAGCAAAAATGGTTGTCTTTTTTATATGCATGTACTTCTTTTCCCTTTTTATTTTATTTCTTTTCTTATAAACAAATGAGAACTAAACACGTATATAACCACTAGTATTTATGAGCAGTACATTATGAACGCATTTGGGGCGTAAATCAAGGATGCATTTAGAGACCATATTACGATTAGAGTTGCAAATTAGCTAACGTTATCCCTAAGTTTCATTAATGCTTTTATTCACAAAAAATAAGACACTCTAAACTATAAAAAAACACATGTTCCAACAACAATGCTAAACATGACCTTAATATGCCAGCTAAGATTATCCTTATTTCAACCTTGTGGGCATTGCCAAAACCCTCATTTAGCTTCATAAACAAGTTAATTAGAGAATGATAGCTTCACACCATCCTACTTTTTTGTATTTCTTGAACACTACTTTCCTGTATTAATGAAGTGTTCACCCAAAAACAGGGCCCTATAGCTAACTCTACAAACTTGGAAAAGGCTTGATTTATTTTGTTGTCCTTTTTAACAAGTAAGCAAAGATGAAGGGCAATTTTGCAATAAAAAGTACCTAAAGTTTGTACCTTTAAAGTATTCCAAACAAGATACATTAAATGTATAAAACTATGGGTGCTTAATTCTTGATCTTCAGTACTAGTTGAATTGATATATATGTATTCTTGACCTCTCTAATTTCTAACCCTTTAAGGATCATGGTTAGGTTAATTACTAGAAATATCCACCTAGTTATGTTTATGCTATGTTAGTATACATGATCTCGGGCAAAATAGACATGTTAAGTTTTTCTTTATTTGAAGGATCATAATTCATACCCTCCGTATCCGTATGGAGCAAATAAGAATCTAATTAAGCATAAAACTTCAGCAAGGCTAAAAAAGTACCCTATTTTTTTCATCCAACTTCCATTCGGTTGTTGCTTTTGTTCTTTTGCTACATTTTTTTAACAAAAAATATATTCCAAAAAGCACTAAAACGAACAAAAAATGGAATAAAATATAAAACTAAATTATTATATATATTGTTCTGCAAAAAAGATTCCATATCTAATCTTTAATCCATCTAAAGAGGATTGAAATCAGTTCCAAAACTTTATGTATATCTCATCTTAAATCCATTATACATAAATAAAAAAGAAAATCAGTACCTAAATTTAGCAAGAACATGAAAAGACCAGACACATCAGATCATGTCCTCAGTATCATCATTAACATCCATAAGAGAACATACATACATGCATGCATGCACATATACAGCTTGAATTGTGATCCTTAGTCCACTTTCTTATTCAAAAAAAGCCCTCCAAAAAATAGTAATTAAAACAACTATTGCAATGAAAACCAACAGAAAAAAGGGAAAAAAAAATAGATCCTTCAAATGAAACAAAACAGAATCCTTAAACAAACCATTTCTGGAAATCAAGAAAATAGAAACATTAAAATAAGAGAAAAAGAAATCAAAACCCAAAAGAACTATGGAAATAACTTGCATCAATAAAAACCAATAGAAAGAAACACTTTTTTTAATTCAAAAATATATAAAACAAAGATGAAATGGGAAAGAACTTACTGAGATGAATAACTCTAAAAAAATAGAGAAAAAAATAAACCCTTTACCTTTTATCTCTGAACTTTCAAACCAAAGAAGATATTATATGGCACTGTGTAGTATAGTAAGTGATACATAGAGAGCAACGAAACCAATGTATTAAATAAATTAAAGCGAAATTAAGAATTATTAGTTTTTCTATTTTTTTTAAAAACTTGAAGGTGCTAAAGAAACGTCGTTTTCCTTCTCCCGCTTAAAAGGTTTTTTTTATTTTTTGTTTTTTGTTTGGGTGAGTTAACGGAAAGTAAGCGGGAGGAGTAATTCCGTTTAAACGGCGAGGTGACGTCAATGTCTCTTCTTCTTTTTTTCATAATGACGAGATCATCCTTCTTAAGTCACAACAAAAAAAGTGTACGATGTTCCTTTTTTTCTTTTTTTTTTTCTAATTTCCCTTTTTTTTTCTTACCTAATTCTCAATTTTTTTCTACCCACGTTTCATTGACGATTTTCTTCTAGCTTAATACTTCATTTGGTCCCTAAAGTATACTACTTTTTTCATATTGGTCCTTTTGATTATTTCCCATGCATGCTCTCAAAAGACTTGTCAACGTGAAAACATTTGGTTTCAAAGTTGAATTGTTCATCATATTATATAGCTCCAATGCCCAAGCATATGTAAACCTATTATTCTTGTGCTAATCTGGCAATGATAGTGGTTCATGAAAGTACATTTCTCAAAAGCATTTCTTTAAACACTTTAGCCTTCTCCAACTCTCCAGATTTTCCATAAAATGTAACTAATGAAATTCCCACAGAAATGACATTTAAAAACTTGGTTTTTATTGGTAAGTAATGTACTGAATCCCACATCAAAGGCTATGTTTCAATTTATGTTACGAGGGTAGAACTTTAGTTTAGAAAATCGTGCAACCTTAAGCGATTTCTTTGCTTCAAATCTGCTTAAGTTAGCCTAACTTTCAAAACATGATAATTCTCACAAAAATTCTTTAAGGCATTGAAGCAAAACGGAAGCAAACTCAAAAGAGAAAGAAGCCACGAACAAACAGAAAAGCCATAGAAAAATAACACACACCAAGTGTTTAAGTAAATGTTCTAAAAATATTCTTAATTCAAGAATGAAGTGATTACAAATGAAAGGGGAGGGCTCTATTTATACTTAAGATCCCCCATATCAAACGAAACAAATCAAATTACATCAATGGTTGAGATTAGTTCCTATCTATAATAAGAGAGTCTTAAGAGATTTAAACTCTATACATCTTTATCCTTCAGGATTTACAATAATTATCCTGGTAAAAATACAATTTGTTAGAGTGTTTACATTTTAACTAGGATCTAAGTAGATAGGGCTTGAGTCTCTTCCAAGCAATAAGCCAGTCTTGTCAGGTCGAATGACCCCAAAAGAACATGAAGGTCTAAAATGTGTGCATCAGTTATAGACTCCTTTGCGTGGCTCGTTACATTCTCCCCCATTTGTTCTCGTGATGCCCTCAGCGTCCTCGAAATGGAACTGGTCTATCTTCTCTTGGAAGTACCATAGAGCCTCAACATGTTCCCAACTAACCTCACTTTCGAGAAATTACTTCCATTGAACAAGGTACTTATGCCTCAGCCTGTAGGAATTTTGTCGGATCACTTAATTTTCCATGATGCACTCAACATTACGATCACAAAAGACTTTTACCCCCATTGGTGCTCATTTGGATTTGCCTCAATTTGGATCCTCTTGATCCGCATTATCTTCATAAAAAGGCATAAGCATACTGACATGGAACACTGGATGAACCTTGAGTTTTACTAACAACTCAAGTTTGTAAGCCACTTTGCTTACCCTCTTTTAAAACTCTAAATGGTTGCATGTTCCATGTTCTTTAAGTAATTGTTGCTGCTAGTTCGAGATGGATACTCGAGTTTGGAACTTCAAGCTATAGTATAGGTGAGTATCAAGCGAGTCTTAAGCACACTGGATGGTTCTATGTTCTTTAAACAATTGTTACTGCTAGTTCGAGATGGATGTTCGAGTTTGGAACTTCAAGCTATAATATAGGTGAGTATCAAGCGAGTCTTTATCATGGCTCCTGCATGTGAATTGAGAAGTGTGTTTGTGAAGTAATATAAAGATTCTGCATATATAAGGATGATATGTGTGAGGTATTGTTTGAATAAGAAGTTAAAAGATAAGTATGTATATGAAATCTGATATGAGAAAGTAAGAATCAATCAGGTATGTGAACAAATCTAAGTAAGTAACTTCTGAGTAAAACATTCTTTTGTGATGCCTTTGGTAGGATAGTTATATTGCTAACCAGACTGGCAGATCACGATATGAAAATATATGCAAGTCCATGTGGTACAGACCCATGGTATTATATGACAAAGAAAACATTCATGGTGATGCCTCTAGTAAGACAAAGACTGGATTGGCAGATCACGACATGAGGATGTATAAGTCATTGTGGCTGATAACCATGGCATAATAGGATTATGTAATATAGATGCTTAGGCCTTTCATGAAAGAAAGTATGTAACTATATTTCTAAAGAAGGAATCTGCCATAGTAGTCTGTCAGTATAGGATATGAGCATATTCGAACTTATGAAAGTATAAGAGTTCGTTGGTCTGAGTTGGTCTACATTATGTAATGATGAAATCTGAGTTATCTAGCATCCGCCATATCTGAATAGTTTCATGTCTCGTTTTGAGGTTATCTGGAATCTGAGCCATTTGTCAATTTAGGCGTTCTTGTGTTATGTAATATAAACGCTTAGAATTCTTCAAGATGATCTGGAACGTTTCATTATCAGTATGTGTTTGATTTGGGTTTGATTCGGGATATGATCTAATTGGTAGTTTGTTAGTTATCAATTCAGTATTGGAGTCCACCAAATGTAAGATCAGTTAGTACTTTTCCGCCAAAAAGTAATATCTATGACTGTCGATTATAGGGAAAATTTTAAGTGTTTGTTTGAATAGAACTCCACCGAAAGTAGGTTCTATATAGATATTCTTCTGAGAAGTACCTATGTTGTTATAAGAAAGAATAGGATCTATATCAACCGATAAGATCTGAAATCAGCCATGGAGTGAAGTAAAAGTTGGTACGTTAAGTATGGTAGCTGGCGTATAAATATATATCTAATATTTGTAAAGTATTCGTGTAACGCCCCGTACCCGAGACCGTCGCCGGATTCGAACACGAGGTGTTAACAGACTTAATTCATTACTTAAATTGCTCAAACGATTTATTTTTTTTAAATTTCCAGTCAAGCTAGCAATCTGCATCACAGTCGCTTAAAAATTCATATCTCGAGTTTCGAAACTCGAAATCCAATTCTGTAATTTTACCTGAAACTAGACTCATATATCTATTTACTAATTTTTTTCTAGAATTTCTGGTCAAGCCAATTAGTACAGTTTATTAGTTAAATTCTCCCCTATTTCAGGGTTTGACTGCCCTGACCTCTGTGTATTTCAAATTAGATATCTCTTTGTACAGAATTTTAATGTCTATGAAGTTTGTTTCTCTTAAAACTAGACTCAATAAGAAATCTGTACATATAAAGCATGACTTCTAATTATTTTTGAAAAATTTATGGTGAATTTCCAAAGTCAGAACAGGGGATCCAAAAATTGCTCTGGACCTGTTTCACAAAAATTTAAACATCTCATAAAATATAACTTATATACCTATTTTGTTCCATCCATATGAAAATAGACTCATCAAGCTTCAATTCCATAACTTATTCATTATTTAATTCCATTTCTACTATTTTTAGTGAATTTTCAAATTCACGTCACTACTGCTGTCTGAATCTATTTTATGGTAAATTTTACCCATTTCATGGTTCCCATGGATTAGCTAGCAATTTAGCATACATAACACCAAATATGATCATGATTAGCCATTTCAATGGCTAATCATTACCAAGCATTTCCATACCACTCAATAACCATATCATAAGACCAAATATACAAAATGATTATAATGCTATACATGCCATACTCAAAATATACAAGCCATTAGGCCAAGATGGTATATGGATAGTGTGAGCCTGCCTCCGACCGTTTCCGATTTCTGAGCTGGCTTGTCAACACTACAAGGAATGAAAAGGAGAGAGTAAGCACAAATGCTTAGTAAGTTCACATGCAAATAGCAAGTAACACAACTATATAAGCAAACATGAACATCATTTGTATGATCATCACCAAGACATTCATATCACATTTTCATTTATCATCTTACCATATTGTTGTTATATCGAGTTTTCAACCCGAGGGTTAAGTACATACCTGTTCAAAGTATCCATTTCACAACACTTACCAATACGTTCCTTTCATCTCGAGTATTCCTCCATTTGAGTAGAATTTTACCCGTTGAACACATCGGAATATATTTCGGATACACGAAAAGTTTGCACATAAGTGCCACATATGTAGCCAAGCTACCATGTAACCCGCCCATAAGTGAACTCAGACTCAACTCAACTCAACGAGCTCGAGCGTTCGCATCCATAAGTGAACTCGGACTCAACTCAACGAGCTCGGATGCCTAGTTACATCTCTCGAACTCGGACTTAACTCAACGAGTTCGGACATTCGCATCCATAAGTGAACTCGGACTCAACTCAACGAGTTCGGATGCCCAAATATCCCAGTGACATGTCACTTGTATCTTAATCCATTCCTAAGGTTCAACGGGACCATTTTCCCAATCATGTGTCTCAACCATCTCCTACGGATTGCCGATACCGATACTCGGTAGTATTTCACATTTTTCAAGTATATCACATAATTTAACATATTATCAAACAATTATCACGAGTATAATATTTCATAATAATTATCATATCATTTAAATAACATAAAAACATTTAAAATAATAACTATGTTACCAACATTTACATATGAACTTACCTCGTATGCGAAAATGGCTACTTTTACCATTTCATCCACAACTTGGTATTTTTCCCATTTTAGCCCGAATTTCAGTTTTCCTTGCTCTATCATTTAAAATATAGTCTAATTAGGGCTCACATTATTCAAATTAACCCAAAATCATATTTTGGCAAAATTATAGTTTTGCCCCTAAACTTTCGCATATTTATACTTTTGCCCCAAAGCTCGTAAATTAAACTTCAGCATATTTTCTTATGTTTTATGACATTCTGAACATTTTTCCCTTCTATGACAACATCAAATTCTCACTCTAACACATAGTTATGAACAATAACAATTTTTACCGATTAAGCCGTTTTACTCATTTTTGCTTAAAATCGCTTAGCAAAAGTTGTTTAACATAATTTCAGCCTTCATATTCTACCATAAAACATCAAAGTAAACACATTTCACCTATGGGTATTTTTCCAAATATGAACCCTAGCTTAAATTATTGCTAGAATAAGCTTAATCAAGTTACCGGGATTCCAAAAACGTAAAGAACTTGAAAAACGGGACTAGAACGGACTTACAATCGAGCTTGGAAGCTTGAAAAACCCTATCCATGGTTTCTCCTTGCTATATTCGGCCATGGGGTTGAAGATGAGCAAAATTGACTTTTAATTTTGTATTTTAATTCATTTTACCCCTAAATGACCAAAATACCCTTACTACTAAACTTTCCAAAAATTCCATCCATGTCTAATTTTTGTCCATAGACTTAGAAATTGGTAAATTTTCTATTTTAGACCTCCTAATTAATATTTCAAAACAATTTCATACTAGAAACTTCTAGAATACAAGTTTTGCAAATTATTCGATTTAGTCCCTAATTTCAATTTAAGCACTTTATGCATAAAATTTCTTCACGAAATTTTCACACAATCATGCAATCATATCATAGACCTCAAAATAATCATAAAATAATTTCTATCTTGGATTTTGTGGTCACGAAACCACTATTTTGACTAGGCCCAAAATCAGGATATTACAACTCTCCCCTTTTTTAGGGATCTTCGTCCCCGAAAATCTTACCGGAAAAGTGGTCTTCACTTTTAATCTCATATTCGGTGCTGAAGAACTTTCACTTAGGCTGTACCTCCAATACATCTCTTTAATTTCTCATATGGTCTAAAAAGCTTACGAGTCCTCAACTCTCAACTGTTTCTTAAATTTTCAACCCTTCTCAGTTTCCCATGATATCATGACATAAAACCAGGATCTTAACTTGATTAATGGAGACCGGAATTCCAAGAAATCCAACAATCAAAGAGACCTCACTGTCTTGAAACACATCACAATTCATACAACAGTACATTACTGAAAGTCAGGAAGTCTTTGCTCAATGTAGATTAGTCTAGTTCAGACGTTTCGGTTACCAATAATCTCATCTATCCGAACTCTGTCAACATGTAATAAACTTTTCAGCTTTTATAAGATGAAAACCTTATCATTCTTAGTGACTTTAACTAATATCCAACTCTTTCTAATAAATATACACTTCTCGTTCAGACTATTTACTCTTTTATCAGTACAAAAATGAAATTTTATTATCAGACTTGAGAAAAATAATCCTGACATAATTGTCACATGAAATCTTTCAAATAAATAATTCACCATACCGACTGAAACTCGCGCTTTTATCACCTATGCCTTTACTGATGTCAAATCCTTACACAGAAATTAGAAAAAAAATCCCAATACTAAAATCACCATATTACCAAGATCAAATTAGAAGTATAGTCATATTTGACATGATTATCACGAGTGAAGAACGCACTTGAACATGAGTCGTAATTGACAAATTATGGAACAAAGATAACAAGAAAACCGAATAAAGAAATCCAAGATAGAGAAACCCGGAATAAAGAAATCCAGAATAAAAAGATCCAGGATAAAGAAACCCAAGATACGATACTATGCCGGAGAATCGAAAACCAAACTCATAGAGAAAATATAGAATACCCCGATAATTCTTCAAAGAAAGAAAGTCCAAAAGAAAACATCATTTAATCCCACTGAAATCAAATATAACAAGATCAATATATCTTCCCATACATATATATCGGATGAAGCATCAAGTAGAAGAAATGCAATTATAATATCATATGTATTCTCTCATCAATTCTTATCGATTTAAATGAAATAGAATACCCAATGAAATAGAGCAATATAAATTATAAACCAGTCAGACTACCAATGCTTTCATCCAACACCAGAATTAGAAGACATTCCCATATAACAAGAATTTCTTCAGAAGATCAATAGCCATAGAAATATTTTTGAGAACGGGTAAACACATAGAACATCTCAAAAGAGATCACTAAATCTGTCCGGTCCATAATCACACACTCGGATATAGTTCACATTTCAAATATCATTTCCCCAACTAGTTCTGCCGTCACAAATTTCATATTAAACCATTCACTAAAGAAGGCCAGTTCTGAATAAATTTTGATTTACACTTTTCTCGACCTTGCCCCTGAGTAATTCGATTTACCAAAGAGAATTCCTTCTCTAATTGGGATAGTGCATAACTCCAATAATCTTTACGTCAATCCGATACTTTACTGGCTCTAACTTTACTTATCAGCTCATTTTCAATCTCTGATCATACTTATAATTATTCTATCACTGAACTCTTTAGGTTCTCAACCGGAAACTTATTTAATACAAATCTCATGAAATTCCATTATAAGTACCACTTCGGTAAGGGGGAGGGGTTGTAGGACCTCTGACTCGACTTTCTTATACATACACATATGACACAACTTCCATCATCATAGCAACATCATCAAAATCATGTCATTCATTCAGGCAATGCAACATTCATGTTGGCTTACACAAATTTTCCTACTGTCCCATTTAGACAATATACTTATGCATACATTCTATGTTTTCTAGATAGCTTTACTTATCCATTCATTTAATTAAATTAATTCATGCTTATGACATCATATAGGGCCAAACAAACATAGATATTTGCATCACAATCACAACTTTCATTTCGTGCATCATGTACATGTCATTACAATCATATAATTCAGTCCAACAATGTAACATAGATAAGTTCATTTCATTATAATCCTTTACCTCATAAAAATTATATATCATTAGCATTCATCAACATTCGACGTCCAAATCAAGACAAGGACATTTTCACTCATATGATAATATTATGACTTGTATTCATACCTCTACTACTCTCTATTTATTCCGTTCATCTTATCAAGTAAGCCATATACACTACATCATATGAGCATTAAGCAAATATGGATATTTATCACATATGTATCATAAAATTTTATTCATACTTTTACTCAACCGAGACTTATCATAATCATAATTTTACTCAAATACCTTCACATAACATTGAACATGGTCGGCGCAGTTCGGTTGGAGAGTACCCTATCTAAATAAGACGGTACTCATATACGTCGGAAGACATCACACTATCACAGATCAGTGGCATGTATAGCTAAATTTTTACGCATGCTAAGTTAGTCCGAGAACCGACTAAACCTACTCTGATACCACCAAATGTAATGCCCCGTACCTGAGACCATCACCGGATTCGAACACGAGGTGTTAACAGAGTTAATTCATTACTTAAATCGCTCAAACGATTTATTTTTTTTAAAAATTTCCAGTCAAGCTAGCAATCTGCATCACAGTCGCTTAAAAATTTATATCTCGAGTTCCGAAGCTTGAAATCCAATTTCGTAAATTTTACCTGAAACTAAACTCATATATCTATTTACTAATTTTTTTATAGAATTTTTGGTCAAGCCAATTAGTACAGTTTATTAGTTAAATTCTCCCCTGTTTCAGGGTTCGACTGTCCTGACCTCTATGTATTACGAATCAGATATCTCTCTGTACAGAATTTCAATGTTTATGAAGTTTATTTCTATTAAAACTATACTCAATAAGAAATCTGTACATATAAAGAATGACTTCTAATTATTTTTGAAAAATTTATGGTGAATTTCCAAAGTTAGAACAGGGGATCCAAAAATTACTCTAGCCCTATTTCACAAAAATTTAAACATCTCATAAAATATAACTCATATACCTGTTTTGTTCCATCCATATGAAAATAGACTCTTCAAGCTTCAATTCCATAACTTATTCATTATTTAATTCCATTTCTACTATTTTTAGTGAATTTTCAAATTCACGTCACTACTGCTGTCTGAATCTATTTTATGGTAAATTTTACCCATTTCATGGTTCCCATGGATTAGCTAGCAATTTAGCATACATAACACCAAATATGATCATGATTAGCCATTCCAATGGCTAATCATTACCAAGCATTTCCATACCACTCAATAACCATATCATAAGACCAAATATACAAAATGATTATAATGCTATACATGCCATACTCAAAATATACAAGACATTATGCCAAGATGGTATATGGATAGTGTGAGCGTGCCTCCGACCGTTTCCGATTTCTGAGCTGGCTTGTCAACACTACAAGGAATGAAAAAGGAGGGATAAGCACAAATTCTTAGTAAGTTCACATGCAAATAGCAAGCAACACAACTATATAAGCAAACATGAACATCATTTGTATGATCATCACCAAGACATTCATATCACATTTTCATTTATCATCTTACCATATTGTTGTTATATCGAGTTTTCAACCTGAGGGTTAAGTACATACCTGTTCAAAGTATCCATTTCACAACACTTACCAATATGTCCCTTTCATCTCGAGTATTCCTCCATTTGAGTAGAATTTTACTTGTTGAACACATCGGAATATAATTCGGATACACGAAAAGTTTGCACATAAGTGCCACATATGTAGCCAAGCTACCATGTAACCCGCCCATAAGTGAACTCAGACTCAACTCAACTCAACGAGCTCGGATGCCTAGTTACATCTCTCGAACTCGGACTCAACGCAACGAGTTCGGACATTCGCATCCATAAGTGAACTCGGACTCAACTCAACGAGTTCGGATGCCCAAATATCCCAATGACATGTCACTTGTATCCTAATCCATTCCTAAGGTTCAGCGGAACCATTTTCCCAATCATGTGTCTCAACCATCTCCTACGGATTGCTGATACCGATACTCGGTAGTATTTCACACTTTCCAAGTATATCACATAATTTGACATATTATCAAACAATTATCACGAGTATAATATTTTATAATAATTATCATATCATTTAAATAACATAAAAATATTTAAAATAATAACTGTGTTACCAACATTTACATATGAACTTACCTCGTATGCGAAAATGGTTACTTTTACCATTTCATCCACAACTTGGTATTTTCCCCATTTTAGCCCGAATTTCAGTTTTCCTTGCTCTATCATTTAAAATATAGTCTAATTAGGGCTCACATTATTCAAATTAACCCAAAATCATATTTTGGCAAAATTATAGTTTTGCCCCTAAACTTTTGCATATTTACACTTTTGCCCCAAAGCTCGTAAATTAACCTTCAGCATATTTTCTTATGTTTTATGACATGCTGAACATTTTTCCCTTCTATGACAACATCAAATTCTCACTCTAACACATAGTTATGAACAATAACAATTTTCTGATTAAAGCTAGTTTTACTCATTTTTGCTTAAAATCGCTTAGCAAAAGTTGTTTAACATAATTTCAGCCTTCATATTCTACCATAAAACATCAAAATAAACACATTTCACCTATGGGTATTTTTCCAAATATGAACCCTAGCTTAAATTATTGCTAGAATAAGCTTAATCAAGTTACCGGGATTCTAAAAACGTAAAGAGCTTGAAAAACGGGGCTAGAACGGACTTACAATCGAGCTTGGAAGCTTGAAAAACCCTAGCCATGGTTTCTCCTTGCTATATTCATCCATGGGGTTGAAGATGAGCAAAATTGGCTTTTAATTTTGTATTTTAATTCATTTTACCCCTAAATGACCAAAATGCCCTTACTACTAAACTTTCCAAAAATTCCATCCATGTCCAATTTTTGTCCATAGACTTAGAAATTGGTAAAATTGCTATTTTAGACCTCCTAATTAATATTTCAAAACAATTTCATACTAAAAACTTCTAGAATGCAAGTTTTGCAAATTATTCGATTTAGTCCCTAATTTCAATTTAAGCACTTTATGTATAAAATTTCTTCACGAAATTTTCACACAATTATGCAATCATATCATAGACCTCAAAATAATCATAAAATAATTATTTCTATCTTGGATTTTGTGGTCACGAAACTACTATTTCGACTAAGCCCAAAATCAGGATATTACAATTCGCGAAATACAGAGTGGTAATCCAAAATATTCAAAATAAGGAACTCAACTAGAAAGACTTAAGGTATTCTGTATTAAAACTCACTAAGTACGCAAGTACTTACAAAATGTTTGTTCATGTTTCAAGTCCTGCTATGAGAATGAATGTGCCAGAAGGGACCAAACTAAGAATGTGCCAAGGAAAACAACAAGTTGGGATATTATGCATATAGAGGATATCTTAGGAGTATGGTGTATAGTTCTCTATGCCAATAAGAGTATATCTTTAATGAACTTTTGTGTTGTAATGTATTATATTATTTTCAAGAGTCTATTGTATTCTTGAATGTTTTCTTTATCTTTTTTGTTCAAGAAACCTTTATTAAAATAATAGGAAGTATATGGAAAAAGGATTATACGTAGATGGTTTAGAAATTATACTAAGTGTTTGTATGTCGTAACATCTGATATCCAAACTCAGTGATTCGGGTCAGGTAGAAGGTGTTACAAAACTGGCTAATGTTTTTAACTCTACCTTGTCTTGTTTGCACACCAGACAAGTCTTCACATAGGTCTCAATATCATCACCCATGTGAGGCCAATAATATTAATCCCTTAAAAGAGCCAATGTGCGGTGCATACCTGGATGGTTAACCCATCTCAAACCATGACACTTTTTCATGATCTCCTTGTGTAGTTTCTCATATTTATGCACATAAAAACGGTGCCTCTAGGTATACAAAAAATCTCCTTTAAGATAAAATTACCTCATTTTCCTTTCTCTAGCAAGCTCAATTAATGTTTTAACTGTGAGATCACAGGACAAACTTCTAGCTCAGTGCACCAGTCACTACATTAGCTTTCCTCAGTTTATACTTGATGCTGAAATCAAATTCTATCAAGAAAACCTACCAATGAGCCTACTTGGGAGACAACTTTTTCTGAGTTAGGAAATAACTATTTGTAATGTTATCTGTAAATACACAAACCTAGAACCCTACAAATAATGTCTTCATATATACAAACAATACACCATTGTGGTCATCTCTTTCTCTTGAACCATATACTGTTGCTTAGTATCATCAAACTTTGACTCTCAAAAGCTATTGGATGCACATTTGTATAAAAAATCCTCGATTGCATAGTATGATGCATTTGTATACACCTCATACAGTTTAGTGTAATCTGGCAAGGCAAGCATAAGCTCTTTGGTCATTACCTGTTTCACCTGATCAAAGGCTTTTTAACACTGCTCGTTCCAATCTCACACTTTACCATTATTCAATAAATCTATTAAGGGTGTGATGATTTTGAAGTAGCCTTCAATGAAACGTCGGTAATGGTTTGCCAATCCAAAGAATGACCACAACTTTATTATCTTGGTTGGTGGCTCCCAATTAGAAATAAAGCTTATTCTCATTTCATAAAGTTTATTCTCTCACAAGGTTTGAAAACTTCCCTCAAATACTCTACATGTTCTTCAAGTGACTTATTGTACCCCACAATATCGTCAAGATAAACAATCACAAAACATTTAAAAAGGGTTGAAATACCTTATTCATCAATGTGCAGAATGTCGCTGGAGCATTAATCTGTCTAAAAGGCATGATAAGGAACTCAAATGAGCCATAACGTATCACACAAGTGGTCTTTAGCTCATCCCTTTCAACTATTCTAACTTGATGGTACCCCGATCACAAATCCAACTTTGTAAACCACCTTGCACTACCAAGCTGATCAAACAAGTTTGCAATTAGTGAGATTAGGTACATATTCTTCATAATGATCTTGTTTAATGCCCTATAGTCGGTGCACAATCTCAAGGACCTATCATTTTTCTCTAAAACAACACCAGTACACTATATGGGGCCTTAGATGGTTAAAGAACCTAACATCTAAGAGTTCTTTCAATTATTTTCATAATTCCTTCAATTCTGGAGGTGACATTCGATATAGGGACTTGGATGGTGGTTCAGTATTGGGCATTAACTCAATCATGTTATCCACCTCCCTTTTAGGTGGTAACTTCTTAAGTAGCTCGGCAGGCATCACATCCCGAAACGACTGTAACAACTAAGTTACTACTTTTGGGATCTCACTAATGGGCTCATGAGACTAATTGTCCTTCAAAGGTTTTAAGTAAGAAACTTCATCTCTTCGCACCCCTTAGCAAACTGTATTGCAGATAATATCTTAGCTTTCGCACCCGCCTCATGTTTAATCAATACCACACATTGGTGGCACAAATCTAAAATGCACATGCAATCAAAAAATGAGACAAGAAGTGCATTAACCCAATCAAAGAACTTTAAACCAACCATAAAGTCATAACCATCAAGTGGTATTACCTTAATGACTTTCTTATCAGTTAAACTACCAAGTTGAAGCTCAACTTCTTTCACAACACCCATTGTCTGAACCCTTTTGGAATTTATTGTATTAATTCATCCTGGTTCTTTCTCAACCTTAATATGCAACTTTTGAGTAGTCTCTTTGGGCATGAACAAATGTAAAGCACCTGTGTTGACGAGAGCATTCAATCTTCTGCCTGCCACAGTGATGTCTACGAACATTAACCCCTTTCTCTTATGACCCTTATTTGCTTTGAAAAAACTCAAAATCAAACCAAGCTTCACCATTTCTTTGTGTGGCTCATCATCCCATTCAATGGTAGAAAGTGAAGACTTTTTTGAACAGTCCCTCACTAAATGTAGATTGTCACAAAGGAAACACCTCACTGGCCCCATTTTCTTCTTTTTTTCCCATGACTTGTCGAGTTTAGCTGTTTGAACAATTTGGGACTTATAATTACCATTCTTAGCTATCTTGTCTCTGTCCCTCCACCATTGCCCTTGGGTTTGAATTTGGGCTTGGAATATTCAAAACTATCAGACTTTTTACCCCTAAACTCAAAGAGTGCCTCAACCTCTGCCATGGCTACGATAAGTTTGGTAATTCTTTAACGGTGAAAATCCTATTTTACCCACGACGTTAATCCATCCTTAAACCAAGAGAATGCTTATTTCTCACTTAGGTCAAAGATTTGAAACATCAACTCACTAAAGTCTTTAACACACTCTCGAATAATGCCTTGCTAGTAATCTGATGCAACTTAGCTAGAGTCTCCTCCTTGACATATTATGGGTAAAACTATTTTTTGAACTCATTTTAGAACTCCTCCCAAGTTTTGATTGTTGTCCCACATCGTTTCTCATATGTAGAAACCATCATAAGAGAACGACATTAGTAAAATAAATTGCAGCAATGTTTACATTAATGGCATCATCCTCGATGCTCATTGTACAAAAGTATTGTTCCATCCCCTAGAGAAAATTGTCCATATCCGTCGTAGACCTCATCCCTTTAAACTCTTTCAATTTGGGAACATCCATGTTATACTCATTAGGAACTAAAGTCAACATCCAATTACCCAAAATAGCTTTTTAGATAGTGACCTCCACCTTGAGCTCTACAATTTATTACTTCAAAGTCATTATTGTGGCTTTGATAGCATCATTCCTCTTAGTTAACTTCTCAGCCTGGTCATCGATAGCGGCATTGAGGGCCTCTTTCATCTCTGACACATAGTCCCTGAGTTACTCTCTCATCGAGTCCAACTCATCAGTGTGTCCCTCAACTACCTCTAGTGTTTCCTTCACATCACCCATGGATTCTTCAAGTTGGTGTTAGATTTGTGCCCTAAGTGTAGTATATTTGTTTGCATACTTGTATTTTTTTCGAACAGATTGGTTTAATAAAATTGCCTATAAGTTGCATTAATATTCTTTATATATTGTCATTAATGGTTTTTGCACACAAAGTAAAATGGAAAAAATATTAGCTCACTAATTGTCTAATGGTTAACTAATACTAAGCTGTATTACATGGTTGGATCGTAATACAGAAATACAACTTATATTAGTAAATTAACCTAAGCATGTCCTCACTCTAATCAGAAATTAGCAAACTAATTAAAAAACAAATATGTCATCTACCAAGTCTAATTGGGGGATGATTTGTCTTAGGCGTCGGAGTGGATGACTCTCAAAAGATAGAGACATAAATATGATTGACTAGACTGACAGTACATCGAACAAGACCTAAATAGAATATATCTTGAATTCGTTTATGGATTTATTCACTTGTGACGTTTATAGTGTGGCATACATTAATCCTGAGTGGATAATGGACTATGTATGCATGACTCTTATACTTTAATGTACGTAAAAACTTGAGTTTAAATAGATAAGGAATTGAAAGCTAGTGCATTGGGTATAAGACTTCTGCAATATGTAGCATCATTCACAATAGTGGAATTCATAGTCCATGAAATGAGTAAATGATATCCTCTCATTGGTATTACATAATAGATGAAAAGTAAACATGGCTATGGGTCATTTGTTTTTGTGATGAATAACTTAATTACTATATAATAGTAATTGACTTTTCATAAAAGAAGATGTAATAGTTACCATGAGATAAAATATGATCATATTAAGAGAACGAATTTATCCTAAAGAGATTAAGGATACTCTATGAGGGTAACACACCTCTCATTGGACGAGCATTGATCGAGTAACTTTCCTAATAATATATAATTGGAGAGAGCTCAGTCACAATACTATAGTAGAATGACTTCATGACTAAATAAGTTTATAATTAATAGGTGAAAAGTTAGAACTTACTTACAAATAATTTGAGCCCTAATTACATATGTCCAGTTGGATCCCTTTGCTAACTCGTTGAAACTAGAAATGAATTGCATGTAGAATCAAATGAACAGAAATGAATAAAAATGATAAAATTAGATAAATGAGTTACATACAAAAATGAATGTGGTGTCTCACTAAGTATGGAAACAACCTGAGAATTAATTTAAGTTATTATTTAATTAAATAATTGAAGTTTGAAAATTGAATTACATTAATGGTTCATTGTGAATTCGTTGAATATGAAAATTAAATATATTTTCACATAGATTATTTTACAGTAAAGTTGCCATGACTTTTACAGAATTAGAATTGGGTTGAGGAAATTATTTAATTGAAAATTTAATTTATTTAAATTGATTTAATAAATAATATTTATTTTGAGAAATAGAAAAGCATGTACTAAGTTGGATTAAATTATAAAGTGTTGTGTCAAAGTTCAAAAAACACGTATAATTGGACCCAACACTACACCCCTCTCTCCTAGTAGAAGTAGGGGACTAGCTTTTCTATCAGATAACTATTATTTGTACTTTACTAATTCAACCAGAATTCTTCTATCTCACTCTATAAATATATGACACTGGTAGGGCTAAAAACATAAGTTTTACACAACTTTGAGATATTGTTATTCTATCCGAAAATAGTTAGAATTTATTTCTAAGTATAAATTATATTTTCCGGGAATAACAATTTTACTGGTTTCTATAAAGAGGTTTTCTTTCCTACTAAAAGTAGAAAAATTATTTCTGGTTGTGTTTGTTCAAGCCCACACTCGAAGCGATTTATGGTACGAGAATAATAGAGGAGGTCATTCGCTTGAAAGCGAGAACATTAAAGATTCATCTTACACAAAACACAAGTATTTTTGGGAAGAGATTATTGCTATAAATATCATAAACAGACTCGATTTTCAATTTTTTATTTTTCCACTATACAAGAAATCATTTTCGAATAGGATTTTTTTTACAACAATTAGTGACTAGGCTTTCCAAACTCGACAACTTATCCCTCAATCTGCTATTTTTCCTAGTCCTCTCACATGCCTCCATCGAAACATTCTGTTTGTTTCCTCCTTTCGCTATTTCAACCGACTCTTTCAAACATTGGCTTTAGTACCAACTATTAAGGGATTGGAACTTTAGTTTGAAAACCTGCGTGGCCTTAGGCAATTTATTTGCTTCAAATCTGCTGAAGTCAGCCTGACTCTTAAAAAATCAGAATTATTGCAGAAATTCTCTAAGGCACCAAAGCAAAGCAGAAGCAAACTCGAAAGAGAAAGAAGTCACGAACGAACAGAAAAGCCATAGAAAAATATCGCAAACCAAGTGTTTTAGTAAATGTTCTCAAAAAAATTCTTAACTCAAGAATGAAGTGTTTACAAACAAAAGGGACTTTATTTATAGTTGAACTCTCCTAGCTCCAACTGTACAGATCAAATTATATCAATAGATGAGATTAGTTCTCTTTTAAAATAAGAGAGTCCTAAAGGATTTAAAATCTATACATATTTATCCTTTAGGATTTACATTAATCATTTTTGTAAATATATAATTTATTGGAGTGTTTACATCTTAACTAAGATCTAAATAGATGGATCTTGAATCTTTTTCAAGTAGTAAATCAATCATGTCGGATTATATAATTTCAAGAGAACATGAAAAGTATGAAATATGTGCATCAATTACGAACTCCTTTGCAATACCGTGACACTTACATGAACCTATAGCATTCGACAACACAGTTAAATTAAATTTTGAACTCTTTTATCTGTGATAAAGAATATGGGGAGACTTTTTGTTGGTGAATCTGAAAAACCCAAATCATCAAAACAGATTTAGGTAGTAATTGATATGAAATTAGTTTCTGAAAGATCTTGGACGACAAAGATGGTTCTAAATTTTTTGTTTATAATTTTTTATATAATTTTGTTTTTTTATATATTTTTTTAATTTTCTATGATTTTCAAGTTTTTATTTTTTTATAATTTTATGAGTTTTTAATATTTTTTTTTTCAAACTTTTTGGATGATTTTATGAAATCATCATTTAACACGCGGCTGTTTTTTAGGTGCATAGACATCCCAACTGTTTTTTTTTTTTTTTCAACGTTTGAAGGGCTGGAAGGGCTGAAAACATTATGTTTCGATTTGAGGAAAAAGAAATTGCTATTAATTTAACTTTAAAAATTAAAAAATAATTATTAAATTATTTGAAAATCTTCAGAATTATTTAAAAAAAATTTTAAATTACTAAATTGTTAATTTTTTTTTTTAAAGTATGACTAGTAATCTTGAACTGATTTGACAATCAGTATAATAGATTGGTACCCATTAACGAGTAGAACATATATTAGATTTAAGTTGATTTGACGATTATTACCAAATATCAGAAAAGAAAGCTATTTGATTTTAGTTCGCTGATTCGTGACGATTAAAATCGTTTTTTAAAAAAAAACTTAAATTGTAAATAAGAAAGAAAGGTAGAGCTTTTGATTAGTATAGACAGTGCGACAAAAAATATCATATTTCAATATTTTTAACAATACAGTGACTTAAAGAAACATTTTCAAATAATTTAATAACTATTTTATAACATTTTAAAATTAAAAAAAATTAAACTTACTAATAATTTAATAATATCCGTTATACTTTACCAAAATAATATTTAAGAAAAAAGCAACATGCATTAAAGACTAAATGGTGGGTTAAACATCTTATTTTCTTAAATAATTCTTTTTTTTTCTGCTAATTAATGATTTAGCGTGTGATTTAGTTTAATATCTATGCTACCCTAGCGCCTTCCTCCTTTGACACCTCCTTTGCTTTTTTTTTTTTTTAATAAATCATTAACAAATACGGTTAAATTGCAATTATAATCTCTCTATTTTTCTTATATAACATAAAATAGTCAAATTTTAATTTGGATCATGTTCAAATTTGAAATTTCATCTTCATATTTTATTTTTCTGACATAATTTAATACCTCCGTATTTATAATGTCATTAGCTAGTCAAGATATTTTATTTTAATTAAAGTATTGACATAAATTTAAATAATTGTTAACATCATTAAATTTTTTGTTAAATTCAAGTATATTACAATGACATTTTTTGTGACATAATTATTAAGCAAGTAATTTTTAAAAAAAATTTAAAATGTCACACCAATAGATTTAACATAATAATTTTAACAGTATTAATAATTAAATCTAAATTTTTAAATTCAAAAAAATAATTTTTAATAATAAAAATATATAAACTAAATTTCAAATATAACATTATTTAATTAAAAATAATTAACTCAAGCCTCAATTGAAAACCATAAAATTCATTAAATAAGTTATATCCTCTAAATAAGCTCTCACATATATTATATATTGATTCTAAATTTTTAAAATTTATTTATTGGAGTAAAAGTGTATTTCATCATTTTTTTATTTAGTTTTAAATATTCTCAATATATTTTCTAGAAATGGAGTTGAAGTTGTTAGAATATGAAATTTTTTATTTTTCCAAATCAGAATAAAAAATTTACAGCATGTTATATTATTAGGTTTATTTATTTTTTTTTTTAATTTCATGAGCTTTAAAGTGTATAGGTGTATAAAAGTATTATGAATACTTTTGGATTAGGAATTAAATTATATTTTGTCACTTTTACTAAAATAATGGACAAATTACTTCTTATATATTAGAGTAAAGACCAAATGGATCTATATATGTCAGCATGAGGTGCATGTAGCACTCCACATGTAACTGTTTAATTATTTTGTTAGTCATATTAATTTTTAATAATAAAAATTGATAAAAAAAGTCTAGAAAAATAATTTACTTTTCTATCTAATATACATAAATTTATTTATTTATTTTTCAAATAAAAAAACAAAATATAATTCAACAATACATTTACTTTCATAAATGTGGTTTTTAAAAGAAAAATTAAAAGGTGCACAAATAAATCCAACACCTCAAAAGCAACCAAGAAGTTATCCATAATTAATCATCCCAACACAAATGTACTTGGTCGATAATAAGATCAATGAACAGGCATCAGTACCCAGTAGTAGTAGTATGTGGCATAATACAAAATAAATAAATAATTGGCACTGGATGTGACGCCAAAAACGTGTCCACCTGTCCTACCAGCTTCCACAGAATTCGAAACGTTGACACGTGGGATCCACTCACCACCATTAAGCTCCACGTGGTGCACGCCAACAGTTTTCACCACACCTCAAACGCCGTTAGCCTGTCGTGGCGTTAGGTAGCAAGCAAGCAAAGCGGGGTGTGGACCACCCAAACCCCAAGGGTAAGGGCAATAAATAAAACGACAAAGCACGGATCTCTGTGAGGGCGACCGTCAACGCCACGTGTCCCCCAATGCAAGGAGTCAATTATAAGCCGCCCCTAACTCCACTGCAACTCCGCCACGTTGATTGTGAATTGCAACTTTGGAAAAATAAAAGGAGAGCTCATCCGTGGGCGTGAATGACCAGTGAGGTCTTTTTTTGTCTATTTCTAATTTCATCCTCTATTTTATGAAAATTAAAAAAAATTAGTCTTCTCTATTTTCAATTTATCAAAATTTGATCTAGGAAAACTGAAAAAATTAGTTTGATCCTTAATAAACATCTGAACATGAACCATTGATTTTTGTTAATTTATTGCATCTAAGTTGTGAAACTGTTGATTTTTACTAATTTTTTTTTACAATCTAAATTATTGAATCGTTGGTAAACACGTGAGCATGAATTATTGATTTTTGATAGTTTATTACATATACATTATAAAATCATTGATTTTTTTTTACATAGAAATTATTGAATTGTTGGTTTCTAAATTAACGAATAAATGAAAAATTTTAACAGTATCATCTAATTAAAGTAACTTCTTTTCATGAAGTAAAATGATAAAATCCTTCAAAATAAATTTGAGGGACTAAATTTTAATTTTTTATAAAGTAAAATGGTGAAATTTATAATTAAATCTAGGTTCTTACTTTCAAGGAAATAATAAAGAAAACCAATTTTGCGGTCCAGCGTTAATGATAGAGATTGTGATTTTTCATTATTTTGACTTTAGTTTGAAGATAGTAAATAGCATTTATTGGAAGGGAATCTTATAGAGCTATTTTTCAAGTTTATATGATTTATTTTTTACAAAAAGAAAATGTTTAGATACCACTAATTTTAAATGATTATTAGATAATTTTAATTGGTTTATCTCAGAACTTCTAAATTTTGGTCATCTATTAAAATTGATAATATTTACTTAAATCTATATAACCCCCATTTTGTTGGTAGAAAACAATCTTTTCCAAAATAACACTATTTATTAAATTTTATTATATTTCGCAAAAAACTAAAAATAAAAAATTGATAATTATTTATTAGTGGAGATTTATTATTAGAAATGGAAAGAAAGAAAACTTAATGAGTACTTGTTAACAATAAATCACATAGTATTTTTAATAATAGTTATTTATTATTAGAGATTAAAAAGAAAAAGAAAATATCTTAATAGAGTAAATGACATATTCAACCTTATTTCAAAAATGTGTTCTAATTAAAATTTGATTTTTTTTTTTATAATTGAGTTGGGATCACTTAATCAAGCAACATTAAATTCAGTCAACCACTTTATAGCAGTAGAGATATATAAATCAATTATACAATTTTCTCTCTCTTAATATTTTTTATATATCTAACCCCTCGAGAATTAGGGCCAATATTTCAAGAAGACTTCTCAAATACTACTTCTCGAGAATTGGGACCCACCTTATGGAGGGGTTGTCACACCCTAAAAACGATGGACCCCGAAAAGATGAGTAAAGCATGTATATAAATTGTTTGGCGCACTTTTGTAACATAACCTGCCACACTGTTGGTTTGATGGCGAGTCAGAGTATTGACACATATTAGCGTTAATGTAACACCCCACACCTGTACCCTACGCCGGGATGGAATAGGAGATGTTACCTAACTTGAACACATACATTCACATGTTTCCTAGTCATCAAAATT
Organism: Gossypium anomalum; assembly: GCA_025698475.1. Taxonomy (NCBI): domain Eukaryota; kingdom Viridiplantae; phylum Streptophyta; class Magnoliopsida; order Malvales; family Malvaceae; genus Gossypium; species Gossypium anomalum. The sequence goes on from CM046956.1 coordinate 46,966,925, forward strand.
TGGTCAAATTTAAGACTTTTCTAATCTTTATCAAAAATTCCATAATAAAGGCCTACGAGGCTCCAAACGTTCATTTAAAACCATTCGGGAATGATTCGAGTCTTTCCACGAACTCTGAAAAATATTACTAGACACAGGGGCACACGCCCGTGTGGGAGGGGCAACACATCAGTGTGACCAATTCGACATGGTCGCACTGTTAACCCGTGTGGCTCACACGGCCTAAGCATCTCGCGGCACGCACGTGTCCCATGCCTGTGTAAATTTAATTCTAAATTCACACCTACAGGGGTTTTCACACGGTCTTACACACGCCCGTGTCTATGGCCCGTGTCCCTCACACGGCCATGACACGCCCATGTCTTAGCCCGTGTGTAAAAACCTGGACATTCTGTTTCTGACGTCAGCAATCCTTAAGGGCCACACAGCCAAGGCACACGCCCGTGTGCTAGGCCGTCCCCTTCACATGGCTGAGACACACAATCGTGTCTCTACCCGTGTGTTTATTACCATGCACACTGACTTGCAAATTTTACGTGCAGGGGACACACGGCCGGATCACACACCCATGTGGCGAACCGTGTGTCACACACGGCCTAGACACACACCCGTGTGCCTACCCGTGTGGACAAAATAAGGCTATTTACCAAGCCTGTTTGCCATCCTCACTTACACAACCTGCATAAGATCACTCTATACCAATACAAGGGCACATCATATAGTCAGAACAACCACAATGGACAACATTTCATTTGTACAATTTACTCACCCATGAAAATAACATCTTCTATACATATATCAAAATGAATGTTGACCATTATCTATGGCCTTATACAAAATAAAGGGATCTATCCCAAGCCAACACATTTGGCTAATTTTTCAATGACACAAAACATTAAAGTCTAAGCCTTATACATGCCATACTCAAAAATAAGAAACCTAACTATACCGAGTGTTTCGGATGATAGTGTGATCGTAGCCTCCGATGTCTGTTGGTCCTCAAGCTATTTAGGCGACATTATAAGAAAATGGAAAAGAGAGGGAGTAAGCATAGAGCTTAGTAAGTAGCATGCAAATACATAACAACAACTTTACGATTCATCAACATGCTCTTAATATAAAATAGGCATAAGCACAACTTACTCATCACTATCCAATACACATGATATAATATATATTGAAGTCACGTCTCATACATACCGAATAGGTACCTGTATCACTCACAACACAGTTATACTTTTCTCATTAACTTAAACCATAACTCTCAATGTTGAACCATTTGGAACACTACCGGATATTCAATAAGCCTCAAACATGGGATAGGATGCCGATGCCATGTCCCAGACATAGTCTTACACTGGCTCATCTCGTAGCCGATGCATGTCCCAGACATGTCTTACACTGGCTTACATCTCGAGGCCGATGCATGTCCTAGACATGTCTTACACTAGCTCTCGTCTCAATGCCAATGTAATGTCCCAAACATCGTCTTACACTGGCTCTAGTAATGTAGTCGATGCATGTCCCAGACATGTCTTACATTAGCTCACAATAACCCATACTTCATGACATGAATATTTGATTTATTTCCTATTGTTCAAATGAGAATTCTACTATCTCAATTATCATCATGCATTTTCATTTCCATAATCAAGAAATTCATGCTAAATTAATTCAACACATATAATGACAATGTAGTTGTATTATTTGCATACAATTACCTCGGATTACAAAATGTAAACAATTGGTCGATTTACTCTACTTGTTTGGCCTTTCCCCCGTCTAAGTTCAGATTTTGAATTTCTTGATTTATAATAACAAAAATTCATAAATTTAATCATTTTATAGATCTAGGCACTCACAAATCTATAATTAAACAAAACGACCATTTTGCCCCTAGACTTTTACAAAATGACCATTTTACCCATAGGTCTGAAAATCGATTTTTATCAAATTTCTTCATATCTTAAGCCTAGTCAAATCATTTTTACTCATATAGCAATCCAAAATTTCCATTATTTCTTACACTTATCATCATATTTTCAACTCATGCAAAATAGTCCATATTAGGATTTTCATGATAAACCCCTTCACAAAAGTTGTTTATTACACATCTAAGACTCATATTCTTCCATAAAATTTTAGAAAAATACATGAACACTCTCATGGAAAAACCCTAGACTTTCAACTATTTTACAAAATAGTCCCCTCATTTGAAAGCTCATGCTTTAAGGGGTTCAAAAATGCAAAAATCATCAAGAAAAATCATCAAAATCACTTGTAGAGAGATTAACTGGCTGAAAATTTTGAAGCTCAAAAACCCTCTAATGGCTACTATTTTCAGTGGAAATATGGAGAAGAAAGATGACCCCTTTGATTTTTTTATTTCAAGAATCAATTTGCTAATGTCATCAAATACCAACTTTAGTCTTCTTTTGACTTTTTGACCAAAATTGCTTCCTATGGCCGGCCATGCCACTCTAGAGGGTCTAATTGCCCTTTAAAGACCCCCAATTTAGGTTCTCTAGCTATTTGACACTTTTAACTATTAAAATAGTACTTTTGCACTTTATGCGATTTAGTCCTTTTCGCAATTGAGCTCACAAACGTTAAAATTTACTCGCCAAATTTTTCATACACCCTTATAAACATGATATAACCCCAAAATAATAATAAAATGATTTTCATAACTTCAAATTTATGGTCTCAAAACCACTGTTCTGACTAGCCCCAAAATCGGGCTGTTACAGTTAAAGTATCCACCTGTTGGCGATATCTAATAATTTAGTTATAGGGTACCTTCAAGTGAAGAAAGAGTACGCCCTAGAGTTTTGGCTGAGCATTAAGAGCCTATCAAGTGTATGAGAAAGCTGTAGGAAATTTGATTGTCTTTAAGACTACATTATACGCAAGTCACCACCAAGGTATAGCACGCTCGATTTACATGAGCACTATTCTAGTTGGTTTTTATAATAAGATTAATTGAGAGTCAATTGGGTTGATTAGACCCTTTCAATGACTGGTCAAACAGTAACGAAGATCTTTGCCGAATCTTCTTTTACCTTCCCCCTGATTTTTATGGGAAAATCAAGAGATTTGGGTTAGTTAAGCATCGTTACTTGCCAAAGTCCAATATAGGGGGACATGGAGTTTATATCTAGTAAGGGAGAAGACATTCCAGATGACTTTACTTTCTACTTTATGATTTGGTTCTTCTTTCTAACCTAAATGTTCTTTTCTTCTTTGTTAAGATAAATCTAAGACCTTGTTTAATCAATGAATGGTTTAACCTTCTGGTAAATCTTATAGCCCTGTATGTTATGATTGTTGATAAGGAAGGATGTTAAAAAATGTAATAACAATATGGTGTGAGTGAAAGGCCTTGCATGGGAGTCGCATGTAGTTGAAATGTTAGTAAACTATCTGTAAATAAGGATTCTAATGGAAATTCCATGATCTTGTAAGCAGTTGTTGTTGCTAGATTGGGAAGGACAATCGAAATAGAAACTCTAGGTCAAGGTAAAGATAGGTCTCTAATGAGTCTCTAGACCTGAATTTTGCACGATATATTATGATGATTCCTTGTATGATCAATATTCATATAGATGCACATATATTCTTGAGAATTTGTTGTATGTATATGTGTATGTATGGTTGTATGTGTTCTTGGTGAAGCAGTTGTATGTATATACTGAAATGTACAATGCACTGCATGAATATGACGATGTGTGATAAGCATGCATGAGAAATTATATGTTAAGAAGTAGGAGTTTATTAAGATTATGAGTGAAATCTATGTAAATGTGTCCATTATGTTATTTGAGTGATGCATGACCAAGTATGGTTAGCAATAAGGGGGTTTGACGGAGTGTTGGTAAAGTATGTGATACAATAATAGACCCCGTAATGGTGTTTTGATGACATCCACTGGGACAGTAAACATGAATGCCAACATGGTAAAATGTAATTCGTTGGGACCATAAACATAAGGTCTACTGGGATAGGAAAAACGAGAAAAGACCAGTAGGACAGATATGAAGAAATACTATAGCCATGACACATTTTAGGAATGGCGGATGAACATATTTGTCTACTAGGGTTTTTATGTGTCCCAAGGGATAATGATGGGCAAACTTCAGGTGATATTGAGTTTAGGCAAATCCATATCGTCAAACACAATAATTTATGTGGTGCTTTTGTGGCGAGTCAAACTAAGCTTTTGTGGAGAATTATAAGAAAAGCCTTTGTGGCTAGTTATCTGTAAAGCCTTTATGACGAGTTATGTATAAAGCCTTTATGACATATTATCATAAAATCCTTTATCACTAGTTATCTGTAAAGCTTTTGTGGTGAATTATCATAAAAGCCTTTGTGGCGAGTTATCTGTAAAGCCTTTATGGCAAATTATCTGAAAAGTCTTTGTGGCGTGTTGTATGGAAAGCCTGTATGACGAGTTTTGTAATGCCTAAGTGGCCAATGGTTAGACTGTCTTTGCTGTAATACCCTAGACCCGAGCGAGTAGGTTTGACCCAAATCCAATGTGCCACATTAGCCACCGAAGTGACTCTTCATTAACTCCCAACTTATCCTCTAACACACCACTTGATACAACAAGAAATATACTAAGTTATTACACAGTAGCGGAATAAACTTATACTTAGTATATAAAAACATGCAAGCTTATAGAATATCAAAGGAAAGGTTCGCATGTTAACAATAAAAAGACTTAAGAGTTCACGCATATAAAGCATAGGTTTGCATATAGGAGTATAAGTTCGCTAAATATCAATAGTTCGCATAGTACTTTGTTTTGAAATATACAATATGATTTTGCATACAAACAGACTTCACAAACAAAAGAGTTATGCATGTATGGGTTTTCATACTTTGATAGGGTTCGCACATATATATGGGCTTACATAATTTGCCTGGGTTCGCTAAGTAGAAATACTATCTCTACCGGGGGTAGACTTGTAATTTTTGAGGTCACAGAAAATAGTACTTAATAAATTTGTTTCACATAATATGACAAAAGGTAATACACGTAATATTCATGCATGAATAAACATTACTTTTATTCATTATAAAAGATAATATTCTAAGATATGGTTTACAAAGATAAAATAAACTTAAACTTTAAAAGAAATTATTTCAATAACAGAGTCAACTATTGATAAATCTACTCCTATATAAAAATAAAACCCCATCGCTTATTTTTTAGGTTCACCAGTATCTATTCAGGGATGAGCCTCGCCAGGTCATCCACCTCGCCATTGCTATATGTAACCTACTTACCTGCAAAGTGAGAGAGGAGTGGGTGAGTTCATTGTGAACTCAGTGAATAATTAGGAATCAGAAGAATATGCTTAAAACACATAGTTTAAAACAGAAAGTAGGCTTAGCCTGAAAAATCATGTTACGAGATGGGTTTGCTGTGAAGATGTGAGACCCAATTTGTCGTCTACATTGTTGTTAGAAAAACATATAAGTTTTCGAAAATAGTTTTAGTTGTACTAGTAGAAAAGTCATACTTGAAAGCTTAGCTTGTTCTTGTTTGAAAACATATATTAAATAATGTGAAAGATGCTTACACACACTTATCAGAATTACTGAGAAACATAAATATTCTCACCTACACTTATCATAATCTTGTCTCATTGGATATGTGGATATATTTATAACGCCTCAGAATGACTTAAAGAGTCCTTATAACATGTCCTATAAGTGTAGCACGAAGCAATATACTCTTCTATACACCAACATGTCCCAGTGAATAGAGCATAACTCGACATTTCCTTATCTCTCCACATGTCCTAAGGCCTCAACCCCCAAAATCACATAACTGAAAAGTGAGTACTCACAATCTTTTGGTATACTAATATACCCAACATAAGCTCGCGAAAGAGCACACATAGAGACTTATCACAGAGAGCTCGCATAGAGAGCTTACTTGAAAACACTTGCTCACATAGAGCTCTCGCAAAAGCTTGTAACACACAATTTTATAAATCGTACTTTAAAATCATCTCTTGAAAACATAGGCTCACTTAAGAGCTCACAGAAAACATATATTGAAAATCATAGCTTTAAAAACATATCTTGAAAACAGAGTTTCAGAACTTGAAAATAGAGGTTTGAAGAAAACTTACTTTTGAAACTTAGTTTTTAAGACAAGGTTCTTTGAAAACATAGTAGTTCGTACACAAGTTACAAACCCTGAATATTCATACTAAAAAACATGATAGTTAGCACACTTAAGCAATTCATAACCACTTATCGAAAAAGTTGATAAACTAAATAAGCTTGGCTTAGCCTTTATCCTTACTGGTAAATAGTCTGGCTAGTTTGTAATATAAACAAACACACAGATTACTAAATAAACAAAACTTACAAAATTAATACATGCAAGCGAACCTAGCTTTTCTGGACAATTAAACCTAACATGACAGAGACTTACCTCGGTTGCTACGAACTTAGTTTAGAACAGAGACTTGACGACAGAACATTCGATGAGATAATTCTCATGGAATAAGGGTCGTATTTATAAGCACTAAGTGTCCTGGAAATCTTAGGATACCCTATTTGACTTAGGAAATGTGTTACTTGCACGTAAAGTATTCCTAGATACACCAAATATTTATTTCCTAATTTGACTTTGACTCAATCTTTAATTGGCAAACCCTAGTTCGCAACTCAACTGGCGAACACTAATTTGCCAACAGACTGGCGAACCCTCTTCCAATGAATTTGGCGAACCCCTTATCGTGTCTTTTGACGTATACTGCTTCACTAAATTTCTGGAAAACTCCTTACGAATACTATTTTGGCAAACTCCCTAATTCACCGAAGCACTGGCGAACTCCTAGTTTGTCAAAACATTGGCGAACCCTTACTTTGCGAGGTCAAAACTTTCAGGCCTTATCTCGAGATGTTACATTTTCAGTGAAATCTAGGTATGCCTTTGAATCATTTCCTGAAAGAATTCTCAGTAGTATATCTAACTTAGGAATCCACTAGGATGGAAAACTTGGTATATCCGAAGGTACACGTAACGCCCCGAATCTTGGGCCTAGAAGTTTTGAGTTTTGAGCATAGGGACAGTGAGAAGGTTATACATATGTGTTTAGCTGTGCAATTAGTGTCAGAATAGGCCTTGCTGGTCTGGTGGTTAAGTGAGTGTTAGTGAGCTTCATAGTTCTGGGCTCGAGGCATTGTGTGTGCATTTTGGAGGAATATTTATTTTTGTTGTGCTGTTTTGTTTCTTTTGTTTATTTTAGAATAGATAATTATTTAGTTTAGTTGATTATTTAGGGAAATTTTAATTTTATTTTCCTTTTTCACGTTTCTCACTCCCCTTCTCTGTTGTTTCTTTTTCTTTTCTCTACTTTTCACTTTTGATAAAAAAATTTACTCAAAGTTCAGTTTTGGGTTTTTGGCATCGGGGATTTCTACTCATCTGTCATCATCTTTGTCGTCCAATCAGGTGTAGGATTCAACTCTGTCTATTCTACTTTCTCTTTTATTTTGCAAACTGTTGATTCAGCATCCTTTGGGTATGCGCTAAGCTTTTGATTCTAAGTTTTAGTCGATGGAACTGATAAGAAGTCACCACTTTCTGATATACCTTGATAGGGAAAAGGTTAGAGACGGTTCTTGTGGCCAAAACGGCAGTTTTGGGGCTTATTTAGGGTAGTTTTGTGACCTCCCCGATGACCACACGGGCATGTGCCGAGGCACACGGTTGTGTGAATTTTGGTATTAGGGTTTTCGGTCAATTTGGGGTGCCACACGGCCTGACCGCACGGTCATGTGGCCCATTTCACACGGTCATGTCCCTTGGGCATACGGCCGTGTGAGTTTGGGAGTATGGCTGATTTAGGGATTTAGGGATCCCACATGGGCGTGTGTTTCGAAACACACAGTCGTGTCTGTTGGGCACACGGGCGTGTGAGACCCTCACATAGCCGTGTCTGCCCTGCACTTTATTTTAGCAAAATTGGATAGTGAGTTACATGGCCTGTTCACACGGCTGTGTCCCTGCTTCACATAAGCATGTGCCTTTGTCACACGACCGTTTGCTACCCTTCACACGGGCATTTGGACCCTCACACGACCTGGATTGCTCCACACAGCCAGAGCACACGGGCGTGTGGCCCTATCTCGCCAAATAATGATTTTAGGTCAAAATTTAAGTGTAATCGCAACTTTGTGTGTTCCAACCCTCGACTAAGCTTTATTGAGGGTAATTGTGACTCTGTCCTGGACCTGATATGTGTGTCATGTGTGATTGGTTGTGTGATAAGCTTTGATAAAGGGTGAGAAGGATGAACGCAAAAGCGGATCGTAAAGTTTGTCAAAGTTGCGGATTTGACTTAGGGCTTTAGACGTTCGAAAAGAAACTTGGATTTTTGACACAACCTGAAACGAAAATAAATCCAAGTTAGATAAATCAATTAAAACAAATAACTACAATAAAATAATAAATCAAAGATTAAGGAAGTGAATAAAGAAGATAAATGGAAAGATAGAACGTGGCGTGTAGAAGTCCTAAGAAGCCTTGAAAACACGAAGAATCCACAACCCCCTTCAAGTGGCTCTAATTTCCCCTCCAAGATAAAAACCTTGGCAAGAAAAAGTTTGAAGATGATCCCCACAATCTAAAAAGATTGTTAAAACTTTTCTAAAAGAAACTCAAGAGAAATTCTTAAAAAGAAAAACCCAGAGAGAATTTATTAACTCAAAAGAGAAATAGAATAATAATGAATTGTCTATTTTGTGTATAATGCGAAGGCCTATATATAGGCTAGCTAAATAAATCTAAATAAAACTCCTAAGTATATTAGAACTCTAATTTAATCTAAACAAGAAGTAGTTTTAAATTAAACTTTCTTGTTAACATAAAATTCCTAAATAACTTAAAATACTTAATAATTATAAAAAATTAAGAATAAAACAATAATAAAATAATAAGAGCTGATAAATAAAATATTGGGCTCATATATAATAAAAATTAAGGCTAAAACCTAAACCCAATATGATTTAAACTTGAATTAAAAGCCCGAAACTCGTAATTCCCGTTACAATCCCGTTCAGAAATTCTACTCGCGCAGTCGTCAATAAAATGGTCATAACTTGAGATCCCGAACTCAAAATCAAGTGATTCACAATGCGTTTCGAAGATAAGAGATATATATTCAAACTCCATGAAGACATCTCAACCTAGAAATGCCATTATCCTATCCAAAAAGTTGTCGAAAATCTACTAATTTCTCAAGCCTGAAAATTGGCAATTTTGATGATTGGAATCTAATAAATTTCACCCCATCTGTGCATGTATCATTCTCCCTTTCCTCAAAAAGATTCATCCTCGAATCTTGTCTTTGATCAAGTCCTGATTTGATTTGCTTATCCTTTGATATTGTTGTTGAGCCTTGAAGTAGTGTGAATCCATCACATCCATGGGTCTGAAATTGTGCTTTGAGACCTACATCATTCCCAACTTCCTCAAGAAGATTCGTCCCCAAATCTTTAGCTAAGCTTTCTTGTGCTCCAAAACTATCTCCAGGATCAAAGATATGATTTTGATATCCCAAATCAGCATGGATCAAGTATCTCTCCTTCGAAAACAAACCATCAACATTAAACAAATTTAAGTTAGAGTTAGTTAAAACATAATCATTCCTCACTTTTGTATGGGTATTTTCTTGCTTTTCATTTTCTTTTTTCACTTGAGAACTATCCAATTTTACCTCATATGGATTTCCGCTCACAAATTTGGACCATTAAGTAGACTTTTATCACTAAAGGTCTTTTTTCTCTTTGTCTTTTTACATGATTTTTCCTCTCTTCCCATATCCCCCTCACAAGTATTATGAATATTCAATTCAGTACAATAAATCTCAGTAGGAGAACATGACGTTTCTATTTCATCTAACTCTATAGATTTAAGGAAAGAATTCTCACTATCATTTTTTTCCAGTTCACAAAGTTCACCATCTTCTTTGATCAACAAAAGTCTCGTGTTGGCACAATCACAACTATAGTGCCTACGCACTTTACACATAAAACATTCAATGTCACGAGCTCTTTGTTGTTTTGGTGAAAAATTAATAGAAATGGGCTATTTGAAAGATGTAGAAGAATGTTTTGTAGGAGCCCTACTTTTCCACTCAAAAGGTTTAATCTCAGCATTTTTTGAAAGCAACTTATTAGTAGCATAAGGAGGTTTCAAATTCTTAAAAGTAAAATTAGAACTTGTACCTCGATAATAGTGTGATGCTCCAAATGGATGAGATTGATGTTGCTGAAATTGTTGCTCAATCTCAATTGCCTTGTGTACCATCTTTTCAAGATCAATATAGGTGTGAAGGTTAAGAGCATTGGCTATCAGAACGTTCAAGCCATCTACAAATCGCGCTATGGTAGTTTCTTCATCCTCTTGTATATTTTTTCTTTGCATAAGCATCTCCATCTCTTTAAAGTACTCATCAACAGATTGATTACCTTGAACAAGGCGTTGAAGTCTCGTTAAGACCTCTCTATAGTAATGAGAAGGAACGTAACACTTTCGCATCACTTGCTTCAACTCATCCCATGTTTCAATTACCCTTTCGCGGTTTCTTTGATGATCAATTCCAAGTTGAATCCACCAACTCAATGCATAATCTGAAAATCCAAGGGTCGCCAATTGGACTTTTTCCTCTTCCGAGAATTTATAGTAACGAAATATAAGTTTAATTTTTGATTCCCACTCACAATATGCTTCGGGATCATACTTCCCTCGAAATGGTGGAATGTTGAACTTTGGTTTATCTAAAAAATGTTGTATACAGTCATTATTAACCAAAGTCTCATCATTTGCACGAAAGATACGTCGAGAATTATTTACACGAAAACGAGGCTGATCAACCTTATCTTCCCAATTACGATTCTGACACTCAATTTTGGTACTTAGACGATCCAAATTTTTGTTGATCATGTCTAATATAGTGTCAAGTTGCTGATCTCGAACATTTCAAACCTTTTGATCCCTTATCAACTTCCCAATCATATTATTACGAGTTATAATGAAAGCCTGAAAAGAGCACAACACTCAAAAAAAATTTAGCAAACCTCACTGTTATGCACTCAGAAATAAAAAAAAATTTTCAATGAGAATAATTAATCTTGTGAGTATTTTAAAAGTGTCTATATCAATCAATCAAGATGTTTTAGAATCAAACTATCAAAGCAAACCTAATAGCACTATAAGTCCAAAATTGGCTTAGACATCAAAGAATTTTGTTGCACAGAGGAAGGAATATGTAACGTGCTTTAACCTACTAACACAAGAAACAAGAAAGTGTTAGAATGCGTAAGGAACAAATAAAAAGGAAAAACAAATGAAAACTTAAAGCTAAGAGTCAATGAAAATTGCTGAAACCTGAAAACCTGAAAAACTGCGAAGCAACTTGACAAACTTCGTTCGAAGTGTTCTTGATTTCCAAAAATCACAAAATTTAAACTGGAGCCTCCTCAAATAATGTAGACTTGATCTGGAAAGTTTCGGCACAAAATTCAACCCATAGAATTTTTTTTATTTTTTTGTACTTTTTTTATCACTTTTTTTTTGTGGGAAATATTTTTTTATACTCTAAAATAGTGCCAAAAAATAGTATGCAAAATTTCAAATCGTTTGAAAATTGTTTGCCTACTGAATTTTTTTTTTTGAAAACTGTAGGGGTAAAATTTGTTTTGAGACTGTTTTCTAGAAATCAGTTTAAAAAGAACACCTAAAATGCCCAAATATGATACCAGATGATAAAGGATGAGAAGGATGAACGCGAAAGCGGATCGTAAAGTTTGTCAAAGTCGCGAATTTGACTTAGGGCTCTAGACGTTCGGAAAGAAACTTGGATTTTTGACACAACCTGAAACGAAAATAAATCCAAGTTAGATAAATCAATTAAAACAAATAACTAAAATAAAATAATAAATCAAAGATTAAGGAAGTGAATAAAGAATATAAATGGAAAGATAGAACGTGGCGTGTAGAAGTCCTAAAAAGCCTTAGAAACACGAAGAATCCACAACCCCCTTCATGTGGCTCTAATTTCCCCTCCAAGATAAAAACCTTGGCAAGAAAAAGTTTGAAGATGATCCCCACAATCTAAAAAATTGTTAAAACTCAGATTGTTAAAACTCTTCTAAAAGAAACTCAAGATAAATTCTTAAAAAGAAAAACTCAGAGAGAATTTATTAACTCAAAAGAGAAATAGAATAATAATGAATTGTCTATTTTGTGTACAATGCGAAGGCCTATATATAGGCTAGCTAAATAAATCTAAATAAAACTCCTAAGTATACTAGAACTCTAATTTAATCTAAATAAGAAGTAGTTTTAAATTAAACTTTCTTGTTAACATAAAATTCCTAAATAACTGAAAATACTTAATAATTATCAAAAATTCGAAATAAAACAATAATAAAATAATAAGAGCTAATAAATAAAAAATTGGGCTCATATATAATAAAAATTAAGCCTAAAACGCAAACCCAATATGATTTAAACTCGAATTAAAAGCCTGAAACTCGTAATTCCCGTCATAATCCCGTTCAGAAATTCTGCTCGAGCAGTCTTCATTAAAATGGTCATAACTTGAGCTCTCGAACTCAAAATCAAGTGATTCAAAATGTGTTTCGAAGCTAAGAGATAGATCTTCAAACCCAGGATCTCAACCCAAAAATGCCAGTATCCTATCCAAAAAGTCATCGAAAGTCTGCTGATTTTCCAAGCCTGAAAATTGGCAATTTTGATGATTGAAATCTAATAAATTTCACCCCATCTGTGCATGTATCAAGCTTGATACTGAATTTGAGTTATGTATGTGCTGAAACTGGCTGATTGGATGTGAATGTTTGCTTCTGACTACTTACCTGAGACTGGTATTCTGATTGTGTACATCTGACTGCATACATACATACATACGCATAAACTATTTTGGGCGGGATTTTGAAGAGAAGGAAGATTGGCTGAACTGAACTGGCAACTGATCTTTTGGTTATTAGCCCTTAACACCCAGAGGGTCATGGGCAGTCTCAATATTCTGAGGGTCGTGGATAATTTGATTGTATCATGGACTCATCGCAGATCGCACCGTATAGTACATACTTCAACATCGCTGCGTATCATTGATCGAGTGGCGCTTTCTGCAACCTATATCGATATAGAGGATTACCCCATTGCACTGTGCCGCATATACATTAGCCACACTACGTACCACTATCTAATTTGGCAGTTTATACTGCATGTCTGTACCGCGGATTACCACATTGTACAGTACAGCTTATATGCTAGCTTTGCTACGTAATAAATGTGACTGGAAGCTTATCTGCACACTGTTAGCCCTAATACCCAGAGGGTCGTGGGCAGTCCCAATTCCCTGAGGGTCGAGGACAATACTGATGTCTATCGTTGCCGGGCAACCCAGGATGACATCATATAGAGTGTAGGGTTGGATGAGCTTAATAGCTCTATTGAGGAGTGATGGGGGACAGAGAGGTGTTGGCTGGATGGATGGGTTTTCTTTAACTTATCTACATTCATATGCATTTTATTGACAGTTTTGTGAGTGCGACTGTCTGTTGTACGGTTTGAATGAAAAGCATGCATGACACTATGAAATTGTTAAACTCTGTTTGTATCTGACTGACTAAATTGGAACTTGTGACTGAATGAGAGTTACTGATGCTGTGACTAAATGGCACTTGCGACTGTGAGGCTGAGTGTGTTTTATTATGCTTTGAATTCTGCTGTTTGCCGGTACGTCCGTTTCGAACGTACCAACTATTCTGTATAGCGCTACAAGTATGTTCCGCTTCTGAACTGCTTTCTGGCTTTTTGCATTTGTTTCGATAGATATATGGTTTGTTCTCACACTGAGCTCGGGTAGCTCACCCCCTCTTCTGTTTCCCCTTTCAGGTACAGTTCTGGATTCTGGATGTTGGACTCAGTACGCGGAGGTCTCGGACAGTCTTGGTAGAATTAAGTTAAAAAGATTATATTATCAAGATTTAATTGTTATTTGTTGAGTTTGAACTGTAAAGTTTCATAATACTATGGTGAAACTCTTGTTTTAAGTTTTCATTCATACGTTTTATACTGCTAAACTTACTGATGGAATTTAAATAATTAAACGTTTTAGACTTGCTTCGGGATAAACAGTTTCAGAAATAAAATTTTAAATGACTTGATTTGTAACATTTTCTCACGATCATTTCGGTGATCAATGTAGCATCTCGAATTCGGTCTAAACTTCTAGGCCAAGTTTAGGGTGTTACAGTACGATGAGGTAAAAGTCCGCTAAACCTGGATAATTTCATGTTATGTATCAAAGTTGTTGGAATTCTATTGGATGATCTAAATTATTACATTCATCCGAGTAAGTACGTTGGTTAGGATTAATTTGAATGTTTGGTGTGAACAGTGTTTTGGCAGCCGCTAGAGTTAGTATGAAAATCAGTCAAGAGTAGTATCCATATAAATATCATCTTGAGGAATGTATCCAACTACTATCTTCAAAGAGATTACGTAATAGGATTCAAACTATGGGGTGAAACCTGTGATCCGCCAGTCAGATGAACTGTCTATAAGGTGTTCAAGTGTAGAGATTGGCGTATAATTATCTGCCAACCAGAAATAAAAAAACTTTCAGCCAAGGTCTGAAAGGAAGTTCAGAATCTTAAAGTCAAAGATTACTTCAGTGGTGTTAAAAGGTAAAATTGGTTGAGACTCATTAAGTTCCATTGTACTTATGGGTGATTATTTGTAATGTAGGTTCTTAACTTGAACTAGTTCTCTAGAATGGACCAAGCCAGGAATGCGCAAGGGTGGTTGATCATAGTGCAATGTTATGCATAAAGAGGGACACTTTGGGGAATATGTTTTCAAATGATGAATAGTATAATACACCATGAATATGCCTATCTTATCAAAGATTTAAGTTGTAATGCTTTATACTGCTTTTAAGAATCTGCTTTTAAGAGTCTGTTATAAATTATAAACATTTCATTCAAATCTTTTGACTTGGAAAAGATTTTAAATAAATAAGTAATGTAAGTTCTTGAGTTGAACTTGTTCACCAGAAGAGACTAAACCCGGAATGCATAGTGGTTGATCATAGTGAGATGTTTTGCATAAAGAGGGACACTTTGGGGAATATGTTTTCAAATGATGAATAGTAGAAGACGCAATGAATATGCCTATTTTATCAAAGATTTAAGTTGTAATGCTTTATACTGCTTTTAAGAGTCTATTATAAATGCTAAACGTTTCATTCAAATCTTTTGACTTAGAAAAGATTTTAAATAAATAAGTACATCCAGTATGATTTTTGCCAGTATTGAAATTTTGCTAAGTATGTAAGTATTGTGGTGTCCTATATCAGGGTCTGATATATTCAGGTCGGGTATAGGGTGTCACAAGGGCCACAAACCTAGAAGGCATCTCGAATATTACCCTTCGGAACCCTAAATGAATGAACTTCTAGCTGGAACTCCTTGCCCACACACCTCGAGGAAACTCCTCGGATTAGACTCATCTTGACGTAAATCATTTGAGGGTCCCACTTAATTTTCATTTATGAAACCAGCCCCTAAATACTAGCCCCATCTGACATGATTGACAGCCTGTCCAATCGCCACCATAGTGGCGACACCTAGGCCTAGGGTGAGCAAAATTCGATTCGATTCGAAAAAAATTAAAAAAAATTTTGAACTTCGAGTTAATTGAATCGAGTTATTCGAGTTTCAAGTTCGAGTTGAGTTGAATTTCACAATTTGAATAATTCGAATAATAGATTGGTGTAATTACCCTTTTGGTCCCTGTCAATTTTGAAAATAAGCAAATTACTCTCTCTCACAACAAATATTACAAAAAAAATTAAAATAATTTTCAAAAATTCAAAATAATTTTTAAAATAAAAAATATTTATAAAAATTTCAAAATTCATATTTTAAAAAAATATAAAAATTCTAAAAATATATAAAAAATTTAAAATTTTAAAAAATTTAAAAATTTTCTAAAATAATAATTTTGGGACCTAATAAATGATTCAAATTTATCATACTCAAGTATCTTATTTTTTAAAATATTTTTCTTTGAAATTTTTTTCAAATATATATGGTTTCAAATTTATGTGCTCTAACATGGAATTAGTTATACTGTAACAATATTTTTATTTGACATGTTTAATTTTTTTTTAATTTAACTCGAATATTTCACTTGATTCGACTCGACTCGAATTTTATTTCACTCGACTTGATTTGAAAATTTTCAAATTGAGTTAGAATGATAAAATATAACTTGTCAACTCAATTAACTCGAAATATATTCACTCAATTCGATTGAACACTCACCCTTACTTAGGCTTGTTATGATAGGCCAGTTGACATAATCACCTTTGGTCACCAATAATTGAGTGGCACATAGTACCTCAGATTCTAACTTGTCATATATAAACCTACACTGGATCCCATGAAGGGGGTTTCTCTCTTTCTCTATTTTCCACCTCATAACTACCTTCTTCAGTGAGCCCTCTTTAGCCACCATCTCCCACAAGTCTACACCTCATATTAAACTAGGTGAACCATTGATCACCACCATATTACCCCATTTGTTTGATTCTTGCATCAACAATAGTTAAATTTTAATAATTTAATCTCTCTACTTTAATATTATCAAAGAAATATTAAATATTAGATTATGACATATTCAAGATTTGGATGAAAAACAATTATATTTATATATAAGTCTAATAAAAAGGTATGTAAAAGATTAATCAAAATTTTGATTGAAATGACAAAAATAAAAATTTGAAAACATTGGTGTCTAAGTTATACCATATACTTTATATAAAATATAAAAAGAAAATATAATAATAACTATTTTAAGTTTTTTTTTAATAAAATATTGTATGATTTTGAGTCTACTCAATGAATTAATAATATAAATATTAATAAAAAATATCTTAATTATTTTTAGGAATAAATGACAGTATTTTTAATGATGAGATAAAAAGAAAATATATTAGTGGATAGTTTCTTTAAAAGTAAATGATATATTTAACCTTATTTGATAAATGTCCTAATAATCAAAATATGAATTTTTAGCAATTTCACTATTGATGTCACTAAATCAAATGAGATTAAATTCAACCATTTATTTTATAGTAGATATGTTTATGGGTCAAGTTGAATTCGGGTCAAATTTAAATATGATATTAAAACAATTTATGCTTATCAAGCCTAACTCGAAATATGAGCATAAAATTTTATCTAAATCTGCCCATATTTACAAATGACTAACCCAAACACATTTTAGGCTCACTCATATTATTTTTTAAACTTTTTAAAAGTATTTATTTTTAATTTAATATTTAATGATTTTATTTTTTTTTCATTTATTAGAATTATATATAGGTGATAGGCTATCAAGACCTACAAAAACAAAACTCCTTGAAAATATAATATTAGTAGAAAACATCAAGTAAGGTTGTGTCCATAGAGATCAATAATAATTTTATTTCTTAAGTAAAAAAAGTAAAATAAATTGAAGGGGTTTATAAAAACAAAGACCAAATTCAAATTAAAAACTAAAACAAAGAATAATAATTAAAAGCTTTAAGAATATCAATGATAAAAAGCTCTAGTCAAAGGTAAAATCTCCATGATTCATAGATTTAATTATCGATGGAAGAATGTCTTTAATGCCTTTAATAAATTAATCCTAGTTGTTGAATCAATGTCGGCCAATCGATTTCTCCTTACCCGTTTGGTAACCAAGATGCAACACGTTTGAAATTATTTCTCTTACTAATAAATGACTTTGTAAGTCATTGTCCAAAATTTTACTAAACAACAATATTGGGATCGAGAAAGACCTAACTCTAATCAACAAGCTCACTTCAATGGGGTTTATTTAAGCTAGATTACACAGATAATCATAAACTACGACAAAAACAATTTATAAAATTCGTCAATAGTATTAGAATGAATGAATTAAATAACTATAGATTTAATTATTCTAATTGACAAGGTAATTGTTCTAAGCTATCAAATACTGACCATCTATTTGACAAACCAAAACAATTGTAATTCAAACAAAAATGCATGAATACTAAAGAGAAAACAAGAATTAAAGCGCAAATTAAGTTTCACGGCTTTATTAAATTAAACTTCGATAACCCTTCGACTAGAAAAGAGAGTCTAGAAAGCCAAAAAATAAAGAAAACACAAAAACAAAATAATAATAAGAGTGGCTATATATAAGTTTGTTTAGTCTTAACCTAGTAATGTCTATTTATAGGGCAAAAACAATATATTGGAGAATATACAAAAGTGCTATTAATTAACTAAACTAGATTTTTTTTAGGTTTCTTGCCAATATTCGCGTCAAACTTTCAAGCCATTTTGGACACCTTGACATTTTTCGATTTTAGTCATGAAATAACTTCAATTAGATTTTTCAGTTCCTTTCAAATTGGTACATTATAGGCTCGGAACGGAGTTTTGTAGCTCATATTATAGCTAAAATACTGAAGTTGTATAGTGTTGGAAGTTCAATACATAAAAACTTGTCAAAAATAAATTTTAAGTTGCTTTTTTTATTCAATTATCCTCTGAATCAATAACAAATAAAATATAAGCATTAATATTATAATTAAGAGTATAAATAACATAATTCAAAATGAGAAATATTGCAAATGATTTGAAAAAGTATTCACTCATACTGAAACTCTTTTACTTTCAAAACTCTTCCTTTTCCTCTTCGTATTTTTTCAAACGTTTCGATAATAGAAAAAGGCAAAGTTCGTTCGTTGATCGTTGTAGAGGTGCTACTATGTTGATCACTGTTGTTGTTGTATACTAGGAGGCATTCGACCAACGTTTCTCCAAGTCTTCAGAGCGCAAAGAATTTATCTGTCTTAAGGAAACTCAGATTTCACAGTTCAAATATTTAGTAAAATCTCGATTTTCCTTTATTTCAACTTTTTATTATGATTTTATTTGATTTTCGTATTTGATAAGTTAATTATAAATCATTCTATTTATATTTTATTTCATATGTGTTTATTTATAATTAATTATATGTTCGCTAACGTGTTTTGTCTAACAGAGTCCACCCCATATTTTAAACAGGCTTAATATTTTTGTCTAAACTCTCCCAAATTTTAGACGAGCCTTTGAGCTTAGACGAGTAGCCCGACCGATGAACATGTCTATTTTATAGCAATATAAACCATATATATAGTTTATATTCTCATATTATCTAATTTTTTTGAATAAATTAATCAACTTTTAACATTATCAAAGAAATATTAAATATATTTGAAAATTATAAAATAATCATATAATAATCTCATTATATTTATATCTAGTATATTGATGAGTTGGTGTGACTAATAAATCCTACACTAATTTAATTAAAAATGACTAAAATATAAAGGTTTAATGTTATCATTTTAATCAATATCTTATTGATGTTTTGTATATATATATATTTCACCTACATCATCACTGTCATAATCTAATCATATATATTATAAACTACACAAATATATGCAAGGAAACTTTTTAATTTCTTAATTAATACATGATTCAGTTATCATTTTAATATTGATTATTAAGATTTTAAAATTCAACATATAATTATTATATTTTTAATTAATTAATAATATTATTTTTGAAAATATTAATTATTTTAAATTTAACTAAACAATTAAATATAATTTTGTATTTTGGAACAAACTTTTGAATTGGGCCCAATTACCTATTTGTCTTTATAGGACTTTGGTCCAAAGTCTGAATTTTCAGCTTCCTCCTTTGTTTGTTTTGAAGGGCCTTCAGTTCAGCTCAATTGAAAAAAATTTCTTTCATAAAAAATCAATTAATCTGCAATTTAAAAATACATAAATTGCAGCAAATAAGTATTAAAATTTTCATCCATTTAAATCTAATTTCAATTATTTAGATTATCAATTTTTAAAATTCTAAGACATTTCATTAAGAAACAATCTCAATTGAATAAGCTGATATGTGGAACAGAAACTAAAACTATGCCCATACCATGAGGTCAAACTTCACATTTACATATTTTATTAATTCACTCTTTTTTTAGTTAAAATTAGCTTTTAACTTTTTAAAAAGAGTCAAAATTGACTATAGTCTTTTGAAAAGAGTTGAATTGTTTTTTTTTTTTTCTTACGAAAATGCTAACTGAAAAATTCAAAATTTTAACTTGGTAACCTACATGATAATCTTCATGTACTTCATACTTAATTTTTTTTTTAGAATTTTATGAACTTTATATATATATATACTTTTTGAATATTTTTATAAATTTTAAAGTATTTTTTTTGACATGACATATAAGATAAATAGTTCATGTCAACATGCAATACATGTGGATTGCCACGTGAGTTGCTATGACAACATCATTAAAAAAAGTAATGTTTTGAAATCTTCAAAACATCAACACACTCTTATAGCTCCTCCCTAACTAGCACCACCTAAAATAGTTGACAACCATTAAACACATAAAATAGTTGACAACCAAACAATAAAGAAAAGAAAAAGAATTCAACATTTTGAAATCTACCAACCAAATTGCAAAATAGAAAGGGAAAATCAAGAAACAAAAGAAAAGAAAAAAAGAAGAAGAAGAAACGACTTATCTTCTATTAATAGTTTCAGGGCTCTTTTTGACGAGTCAAACAATAGAGAGGAAGAGCCTGATGAAGGGAGAAACATATCTTGAAATCAGATTGATTTAACAATCGATAATGACATATTGGAGTTGGAGAATTTCAAACCTTTGACCTCGAATTCGAGCATTTTCAGGACTTTTATAACACCCCTTACCCAATTTGAAGGTTCAATTAGATAAGTGCCACATTGGTTGTCGAGCGACTTTAGTTGTTCTATCATTTAGAGTTTTTTTAGTCGAATATGTATTTAATGGTTCAAATAACATTTCAAGAATTTCTAACAAGTACAAGCAAAATTTGGGCACAAAATAGGTTTTAATTATCATTTAAAGGCCAAATTCGGTAATGAGTGACCCAAGTATCTATACTAGGGTTGGGGATATTGGTACATTGATCAATTTTTGAAACAATTTAGGTTTTATGATTTGGAGTATCAATGCTCCTAGGCGATGTCCTGATACTTTGACTCAAGCATCAATACTTAGGGTAAGGTACCAATATTTGATTATTTGTTTCAAAATTTCGGTTACTATTTGTTTAAGTATCAAAATTCAAAGTATCAAAACTAGAGGGTTTGAGTATCAATACTTAGATCAAAAGGCACCAATACTTGTTATCGAGATATTGATACTCGAGCCCAAAAATGCATATTTTAGGCTAAACAGTTACAACAAAACAATTCCAAAAGTTAACTAAATGTATTAGACATACAACCATCATATTAAGCATTTATAAACACATTCAAAGTACATTTCCTAGCCAAAAAACACTAACAAACTTGGATACCTCAGAAAATTAATTGCCAAACCTAACAAACTTTGTTGTAATGGAAACTTAAACAGAATTCACATCGATATCTCTTTATCAAATGTACCAAAAAATATAATGAACCGAAATTGGTCTCTAAGGCATTAGATAACATAAACCAAACTAAAACGACCAAAACACAGAGGGGGTTGTAGGTGTATACCATTAAATAAAACTAAAGTGTCTAGTCTTTATGGAAATTGAACTTGTGGATACTCTCGTAGTAATGTAGCCCGATCAACAGACTCTTTGAAAACTTCAACTATGATATGGGCACGAAACAAAAATTTGAATGTTGGGCTTTCTACAAAGCTCAGTGGTGCCATTCGAGATTCTAATAATACTAAATTATAAGTACGTTAGTTACATAACAAATCAATTCAACCACAAATTAACAAAACACATTTAACAAATTTTACCACATATCATTGCAACCATTATATTAAAAGTAGGATAAATTTTTCATCAATTTCTTTTACTCAAAACATGCTAGTTCACTAATTTAGCAATATCTTTCAATCTTTTTTCCCCAAATAACCAAATGCGAAAAAACAATCAACTATAGAGATATCCATCTGGTACCCTGTTACGATATAATAAATAAAGAGAGCATTCTGCACTTTGTTGTTAACTGTACTCCATTGCATGCATAGCACAACTTTAGCCAACCAAACTCCAAATGCACATAGACAATGTTTCTACACTTTAGGGTGCATCAAGCAACCTGCACAAATCATAGATTAGAGACCTTTATGTTCTATGGCATACCAACAATACTTGGAAGCTTTTTAATATCGTTTATTAGTACGGATATTAGAAAGTATAAAAAATTCAATAATCATTCGATACTTAACCATTTAATTATAAACCAAACAACAAAATAATCCAATTCATTTAACGTTTTGACATACACTCCAATTCAAACTCTTAAAAACTACCAAGTATAGAATGATCACTTATGTTAAGAATTTTATTAAACATCAATCATACCAATCAACCAATTACTAAGCTCATTGTCTAAAAATTTCTATCAAATTACACCTACAACAAATTATTTAGATAAAAATCGTAGACAATGTTAGAAAATCAAGATCACAAATTGGTAACCCGAGCTATAATCGTTTTAATTAGATCACTTCCTTTACAACATTTACTTTTCCTTTCACTTTAGAGAATTTAGAAACTTGTTTCACTTCAATAACACATTCAAAATACCAAAAATAATAAGATTAACAAAAAGCAATTTTGAAAATTGTTAATCAACTAATACAAATGTATTTAACGCAACTAAACCTCTCACTTCTAAATCCACTGAAAATTCAAAAAATATTCAACTCAATCTCCATTAAATTTCTATGAATTTTGTATTGATTTTAATCTCATTTAACACCCAAATCATCTCTAAGATTATACAGAATAACCGCAAAACCTCCCATGGTTTCGATTTAACGATAACAGGAAAAAAAAGAGTTAAGAGTTTTCATTTAACCATTCAAAGATTCTCTTTCAATGGTTAAGAAAGCTTGAAAAATCTAACCTTCATTTATTGATTTGGTGAATTTGATGTTAATTTGGAGAAAAATTGAGGACGCGATGAAGAGAAAAAATTCGTTATGTTCTCGTTTTGGTTGGTGTTATAAGAGATGAGAATACAAAAAGTAACTTTGCTTGAGGGAGTTAACTTGAATGTGGGTTGAGAATTTTGCTTGAGGACAAGCAAACGCTTAAGTGCGGGGATATTTGATAAGTGCTAAAAGTAACATGTTTTAACCTCATTCTTAATGCATTTTTGGGCGATTATTCAATGTTAATTGTGAATTTTATGTTCTTAATCCTTTAATGTTTTAATGCTTAATAGAGCACTTGGGAGCAAAAGGAGAAAAAAAAAGAGTAAAAATTGAAGTGTTGGAGCAAGCTGCAAAAGTCACACGGGCTGACCCATTCTACATAGCTAGACTACACGATTGTGTGACCCATACGAGTGGGTGGTAGGCCGTGTCGATTTCGTGAAAATGCGCACCAAACAGTGTAAAATAAATTTTTTTAGTTTTTTGGGCATTCTAAGACATATATATGACAAAAATAAAAAGATAGGTGAGAGCCGTCATAGAATATTCAAGAAAACAACTCGAAAAACACCATTGAAGCCGACTCTGAAGCAAATTTCCATCAAGATTGAAGATTCCCAGTTGATTTCTTAAGAAGTTATCATGAGTTTCTTTATTTCTTTCGGTTATAATGCCTCTTGGATGTTTTTATTTTCAAGCATGAACTAATTTTCTAAATACCTAAGGGAGATGAACCCTATGATGGATTCTATCGTTTGATTTTTATTTTACACAATAAATTCCTAGTTTTTTGTTATCAGTTATGTGTGCTTAATTCTTGGGTTGATATTTCTAGATTATTGATCCATGTTCGATGTGCTTAAATCAGAGGTTGAATAGACCTTATTTAAGAGTAGATCTTGCGTAATTGAGTGGAGTTGCATGCGAACCTAGAAATAGAACGGCATAAATCTACTAGATTAGATTCAAATCTAATAGGGGAATCCATAGCACGAGTTAATGCAATAATAGGGGTTTTAATTAGAAAAAAAAGTTTCAATTAATCAACCTAGAGTCAGTTGCTCTTATGCTCGAAAGAGATATTAGCATAATTTAGAGATTTCTATAGATCAAGTTACTAAGTAAATACTAAGTAAAGAAATTGCATAATTTAGATTTATAGTGACATATGAAATTTAGGTGAATTCTTTCTTAGGTATTGTTTTGTTTTGTTGGTTGTTAATCGATTATTTTCCTGATTTATTCTTTGCTGTGTTTGTTAGTTAATTAAATTAGTTAATTTTAGTTTTTAAATCAATCACTCGAATTATTCGATTAAATAATAAAAAGACAGTAATTACTAGTACTTTTAATCTTTGTGGGAATGATATCTTTGCTCACAGTAGCTATACTATTAATTGATAGGTGCAATTGCCTTAGTCAAATTTTTAGTTAGTTCTGTGGACATTAGAAAACAAGATAAATATTTAAAAGAAAACAAGGTTAGTGACCAATGAAATAAGTAAAATAAAGTGAAGAGAGAAAACAGAAGTGAATAATAGAAGAAAAATGAGAATGGTTGCAAAATCAGGGAAATCTTGAGGACAAAATTTTTTTTAAGGGGAAATGATGTTAAAACATGATTGGTTAGAATATTTTAGTAATATTTTATTTTAATATTTTAATATATGATATTTGTATAGAAATGTGAAGAAATTTATTCATAATTCCCATGGTTCAACACGACCACCATTATAAAAAGAGAAGTTCTTATTTCTTACAATTTGGTCCCTAGTCATGTAATCTCACTATTTCTCCCAAATTTCTTGAAAATTTGCATAGGCACCAAAGAGGAAAATTGAAGTAGAGACTCTAGAAAGTATGTTCATCAATTTAAAAGCAATAAATTAGTAGATGGAGATGAAGAAAATTAGAAGAAAAGAGATGGATAGTGGTGAAGTTGAGGAAGAAAAGGGGAAAGAAGCAAAATGGGAGGAAATTATTGATAAAATAGGTAAGTTTTCGTATTTACTTTATTTGTATTTCAAAGAATTGAGTTATATATGTTAATATTGGAATGTAAGATATGTGACCTTAAATCAGAATAGTAGGTATAGAAAGTATTTTAGGATGAATAATATATAAAGATATTAAGTTTTTATGAGAAAAAGACAGATACGATTTGGATGATAAGAAATGCTAAGGTAATATAATGAATATGTTCCTAACATATTAATTTATATGATTAAATTGAATAATAATCAAAATTTTAATTATTTTATACATCCAATTGAAAGTAAATACAAAGATTCATGGAAAAATAAATATTTCCACTAAAATAGTTTATGGATAGCAATAGTAGCTTAGATTTGAAAATTCATCAAATATTATATAAGTTGAGTTAGAGGCTGAAAAAAATATGGAATTATAGGATATTGAGTCTAGTTTTATTTTAAAGAAACGGTGTAGGCAATGAAATTTTAGACTATGAGATAATTAAATTTAAGTGAGACAAGGTCAGATTGATTTTAGGTTCCCCTGTTTTAACTTTGAAAAATCATTAAAATTTGAAAAAAAAAAAATTTAGGAGACAAAATTTATATTAATAAAATTTTAATGAGCCTATTTTCAATAGAAATAAATGACATCATTATATGAGTCCTGTACTACAAGATAAATAATTTTTTGTGGAGAAGGGTCAAAGCTGCCTAGCAGCAGAATGAAGGCTGAAATGAAGAAAAAAACTATATTAATTGGTTTGTGTGAAAATTTTGAAATTTTTATGGTAAAAATTTCATTAAGTCTAGCTTCATAAACAACAAGCAGATCTTAATTTTGAATTTTTTAAGCCAAGATAATAAATAATTTAGTGACTACTACTCAAGTAAACAACCTTGTTAAAAGTATTTGTGTAATTAAAGAAAGAATAAATAATATTACAATCATGCTATACTAAAAACCAAATATTCTTGTATATATGTATACATACATATATATATACATGTACATATAGGATGTGAAATGAAGAGGAGGAGTGTAACATCCCAAAATTGGGCCTAGTAGGAATAGCGATTTTGGGACCACAAACCCGGTGTTAAAATATTTATTTTATGATTATTATGAGGTCTAGAATATGAAAATAAGCATGTGTTAAAATTTCATGAAGAAATTCTAAGTATAAGGTGTCCAATTGGAAATTAGGGGACTAAATTGAATAAATTGTAAAACTTGGGTTCTAGAAGCAATTTGTATGAAATTGCTTTGGATTGTTAATTAGAAGGCCTTAAATAGAAGTTTTCCCAATTTCTAAATTTTTGGACAAAAATGGGCATGCATAGAAAAATTTGAAAGTTTTGTAAGGAGGGGCATTTTGGTCATTTTGTAATAAACTTAATAGAAAGGGAAAAAGAAAGCCAAAATCAGCCATCTTCCCCATAGCTACTGAAATTTCAAGCCCAAATTTTTCTAAGGTCCTCGGTTTAGTCCCGGATCGCTTTTAATACAATTTTTTTTGACCTCGTAAGTCCATAATTGGGACAATATGATTCTGTTCAATCGGTTTTCAATTTGAAATGAAATTTTATAGCCCGTATTTTTTGAAAATGTCACGTTTGTGTACGATAATGCCCCATACCTTGTCCCGGTCTCAGGTACGAGTAAAGGGTGTTTCATTTAGTGGTATCAGAGCTACGGTTTAGTTAATTCTCGGACTAACGTAGCATGTAACGAGTCTAGCAATACATGCCATTATATAAGTTATGATAGTGTGACATCTCTTAACTTTTTTTAATTGTATTTGAATATAGTAAATGTCTTCCAATCAAGCCCAAGATGAGTCCGAGGGAGCTGAGAGCTATGCTCCAGCTTCTGTACAACAAGCCGTTTCTAGTAGTAGAAGGCCTATGTCTAAGGGTCGGGAAGAGGCAAGAGCTGTATTTTTTGAGGAATTTTGAATAAGAGATCTAGCGGCAGAACACACTCTTTTCCCAAAAAGAAATCGAAGACTCAACAAGAGCGCTCCACTACATCAGTGGGATACTCAAGTAGAACAAGAAGCTCTAAGTGTCACAACCCAAAGTCTTCCTCCCTCAAGGTAACTAGTGTGGGAAGTGTGGATGATCAAAAGCCGATTTGTTAAAGCTACAACAAATTCCACTTTGGGGAGTGTCGAAAGAGGAGTGCTACATGCTATAGATGTGGTTCTCTTGACCAGTTCCTTAAAGACTGCCGGGAGTGAGTTGATAAAGAGGTTGAATTAGCCCCGAAACCGAATGCTCCTACTTCTAGAGGTAGACCTCCAAGGCATCCTGAAAGTGCAAGTGGCAGTCGAATAGCTACCAAAGATGCTATTGCAAAATCAGAGGCTCGTGCCCCAGTGAGAACTTACGCGATACGTGCTACAGAGGAAACCTTTGCTCCTAATGTCATTACGGGTACATTCTCTCTTCATAATGTACATGTTGTTGCCTTGATTGACCTAGGATTGACCCATTCATATATTTGCATGAAATTGGTGTCTAGCATGAATTTGTCTGTAGAACCTACAGAGTTTGTGATTAAGGTGTCGAACCCTCTAGGCAAGTCTGTTTTAGTTGATAAAGTTTGTAAGAATTGTCCCTTGACGATTCAAGGTCAATGTTTTCTGGCTAATCTTATGCTTTTGCCTTTCGATGAGTTTGCTGTAATACTTGGCATGGATTGGTTGGCCTTTTACGATGTGATAGTAAATTGTGGTAACAAGTATATTGAATTGAAATGTTCAAATGGCAAAGTTCTCCGAGTTGATTCAAGTGAGTTTAATACACCGCCGATTGTGATTTCTTCAATGAAGGCTCAAAGGTATATGAGAAAAGGGTATGAAACTTACCTTGCTTTTGTACTAAACTCTAAGGAATCTGAGTTGAGGATTAAGTCGATATCGATAGTATGTGAGTACCTAGATGTGTTTCCGGAAGAGTTGCCCGGTTTACCTCCTTTCAGAGAGGTAGAATTTGGTATTGAACTAGTGCCTGAAACAACACCTATTTCTATTGCCCCGTATAGGATGGCACCAATCAAGTTGAAAGAGTTAAAAGCACAATTGTAAGAATTGACCGATAAAGGGTTCGCAAGACCAAGCTTTTCACTGTGGGGTGCTCCCGTATTATTTGTTAAGAAGAAAGATGGTTTGATGAGACTATGTATAGATTACCGACAACTCAACAAGGTAACCATCAAAAATAAGTATCCGTTGCCAAGGATCAACGACTTGTTTGATCAATTGAGAGGAGCCACTGTATTTTCTAAGATAGATCTGAGATCCAGCTACTACCAGTTGCGAGTAAAAGAGTCAGATGTACCTAAGATTGCTTTCAAAATGAGATATGACCATTATGAATTTCTTGTGGTGCCTTTTGGGTTGAAAAATGTACCGGTTGTGTTTATGGACTTGATGAATAGGATATTTCGGCCATACTTAGACAAGTTTGTTGTTGTGTTTATTGATAACATCCTGATTTATTCCAAGGGTGAGACTGAGCATGCAGAGCATCTGAGAATGATTTTACAGATCTTACGAGACAAATAGTTGTATGTTAAATTTAGCAAGAGTGAGCTTTAGCTCCGAAAGGTTGGATTCCTCGGTCACATTATGTCGGGTGATGGCATCCGAGTTGATCCAAATAAGATTTTTGCCATTGTTGAGTGGAAGCTGCCGAAGAACGTAACTGAAGTTAGAAGCTTTTTAGGCTTAGCCGATTACTATCGACGCTTCGTAAAAGGATTTTCGATGATTGCGACTCCTTTGACAAGACTGCTACAAAAAGATGTTAAGTTTTAGTGGTCAAAGAAGTGTCAGCAGAGTTTCGAGAAATTGAAAATGTTGCTGACCGAAGCTCCAGTTTTAGTGCAACCTGAACTGGGAAAAGAGTTTGTGGTCTATAGTGACGCATCCTTAAATGGACAGGGTTGCATGCTTATGCAAGAGGGCAAGGTGATAGCATATGCTTCGAGGCAACTAAAGCTGCATGAGAAAATTATCCAACACACGACTTGGAGCTAGCTGCCATTGTATTCGCCTTGAAGATTTGGAGACACCATTTGTATGGTGAAACTTGCTGTGTATTCACAGATCATAAGAGTTTGAAGTATTTGCTGACTCAAAAGGAATTGAATCTGAGACAACGAAGATAGCTAGAGTTGATTAAAGATTATGAGCTGATAATTGATTATCACCCGGGAAGGGCGAATGTGGTCGCCGATGCACTAAGCAGAAAATCCTTATTTGCTTTGAGAGATTTGAACACGCAGTTGGCGTTGTTGGATGATGGTTCGGACTTGGCAGAGTTAAGAGCTCGACTGACATTTCTTCAGGAAATCAGTGATGCTCAAATTTATGACAGTGATTTACAAGCCAAGAGAACTCAATGCAAATCAGGCATTGAATCAGATTTTCGGATTAGTTCCAATGGTTGCTTGATGTTCAGAGATAGGGTTTGTGCACCAAGAAACGATGAGCTTATCCAGAAAATTTTACAAGAGGCACATGATAGTCATCTGTCTATTCACCCGGAAAGTACCAAGATGTACAATAATTTAAGAAAAATATATTAGTGGAATGGCATGAAAAGAGACATCTCCGAATTTGTATCAAGATGCTTGATATGTCAACAAATCAAGGCTGAACACCAAGTACCATTAGGTTTGTTACAGCCTGTGATGGTCCCCGAATGGAAGTAGGACAGGATTACCTTGGATTTCGTGACTGGACTGCCATTAACCCTGAAAAAGAAAGACGCTATTTGGGTTGTGGTTGATAGGCTAACAAAGTCGACTCACTTTATTCCAGTGCGGATAGATTACTCTCTTGATAAACTGGTCGACTTGTACGTTTTTGAAATTGTGAGATTACACGGAGTACCGTTGTCGATCATCTTAGATAGGGACCCGAGATTTATTTCGAGATTTTTGAAGAAACTACAAGAAGCTTTGGGTACAAAGTTGAGTTTTAGTACGACATTCCACCCACAGATTGATGGTCAGTCTGAACGGACGATTCAGACTCTTGAGGACATGCTACGGTGTTGCGTCCTTGAATTTTAGGGTAGTTAAGAAAAATACTTACCTTTGGTGGAATTTGCCTACAATAACATTTCCAAACGAGTTTGAAAATGGCACCTTTTGAGGCATTGTATGGCCAAAAGTGTTGAACTCCACTGTATTGGGCAGAGCTCAAGGAAAGTCAGGTTCTTGGAGTTGATTTAGTCAAGGAAACTGAAGAGAAGGTAAAAGTGGTACAGGACTGTTTGAAAGCGGCATCGAATAGACAAAAGTCATATGCTGATTTGAAAAGAAAGGAGATTCAGTTTCAAGTCAGAGATAAAGTATTCTTGAAAGTGTCTCCATAGAAAAAGTCTTGAGATTTGGTAGAAAAGGCAAACTGAGTCCAAGATTTATTGGACCATATGAAATTACCGAAAGAGTTGGACCACTAACCTACCAATTAGCGTTGTCTTCCGAATTGGAAAAGATTCATAATGTATTCCATGTGTCCATGTTGTATAGATATAGATCGAACACCTCACATGTAATTTCACCAACTGAAGTTGAGATTAGACAAGATATGACTTATGGTGAAGAACCGGTTAAGATTTTGGCTCGAGAAGTCAAACAGTTGAGGAACAAGAATATAGCCTTAGTAAAAGTTTTATGGCATAGACACGGAGTGGAAGAGGCCACATGGGAACCTGAAGAAGCCATGAAAATTCAATATCCGAATTTGTTTACCGGTAAGACTTTCGAGGACGAAAGTCCCTAAGGGGGAGAAATGTAACATCTTAAAATTGGGCCTAGACGGAATAGCAATTTTGAGACCACAAACTCGACGTTAAAATATTTATTTTATGATTATTATGAGGTCTAGAATATGAAAATAAGCGTGTGTTAAAATTTCATGAAGAAATTCTAAGTATAAGGTGTCGAATTAGAAATTAGAGACCAAATTGAATAAATTGCAAAACTTGGGTTCTAGAAGAAATTTGTATGAAATTGCTTTGGATTGTTAACTAGAAGGTCTCAAATAGCAATTTTCCCAATTTCTAAGTTTTTGGACAAAAATGGGCATGCATAGAAAAATTTGAAAGTTTTGTAAGGAAGGACATTTTGGTCATTTGGTAATAAACTTAATAAAAAGGGAAAAAGAAAGCCAAAATCAGCCATCTTCTTCTCCATAGCTGCCAAAATTTCAAGAGCTTCCTAAGCTAGGGTTTTGACATCTTCAAGCCCAATAGTAAGTGCTCCTAAGCCCCGTTTTTGATATTCTTTGTATTTTTGAGATCATCATAAGATGCTCTCTCTATTTCTACCCATATTTCAAGCTAGGGTTCATGTTTAGAAAATTACCCATGCATGAGATACTTGTATTTTGATGATTTATGGAGGAATATGAGAGTTTAAAGAATGGTAAACAACTTTTACTAAGTAGTTTTTCATGGAAATGGCTTAAGGGACCAATTTGTAAAAGTTGTAAAAATGGGTAGAAAAATGTAAAATGAAAGGAAATGTGGGCTTTTATAAGTATGAAAAACATTTGGCTAGGCTTGGCTAGTCAATAAATTATATGCATTTCATTATACGAGCCTAGGGAGTAATTTGTAAAAATGTGAAATATTATGGGCAAAATGGTCATTTTTCTCAGGGGTGAAATTTAGGTCTGAAATGAATAGTGTGAAGTATTAATAATTTATTTCTACTGATATAGACCCCGAGTAACCAATTCCGGAGGCCGACCATGGAAAATGAAAGGTTTCAGAATAACCGAAATACAAACCCGAAGCAATTACCAGGTAAGTTCGTGTAACTCAAAGTAAACTTTAAATATACTTAAAATACATATTCTTAAATGTACGTTAATTTAGATATTGATTACATAATAATCCATGAAATGTAGTAGTATAAAATGAAAAGGATGATAATTGTCCCGGTGGAATAAGAAGAGAGATTCAATGAATAAACTCTTGCTTACATAACATGAGATCCTGCATGTGTTGCAGAAAAGGATTTAGCCCGGACGGGTAATTCAATGATCTCAGTATAGTAAGGATCCAGCCCAGACGGGTGTTCCTTAAGTGATCGAACCTCCCGACGAATGTGTGTGCATTATAGATTTATCCCGGATGGGTAATATGATTAAGGACTTAAATTAGCCTGGACTGGTAATTCAGATCCGAGCTTATTGGATTAATTTTCGTTGTAAGGGATTTAGCCTGGAATGGTAATCCCGACAATACTCCTTGAATTTATGTTACGGGGGATTTAACCTGGACTTGTAATCCCGCCGTGAGAGCAAGGTTCGCGAGAGTGCGTATCTAAAATGATCACTTGCATGATTTGAAGATAAATGAGATATCCATCGAGAATCCTAAAAGTTCAATGGGATTAAAATTAGAAATGAGATGAGAAATGCTTGAATTGATGAGCTCGTCTAAGACTAATGCTATATTGCTTTGACATGAAACTAACTTGATGATTGAGTGCATGTGATAGGGAATTATTCTATATTTTTGTAATGAATGCCTAATTTGGTTGTATGCTAAATAACCGATAAGTTTACCTTCTTGTATCTGGACTTACTAAGCATGTCAATGCTTACCTGATAAACCGTAGTTTATACATATTTTTATCCCTCGCTTAACACGTTTATGAATGATTTCTCCTTAGATTTGGTGAATTTGATGCTCTTAATCCTTTAATTTCATGTTTTATACTTAGGTGAGCATAGGAGAGCGAAAAGAATGAGAAGCGGGCAAAAAACAGATAAAATGGGCGGACGTGGCAAACAACACGACCTGGACTTCCACATACGGGCAGAACACACGCCCGTGCCATTCTAACAGGCTTGACCACAGCCTTAAACAATCCAAGCATGGGCGTGTTGATATCTCAGCCTCGACCACGGCCTGAAGTAATCGTACACGGGAGTGTCACACGGGCGTGTCCCTGCCGAGCCCTAGCTAAGTTCCATTCGGAAAAGGGCAAGTTTGAGGGCTTTTAGGCATTCTAAAGCCTATTTAAACACCCTAGAGGGAGACTAAAAGGGAGACGGAGAGTAGGGAGCAAGGAATTACTCCAAGAAAGCCGATTGATCCATCTGAGAAGCCGGATTCATCATCAAGACTGAAGATCTCTCCTCAATCTCCCTTCAGGAGTTTTGGGTTTTCTTTATGTTTTGTATTCTTTATTCTTCTGAGATGTTTTCCTATTTAGTTATGAACTAAAACCCCTAAATACCTAAGGGGGATGAAACCTAAGACGAATCTTGTTATTATTTTCTGAATTGTATGATAAATATTTGACTTGTTCTTAATTATGTGTTCTTAATTCTTGTTTTGATATTTCAGGATATCGATTCAAGTTAATGCTCTTGGTTGGAGGATGAATAGTCTCTGTCTAAGAGTGACTTTGTCATAATTAAGCGGAGTTGATTGCGCGCCTAGAGATAGGGTGACAAGATTT
This sequence comes from Gossypium anomalum, assembly GCA_025698475.1. Classification (NCBI taxonomy): domain Eukaryota; kingdom Viridiplantae; phylum Streptophyta; class Magnoliopsida; order Malvales; family Malvaceae; genus Gossypium; species Gossypium anomalum. The sequence goes on from CM046956.1 coordinate 47,000,514, forward strand.
TACCGGATTTAGGGTGAAACCTAATAAGGGGATCCATAGATCGAGTTAATGCAACCCTAGGGTGTTAATTAGAGAAAATCTCAATTATTCAATCTAGGGATTAGACGTTATTAGTCTTGAATAGGGATAATAACATAACTTAGGGATTTCTACAGAACAAGTTAAATGAATAAATCGTCCGATTTGGAGCCAAAGTAACAAGTGAAGTCTAGGTGGATTTTTCCTTAGGTATTGTCCTAAATCAATCGTTTTTCCAAAAGTAATTTCCCAATCCTATTTTCTGCAATTTCATAGTTTAGTTAATTAGTTAATTAAAACAAATGCCTTTATTTTTAGGCTAGATAATAAAAAGACAGCCATTACTAGTACTTTTAGTTCTTTTGGGTTCGACAATTCGGTCTTGCTAAAGCTATACTACTGTTCGGTAGGTACACTTGCCTACATCATGATAATAGTTAGTTTCAAGAACGATTAATTATAAATTTATAAAACTTATCACGGAAAATCACGATCATTACCCCCTTTCATTTCCCTTGTTTTTTAGAGCTCGCCGACTAGTGAAGATTGGAAGACGATTAGAGTATTGTCAACACTATCAACTTGTCTTGCTTTGGTATATAGAAACTTTTATTTTGTTGTAATGGCATGTATAGGATTCTTGGTCATTTTTTTATATGTGTCATTTGGCTAGCCAATGTAAGGGCATGAATGATATACCTATTTATTTTGTATATGGCCATAAGACATGGCTTATTTTGATGTGGGTGGTAATCTACTAATGGTGCATGTTTATGTTAAACGATTCATGTGATGGTTAAATGTGGTATATTAAGAATGAGCATATGAAATGTGGCCAAATCACTTGGAGATGGTTAGGTCACAAATGGGCAATGAGTTGTAAAATGAGCCAAGTCTAAAATGGGTTTGATGAAATGGTAATCCTTAATACTAAAAGGATAACCTAGCATGTGCAAAACCAATGAGATGAGGTTAACATGCAATAGACTATGTGAAGGTAGTCATTGGGCATATTTAGGCTATGTTAAATACCACTGGAGTTTATAAAAGTGTGTGGATGTTGAGGGTGACCAAAGACTTGGAAAATAGCCTCTAAAATGGTCCACATGGGTAGACACACGGGCATGTATCTAAGCCGTGTGTGAAACAAGGCCAGCCCCTCGAGCGTGTCGCTCAGCCATGTGTCCCCTGCACCTAAAATTTTTAGGTCAGTATGCATGGTAGTAAACACACAGGTGGAGACACGGCCGTGTGTCTCAACCGTGTAAAGGACACGGTCTAGCACATGGGTGTGTGCCTTGGCCGTGTATCCCTAAATGAATGATGACGTCAAAAATAGAATGCTCAAGTTTTTGGACACCGGCTAGGACACGGGTGTGTCTAGGCCGTGTGAAAACCCCTGTAGGTTCGAAATGAAAAATAAATTACAATAGTTCAACACAGGTAAGGGACACGGACGTGTCCCTATGCACACGGGCGTATGTATTGCCACCAAACGGCGTGTGAGGCTGAAAACTAGAAACTCCTTAAATTTTTCTAAGGTTCCCGGTTTAGTCCCGGATCGCTTTTAATGTAAGTTTTTTTTGACCTCATAAGTCCATAATTGGGACAATATGATTCTGTTCAATCGGTTTTCAATTTGAAATAAAATTTTATAGCCCGTATTTTCTGAAAATGTCATGTTTGTGTCCGTTAACAAGCTGGACCGGTTGGTGAACAACATAAGCGCGGATAATTTCATATACTTTAATGATGATAAAATCCCACCGGGGGGCAGGGGGTCGACCAAGGCCTTGCACATTACCACTCGATGTAAGGGGTACACACTCCCAAGCGTGCTCGTCGATAATGGATCGACTTTGAATGTTTTACCGTTGTCTATATTGAACAGATTACCCATTGACGATTCTTACATAAAGACATGTCAAAATGTGGTAAGAGCCTTTGACGGAACAGAAAGGAATGTGATGGGAAGGATTGACATCCCCTTGGAAATTGGGCTGAATATATGTGAAGTAGATGTCATGGTGATGGATATCAAGCCTTCCTACAATTATTTATTAGGCAGGCCATGGATACATTCAGCGAAAGCGGTGCCCTCATCGTTGCACTAGAAATTAAAGTTGGTGACAGATGGACGGTTAGTAACCATCAATGCGGAGTAGGACATTATAGCCGCAGTCACTAGCAAGGCCCCTTATGTCGAGACAAACAAAGATTCTATTGAGTGTTCCTTTCGCTCTTTAGAATTTGTAAATGCAACCTTCATTTCAGAAGGGAGTGAACTACTGGTGCCAAAGAAGGCAAGAGCTATGAGGATGGCTCTACAAATGATAGCGGGAAAGGGAGCCTTGCCAGGAAGAGGGTTAGAAAAATACCTACAAGGAGGGACTCAAATCCTAGAGCTGAAAGAGAAGAGAGATCGCTTTGGTTTGGGCTTCAAACCAGACTATAAGCAAATGAGGAAGGAAATTGAGAAGCGCTAAGAGGGAAGAAGGGCACGCCTTAATAGAAGAGAAGTTGAGTGGGAGCCGATGACATTCCCTCCAATATCCCAAACCTTCATATTGAGAGGGTTACTCATAGAAGGAAGTCATCAGATTAATGCTATACAAGACGAAGAATCGAAGTAAGGAAACCTTGAGGGCATTCGCCCTTACAAACCGGGAAGCTCTTTGAACAATTGGACTGTGGAGGAACTTCCTGTAGTCTTTAGGAATTCTTCAGAGTAATTCTCGAAACATTCTTATTACTCTAGAGCTTAGGAGTAATGGGATTACATTTGTGAAATAGGCTTACGATCATCTATTATTTTTTTAATAAAACATAACTTTTATCAATTTAAACGAGTATTGTTTCATTTTTATCAACCAATATTCCTTTAAATTTTGGCAATTCTTATTCTTTCATTCATAGCACATAAATAATCATTCTTAAATTCATTCTTTCTTTGTATATTCTTTATACTTCACAGATCCCTAGATATCAATGACATGAGCATTGATATTACAAATCATGATTTCTCTCCTGAGCAAGATATGCGTTTAGAGGAATCTTAGGATTTTGAAGATGTCCAGGATTGCGATGTGTCTTTGGATCTTTTTAGGATGGTAAAACAGGAGGAGAAAAAAGTCATGCCCCATGAGAAAGAGGCAATAGAGAATGTAGCCTTAGAGGAAGGGGAGAAGGTGAAAATTGGCACGCATATTACCGAGGACACAAGGCAAGGACTGATTGAGTTGCTTTGCAAGTTCAAGGATATCTTCGCATGGTCCTATCAAGATATGCCAGGGTTAAATACTGATATTATGGTGTATCAAGATAGGATTGTAAGCCAATCCAACAGAGGTTGTGAAGAATGAGGCCAGATATTGTATTGAAAATAAAGGATGAAGTCAAGAAGCAGTTTGATGCAGGATTCTTACAAGAGGTGAAGTACTCTGAATGGGTAGCTAACATTGTACCAGTTTCTAAAAAGGATGGAAAGGTATGGATGTGCATTGATTATAGAGATCTAAACAAAGCTAGCCCAAAAGATAATTTCCCTTTGCCACACATAGACACTTTGGTATACAACACAGCGGGATATTCATTATTTTCCTTTATGGATGGTTTCTCGAGGTATAATCAGATAAAGATGCATCTTGAAGACATGGACAAAACCACTTTCATAACATTGTAGGGTACCTTCTGTTACAAGGTAATGCCTTTTGGGTTGAAGAATGCAGGGGCAACATACCAGGGGGCTATGGTGACCTTATTTCAAGATATGATGCACAAGGAAATTGAGGTGTATGTCGATGATATGATCGCCAAATCTCGAACGGAGGAGGAACATATTGAAGTTTTAAGGAAACTATTCTTGAGATTAAGGAAGTTTCAGTTAAAACTTAATCCGGCTAAGTGTACTTTAGGAGCTAGGTCGGGGAAATTATTAGGCTTTGTGGTAAGCAAAAAGGGAATAGAAGTTGACTCAGACAAGGTTAGGGCCATACGAGAATTTGCCTCCACCACGTACTCAGAAGGAAGTTTAGGGTTTTCTTGGAAGATTGAATTATATTGCTCAGTTTATTTCACAATTAACTGAGAAATGTGACCCTATATTTCGCTTCCTTAGAAAACACAACCAAGGTACTTGGAATGAGGAATGCCAGAATGCCTTTGATAAAGTCAAGTAATACTTGTTAAATGCTCTCGAACTATCTCCACCTAGTCTAGATAGACCATTAATTCTATACTTGTCGGTATTTAGTAATTCCATGGGATGTGTGCTTGGTCAACATGACGAGTCAGGAAGAAAGGAGAAGGTGATATACTACCTCAGTAAGAAATTTACAGAGTGTGAGATGAGATATTCGCCAATTGAGAAAAGGTTAAGACAGTACATGTTATATCATACTACTTGGTTTATTTCAAAACTTGATCCTTTGAAGTATATGATGGGGTCAACAGCGTTGAATGGGAGAATGGCAAGGTGGCAAATTCTACTTTCAGAGTTTGACATAGTCTATGTGAGCCAGAAGGCTGTAAAAGGAAGCGCGATAGCAGAATTTTTGGCTAGTAGAGCTTTGGAGGACTATGAGCCGTTGAATTTTGATTTCCCAAATGATGAGCTGATGTGTGTAGCAACTACAGAGGATTATCCATGGAAATTGAGCTTTGATGGGGCATCCAATGCAGTGAGAAATGGAATTGGGGCAGTCCTAGTATCCCTAAATAGTGATTATTATCCATTCACATGCACGTTGGATTTTGATTGAACAAATAATATGGCCGAGTATGAAGCATGCATCATTGGACTCCGAGCGGCTATAGAGCGAGGAATAAGAACCATGGAAGTATATGGAGACTCTGCATTGGTGATTTACCAGCTTAGAGGTGAATGGGAGACAAGGGATCCTAAATTGATCAATTATCATAAGGTAGTTTTGGGGTTACTTGAGGAGTTCGATGACGTCACTTTCAATTATATCCCACGAGACGAAAACCAGATGGCAGATGCTCTAGTGACCTTGGCTTCAATGATTAGATCGAATAAAGAGGAGGAGATGAGACCAATTCAGATGAGTACCTTTGAGGCTTCGACTTGTTGTTTTAACATTGAGAAAGAAGAAAATGATGATAATCCTTGGTATCAGGATATATTGCGATATGTGAGAGATCGTAAATACCCAGAATAGAGAACTGAAAATGATAAGTGAATTTTAAGGAGATTAGCTTGTGATTATGTTTTAGATGGGGACATCTTGTACAAGAGAAGAAAGGACCAAGTACTGTTGAGATGTGTTGACGTCGTAGAGGCTAAGTTAATCTTGGAAGAAGTTTACGAGGGTGTTTGTGGGACGCACGCTAATGGTTTCACGATGGCTAGACAAATCATGAGGTTTGGATATTATTAGTCTACTATGGAAGGGGATTGTATTAGCTACACCAAGAAGTGCCATAAATGTCAGATTTATGGAGACAAGATTCATGTACCACCTTCACCTCTACATGTTATGACTTCTCCATGGCCTTTTTCCATGTAGGGCATGGATGTCATTGGGCCAATATCACCAAAAGCTTCAAATGGGCATCGCTTTATTTTTGTGGTCATTGATTACTTCACAAAGTGGGTAGAGGCTACTTCCTATACAAATGTTACTAAGTCAGTTGTGAGTCGATTCTTAAAGAAAGAGATCATTTGTCGGTATGGAATGCCTGAAAGGATCATATCAGACAATGCATTGAACTTGAACAATAGAATGATAGCAGAAGTTTTCAGTCAGTTCAAGATTAAGCATCATAACTCTTCTCCGTATCGCCCAAAAATGAATGGGGCAGTGGAAGCTGCTAACAAAAACATAAAAAAGATTGTGGGGAAAATGACTGAAACTTACAGAGATTGGCATGAGAAGTTACCATTTGCACTCTTAGCCTATAGAACGTCCGTCAGAACTTCTACTGGGGCAACTCCTTTTTTGTTGGTTTATGGGATGGAAGCAGTGTTACCTATTGAAGTGGAAATACCTTTTATTCAAATTTTATCAGAGATAAAACTGAATGAAGCAGAATGGATTCAATCACAGTATGACCAGTTGAAATTGATCGAAGAAAATAGGCTAACAGCTATTCGCCATGGTTAGATGTATCAGAAGTGAATGATACGAGCTTATGACAAACAAGTGCGACCAAAAGAATTACATGAGGGGGATCTTATTTTGAAAAAGATCCTTCCCATTCAGAAGGATTTTAAAGGAAAATGGATGCCGAATTGGGAAGGGCCATATGTCGTGAAGAAGGCCTTCTCTAGGGGTGCATTGATCTTAATGGAAATGGATGGAAAGAGTTTACCTAATCCAGTGAATTCAAACTCAGCCAAAAAGTACTTTGTCTAAGGAAGAGGAGAATCCAGGGTGAAAACCCGCAAAGGGCGCCTTGAGTTTTCGAAAAAAAAATAGAGAGGCCAAGGTGAAAACCCGCAAAGGGGGCCTTGTGACCAAAGGGGTTTTGAGTTGAAAACTTGAAAGGGCAGCTCAAATTGCGAAGAGCACATGGTAATCTTGCTATATTGAATTCAACAAAGAGCGAAACACGTTGCATATTGGTGCATCAACAAAAGTATTTTGACCCTTTTAAACACATGTTGAACTCGAGAAAGTCTTCATGGAGCTGGTGTATAGACGCTCAAGCGGCGATATCTAGGACATCTAACTTTTGTCTTGTTTGCTATCTTTAGATTCTATTTCTTCTTAAAGATATGCTTTCAGATTAATTCCCTTTGTATTTTTGACAAATTCATTCAAATCTAATTATTCTCAAGATTAAATTCATCTTCCATTATTCTTAAAGTGTGTTGCATTAAATAATGATAAATGAACTAAACAATTTTCACAAATGAAGTTTTGCTCATTACTCTGGAAGTTTCTAGATAATACAAGAAACTAAAACGGAATAATTGTTCGAGGAATTCACGTAAGTGAGGTTCGAAAGAACTTGAGGGAATTCTTTCTTTAGTCCAAAATGATTGGGCAAATCAAACGATTTGATCCTAAGAGAGGATCATCTTACAAACATTTTTGATGGGTCATAGCATTTGAAGAATGGTACAAACCTACAGGCTGAGTAAGAATGATATTTTGAGAGAAATAAGGATGACCTTTGATGAAGGAATAAGTAGTGATGTCTGGAATAGGGTTCATATTCATAAACATTTTGCATTATAACAGGTTTAATCATTAGGCATGAACTTATACACATTATACAGATAATGTCCTTCCAGGGACAATGAAGATTGATGCGCCTTAACCCCCTAAGCAGTAGGGTAATAGGCTAAAGCATAGCAGATCTGACCTTCAAGTGTTTACGCTGAAATAGATCCAAGAAGATTTGGCGTCTCTGTATTGTCAGAAAGCAGATCGAAGATAGCAGATTTGGCATCTCTGTATTGTCAGAGAGTAGATCGAAGATAGCAGATTTAGCGTCTCTGTGTTATCAGAGAGCAGATCGAAGATAGCAGATTTGACGTCTCTGTATTATCAGAGAGCAGATCGAAGATAGCAGATTTGGCGTCTCTGTATTGTCGAGAGCGGATCGAGATGATGCGATTTGGCGCCTCTCATTGTCGAGAGCGATCGAAGATGACAGATTTGGCGTCTCAGTATTGTCGAGAGCGATCGAAGATAGCGATTTGGTGTCTCTCAGATTTGTCGAAAAGCGGTCGAAGATGATGATTTTGGCGTCTTTGTATTGTCAGAGAGCAGATCAAAGATGACAGATTTGATATTTCTGTATTGTCAGAGAGCAGATCGAAGATAGCAGATTTGACATCTCTGTATTGTCAGAGAGCAGATCGAAGATAGCAGATTTGGCATCTCTGTATTGACAGAGAGTAGATCAGACTTGGCATTTCTATATTGAAAGAGGGTGGGTCGAAGATATCAACATGACGACCCTGAGGTTGCAGGAAGCAGGTTGAAGATAGCAGATATTACCTTCCTAAAGTTACAAGTGAAGCAAATTGAAGCTATCATATTTATGGTCCAATACCTCTGAAGTTGTAGATAGGTTGAAGACCATTTGAAGAAAAGATCTCAAGATTGGCCAGACCGAGCAAAATGGGTCCTTTTATAGTCTTTACTCTATTACCGTTACACGACAATGAGCAAAGAGGGGCAGCTGTAGTAGCCCATTTTTGCCCGGGCTTTAAAACCAAAAATAAATAAATAAATAAATAAATGTTTATTTATTACAGTCCATGTACAAAGCCAAAAATTCATTTACAGCCCATTACCCGTTTACATTTGACCCAAATACCTAAACCCTAGACTCGTTACACCCAAGCCCGTATGCTACCCAAAATGCATAGGGCCCAAGTGGCCCAATCTGTTAACGGAAAGCAGAGAGACCTAGGGTTTCAGAAACCCTAGGCGCCGCAAGCATCCCAAGCGTCATGACCATTCGTCTCATACCGTTCTAGTGGGCTCCATCAGCACCGTGACTTTGGCCTCGTACCACGCCGCGATCAATGTGTGAATCGACACCACCGTGATATTCTCGTGAATACCTACAAGACAGAACAAAAGAAACCAACAGACACGGAGCGCGAAAGAAACCAAACAAAGAAGAAATAAATCGAATTAATAAGGAAAGAAATCGAAGATTTCTTTCCTAAATATGTATAGTCTAAAGGCTATAAAGCCTTTCTTCCGATTTGTAAAAGGGGGGTTTTTTTAATACAAGAAAAACAGATTACAGATTCACAGAATATATATTTTTACCAGAAAGCAAAGGTGATTGGTTTTTTTTTTTATTTTTCTCTTTTAAATATCTGCATTTTGTATATGAAAAACATTAAATAGATGAGAAACGGATTACCTTCTTGATGCGGGGTAAACGGTGAAGTTTTTTCGATCTCCAGTCGCCGTATGTGGCGACGTTGATGGTAGCGCATGGGCTCTTGAGAACGGAGGCTCGATAGAGCCCCTAGGCCGGCCCCTAGATCCTCTTTCAGAGGATTTCTTTCCTTTTTTTTTCAAAACTAGGTTAAAATGATTTTAAAGCTGAAATCGAGGCTTATATAACCCTACAAAAACGGTGTTGTTTTGCTTAATTCAATAAGCACTAAAACGACACCGTATTAGGAATAGGATCCGCGCGTTGACCCGATTATCCGGGGAGGATCCGCGTGTTTTTGTAAATTGGGATAATTTCCCAATTGGTCCTTCCTTTTTTTTTTATATTTTAAATTTCATTGTATTTTATTTTTAATTTAACCCTAATATTTTAATTTTGATTCAATTTGTTCCTCATAGTGGCTTTAACACTGAGTTCATGGAAACAGTGTCGTTTTGGGATTAGGGCTAAATTGCCCAGTGAGTCCCTCCGGTTTAGCGAGTCTTTTAATTTGGCCCAAAATTTTAAATTTATTTATAATTAACCCTAAAATTTTAGAATTAAATTAAATTTAAGTTTTGTTTTGTAAATCCAATATATTTTAAACACTATATATATATTCTTTATTTTATTTTATTTATATTATTTATAATATTATATACATTTTTTTATAAATTTTATTATCTGTTATATTTTTATTATATGTTAGTTATTCCATTTATATTTTATTATATATTTTCATATTATATATATTAATTATTTTATTATATGTTTGTATGTAAATTTACTTAATATATCATTCTTATCATTTTATATTTCATTTATTATATAGTTTATATCATTATATATGTATTTTGGGTTACAAATTTATTATATTTTATAAATTTTACCATATTTCCTACATTACTTTTATTTTTTTATATAAATTATATATTATTTTATTACTCATTAATTGTCCAAAATACTAAATATTTTAAAAATTATTATTAAATAATAGTATATGTAAATTATCCTTATTTATATTTATTGTATTATTTATATTTCATTATATTTTATTTATATATTTATTACATATATTATATATTTTTATATATATATATATTATTTCTTTATTATTAGTCATTTGTATATAAAAATTAAATTTATAAATATTTATAGAATAATACATATATTATATTTTTAATGTTTAGTATTTTAAAATTTATTACAAATAACATATATTTTTAAGAGTATAGTAAGTTGTTATATCATGTAATGTATTATTATATATATATATTAACCATCTTTAAAGAAAACTCATTTTTATGATTCTTATATTATTTTTACTATTTTTTAGATATCTTTATTATTATCTTATTTAATTCGCTTTTAGTAAGTTTATAATTTATTTTTATTTTTTTGTTTAGTAGGTTGAATTTTTATGGGCTATTTGTTATTTTATTTGTTTACATACTTGCATGAAAATTAATTATTTATATTGATTTAAGATACATTTGCATGAAATATTTTTATATATGTATTATGCAATTTATGTCATTGAATTCATTATTCTCTACGTTGTATTTTGCATGTAACAATAATGCATGAACATTCATGTTATTTATAATAATATGTACATAAAATGATAACGTATATTGTGTAATTTATACCATTATTTATTATTTTTCTATACTATATTTGCATAAATGATAAAGCATGCATATTGTAGCTAGGTTTATTTAATTTCTTGTAATATGTAAAAACACATCATTACTTTTAAAATCAAAAGTCATATCTCATTCAATTCAAAAAAGAATTTTAAAAAGTGAGACAATGTTTTGATATTTAGGAATTCAGAAAATAGTGCCCTAACATGCTGGGTTGCGATTTCCCGTTCGTCTAAATATCTAAGATATCCTTTTAAAAGAATTTTACAAATCATAAGATGATTTTAGCTACAAAAGTTTAAAGATATCGTATCCAATTATACTGGATGTGATATTTGTACTCTTTCGAAGTGAAGGAATCTTGATTATTTTTAACTCAAAATATTACAGTTTTAAAAGAGATCTTATTTCTAAACTCTTTCAAACTTCTGATATTAAGACAAAATTATTCAATTTGGTACCAATTTTGGGCGTTACGAGGGTATTAATCCTTCCTCGTACGTAACCGACTCCCGAACCTATTTTCTCATAATTTCGTAGACCAAAACGTTTTATAAAGTGATCCAATCACACTTTAAAAGATTGGTGGCGACTCCCGTCTTCGTTTTTAAGGAGGTTTCGACATTTGCGTCAAACTTCCAGGCCGTTTTTGGACTTTTGCCATTAGCTAAAATTTTCAATTCCCTTCAAATTGATATATTATGGGCCCAAAATAAAAAGTCTGGAGCTTAAGTTATAATCAAAATACTGAAATTGTATTGTGTTAAAAGTCCAAACCAAAAATTCGACCTTTTCTTTTTGTTTTTCTGGGGGTATCGTTTGAATGATAAATTCTTTAGTCTTTTAATGAATTCTACTTCCACTAAAAAGAAAAAAATGCTAATGGACTTCAAGCCTATGGTCTTAAAAAGATAAGTCCAACAACTTAAAGAATCATCCAACATTTTAAATCAAGGAAAAAAGTTCACCATTTTGTATAAAAATTTCCATTCAAGAATACCAATAAAAATTTATATATTTTTATTAATGATGCTTTGATTTAATGGTAGAAAAACATAACAAACATTTATATCTCAATTCAAGTTTTAAATTTTTACTATGTGCGGGATTATTTATTTTTACATTCTTTTATGGAAAATTATTTTTTTATCAATAATCACTCACTTAAAATTTACTTAAATTACTTCCTATCAATAAACAGACTATTTAGGTTTTTATTTTTTAAAAAATATTTAATTATTTTAAATATAATTATTTTTAAAATATTCATTCTAAACGCCTCAATTGTTTTAAATATATTTTTATGCTTAGTATTATGACACATTTGGTTAGTTGTAATGACTCTTTTATAAGAATGGAACGGAATTATAATGAAATGAAATAAGTATAATAGTTTTTGAGTAAAATGAAATGGAATGAGTATTGTAGTAGGTTTTCTATGCCTAGTTCAAAGGAATATTACTATAATAGCATAAGAAAAAAATATCAATTGGTTGGTATACCTTTTAATAGTTTTTTTTTTTTTTAAATCACAGAAGATAAATGTAGAGGGTAAAATAACAATATTAACTCAATCTTATTACAATATTGGTTAGTGGAGGGTCCTAAATGACTATTATAGCGCCTTCTATAATAAGACCCCTATTTTTTTTGGGTTATAGTATAAGCTATTACAACAAGCCAAACATTAATTTAATGTAAGCCCACTGAATAAGGTTGGAATGTATGAGCAATTACACTCATAATGTAATAATCGTGGACAAATCAAGCTCGACTAAAGTATTATATCAATATTATATTGTTTTACCAAGCAGAATTTTTGGACGTAAAACCAGAGATTCATATAATTTAAAAAATAACCTTATTTCTTTCTAGCATAGTAGCAAGAGCATATGGGGGGTACAATACCAAGTCAAAAGGGCAAGAAAAACACTTGTTAAAGCAAGGATGCTTCGAATATCAAGCTCAACATATTAAGCCTTCCAACATTGCAAATCCTTGATTGAAGAGAATAGATCAAGTCCCTATTATCTGATTCCAAAATGATTCCATTGTCCCTCAGGAAAGGTGATTGAACTTTTACCTTTCTCATTCCCTAATAACCATTTGTCAAGCTAAATTAGGAAGCTCTTACCATTTCAAACATTCCACTTCACTCCAAACCCAAGATCCCCTTGGACCTCATTCAACTTCGATAAAGGTTTTGTTTGGACAGTAAAAGCCTTTGATAATCCGATCTCATAAAGCATTTAGGTTCTTTAGAGCCCTCCAACCTTGCTTTGCGATCAGTGCAAGATTGAAAACTCTGAAGTTTTTGAAGCTGAGTCCCTTCCTTACTTATTAAGATTCAATGTATACCACAATTCGGTAATTAGAATTCGGATTTTATTAAGATCTATAATAGACAATCCAAATTCTTTCAATCTTTTCTATATTATTTATTGTAAGGGAAAACAATTCTTAATTGTTGGTATAAAAAATAAAGCCATTTATTCGATGATGCAGGTTGCAATAAGGGTTCGGTGTCATTATGCTAATAAAAAATTGCTTAGTGGTATGTTAACAAATTGGCCCACTAATGAGGCTTTATAAGTTTAGGGACTTGAGAATAGAACAAAAGACGGGGGGCTCAATCATCTTCTGAAAAGAGATGCAACTATGTTGAAGAAACAATTATCTCGCTTGCAAACATATCTGGGCAGGATTAAATATATGACAAGATTGCATGACATTGTAATCATCGTTGATCAACAAGAAGAATATACGGCTTTTCGAGAATTTATCACTTTAGGAATTCCAACAATTTGTTTAATCAATACAAATAGCGATCCCAGTCTCGCAGATATCTTCTTTTATTTAATATTTAGAATTTTACACTTGTTTCTTTTATTATATTCAAAACATAATTAATTTAACATATTTTATAATGTTTACATTATAATAAGTTTAATTATAGTTTTTGTCCATATACTTTACTTGACATGGAGATTTAATTCTTATATTTTAATTTATCATAATTTGATTGCCCGTTATATTATATTTTACATTTGTTTAATTATAGCTATATATATATTTATTGATATCAAATTTTTGACTTAAATCTGAACTACTTTTTCCGTTATCCTTTAATAATAAAAAAGTTATGGGCACCAATAATGAGGGTGAGATATAGAAATAAAAATTTAAGTGGAAAACTAAAATAATATAAAAAATAGAAATGATTTAACTAATAATTATATATTTTTTAAAAATGATTACTAATAAAGAAAAAAATGTAAACGATTTTAATAAAAACAAAAAATATAAAAATGCATGGAAGGAAAAAAGAAGAAGGGAATCTTTAGTTTTTTTAAATTAAATTATTTATCTCATACTAATATGTTATTTTTTTCTAAGTTGTTTTTTTATTTTCTTCAATAGAGTTGATGTCCAAATAAGTAGTAGCATCAACTCAAATAAAAAATTAATTAATAATAAAGATACTTGTTATTTTTATATATATTGTAAAATTAAAAACTAAGTTAGGTGGAGTTCAAATATTCAATAATAAAGTTAAAGCTCAAATGAATTTAAAAAATGATTTAATTTCTTGGATAAATTTATTTTTGAAAATTTAATACTTTTTCAAGGACGTTAAAAGGAATAATGAAAGGGTTTACTCACTGGAAGGTACAACAACCTTACGAGATACAAGCAACTTTTATCTTAGACCACTAAATGAAATAGTGGTATTTTCAGGTTCAGAAAATATTGTAACGTCTACATCAAATTAGTCGAAGAACCCATAGGGTGCCAAGTGTTTCAAAATTCGAATGATATGATTTCAGTGGTTCGATCCCCATGTGAGGGGGCTAATCCAGCAGACCCCTTTGCTTGTCATATTCCCGCATAAATTTGAGGTGTTAGATGATGATGATAATCCATTTTAGCCAATAAATTTTAAATGGCTTAATTCACTATCTAATACCTGAATTTAATATTTGTTTGACTATCAATATTGTTTTTCGATCATATAATACTCAAACTTTCATTTTTCAAATTATTTCTCTTATTTTATAAACATAATTAACCAATTTCAGCTATTGCTAGAATTAGGGTTTCTAACTAAGGTCATCAAAGTATAAGTATTTATATAATTTATAGGAATTAACTAAATCTTTGACCGTTACTGTTATTGATCCCCTACTACCTAGGTTTATATTCTAGTGAGTTTGTAAATTAATCAACCATATTGCTACTGTTAAGCCAACTTCTCGTCATGTTCTCCCTAAGTTTATTCCTTAACTTATGTCACCTAAATTAGTTATGAAAAAGAAATTGAATAATCAATCTTGTCATAAATCTATATCCATCTTTAACCTATGTCAATTATTAATCTATTAACCTACTATTAGTTCACTACCATTTAGGCGATTAATTCATATCGAAATTCAAATTAAACATCAATAACAATAATCAAATAAACATAATAAGAAAAATAACGAAAATGATTATAGAGATAAAAGGAAAAAAATCTTATTGAATAGAAAGCACAATCCTTAATCAAATCTGAGAGTTGATTGAATTTGATAGTTAACAACTACAATCACTCTTGCAAAAAGAAAATTAAACATATTACCAGCATCGGATTTACGTTTCAGCAGATACAGCCAGATATATTTGGTGAAGTGATCAACAAAGAGAATATAATATTTAAAGTTGTCAATGGAGTAAACTGGTGAGATCTAAAGATCTGTGAAGACAATCTCAAAGGGAGAAGAAGTGGATAATGTAGATGCAAAAAATGGTAGTTTATGACTTTTATTACATTGACAAGAATTACAATTAAAGTTGAGATGAGAAGGACTAGTGACATCCAAATCGAATGATGACCATGTGTTTGAATGTCGATAGAGATAGGTGACCAAGTCTATAATGCTAGGTAGGGGACATGGTCTTTGTTGAAGAGAAAGTGTAATAGCCCGATTTTGGGCCTAGTCGGAACAGTAGTTTCGGGACCACGAATCTAACGTAGTAAAACTTGTTTTTATTACATTTTTATGGTCAACGAAAATTTCGTTCGAAAATTTTAACGTTTGAGCACTCAATTTAGCAAAAAGGACTAAATTGTAAAAAGTGTAAAAGTTGAGTTCTACATGCTAGAGGTGTCTAATTGTTATGAAATTTTAAATTGAAGGTCCTTAGATGGTAATTAGACCATTTTACTTTAAGTTGGACAAAAATAAACATGAGGTAAGAGAATTTTAGTGTTTTGAAAAAATGGCATTTTGGTCATTTGGTAATTAAATGAATTAAAAACCAAAAATCAAGCCAAAATTTAGTCCATCTTCTTCATGCTTGGTTGAAGCTTGCAAGGAAGGCATAGCTAGGGTTTTTACACTTTTCAAGCTCGATTGTAAGTCCGTTCTTGCCCTATTTTTAATGCTCTTTGCATTTTTGAAGTCGTTATCACTCGATCTATCTATTTCTACCATTAATTTGAGAAATGATTAAGGTCTAGGGTTTGAACCATGTTAGATATGTGTGTATTTTGATGTCTAATGGTAGAAAATGTGTGTTTGGTGTATGATAAACAACTTTTGCTAGGTGATTTTTGATGAAAATGTCAAAAGGATCAATTTGTAAAAAGGTTATAAAATATGTGTAAAAGTGTGATTAAATGAAAAATGTGGACTGTTATAAGTATAAAAGAGGTTCGGCTAGGCTTGGGAATCGAAGAAATTAAATCTATTTCAATTTAAGAGCTTAGGGACCAAAGTGTAAAAATGTTAAAGTTTAGGGGCAAAAAATAATTTTTGCCATAATGTGATTTTTTAACTGAATTGAGTAATGTGAATAATAAATGAGTTAAATTTTCTATTATAGATTAAGAGAAACGAGGTTCGGACCTAGGCCGGGGGAAAAACAAAGTGTTTGACAATTAGGTCTTATTTTTACTATTTTTGTACCGAGGTAAGTTCTTATGTAAATAATACATTGTTTTAAATAATGTTCTAAATAATTTACTATTGTATGAATTATTATTGACCATTGAGCGTGCTCGAAAAAGTTACAACAAGAGCGAAATCCTGATTGAACCTTAGGAATAGAAAGGATACTGATGTCATGACATTAGGGTTACTAAGACTATGTGTAAGACCATATCTGGGATATGGCATCTATATGAGATTTTGTGTAAGACCATATCTGGGATATGGAATCTATATGAGACTTTGTGTAATACCATATTTGGGATATGACATCGATATGAGACTTCGTGTAAGACCATAGCCGGGCTATTGGCATCGATACAAGATCCCATGTAAGACCATATTTAGGATATGACATTGGTATGGTACCGTGTGTACGGAACTCCCAAGTATCCTTTAGTATTCTAAGTGGTTCAATAGGTAATTTAATGAGTATGTCAAAGACGAATTGTGTGTAAATCCAATTCGAGTTGACTCAAGTATGTACGAAAAACTCATATGTGATGAGCCCTCGGTAAGGTTATGATTAAGTTATGATTATAAGATCTTAATAATATTTATGCCGATTATCATCATGTTAATTGTATTTTAAATGTTGGTTTATGATGCTTATTATTTGCATGGGAACTTACTAACTATATAGCTTACTCCCCTTTTCTTTCCCTTGTTTTATAGTGTCACCAAACTAGCTCGGGGATCGAAGACTGTCGGAGATCCACTCACACTATCAACTGATTATTTTGGGTGCCAATGAATTTGACATTTTGATTTATGGCATGTATAGGGACTTGGTTATTTTGTTATGTGTCATAATTGAATTGGCCTAATGTGTAACATCTTGATTTTGGCCCTAGTCAGAATAATGGTTTCGGGACCACAAATTCGATAAGGAAAATTTTATTTTTATTATATTTTTATGGTATGCAATTTCACGGAATGATTTCGTGAAAATTTCATTCGAAAATTTTGACATTTGGGCACTCAATTTAGTCAAAAGGACTAAATCGTAAAAAGTGCAAAAGTTGAGTTCTACATGCTAGAGGTGTCCCATTGTTATGAAATTTTAAATTGGAGGTCCTTATATGGTAATTAGACCATTGGTTAAGTTGGTGGACAAAAATGGACATGGTTAGGCATGTTTCCAAAGTTTTTCATTAAGGGCATTTTGGTCATTTAGTTATTAAAATGAATTAAAAACAAAATTAAAAGCCAATTTTTATCCATCTTCAACCTCTTGGCCGAAACTTGCATGGAGAAATCATGGCTACGGTTTTTCAAGCTTCCAAGCTCGATTGTAAGTCCGTTCTAGCCCTGTTTTTAATGATTTTTACATTTTTGCAATTTTTCGTAACAAGATCTATCTATTTCTACCATTAATTTGAGCTAGGGTTCATGTTTAAAAATTGACCCATGTGTGACATGCATGCATTTTGATGTCTAATGGTAGAAAATGAGTGTTGGATGTTAAATAAATGACTTTTATTAAGCGATTTTTGATGGAAACGTCCGGAAGGACCATTTTGTAAAAGTTATAAAAATGGCATAAAAGGGTGTTTTGATGATAATTGTAGTTTACTATAGTTATGAAAATGGTTCGGCTAGGCCTATAGAGTGAGAAAATTGAATAAAAATTATTTTTCGAGCCTAGAGGCAAAAGTGTAATTTTGACAAAGTTTAGGGGCAAAAAATAATTTTGCTTAGATATGATTTTTGGATCACATTAAATAATGTGACTAATAATTAGACTAATGTGATATTATAGATCAAGGAAAATGAGGATTGGACCTAGATCGGGTGAAAAATGGAAAATTGACAGTTACGTTCCTTTTTGCTAATTTGGTGCCGAGGTAAGTTCGTGTGATAGTAATAATGCAATGTTATATTTGAAATGTTAATGCTTGATATTACATGGATTGTAAGTTTGTGTGTAAGTAATTCAACTTCTCCATTACTACGTGTTCAATAATTGATATTTCATGATATATTTATGTATGATCTAATGAGATTGGCATGTGATGATTTTATGGAAGTTTGATAATAGCCTTGTGTCTTTGAAGCCCTGGGTGACCCGGAGGAATACTTAAGTTCGGATATCATGGCACCATGTGTAATATCCTGATTTTGGGCTTAGTTGGAATAGTAGTTTCGTGACCACAAAATTTGAGATAGAAATAATTATTTTATGATTATTTTGATGATTATGATATGATTGCATGACTGTGTGAAAATTTGTGATGAAATTCTATGCCTAAAGTGTTTAAATTGAAAGTAGGGACTAAATCGAATAAGTTGCAAAATTTGCATTCTAGAAGTTTTTAGTATGAAATTGCATTGAAATATTAATTAGGAGGTCTTAAATAGCAATTTGACCAATTTTAAGTTCATGGAAAAAATTAGGACATGGAATGAATTAAAATACAAAATTAAAAGCCAATTTTGCTCATCTTCTTCATGGAGGCCGAAATTAGCATGGGGGAAGCCATGGCTAGGGTTTTCAAGCTTTCCAAGCTCAATAGTAAGTGATTCCAAGCCCCGTTTTTAATGTTCTTTACGTTTTTGGAATCCCGGTAGCTCGATTAAGCTTATTCTAGCAATAATTTAAGCTAGGGTTCATATTTGGAAAAATACCCATAGGTGAAATGTGTTTATTTTGATGTTTTATGGTAGAATATGAAGCTTGAAATTGTGTTAAACAACTTTTGCTAAGTGATTTTATGTAAAACAGTAAAAACGACATAATCGGTAAAAATACCTAATAGTCATAAGTACATGTTAGAGTGTGAATTTGATGTTACCATAGAAGGGAAAAGTGATCAGCATGTCATAAAACATAAGAATAAGGAATAAAGTTTAATCCCGAGCCTAGGGGAAAAAATGTAAATGTGCAAAAGTTTAGGGGTAAAATTGTAATTTTGCCAAAATTTGAGTTAAGGATTAATTTGATAATGTGAGTATTAAATAAGCTAAATGTGTTATTTTAGATCAAGAAAGACGTGGAATCGACCTCAATCGAGGAAAAGAAAAGATTATGGACTAAATTGCAAAATCTTTGTATTTTGGTACCAAGGTAAGTTCATGTGTAAATAATGTAGCATAATTGTTATTTTTAAGTTAGTGATGTTAAATATATGTGATGCTGAATTTTATTATGAAATGTATGCTTTGTGGTTAATTTCAAATAATATGTAAATTATGTGAGCTACTTGTTAAATATAATTGTTACCGAGTATTGATTTCGGCATTCTACTAAGATGGCAAGGATATGTGTTCGAGGAAAATCCCGCTTGAACCTTAGGAATAGATTAGGATACAAGTGACATGTCACTAGGATGGTTGAGCATCCGAACTCGTTGAGTTGAGTCCGAGTTCACTTATGGATGCGAATGTTCGAACTCGTTGAGTTGAGTCCGAGTTCAAGAGATGTAACTAGGCATCCGAGCTCATTGAGTTGAGTCCGAGTTCACTTATGGATGCGAACGCCCGAGCTCGTTGAGTTGAGTCCGAGTTCGCTTATGGGCGGGTTACATAATTGCTTGTTTGCATATATGGCACTTATGTGCAAGTTATCCATGTATCCAAATTATATTCCGATGTGCTCAACGGGTAAAGTTCTACTCAATTGGAGGAATATTCGAGATGTAAAGAGAGATCGATTGGTAAGTGATGTGAAATGGATATTTTGGACAGTATGTATTTAACCCTCGGGTTGAGTATTGATACAATCACGATAAGGTAATAAGATGATGAAAAATGATTAGAAATGTGATATGTGTTTTAGTGATGCATGCTAATGTTGATTGGTATGAATGTTTGTTATGTTACTTATTATTTGCATATGAACTTACTAAGCATTTATGCTTACTCCTTCCTTCTTACTCATTGTAGTTTTGGACAAGCCAACTCGTGAGTCGGGATAGGTCGAAGGCTCAGTCACACTATCCTAAGACTTTTGGTAAATGGTTTGTAAAATTAAGTATGGCATGTATAGCAATATACCTATTTTGTATAAATGATCTTATGATATGGTGATGGAATGGTTGAGAAAATGTTTGACAATGATAAATTATGAAAATGGTTAGTTTAGATTATGTTTGAGGTTAAGGAAAATTATTAAGATACTTAGTGCATAAAAACTCATAAAAGGGATTAAATTTGCCATAAACAGAATACTACAGCAACACTGACGCGAGTTTGAAAATTTATTAAAAATCATAGAAATTGAATCTTGTGATGGATTATGTATCAAATTTAAGCTTATTATGTCTAGTTTCACATGAAACAAGTGATACAGATAAAGGAATTAAATGTTAATGATATATAATTTTTATGAGATAAATGATTATAATGAAATGAACTTATCTATGTTAAATTGTTTGAGCTGTTTAAGTAATGAATTAAGTCTGTTAACACCTCGTATTCGACTCCAGCGACGGTCTCGGCTACGGGCGTTACATTTGGTGGTATCAGAGCCAGGTTTAGTCGGTTCTCGGACTACGTGTTGTATGTACGGATTTTGCTATACATGCCATATGTATAAATTGTGATAGTGTGACGACTTCTGACCTTTTAAATGATTTTTTTTATAGTAAATGGATCCCGATCCAGCTGTGGCAGATGAAGTCGAGAGTAATCGCCACTCCACTGAAAGAAAAAGTGATGACCGAAAATCTACCTCCTACTGTTGGTCAGGGAAGAGGAGAAAGGGGTCGGGAAGCCTTTCTCCAAATGATGAGTGCATGGTTCCTGAATGGAAATGGAATCGGATTACTATGGATTTTGTTTGAGGATTGCCATTGACTCCAGGAAAGAAAGATGCCATCTGGGTAATAGTTGATAAATTAACTAAGTCGGCTCATTTTATTCCGGTACGTACGGATTATTCTCTTAACAAGTTGGCTGAACTGTATATTAGAGAAATTGTTAGATTACGTGGAATACCATTGTCGATTATTTCAGATAGAGATCCAAGGTTTACCTCACGGTTTTGGAAAAAATTGCAAGACGCGTTAGGTACAAAGTTAAATTTCAGTACTGCTTTTCATCCACAAACTGATGGACAATCAGAGAGAATAATTCAGATTCTTGAAGACATGCTTAGATGTTGTGTATTGGAATTTCAAGGAAGTTGGGAAAGATATTTGCCATTGGTAGAATTTGCTTACAACAATAGTTATCAGACGAGCTTGAAAATGGCACCTTATGAAGCATTGTATGGTCGTAAGTGTCGAACGCCTTTGTATTGGACTGAACTCAAGGAAAATCAGATTTATGGAGTTGATCTAATAAAAGAAACTGAAGAAAAGTGAAAGTAATTCGAGACTGTTTGAAAGCTACTTCAGATAGACAGAAATCTTATGCAGATCTAAAACGAAAAGACATTGAATTTCAAGTTGGTGATAAAGTATTTTTAAAGGTGTCTCCGTGGAAGAAAGTCCTTAGATTTGGACGGAAGGGAAAATTAAGTCCTCGTTTTATTGGGCTGTATGAAGTAATTGAAAAAGTTGGACCAGTAGCATATCGGCTAGCATTACCACCTGAATTAGAGAAGATTTATGATGTGTTCCATGTATCTATGTTACGTCGGTATCGTTCGGATCCTTCACATGTAGTTTCACTGACAGAAATTGAACTACAACCAGATATGACCTACGAAGAAGAACCGATTAAGATTTTAGCTCGAGAGGTCAAACAACTAAGGAATAAAAATGTTGCACTTGTGAAGGTGTTGTGGCAAAGGCATGGAATAGAAGAAGCTACATGGGAATCCGAAGAAACTATGAGAAATCAATACCCACATCTGTTTACCGGTAAGATTTTCGAGGACGAAAATCCTTAAAGGGGGAGAGTTGTAATATCCTGATTTTGGGCTTAGTCGGAATAGTAGTTTCGTGACCACAAAATTTGAGATAGAAATAATTATTTTATGATTATTTTGATGATTATGATATGATTGCATGACTGTGTGAAAATTTGTGATGAAATTCTATGCCTAAAGTGTTTAAATTGAAAGTAGGGACTAAATCGAATAAGTTGCAAAATTTGCATTCTAGAAGTTTTTAGTATGAAATTGCATTGAAATATTAATTAGGAGGTCTTAAATAGCAATTTGACCAATTTTAAGTTCATGGAAAAATTAGGACATGGAATGAATTAAAATACAAAATTAAAAGCCAATTTTGCTCATCTTCTTCATGGAGGCCGAAATTAGCATGGGGAAGCCATGGCTAGGGTTTTCAAGCTTTCCAAGCTCAATAGTAAGTGATTCCAAGCCCCGCTTTTAATGTTCTTTACGTTTTTGGAATCCGTTAGCTCGATTAAGCTTATTCTAGCAATAATTTAAGCTAGGGTTCATATTTGGAAAAATACCCATAGGTGAAATGTGTTTATTTTGATGTTTTATGGTAGAATATGAAGCTTGAAATTGTGTTAAACAACTTTTGCTAAGTGATTTTATGTAAAAACGAGTAAAACGACATAATCGGTAAAAATACCTAATAGTCATAAGTACATGTTAGAGTGTGAATTTGATGTTACCATAGAAGGGAAAAGTGATCAGCATGTCATAAAACATAAGAATAAGGAATAAAGTTTAATCCCGAGCCTAGGGGCAAAAATGTAAATGTGCAAAAGTTTAGGGGTAAAATTGTAATTTTGCCAAAATTTGAGTTAAGGATTAATTTGATAATGTGAGTATTAAATAAGCTAAATGTGTTATTTTAGATCAAGAAAGACGTGGAATCGACCACAATCGAGGAAAAGAAAAGATTGTGGACTAAATTGCAAAATCTTTGTATTTTGGTACCAAGGTAAGTTCATGTGTAAATAATGTAGCATAATTGTTGTTATTTTTAAGTTAGTGATGTTAAATATATGTGATGCTGAATTTTATTATGAAATGTATGCTTTGTGGTTAATTTCAAATAATATGTAAATTATGTGAGCTACTTGTTAAATATAATTGTTACCGAGTATTGATTTTGGCATTCTACGGAAGACGGCAAAGGATATGTGTTCGAGGAAAATCCCGCTTGAACCTTAGGAATAGATTAGGATACAAGTGACATGTCACTAGGATGGTTGAGCATCCGAACTCGTTGAGTTGAGTCCGAGTTCACTTATGGATGCGAATGTTCGAACTCGTTGAGTTGAGTCCGAGTTCAAGAGATGTAACTAGGCATCCGAGCTCGTTGAGTTGAGTCCGAGTTCACTTATGGATGCGAACGCCCGAGCTCGTTGAGTTGAGTCCGAGTTCGCTTATGGACGGGTTACATAATTGCTTGTTTGCATATATGGCACTTATGTGCAAGTTATCCATGTATCCAAATTATATTCCGATGTGTTCAACGGGTAAAGTTCTACTCAATTGGAGGAATATTCGAGATGTAAAGAGACGTATTGGTAAGTGATGTGAAATGGATATTTTGGACAGGTATGTATTTAACCCTCGGGTTGAGTATTGATACAATCACGATAAGGTAATAAGATGATGAAAAATGATTAGAAATGTGATATGTGTTTTAGTGATGCATGCTAATGTTGATTGGTATGAATGTTTGTTATGTTACTTATTATTTGCATATGAACTTACTAAGCATTTATGCTTACTCCTTCCTTCTTACTCATTGTAGTTTTGGACAAGCCAACTCGTGAGTCGGGATAGGTCAAGGCTCACCACACTATCCTAAGACTTTTGGTAAATGGTTTGTAAAATTAAGTATGGCATGTATAGCAATATACCTATTTTGTATAAATGATCTTATGATATGGTGATGGAATGGTTGAGAAAATGTTTTACAATGATAAATTATGAAAATGGTTAGTTTAGATTATGTTTGAGGTTAAGGAAAATTATTAAGATACTTAGTGCATAAAAACTCATAAAAGGGATTAAATTTGCCATAAATGTAATACTACACAAAGAACATCGACGCGAGTTTGAAAATTTATTAAAAATCATAGAAATTGAATCTTGTGATGGATTATGTATCAAATTTAAGCTTATAATGTCTAGTTTCACATGAAACAAATGATACAGATAAAGGAATTAAATGTTAATGATATATAATTTTTATGAGATAAAGGATTATAATGAAATGAACTTATCTATGTTAAATTGTTTGAGCTGTTTAAGTAATGAATTAAGTCTGTTAACACCTCGTATTCGACTCAAATGACGGTCTCTGCACGCAGGCGTTACATTTGGTGGTATCGAGCCAGGTTTAGTCGGTTCTCGGACTTCGTGTTGTATGTACGGATTTTGCTATACATGCCATATGTATAAATTGTGATAGTGTGACGACTTCTGACCTTTTAAATGATTTTTTTATAGTAAATGGATCCCGATCCAAATTGTGGCGATGAAGTCGAGAGTAATGCGCTCGACTCATTGAAAGGAACAATACTGATCGAAAATCTACCTCCTATCATTGGTCGTGGAAGAGGAGAAAGGGGTCGGGAAGCCTTTCTCCAAATGATGAGTGCATGGTTCTGAATGGAAATGGGATCGGATTACTATGGATTTTGTTTCAGGATTGCCATTGACTCGGTGAAAGAAAGATGCCATCCGGGTAATAGTTGATGATTAACTAAGTCGGCTCATTTTATTCCTAAGACGCACGGATTATTCTCTTAACAAGTTGGCTGAATCAGTATATTAGAGAAATTGTTAGATTACATGGAATACCATTGTCGATTATTTCAGATAGAGATCTAAGGTTTACCTCACGGTTTTTGGCAAAAATTGCAAGACGCAGCGTAGGTACAAAGTTAAATTTCGATCTTCGCTTTTCATCCACAAACCGATGGACAATCGGAGAGAATAATAATTCGATTCTTGAAGACATGCTTAGATGTTGTGTATTGGAATTTCAAGGAAGTTGGGAAAGATATTTGCCATTGGTAGAATTTGCTTACAACAATAGTTATCGACGAGCTTGAAAATGGCACCTTATGAAGCATTGTATGGTCGTAAGTGTCGAACGCCTTTGTATTGGACTGAACTCAAGGAAAATCAGATTTATGGAGTTGATCTAATAAAAGAAATCAAGAAAAGTGAAAGTAATTTGAGATCTGCTTGAAAGCTACTTGAGATAGACAAAATCTTATGCAGATCTAAAACGAAAAGACATTGAATTTCAAGTTGGTGATAAAGTATTTTTAAAGGTGTCTCCGTGGAAGAAAGTCCTTAGATTTGGACGGAAGGAAAATTAAGTCCTCGTTTTATTGGGCGTGATGAAGTAATTGAAAAAGTTGGACCAAAGAGCATATCGGCTAGCATTACCACCGAATTAGAGAAGATTTATGATGTGTTCCATGTATCTATGTTACGTCGGTATCGTTCGGATCCTTCACATGTAGTTTCACTGACAGAAATTGAACTACAACCAGATATGACCTACGAAGAAGAACCGATTAAGATTTTAGCTCGAGAGGTCAAACAACTAAGGAATAAAAATGTTGCACTTGTGAAGGTGTTGTGGCAAAGGCATGGAATAGAAGAAGCTACATGGGAATCCGAAGAAACTATGAGAAATCAATACCCACATCTGTTTACCGGTAAGATTTTCGAGGACGAAAATCCTTAAAGGGGGGAGAGTTGTAATATCCTGATTTTGGGCTTAGTCGGAATAGTAGTTTTGTGACCACAAAATTTGAGATAGAAATAATTATTTTATGATTATTTTGATGATTATGATATGATTGCATGACTGTGTGAAAATTTGTGATGAAATTCTATGCCTAAAGTGTTTAAATTGAAAGTAGGGACTAAATCGAATAAGTTGCAAAATTTGCATTCTAGAAGTTTTTAGTATGAAATTGCATTGAAATATTAATTAGGAGGTCTTAAATAGCAATTTGACCAATTTTAAGTTCATGGAAAAAATTAGGACATGGAATGAATTAAAATACAAAATTAAAAGCCAATTTTGCTCATCTTCTTCATGGAGGCCGAAATTAGCATGGGGGAAGCCATGGCTAGGGTTTTCAAGCTTTCCAAGCTCAATAGTAAGTGATTCCAAGCCCCGTTTTTAATGTTCTTTACGTTTTTGGAATCCCGGTAGCTCGATTAAGCTTATTCTAGCAATAATTTAAGCTAGGGTTCATATTTGGAAAAATACCCATAGGTGAAATGTGTTTATTTTGATGTTTTATGGTAGAATATGAAGCTTGAAATTGTGTTAAACAACTTTTGCTAAGTGATTTTATGTAAAAACGAGTAAAACGACATAATCGGTAAAAATACCTAATAGTCATAAGTACATGTTAGAGTGTGAATTTGATGTTACCATAGAAGGGAAAAGTGATCAGCATGTCATAAAACATAAGAATAAGGAATAAAGTTTAATCCCGAGCCTAGGGGCAAAAATGTAAATGTGCAAAAGTTTAGGGGTAAAATTGTAATTTTGCCAAAATTTGAGTTAAGGATTAATTTGATAATGTGAGTATTAAATAAGCTAAATATGTTATTTTAGATCAAGAAAGACGTGGAATCGACCTCAATCGAGGAAAAGAAAAGATTGTGGACTAAATTGCAAAATCTTTGTATTTTGGTACCAAGGTAAGTTCATGTGTAAATAATGTAGCATAATTGTTATTTTTAAGTTAGTGATGTTAAATATATGTGATGCTGAATTTTATTATGAAATGTATGCTTTGTGGTTAATTTCAAATAATATGTAAATTATGTGAGCTACTTGTTAAATATAATTGTTACCGAGTATTGATTTTGGCATTCTACGGAAGACGGCAAGGATATGTGTTCGAGGAAAATCCCGTTTGAACCTTAGGAATAGATTAGGATACAAGTGACATGTCACTAGGATGGTTGAGCATCCGAACTCGTTGAGTTGAGTCCGAGTTCACTTATGGATGCGAATGTTCGAACTCGTTGAGTTGAGTCCGAGTTCAAGAGATGTAACTAGGCATCCGAGCTCGTTGAGTTGAGTCCGAGTTCACTTATGGATGCGAACGCCCGAGCTCGTTGAGTTGAGTCCGAGTTCGCTTATGGACGGGTTACATAATTGCTTGTTTGCATATATGGCACTTATGTGCAAGTTATCCATGTATCCAAATTATATTCCGATGTGTTCAACGGGTAAAGTTCTACTCAATTGGAGGAATATTCGAGATGTAAAGAGACGTATTGGTAAGTGATGTGAAATGGATATTTTGGACAGGTATGTATTTAACCCTCGGGTTGAGTATTGATACAATCACGATAAGGTAATAAGATGATGAAAAATGATTAGAAATGTGATATGTGTTTTAGTGATGCATGCTAATGTTGATTGGTATGAATGTTTGTTATGTTACTTATTATTTGCATATGAACTTACTAAGCATTTATGCTTACTCCTTCCTTCTTACTCATTGTAGTTTTGGACAAGCCAACTCAGGAGTCGGGATAGGTCGAAGGCTCAGTCACACTATCCTAAGACTTTTGGTAAATGGTTTGTAAAATTAAGTATGGCATGTATAGCAATATACCTATTTTGTATAAATGATCTTATGATATGGTGATGGAATGGTTGAGAAAATGTTTTACAATGATAAATTATGAAAATGGTTAGTTTAGATTATGTTTGAGGTTAAGGAAAATTATTAAGATACTTAGTGCATAAAAACTCATAAAAGGGATGAAATTTGCCATAAACAGAATACTACAGCAACAATGACGTGAGTTTGAAAATTTATTAAAAATCATAGAAATTGAATCTAGTGATGGATTATGTATCAAATTTAAGCTTATTATGTCTAGTTTCACATGAAACAAATGATACAGGTAAAGGAATTATATGTTAAAATATATTTGAATTTTAGTGAAACAGGGTCATAGTAGTTTCTGAATCCCCTGTTCCAACTTTAGAAATTCACCATAAATTGTAAAGATATAATTAGGTAGTGTATTTTATATCCTCAGAATCCTTATTGAGTCTAGTTTTAGTAGAAACAAACCTCATAGTCATATAAATTTTATATAGAGAGAAATGTGGTTCGTAGTTAACATAGGTCAAGCCAGTCAAGTCCTAAAATAGGGGTAACTTTAACTAATAAACTGTACTATTTGGCTCAACCAAAAATTCTAGAAAAAAATTAGTAGATATAAATATGAGTCTAGTTTCATATAAAATTTACAGATCTTAATTTTGAGTTTCTTAACTCGAGATATGAATTTTTAAGCGACTGTGACGCAGATTTTCAGCTTGTCTGAAAATTTTAAAATTAAATTGTTTGAGCTGTTTAAGTAATGAATTAAGTCTATTAACACCTCGTATTCGACTCCAGCGACGGTCTCGGGTACGGGGCGTTACACCATGGTTAGTGAGATCCCGTGTAAGACCATGTCTGGGACATGGCATCGGCATCCGAGATGAGAGCCAGTATAAGACCATGTTTGGGACATGGCGTCGGCGTTGTTACGAGTGCTAGTGTAAGACCATGTCGGGGACATGGCACCGGCACCGGTATGTGATCCCGTGTAAGACCATATCAGGGATATGGCTTCGCTATCGTATTTTGATTTCGTGTAAGACCATGTTTGGGACATGGCATTGATATCAGGTCCAGTGTAAGACCATGTCTAGGACATGACATCGGTACCGATATGAGACTTTGTGTAAGACCATATCCGGGATATGGCATCAAGATGTGGATCCATGTAAGACCATGTATAGGACATGGCTCTGGCACTTTATATGGTGTATGATGATTCCGAACGTCCTTCAGTATTCCAGGTGGTCCAATGTGTCATTGAAGATTATGGTTAAGAAGTGGAGTAATATGTGAAAAGTGTTGAAAGGGTACAAGTATGTACACTAAGTTGAGTTATGATGTATGAATTATGATTATGAATTTTGTTGAAATATTATGCTAAATTACATTGTGTAATTGAACATGGAATTCATGAGACGGTGAGTTCATGATTAGTTGAAAATGAACTTATGATAGTTATCATTATATTGTACTAAAACAGTTTGGATAGTAGCAGTAGTCCTACTTTGAAAATCCACCAAAAATTGTGGAAGTCGAATTAGAGGCTAAATTAAATATGAAATGAAATCTTATTGAGTCTAGTTTCACATAGAAGAAACAGTATAAGAAAAAGAATTTAATATTATGAGATATTCGAATTCTTGTGAGACAGAGTTAGAATGAGTTCGGAATGCCCTGATTTGACTTGGGAAAATCACTAGAAATTGTACAAAAACAATTATGGGTTAGAATTCATATGCCTAAGCCTTTAATGAGTCTATTTTTAAGAGAAATAGACGGGAACATCATCTAAGTTCCGTATTATGAGATAATTAATTTTTAGTGAAGAAGGGTCGGAATTGTCAGACAAAAAAAAGGGGTAACTTTAAAGAATAAACTGTACTTATTGGCTAGACCAAACAATCTGAAAATTTTATGGTAAGAATATATGTGAGCCTAGTTTCAGGAAAAATTAGTAGGTCTTAATTTGGAGTCTTGTAGCTCCAGATATAAATAATTTAGTGACTGTGACTTGAGAAAATAGCTTAACTGGACTTTGAATAAATAGAGAGGAATTGAAAAATAGCATGTTAATACATTGCTTATTATTTTTCATGCGAGCTTACTAAGCGTAAAGCTAACTCCCTCCTTTCCATTTCTTTTAGTGTTGTCAGGTCAGCTCGGGGTTGGAGATCGTTGGAGGCAGCATCACACTATCAAGCCAATACTTTCGGAGTATTGATACATATTTGGAAATTTCAAGTGAGTGGCATGTATAGAGACCTAGTTCTATGTCATGAGTTATTATGATTTGGCTAAATGTATTGGTCTATATCAAGCTATTGTAGGTGACCATGAGATGTGGCTCATATTGATTATGGTTTGTAAGTCTAGCTAATCATGTCATGTTTTAATGCATATGGTGGGATGATTTGAATATGTTGTTTGACATGCATGTTTGGTAATATGATATGTGTGTTTGATGTATGCCCTATGACCAATTGAGGTGGTCATAGTCATGAAGTAATTGTACATTATAAAAACAACGTGATAATGGTTGAACATGATTACTTGATGGATAAGTTAGTAACCATAGTATAATGGTAAAAGTGGTTATCAATATGACAAGTCTTATGAATGTGAATTAAGGAATCTAAACTTGGTATTTCAGGAGTAGATGCATTGCATGTAAGAGGACATGTAAATGTTACTAATATGTCTTGATAAAGAGTGTTTAATCACTAAAGTGAAGCTATGATTTGTGGCTTTAACGCGTATAAGGTTATAAGGGTTTATGGGTAATATGAAGGCTTGGAAAATAGCCTAAGTATTGACTACATGGGTTGAGACAAGGTTGTGTGTCTCAACCACGTGAGGGACACGGCCTGGTGACATGGGTGTGTGGCCTGGCCGTGTGGTTTAATTTATTTGTTGACGTCATAAACAGAGAGTTACACGGCTTGAGGACACGGGCGTGTTGATGGAACATGGGCGTGCCCCTGTGTCCACACGGGCGTGTGACCCTGTTTCATGGGGAAATTTCCTAAGTTGTCCTGAAACTTCTCAAAGTTCTCGGTTTAGTCCCAGACTATTCTTAATGCATGTTTTGGGCCTCATAGGCCCATAATAGGGACACTATGAATATGTTTGATTGGTTTAATTTGGAACGAAATTTTATGGCCCGATTTGCATGATTGTTGCATTTAAGTTTAGTAATGCCTCGTACCTTATCTCAGCATTGGACACGGGTAGGGGGTGTTACATAATGTGTTGGCCTATATTGGTTGATAATTCGTTTTGTAAATGGCCATTGAAATTGGCTAATATTGGTTTAAATATACATGCATATGATGATGTTTTCATGGATATAGAAATTTGCATGGTTTAAGTTTATAAGTATGTGATGTTTGTATGTGGTAAATGGTAGCAAATGAATGATGTGTGGATGTCTTGATTGTGGCTGAATTGGTTGAATGTAATTTCTTGGATTGGTGTTATGTTTTTTTGTGTAGGTGTGCGCATAAAAGGGTCACAAAATGGCTTGGTAAATAGCCTTGTTTTTGTCTACACTGCTAGACACACGGCTTGCCCCATGAGCATGTGTTCCGGCTGTGTGTCCCCTACACCTTAATTATTGCAAAACAGAATGCTCAGAATTGAGCACACGGGCGTGTGTCTCAGCTGTGTGGATGATACGGCCTCAGGCACGAGCGTGTGCCCTGGGCGTGTGAAGTCTGCACTTGTTTTATGAAAAATCATAAAAATTAAATTGATCACACGGCCTAAGCACGCGGGTGTGTGCTTGGCCGTGTCATTTCAATTTGTTCACGGGTGACAAATAGAGAGTTACACGAGTTAGGGACACGGGTGTGTGTGACCACACGGCCTGCCCACACGGGCGTGTCCCAAACCACACGGGTGTATGGCTCTTAAAACATGAAAATTTTTTTAAGTGTTGCAAAATTTTCTAAAGTTCTCGGTTTAGTCCCAAATCACTTCCAATGCATGTTTTGGGCCTCGTAGGCTCGTTTTAGGGACGATATGAATGTATATCAAAATTTTTAAATTTGGATGGAAATTTACGTTTTGGTTTGTATGATTGCTTGTGTATAAGTCTGGTAATGCCTCATACCCTATTCTGACGTTGGATACGGGTAAGGGGTGTTACAGAAAGCAAGTAACGGTGCTAAGGAGGAAAAGTGGGCCACTCATAGACACCATTTTTAGGTTGGCCTTGGAAGAGAATTGCTCCTGTTTGAAGGTCCTTTACAAAAAAAAAAAAGAAGATAGTAAGAATTCAACAGAGGCATTATCAGATTTGTAGAATTGAGAAATGGAAATTAAATTACGTTTCATGATTGGAGCACAAAGAACATTAGAAAGAGTAAAAGAGTGAGAAAGAGTAGGGAGAGAATTTAAACCCGTGCGTTATAAGAATTCTAGAACCATTTACAAGCATTATTTCATCTGGACAGGTATAGGGGTTGGGATTGTTGAGGTGTTGAAGGTCAGTTGTTATATGATGGGTTGCACCATTGCCCAACAGCCAAGGATCATGTGAGAGTGATGCTGAAGTGGAACAACATGTGCTTGACTTTGCCAAGGAGGAGGTGCACAAAGTGGCAATGAACTGGTAGCTCGTGATGTAGGGATACATGAGGAAACTATTGCCAGAAGAGAGAACACTGAAAGACAACATGACCTTGAGCCTGAAACTATTAACATTTTCCCAAAAATGGACGCATTGGTCAGTTGGACTGATGAAAGGTAAATGTTGAGTTGGAGGATGAGCAGACCATGGTGGATGATTGCTTGGTGACCACTGGTTGGAGCGTTGTGTACATGTGGGGTTGGAAAAAACTGGAGATCTTGGTAAAGGTGATAAATTGTGTAAGGAAAACTCTTTGTTAATAAGTTTTTCATGGAGTTCATCAAAGGTGATGACCGTGTCGTGGCTATTGACTGCATCAATAATAGATTGGAAAGTATCATCAAGACGGTCAAAAACTTTCTCAATTAAGTCTTCATGATCAAGAGGTTTGCCAAGGGTGGCAAGTTCGTTTGCTTTGACTTTTACAGCTTGCATATAGTCGGTGACAGGTTGTGAACCTTTTGAGATGTTTTTCAAGTTGTCTTTGATTTGTTTGAAATGTCCACGGGAAAGATGAGCATAAGTGTTTGCCAGGGCTTGCCAAGCTTCATGAAACATTGTTGATTGAGTAATGAGTGGCACAAGGTTGGGTGAAATTGTGCCTACCAGTGCTGCAAACAAAAGTTTATCTTTTCTCAGCCATGTTTGATATACAGGGTTGGGGGAGATTGCATTGTTAACGGTGATGGTGGCAGGGGGAGAGGGATATGAGCCGTTTATAAATTTGTGCATAAGAATGAAATCAATCTGGGTTTTCCAGGAGAGATGGTTGGTTGGGGTAAGTTTGATGGAGTTGTGGATGGTGATTAAAGTTAAAAGACTGTTTGGCTCTTGAGTATTTGGGAGATTAGCCTGAGTATTATTAGTCACCATTAGATAACTGTTGATTGATTTTTTTTTGAAGAAGTAGCTGAAGGGAAGAAAAAAAGAGTAAATTAACAGAAAAGTGTAAGGATAAAAAAACCTAAGCTCGTATGAGGTAGGCTATTGATACCATGTTGAATAAAATTAAGGGAGAAGAGAAGGTTTGCTATAAAATGTTTTTCACCACTCTTTCTATTGATGACCAGGGTATTTATATACAAAATAGAGGCTAATAGATATGATTTGTTACAACCACTATAGCTAATTTAAAGGAATTCAAATGAAACTAGTCTATTGGATTTTAGGCTTCAAATTTAAAATAATTATTTATGTATTCTTATCACTAAATATGCAACATTTTACTCGAAAGCTAACTTGAATTTAAGTAAAAAGGGTATAAATATATCGATATGATGAGCATTAATCAATTCACCATATGAAGGTTCTAATTTCTGATGCTTATACACGAATTCTTAGAGACTATAAGGATGAAATGTTAATTTTAATACATCTCAATGAAATTGTGAACCAGAATATTTAAGGTTCTAAATTTAGATGAATTTCTAAGTATGACCGATATTTGTGCTTAGTTATTCCATCACATTTTTGAAAAATTTCCAGGAAATATTATACTTAGAAAAAAGAGAGTTGAATTCCTAGTTTATGACTCTAGTATTCCATAGGATTAAATGTGGCTAAACAATTTGGTTTGCAAGGAGCTTCATTTTTCACTCACTATGGAGAAGCAATTATTGTTTTCTTATTTCTGCTACTGCTAGAATTAGTGTTATAGAAACAATGATAATAGTTTTGAAAAAAGAAGATATTTTAAAGTTATTATACCTCCTCTAGCCTAGGAGATGTGGCAACATAGCAAGCCATCTAAGAAGCACCCACAACATCCTTCTGCTCGTCATTGATTGGCTACTCATCATAAGATTAGTGTCCCAGAAGGCTTGATTCCAACCAACCTTTCGTGTTCCTTGGAAGTGCCCTAGTTGACAAGGCCTGATTCCAACCATCCTCTTATATTCTCGAAAGGGCCCTAATTGACCATCCTTATGAGCTAACCACCCATTCCTTTTGAAAGAGTCTTGTCCACTAGTTCCTTAGGACAGACTCTTCTATTGAGAACGTATGTCCGCCAATTCCTTCTGAGTTGTACTACCAACTTTATACCATAGCTCAAAAGGAATGAAAAAATGTGTCCTATCATAAACATCATTCCCATGCACAACACAATGATGGTTTAATAGCTAGTTCACCACGTCAGCACTACTAAACACGAAACCTCTCCTATATATACCTCTCGACACGATGAAAATGGATTGATCCTCAAGCATTCTAGCCTCCATAATGTCTTCAGCCTTTTCCTTTGCACCCTTAGCATTCCCTCACTTAGCTCATTTAGCTCTTTGCCTTATAGGGTGAACTGACCTTCCTTGGCACCACTACATCCTCTTTTGTGTCTTCTCCCTTGTTGATACCCAACATAAAAAATTGGTGTGGTGGGGGTGGACTCATACCATGGCTTCTTTACCTCAGACTAATGCTCCCCTCAACCTAGCTAACCTAGCCAACTCCACCAACCCAACCAATTATTCTACTCAAGCCAACTCCACCAACCCAACCAACCTTAGAACTTCCTTTTGCCTAAACATTACTATAATACTTTATCCACATAGCCATCGATCCCACCTCTCTAGTCAATTTTCTCACCTTTTTCCATCTTTTATATAGCTCATGGTAACTCTTGACATCTTACTAGCCTTTAATCTACTTGCTTCCACCCCACCTACTATGTTTGTCCCAATTATAGCCATTATTCCACTAACAACCATTGAAGTTCATCCATCTTCTAGCACATGCCCTTAGAATCTTATGGAGCAGATAGATCATTATTTGCAACAAGCCATTGCTTGCCTTGCTACTCTACTAGTTTAGCTATTTGTCACCGTTATTCTATTCGACTAGGCTTCTTAACAACAACCTTCTACGTCCTAGCCACATGTTTAAAAAATGTAAGAGAAAATGCAACATTTGGAAGAGTAGCTCTCTCAGTAGGATTGTCACTTTAAAGAGCAATGATAGAGCCAACACCTTCTTGATCAGTGGAATGCTCAAAATTAGTAACTAATAGTTGAGCTACGAACAACCCATGAATCCCCTAAGAAGGGTGATCAAATATGCCCAGATGATAAGGCTAAGTTCATAGTCTATATAGATTACAAACACCATAATCCCAATGACCCACCCACTAACAATGATCGACCAACCGACTCCTATAACACCTAAGGTGACAATGCTTCCTTGGAGGAGTAACCAATGGCTTTCAAGATGGAAATAATGCAAGAAATGAAGGGGGACAAAACAAACTAAACTTCTTGGAGATTTTTTAATAAACCTCTCACCCTTGAAGTGTTGAATTTTATCATTGCATCCTTTTTCAAGTTCCCCAAGTTCACGTATAATGGTGCAGAGGACTTGGAAGACCATTTGGAGAATTATAATAACCACATGAAAATCCTAGATGCATATAAAGCAATCAAGTGTTGGGCCTTCTCCATGACTCTTTCCTATACCAGTCGGGAATGGTATCTCTCTCTTCTGAAAATGTCCATCCACTCCTTCAAGTAGCTAGCCAGGTTGTTCATAAATTGATTACTAGCCAATAAGGTATTGCAATAATCCCGTGCCTATCTAATGGCCATCCATCAGGAAGAAAACAAATCCCTCTATGACTATGTCTATTGCTTCAATGTTACTACAATGATCACCAATGAGGTTATAGATGAATTCATTCAAGCTTTTATTGTCGAGACTACTCATCAGCATATGAGGTACATCATTATCATTGAGTGGCCAACCAAGCTGTCTACCTTGTATGAAATGGTGCATATGTTTTTAGAGAGTGACGAGGTAGAGTAATCCCATACCAAGACTATTGCCTCTATTGACCAACTAGCTAACCCTCAGTGTTGCTCCCCTCCATAATTGTTTCAAGAAAATCAACTAAGAGCCCATTCTAGGGTAGGTAAAAGGGGATATGGATGGTATAACCCTCCAAATCAAGGAGACCATTGATAGGTTAATATTGTTCAATCCTCTAGTAACTCAAGACCCATTAGAGAAAACAGAGCAAGCCAAGGTCAAAGATTTCGACCACCATACAACCCAAATCTTCGACCAAGTAGAATACTAGGGAATCTTTTCACCTTGCCACCACTTTTGTTACAAAATTCTTCCATACATCATATAAAACATCGTGTCCATCTAAACAATGCAGTTAAATTAGCAATCCAGAAGAGCCACTTGAAGCAATAATTGGCCCAAGAGCCTCAATAGTTGAATAGATCCCATGATAAAGATATAAGACCATCTGGCCTTGCTTGGATGATAGCAGAAAATAACCTCTGAGAGGGGTGATTGATGTGTTCGTTGGAGGAAAACATGTAGAGTGTGTAGCCTCTTGTTCTAAGCAAAAAACCCACCTCCGAAACATGATGTTCATAGTCGCTTTGGTAAAGAAACTCGAGAATTATCTATGGTAGGTTCAAGTTTCAAAAGTTGATGAAAGGGATGTCATTAATGTTGAAGGGGATGATCCTCTCATGGTTTTAGCTACCATCTCTTTATTCTAAGTGAAAAGAATCTTGGTTGACATGAGAAGCATAGTGGAGATCCTCACTACTAAGGCTTTCCATCAAATGGGATTGAAAGATTTGCAACTGAAGTTGACAAGCCCTGTGTATGGTTTTTCCAATCAACCTATTGAAATTAAGGGCTCCATCGTCCTATTGGTCGTCTTGGGTAATGGTGACCACTCCGCCACCAACATGGTAGAATTTTTACTTGTAGTTCATCCAACTACCTATAATGTTATTTTTGGAAGGTCAATCATGCGAGAGATGAAGCTAGTGGTGGTTATGTTTTGTATGGTGGTAAAGTTCCTTACCCCACCTGGAAAGGGATGGTGGTAAAGTTCCTTACCCCACCTGGAAAGGGATACATATGGTTTGATCAGAAGATGACCTAACAGTGTCATATCGTCTCCCTACAACTGACAAGAAAAAGCTAGCCTTCTCTTTCTCCTCCTTCAGATTGTTGTAGTGTCCTTCATTCTCAGTCTCCAACAGGGGTCATGTAATCAGAAAGATAACATTGAGTTTGGAAAGTCTAGAGGCAAGGCTAGACGCTAAGCTCCTTAGGGAAAAAGCAGTAGAAACCACAAAATCCATCCATTTTTATGAAGAAGACTTGGAAAATAGTCACCTAGATAGCTTCTACTCTTTTACAGCCTGAAAAGAAATCATTGAACTCCCTACTTATAGAATGTTGGGATGTTTTTGCATAGTTTGCAGTGGACATGTCAAGGATCCACTCGTCAAGTATTTAGTATTCCTTGGGGCTAGACACCATTGCTCGACAAGTGAAGCAAAAAAAGTGAAAGTTTTCCAACGAAAAGGTGTTGGTCACTAGAGAAAGGTCAACAAGCTACTTGTAATGAATCGAAATTCAATGGTATCGAAAAATACGGTTTCAAAATTCCATTTCCATAAACCAAGTTCGTAAATGTTAAATATGAATATTTATTGATCTAATATAAAAATATATCAAAGATGGGCCCAATAGTTTAGTCAAATTAATAGTTAATTAAGGCTCAAGGACTAGGTTGTAAAAGTTTTTATCGTTATAGATTTTTAATTAATTAAAAGGCTTGAGGACTTATATAGCAATTAACCAAAGGTCCAAAATGGTAAATAAACCATTTTTAAATATGTGATAGTGGATGATAATGGAAACTCCACTATGTTGGATTAAAAGGTTAATTATATTACGTAAATCATAGTTTAATTAGTTAAACAAGGTTAATTAGCATTCAATTAAAGATAAATAGGAAAAGTTAGTGGAAATCTAGCATCTTTTTCCCATTTACTACCATCCACCATAGAAATAGCTTGAACAAAATTTCAAACCCTTCGTTATTCAGCTATACAATTAGGTAAGATATCCAAGACTTGTTCTTGTATTTTTTTTATAGATTTGTGATCATGGGAGCTTGATTTAGCTAGCTCATATACCACTTTGGTAAATTGTTAAAGTTTTAAAAAGTTTCCATTGTTCATTAATTGACGAATTAGGCTTGAAATTGATAGATTTTAAGCTTAGATTATGAAAATGACTAGATTGTAAAGTTAATTTAACTTATTTGTTAACTTTGTTACATTAGGGACCAAATTGAATAAATTTAAATTTTTTCATGAAATTATGTTAGAATTAGAAAATATAAGGTCCATAATGAGAATATATCAAATCAAATTTTAATCCGAAGTTACGAATTGAAAGTTAAATCTATCTCGAGTTTAGGGACTAAATTAAATAAAATGTAAATTATGAGGGAAATTAAAAAATAAAGTATTATGGGTTCATGGATATGATAAAATTGGACGAAAGTGATTGGTATTGATTTTTTATATAAAATAAGTGCATATATAAAGATTTGGACCAATGTGGAGCTAATAGGGGAAAAGCTAAAATTTTGGATTAGTCCTTAAATTATCCACTCTTTTCACATTTTGAATAGGTAAGTTCTTATGGAACTTACTATCTTATTTTATGTTATGTGAAATTTGTGTTTGTCCTCATATATATATGTTTGAACATAATTGGAACTTTAGTGAATGTGACATATATGACAAGTATGGATTGAATTGAAACGTTGTGTTATTTTTGGCTATATTGAAATTGTACATGGTACAAATGTGAAAGTCTGAGTGTGTATTGTTGGGAAATGTGCCCATATTGTAGTAAACATTTCATTGTTTTCTATTCATTTGAATGATGAATAAATAAATAAAGTTAATTTCACATTTCACTATTATGTCTTTTGTATTTCGAATCTTTTATATTTTTCATGCATAGCAAAATTGTGACAAGCAAATATTAGCTTATTGATTGTCTAAGCTCAAACTGAAGATA
The DNA here is from genome assembly GCA_025698475.1 of Gossypium anomalum. Lineage (NCBI taxonomy): Eukaryota > Viridiplantae > Streptophyta > Magnoliopsida > Malvales > Malvaceae > Gossypium > Gossypium anomalum. Next base: position 47,039,987 of record CM046956.1, read on the forward strand.
AGTGGCATTGTAAGAATGTTTACATTGCGAGAAAAACAACTTACTTTAGTAGATAATCTAAATAAGTCCATAAACCCGTAAAAGAATTAATGTGAGCATTTGATTCAAATATTGAGAAGGATTATTATGTCATCTGCAATTCCAATTGAAGAGATGGCTAGTCTTGGCTATTGGAGCAGTTGACTCCATGGGTAGAGACATAGATGTATTCATTGGCAGAATGATACATTGGACTAGACCCAAGATGAATTAATTCTGAATCCGTTTGTGAATTAATTCACTATTGACATTCATGGTGTGATTTACATAAATCCTGAGTTAGTCACTGACCATACGTATGTAACTAATGTGCTTTGATATAAGTGGAGGCTTATGCTCTAAAGATGATTGAGCCGATAGTCAATATGTTGGGTACATGACTTGTGTATGGCATGACTTTACTAGCAACAGTGGAATTCATAGCTCATTTAAAGAGTTAATGATATCCTCTTATTAGTATTGTGTGGATTGCTAAATATGGATTGTGGCCACAGGTTGCTTGTTCTCGAACGAGCAATTTATTACAATCATTTGTTGATAGTAATCATATCAATCATTAAGAAGACACAATGGTGACAATGAGATAAAATAGGATTGTATTTAGTGAACGGATTTAACTTAAAAGAATCAAGGATATCTAATGAGGTTGACACACACATGACGAGGTCATTGTACAAATGAGTTGGATGAATTGCTTTCGTAAAGAGTATACAATAAGGCTTTTCAATCATGGTACTTGTTGTGGACTGACTCCATGATTAAGTAATTGTGAATTATCTATACGATGCTTCTGGACATAATTACAATTACTAGAACCAAATTGTATATGTCCGATTAGTCCCTCCGCTAGCTCAACAAAAGCTCGATCGAACTGCATTTGAATCAAAAGAAAATTCTACTACTTTGGAAATAATTTAATTGAGTCGATTTATTCAATGTGGAATTAAATTAGGTGGTCATGAGAATTGTTCAACTAAAGAATTTGATTAAAGAATTTTTTTTGAAAAATTAATTTGGAAAATCTAAGTGATTTTTGAGAAAATTAATTTTAATCATGTAAAATTCAATTAATCAAATTAATTAAAATTAATATGATATTTTTGGAAATTAATTTTCAAATCAAACAATTGGCCCAATGGGTAATTGAACTTGAAAAATGGACTTGAGATCATAAATTGGGCCCAGGAGCCCAAAACCGAGATCAAAACCCAAAAATTGATCGAACTGAGCCCTATATGTGAAACTCGGTTGACGGTCCAACTACTGGCTAGATTGGATCGATCGGGTTGTGATTAATTCAAACCAAACTGACAGCGATTGAACCGGCTCGGGCTGCCGTAAAGGTGTTGCACCTGCATCACAGGACACAACGGTGTTGGTGACGGCAACGATGGTGTCTTGGTGGCCAGTAGTGGTTGGTCTTCTGTGGTTGAGTAGTGGAAGAGTTACACTCCTACTAGGACTCTACCAGAGAATTTGATTTCAGATTAACTATTCCAAAAATAATATATTTTGAATAGTTTAATATTAAGTTAAATTTAATACTTATCTTAATAGTATTTTATTAATTTAATATTAAAGTAATTATCTTAATATTAAATTAAATTTAATATTTATCAAGATAAATATTAAAATGATTAAGTTTAATCATAGTTGAACTCTCTAAACTCTTCCTATATAAAGAGAGTCTTATGTCATTATTTTACACACTTGAATTTAAGGGAAAGTTGTAGAGAGAAAATTATCTGAAGAGATTATTTTAGAAAATTTCTAGAGATATTTTTTTGATTTACAACTTGACCCAAAAGTTTAGAGAAATTATAAAATTACCCCATTAGTAATTTTTATGAAAAATTTTCTGATTCAAAGCGAGCCCACACTCGACAGACGTGAGCTTGAGGATAACGAAGAATATTACTCGGTCGAAGCACTCATCTTAGACGAATAAAAAATGTACAATTTTGATTAAGTGTTTATTACTTTAGATAACGCAACCAAGGTCTTATTTTGGAAAAAAAATTAAAACTCTGTTTTCCTTAAATTTATTTTGCGCTAGATTTTCGAAACCTCTCTTTTTCCAACATGTACATGGCATGTAATTGATTCATGCAATCATACAAGGTACGATATGAAAAATGGACAATTACTAGGATTTGTAATGCTTATTTGGGTAAATAGTGCTTGTGTGAACTTAGTAAAAAGGTTAAGATATGATTTGCAAGCCAATAGGGTTGTGCACACTTATAAAGGGATTATTATAAACTTTATTGATATTTAGCATTCGTCACCGATTCTTAGGTATTATGTGACTTAGGTTTAGATTGAACGAGTAATTTGATGTGTTGTGAAATAGGTTTATCCCAGATGGGTAACCTGCTCTATATATTCAGCTCAAACGAGCAACTTGATGTGGTGCAGTTCACTCGTGTATCCGAGTCTATTGTACTAGGGTTTCATCGGGTGAAACATTGTAAATGGAATTGGAAACTTGAAAAAGTAACGAATTGTACTGTAACACCCCTAACCCGTATCCTTCGCCGGACTAGGATTAAAGGCGTTACCGAAAAAATTGGAACCTTTACACACAATTCATATACATCATCCACAATCATAGTCAAACATTTTCATAGAGTCCCTTATATAGGTCATCGAGACCTTAACATGTATAAGAAAGGGGTCGGGACTAAACCGAGCTCATACAAAATTTTTCAAAACTTAAACATTTTTCAAAGTTGTATAGGTTACACGCCCGTGTGAACAGGCCGTGTGTCTCACACGACTTTATACACGCCCGTGTGTCTAGTCTGTGGCAAAACGGGGCATACATACTGACTTATCCACACGACCGGAGATACGCCCATGTGCCTTGGCTGTGGTCGAAACTAACTTGGGTCACACGGCTGACCACAAGCCCGTGTGTCTAGCCCGTGTACCCTTCAAAATGGCCACACACACCCATGTGCCAAGGCTGTGTGTCTTACACGGCCACCAGACACGCCCATGTGTCTAGGCCGTGCTCGAGACTGACTTGCTTCTAAAAGAAAAATTGAAGGACACAGTCGATACACACGCCCGTGTGATCAAACGTTTTGGCAAATATAGGCCATTTTCAAGGCCAAATTGCCACCCATTAAGGGTCCTCCCTACAAGCATCAAATAAGCACCATTTGCATCATATTTCCAACCAATTCCAATTACAAAACATCCATCATTCATACTGTGATATTATCAACTAATTTTATATGCATAATACATACCAAATTATACCAATTCACAAACCAAAATCATATCAAATCATATAATTCATAACTCCAAATTACCTCATTCAAAATTCATGCTATAGCCTTACCAAATACCATACTAGACACATTCCAAAACTTACCAAACTGACCAACTCTCTTGGCCATACAGAACATTTTACATAGTTCATACCAAAAACTCGTTCACGTACACAACCAAAACCAAGCCACATCACATGGCTAATATTCACAACTCAAAACATATTTGCATAATTCTAGCCTATACATGCCATACTTCAAAATACATATTTTCAAAAGGTACCAAAATATACATCAATACTGTGGTGATGATCCTCGACGATCCCCGAGCTCCCGATAGCCACGATATCTATAAAATAGTTGAAAAACACATGTAATCATAAGGATACGCGGATAGCTCGAAAAGCTTGTACAATGCCTAGGTCCCAGACTTGTTTTTACATGTAATCAAATATCGATGCCACTGTCCCAGACATGGTCTTACACGAAATCAAATATGATGCCAATGTCCCAGACATGGTCTTAAACGTAAATCACAGATCGATGCCAACGTCCCAGACGTGGTCTTACACGAAAACACATATCGAATCCTATGTCATGACATATGTATCCTAACTATTCCTATAGTTCGTATGGGGCTTTTTTGGACGTTGAAACTTTGTTGATACTTTCTCGGATATCTCATTGTCATATAATCATTGAACATTGTTCATAAGCATATAATCAATACTAATTCAATTCAAAATACATTTATTTGTATATCGACTTACCTCGTACAGATTTGAACGAACAGAGTCGACTATTCAACGACTTTCGCTTTCCCCTGATCTAATTCTGTTTTCTTTTATTCTTGATCTATATAAATTCAAATTTGACTTATTCAATCACACATTCATTCAAAACAATCCATAAATACATATTTAGGGCATTTTACAATTTAGCCCTCATATTTTCACATTTTGACATTTTAGTCCTTAATTTACGAAATCACAAAATACTCAAAATTTCCTTTTACACAAGCTTAGCCAAATTTTCATAGTGTTCACATAAGCTCATATATTTCATTTATTTCACATTTTAGTCCCTCAAAATCTCCTTTTTACAATTTAGCCTAAATTACTCAAATTCATCAAAAATTCAAAGACAAAATATGTTAACCCAAAACATATCTTTTATTTTCCATCAACTAACATTTCAAAGCTCACGAAATCAACAATGCCATAACTCAAAATCATTAAAAAAAATCAAACATTGAGACATGGGCTTGATAGTACACTAAGCAACGATCACAAAAACGTAAAAATTATCAAAAACCTATCAAAACACATACCTTAATTGAGCTTTAATCTAGACGAACCCTAAAGGATTTTATTTCTTCTCTTTTTATTTGATTTTCATCAAGCATGGATGAATAAATGATCCATTAACATGTTTTGTTTTATTATATTAAGTTTATTTACATAATTACAAATTTAATATTTACTTAATCAGATAATAAACACATAATAAATGGTATTTAATGTCCATTTACCATGCAAATGGCATAATAACAACGTAAGGACCTCACATTTAAAGAGAGACATCAAATAGGCACTTTAACAAACAGCAGGTAACTTTTACATTTTACGTGATTAGGTCCTTTTATCAAATTGAGCACACAAACGATTAAGTTGTCATACGAAATTTTCACACATACTAATTCACATATAATAGGTATGAAAAATAATATTAAAATATTTTTTTGACTCAGATTTGTGGTCCCGCAACCACTATTCCGACTAGGGTCTAAAGCGGGCTGTTACAACTTTCTCCCCTTAGGGATTTTCGTCCCCGAAAATCTTACCGTTAAACAGATTCGGATATTGTTGTCTCATAGCATTTTCGGGCTCTCATGTAGCCTCTTCAGTATAGTGTCAATGCCAGATAATTTTAACTAATGGAAACCTCGCGAGCTAATATACGGATCGGTTCTTCTTCATAGGTCATATCAGACTGAATCTCAATCTCAGACGGAGGAATCACATGCAAAGGATCGGATCTGTATCGTCGAAGCATCGATACGTAAAACACTTCATGGATCTTTTCTAGCTCTGGTGGCAACAATACTCTATATGCAACTGGCCCAATACGGTCGATAATCTCATACGGCCCGATAAACCTCGGGCTCAACTTGCTTTTTCTGCCAAATTGGAGTACTTTCTTCCACGGAGACATTTTCAAAAACACTTTATCGCCAATTTCAAATTGAATATCTTTTTGTTTCAAATCTGTGTAGGATTTTTGACAATTGGAAGCTACTTTTAGACTATCTTGGATTACTTTCACTTTCTGTTCAGTCTCCTTTATCAAATCAGCCCCATAAATCTTATTCTCATTGAGTTCAGTCCAATACAAAGGTGTACGACATTTCCTACAGTATAAAGCTTCGTACAGTGCCATTTTAATGCTTGATTGAAAACTATTATTGTACGCGAATTCAATCAATGGCAAATATTGTTCCCACGAACTTTCAAACTCAAGAATGCAACATCTCAACATATCTTCTATAATCTGAATAATCCGCTCAGATTGACCATCCATCTGCGGGTGAAAAGTAGTACTGAAGTGCAATTTCGTACCTAAAGCCTCTTGCAATTTCTTCCAAAATCGTAAAGTGAATCTCGAATCTCTATTTAACACAATAGACAATGGCACCCCGTGCAATCTCACAATATCAGAAATATACAATTCAACTAATTTATCAAATGAGTAATCAGATCGTACTGAAATAAAATAAGTTGATTTCGTCAATCGATCAACTACAACCCAGATAGCATCTTTCTTTCTCGGAGATAGGGGTAAACCTGAAACAAAATCCATCATCACTTTATCCCATTTCCATTTCGGAATCATAATCGGCTGTAATAAACCAGATGGTACCTGATGTTCAGCTTTAACTTGCTGACAGATTAAACATTTTGAAACAAAATTGGAGATATCTCTTTTCATTCCAAACCACCAGTAATACTGTTTCAAATCATTATACATTTTCGTACTACCCGAATGTACAGATAAACGACTGTTGTGAGCTTCGTTCAAAATCATTTGAATTAACTCTGAATTTCTCAGAACATAAACCCGATCTCGAAATCTCAGACAATCATCATTACCAATTCGATATTCAGAATTAGATTTCAAATTATACTGAGCTCGTTTTACAATAATCTCATTATCAACTTTCTGAGCTTCGAAAATCTGTTGCAAAAACAACGATCTTGCTTTCAATTCGGCTAAAATCAAACCATCAAAAGACATACACAACTGAGCATTCATATTACGCAATGTAAACAATGATTTCTGACTTAAAGCATCAGCAACAACATTTGCTTTTCCCGGATGATAATCGATCACTAGTTCATAGTCTTTTAGCAGTTCTAGCCATCTTCTCTATCGTAGATTCAAATCTTTCTAAGTCATCAACTACTTCAAACTTTTATGATAGGAATAAACGTGACATTTCTCACCGAATAGGTAGTGGTGCCAAATCTTCAAAGCAAACACAATAGCCGCCAATTCCAGATCGTGTGTTGGATAGTTCTTTTTGTGAGACTTCAACTGTCTTGAGGCATAAGCTATGACTATGCCTTTCTGAATCAAAACATAATCCAGACCGTTTAACAAAGCATCACTATAGATCACAAATTCTTTACCCGATTCTGGTTGTATTAATACTAGAGCTTCAGTCAATATAGCTTTCAATTGATCAAAACTTTTCTGACACTTTTTAGACCAGTCAAATTTCACATATTTCTGAAGCAGTTTCGTCAATAGAGTCACAATCATCGAACAGCCTTTTGCAAATCTCCTATAATAACCGGCAAGTCCCAGAAAACTGCGAACTTCAGAAACATTTCTCGGAGGCTTCCAATCCAGAATAGCTAAAATCTTGCTCGGATCAACTCGAATACCTGATGCTAACATAATATGGCCCAGAAAACTAACTTTGCGCGACTAGAATTCACATTTACTAAACTTCACATACAACTGCTTATCTCGCAAAGTCTGTAGCACTATTCTCAAATGTTCAGCATGCTCATTTTCATCACGTGAATAAATCAAAATGTCATCAATGAATACAATAAAAAATCGATCTAAATACGGTTTAAAAATTCTGTTCATCAAATCCATAAAGATAACAAGTCATTCGTTAATCCGAAAGGCATAACTAAAAACTCATAGTGTCCGTACCTCGTTCGGAAAGCAGTTTTCTGAATGTCTAAATCTTTTACTCACAACTGATTTGAAAATACGATTGCTCCTTTCAACTGATCAAACAGATCGTCAATTCGAGACAAAGGGTATTTATTCTTGATACTTACTTTGTTCAACTGACAATAATCAATACACATTCTCATCGTGTCGTCTTTCTTTTTAACAAATAGAACCGGAGCACCCCAAGGTGAGAAACTCGGTCTTACAAATCCTCTATCGGTCAAGTCTTGTAACTGAGACTTTAATCCTTTTAACTCGGTCGAAGCCATTCTATATGGAGCTATCGAAATTGGAGTAGTTTCGGGTACTAACTCAATGCCAAATTCAACTTCTCGGATCGGAGGTAATCTCGGAAGTTCTTTAGGAAACACATCAGGGAATTCATAGACAACAGACACTGATTCCACTTTCTTTTCTGTTACTTTCGAATCGATCACATAAGCAAAGTAACCTTTACAACCTTTTCTCACAATACTCAGAGCTTTCATTTACGAAATCATGGCTAGTAGCCCATTCAAATCACTAGATTCAATTTGGACTATTTCATCATTCTTGCATCTCAAGTCAATTGTTTTTCGTTTGCAGTTCACAATAGCGTCATGCAAAGTTAGCCAATCCATACCCATAATTATATCAAACTCATAAAAGGTAATAACATCAGATCGGCTGGGAAACAAAGATCTCAAAACATTAACGAACAATTCTTGCAGAATTTATCAACCAAAACACATCTGCCTAGGGGGTTTGATACTCTAATCACAAATTCAGTAGACTCTATAGGCAGAGTCTTACTATTCACTAAATTCATGCATATATAAGAATGCGTTGATCCAGGATCTATCAAAGCAATCACAGAAGTATCATAAAGAGTAAATGTACCCGTAATCACATCTGGAGATGAAGCTTCCTCACGAGCTCGAATAACATAGGCTCTGGCAGGTGCTCTAGCCTTAGATCGAACAGCAGTGTCTTTTGTCCCTCTTTGACTACCAGTTACATTGCTCGTATTTTTGGGAGGTCTACCACGAGATGCATTGACACTAGGCCTCAAATTTTGTACAATTTCTTGTTCGACAGACTCGGGGCAATCACGGATAAAATGATCTAAAGATCCACATTTAAAATAGGCCCGATCATACAATCTACAATTACCAGGATGTCTTTTACCACAGCGTTTACACTCGGGTCGATCGGGTCTAGCATTTCCAACACTAGCAACAAAAGTAGCTGAAGCTCTAAAGCTCGAATGTTATCTAACACGATCTCTACTCGAATGTTCCACATTAGCCTTTGAAAGGCTATTATCATCTCAGAATTTCTTTGTTACCGAATGAAATGACTTGCTCAATGATCTTTTTCACACTTCTCTAGCTTCTGAATCGACTTTTCTTTTCTCTTTCTCGAGTTCTTTAGCTTTACATGCTCGTTCCACAAGTACAAAAAATTCTTTTATTTCTAAAATCCTGACTAACAATTTGATGTCTTCATTCAAGCCATCTTTGAATCTCTTACACATGATTGCTTCGGTCGAAACACATTCTCCAGCATACTGACTCAGTCTCACAAATTCTCGCTCGTGTTCTATAGCAGACATACGACCTTGTTTCAACTCAAAAAATTCTTTGCGTTTCTGATCAATGAATCTCTGACTGATATATTTCTTCCAGAATTCAGCTTGAAAGAAATCCCAAGTAACTCGTTCTCCCGGAACCACGGATATCAATGTCTTCCACCAATGATACGTCGTATCTCTCAAAAGTGACACAACACATTTTATGCATTCGCCCAGAGTTAATGATAATTCATCGAACACTCGTATCGTATTTCTAACCTAGAATTCAGCTCTCTCTGTATCATCATTAGTAGTAGCACGAAATTCTTCGGCCCTATATTTTCTAATTTTGTTGATAAGAGGCTTATTCAACTGAATCGGACTAGCTTGTGGCATAACAGGGACTTGCGGAGAATTAGGCGGGGGTGAAGGTTGTGGCATAGCCAGATTCATTCAGATATATTGGGTGAACCAATCATTCATCATTTGATAGAAGGCTTGTTTAGCCTACCCATCATGGCTACTCATACCTGGTCTAGAGTCGGATGGCGCTGTCCCTTGCGCGGGAGAATTGCTTTCTACATCATCAGCTACGGCTCGTTCGGGATCCATTCACTATATAAAAACACAATTTTATTGTCAGGATTCATCACACTATCGCAGTTCATAAATATGGCATGTATAGCTAGACTCACACATCTATGGTAGTCCTAGAACCGACTAAACCATAGCTCTGGTACCAATAAAATGTAACACCCCTAACCCGTATCCTTCGCCGGACTAGGATTAAAAATGTTACCAGACAAACCGAAACATTTACACACAATTCATATACATCATCCACAATCATAGTCAAACATTTTCGTAGAGTCCCTTATATAGGTCATCGAGACCTTAACAGGTATTAGAAAGGGGTCGGGACTAAACTGAGCTCATACAAATTTTTTTTAAAACTTAAACATTTTTCAAAGTTGTACAGGTCACACACCCGTGTGAACAGGCCGTGTGCCTCACATGGCTTTATACGCGCCCATGTGTCTAGTCTGTGGAAAAACAGGGCATACATACTGACTTATCCACACGGCCGGAGACACGCTCATGTGCCTTGGCCGTGGTTGAAACTAACTTGGGTCACACGGCTGACCACACGCTTGTGTGTCTAGCCCGTGTACCCTTCAAAATGGCCACACACACCCATGTGCCAAGGCTGTGTGTCTTACACGGCCACCAGACACGCCCGTATGTCTAGGCTGTGCTTGAGACTGACTTGCTTCTAAAAGAAACATTGAAGGACATGGTCGAGACACACGCCCGTGTGATCAACTGTGTGGGCAAATATAGGCCATTTTCAAGGCCAAATTGCCACCCATTAAGGGTCCTCCCTACAAGCGTCAAATAAGCACAATTTGGATCATATTTCCAACCAATTCCAATTACAAAACGTCCATCATTCATACTATGATATTATCAACTAATTTCATATACATAATACATATCAAATTATACCAATTCATAAACCAAAATCATATCAAATCATATAATCCAGAACTCTAAATTACCTCATTCAAAATTCATGCTATAGCATTACCAAATACCATACTAGACACATTCCAAAACTTACCAAATTGACCAACTCTCTTGGCCATACAGAACATTTCACATAGATAATATTGCATTGCATAGTTCATACCAAAAACTCATTCACATACACAACCAAAACCAAGCCACATCACATGGCTAATATTCACAACTCAAAACATATTTGCATAATTCTATCCTATACATGCCATACTTCAAAATACACATTTTCAAAAGGTACCAAAATATAGATCAATATTGTGGTGATGATCCTCGACGATCCCTGAGCTCCCGATAGCCACGACATCTATAAAACAGTTGAAAAACACATACAGTAAGCTTTCAAAAGCTTAGTAAGCCATATACAAATAAATTTATCATTCAAAATATGAAAGCATCATCAAATTACATATACTCCATGACTAAATACTATCTCAAACCACATAGTTCATATACATTTCACATATTCCCAATTCATTTACATATATAGCATATTTTCTCATACTTATAACACATATCATCACTTGTACATATACTTACCTTTTATTCTCAAACATAGTATACATTTCGAACATACCTGAATCGGATACACATTTCATATAATCATTTGTTTCTCAGAATGCCCGTTGAAACGCTTAGAATCATAAGGATATGCGGATAGCTCGAAAAGCTTGTACAATGCCAACGTCCCAGACGTGGTCTTACACGAAAACACATATCGAATCCTATGTCATGACATATGTATCCTAACTATTCCTATGGTTTGTACGAGGCTTTCCGGACGTCGGAACTTTGGCGATACTTTATCGGATATCTCATTCTCATATAATCATTCAACTTTGTTCATAAGCATATAATCAATAGTAATTCAATTCAAAATACATTTATTTGTATATTGACTTACCTCGTACAGATTTGAACGAACGGAGTTGACTATTCAACGACTTTTGTTTCCCCCGATATAATTCCGTTTTCTTTTATTCTTGATCTATATAAATTCAAATTTGACTTATTCAATCACACATTCATTCAAAAAAATCCATAAATACATATTTAGAGCATTTTACAATTTAGCCCTCATATTTTCACATTTTAGTCATTAATTTACAAAATCACAAAATACTCAAAATTTCCTTTTACACAAGCTTAGTCGAATTTTCATAGTGTACACATAAGCCCATATAATTCATTTATTTCACATTTTAGTCCCTCAAAATATCCTTTTTACAATTTAGCCCAAATTACTCAAATTCATCAAAAATTCAAAGATAAAATATGTTAACCAAAACATATCTTTTATTTTCCATCAACTAGCATTTCAAAGTTCACAAAATCAACAATGGTATAACTCAAAATCATCAACAAAATAAAAACTTGAGACATGGGCTTGATTGTAACACCCCTTACCCGAGACTGTTGCCAAAATCGAGCACGAGGCATTACTAAACTTAATCTATCACTTAAATAGTTTTAAAATTTTTTATTTAAACTTTTCGGAATGTGCTATCATTCTGCATTGTAGTCGCCTAAAAATTCATATCTTGAGTTCTGAAACTCAAAATTTAGATCCGTAAATTTTTCCTGAAACTAGACTCATATATCTAAACACTAATTTTTTTCTAGAATTTTTAACTTAGCCAATTAGTACAGTTTATTAGTTAAAGTTACCCCTATTTCAGAATTCGACTGCACAGACCTCTACTTACTACGAACCACGTTTCTCCCTATAAAAAATTTATATAACTATACCGTTTGTTTCTATTAAAACTAGATTCAATAAGGATTCTAACCATATAAATTACACCACCTAATTATTTTTTTACAATTTATGGTGAATTTCCAAAGTTGAAACAGGGGATCTAGAATTTTCTCTGACCCTGTTTCACTAAAACTCAGATATCTCATAAAATATAATACCTTTACCTATTTTGCTTATTCCATAAGAAAATAGACATAATAAGATTTAATTTCATATATTATTCATCTTAAAAATATGTTTATACAATTTTTAGTGATTTTTCAAAGTCACGTCATTTCTGTTATTTGAATCTGTTTTTAGGTTACTTTCACATTTTTCATAATTTTCATGTGATAACCACCATTCAATCATACATATTAATAAATATGCATATCATCGGTCATTTTCATTAGCTAATCTCTAGCAAGTATTTACACATCATTCATTGTTCACATTATACTAAAAGTAGCTAAGTTTCTATACATGCCATACACAAAACAAAACGTCTAATTATACCGAGTTATTTCTTTGATAGTGTGATCGGCCTCCGACGTTTCCTTCGATCCCCGAGTGGCTAGATAAGTACTATAAGAAGAAGAAAATAAAGGGATTAAGCACTAGGCTTAGTAAGCTTACAAGCAATTAAATCACAACATTCAACGTAATGGATAATTATGCATAATATCATCTAACATCATAAATTTCTTTACTTCTCAATTTCTATCTTCTTCTTTATTCCTTTACCTTCTTTCTTATCTGACCTTTCCTTTTCATAACTATAATCTACTTTTCCTTTGCTGTTAATTCACTGTAATCTAACTCGGATCCTGACCCGTTGAACCACTCGGAATACTAAGGATATTAGGTCGTTTCAGGTCTATCAATATCCTGCCAATGCCATGTCTTCGACATGGACTTACATGAATTATTCCTGTCTCCAATGCCATATATATATAATATGGGCTTACATGGCTCATTCCTGTCTCCAAATCCATATATCTGATATGGACTTACACGGCTCATTTCTATCTGTCTGTCTGTCTGTCAACCCTAATATCTTAACATTCCTAAGGTTCAAACGGGACTTCCTAATGCCTTTTTCTCTCACACTACTTACTTTAATTCGACTTTAAATATTCTCATAAAATAAGTATATAAATGCTAGAAATTGACAATAATAATGTAAAATAAAATAATATTGCATTTATTTACTGTAAACTTACCTCGATACAAAATGTGACTAAACTTTACAATTTAGTCCTTTACTTTTTCTTTTCCCCGATCTACTCCCGAATTTCGCTCTTCTTGATCTATAATAGCAAATTTAACTTATTTAATATCAAAATTTATCAAAATAGTCCTTTACTCAAACTTTGCAAAAATTACATTTTTGCCCCTAAACTTTTGAATATTTACACTTTTGCCCCAAAGCTCGTAAATTAAAATTCAGCCTATTTTCTTATGTTTTATGACATGCTGGTCATTTTTCCCTTCTATGGCAGCATCAAATTCATACTCTAACATGCACTTATGACTATTAGGTATTTTTACCGGTTAAGTCCTTTTACTCGTTTTTGCTTAAAACCAAGTAGTACAAATTGTCTAACATAATTTAAAACCTCATATTCTATCATAAGGCACCAAAATACACAAATTTCACCTATGGGTATTTTTCCAAATATGAACCCTAGGTTGACTTATTACTAGCATAAGCTTAATCGAGCTACTCGGACTCCAAAACGTAAAGAACATTAAAAACGGGGCTTAGAATCACTTACTATGAAGCTTGAAAGTTGAAGAAACCCTAGCTATGGAGAGAGTAAGATTCAGCTGGTACTTGAAGAAGATGATACAATTTTGTCATCTTTTTACCTTTTTATTAATGTTAATAACCAAATGACCAAAATGCCCTCCTTACTAAACTTTCAAAAATTCCTTCCATGTCCTAATTTTTTTCATGAACTTAAAATTGGTCAAATTGTTATTTAAACCCTCCTAATTAATATTCCAAAGCAATTTCATACTAAAAACTTCTAGAATGCAAGTTTTGCAAATTATTCGATTTAGTCCCTAATCTCAACTTAAGCACTTTATGCATAGAATTTCATCACGAAATTTTCACACAATCATGCAATTATATCATGAACCTCAAAATAATGATAAAATAAATTTTTCTACCTCAAATTTGTGGTTTCGCAACCACTGTTCCGTTTAGGCCCTATTTCGGGATGTTACATTTCTCCCCCCCTTTAGGGATTTTCGTCCCCAAAAATCTTACCTGTGAAAAGATTTGGTACTTGTTTTTGCATAGCCTCTTCGGTTCCCATGTAGCCTCGTCTACCCCATGCCTATTCCATAGTACTTTCACAAGTACAATGCTTTTGTTCCTTAATCGCTTTACCTCTCGAGCTAGAATCTTTCTGGGTTCTTCACCGTAAGTCATGTCTGATCAATCTTAACCTCATGTCGAGAAATTACATGTGATGATCTGAACGATAACGACGTAGCATAGACACATGAAATACATTATGAATCTTCTTTAACTCAATCGGCAAAGCTAACCGATATGCTAATGGTCCGACTCTCTCAATCACTTCAAACGGTCCAATAAAACGTGGACTTAGTTTGCCTTTCTTGCCAAATCTAAGAACTTTCTTCCACGGGGATACTTTCAAAAAACTTTGTCACCAACTTGATACTCAATCTCTTTTCTCTTCAAATCGCATATGACTTTTGTCCATGCAAAAGGTCTTTTAAGCAATCTCGATGATTTTTACTTTCTCTTCTGTTTCCTTAACTAGATCAACTCAGTAAATCGATTTTCCTTAAGCTCATTCCAATACAAAGGTGTGCGACATTTACGTCCATACAAAGCTTCATAAGGTGCCATCTTCAAACTCGATTGATAACTATTATTGTAGGCAAACTCTACTAATGGTAAATATTTTTCCCAATCGCCTTGAAATTCCAATACACACGACATCTAAGCATATCTTCAAGTACTGAATAACTCTCTCTCGATCGACCGTCGGTTTGAGGATGGAAAGTCAGTACTAAAACTCAACTTCATACCTAAAGCCTCTTGTAACTTCTTCCGAACCGTGAAGTAAATCTTGGATCTCTCATGCAAAATGATCGATAATGGCACTCCATGTAGTCTAACTATCTCTGAAATGTATAACTCAGCCAACTTGTCAAGTGAGTAATCCATACGGATTGGGATAAAATGAGCCGACTTAGTTAGCTTATCAATCACAATCCATATTGCATCTTTCTTTTTCAGTGTTAACGGCAACCCTGTCACAAAATCCATAGTAACTCTGACCCATTTCCATTCCGGAGCTAGCACAGGTTGCAATAATCCTGAGGGTACCTGATGTTCGGCCTTTACCTGTTGACAAATCAAGCATCTAGAAACAAACTCTGAAATGTCTCTTTTCATTCCTACCCACCAATACAATTTCTTCAAATCATTATACATTTTTGTACTGCCTGGATGAATAGATAAAGAACTGCTATGTGCTTCCTGTAAAATCTTTCGAATAAGCTCATCATTCTTTGGTACACAAATTCTATCTCTAAACATCAAACAACCATCAGAAGCAATCCAGAAATCTGATTCTATGCCTGACTCGCATTGAACTCTTTTAGCTTGTAACTCATTATCATCTTTCTGAGCTTCACAAATCTCTTCAAAAAATACTGGTTTAGCTCTAAATTCAGCTAAAATAGAACCATCATTTGACATGGCTAAATTGGTATTCAAAGCTCGCAAATGTAAATAAAAGTTTCCTGCTTAGAGCGTCAGCAACTACATTTGCCTTACCTGGGTGATAATCAATCACTAACTTGTAATCTTTAAGCAATTCCAACCATCTTCTTTACCTCAAATTCAAATCTTTTTGAGTCATCAAGTATTTCAAGCTTTTATGATCGGTAAATATTCGGCACCTTTCACCATACAAATGATGTCTCCAAATTCTCAACGCAAAAATAATGGCAGCTAGCTCTAAATCATGTGTCGGATAGTTCTTCTCATGTGACTTTAGCTGTCTAGAGACATAAGCAATTACCTTCCCTTCCTGCATAAGTACACAACCAAGTCCATTCATGGACGAATCATCAGAAATCACAAACTCCTTACCTGGTTCTGGTTGTACTAAAACAGGAGCTTTAGTCAATAATGTTTTTAACTTGTCAAAACTCTGTTGACACTTCTCAGTCCATTCAAACTTGATATCCTTTCGCAGCAATCTTGTCAGCGGGGTAGCTATCATGGAAAATCCCTCTACAAATCGTCTATAATATCCGGCAAGACCAAGAAAACTTCTAACTTCTGATACATTTCTAGGAGGCTTCCAATCAACAATGGCTGAAATCTTGCTCGAATCAACCTTAATACCTTCACCTGAGACAATATGTCCAAGAAAACCAACTTCTCGTAACCAGAATTCACTTTTCTTTGAACTTGGCATACAACTGATTATCTCTCGAATATGTAAAAACTGTTCTCAAATGCTCTGCATGCTCAGTCTCATCATGAGAATAAATCAAGATATCATCAATGAACAGAACTACAAACTTATCCAAGTACGGTCTGAAAATTCGGTTCATTAAGTCCATAAAAATGGCAGGAGAGCATTAGTCAAGCCAAATGGCATCACAAGGAACTCATAATGACCATACCTAGTCCGAAAGCGCGATTGGGACATCCGACTCTTTAACTCAGCAAATCGATAGTATTCGGATCTCAAATCTATCTTGGAGAACACGAGTAGCTCACTTCAATTGATCAAACAAATCATCAATTCTAGGCAATGGATACTTGTTCTTTCTTTATTACCTTGTTAAGTTGCCGATAATCTATGCACAACCGCATTGATCCGTCTTTTTTTTTCACAAATAGCACTTTGGTACACCCCATGGTGAACTCTGGGTCTTACAAATCCTTTATCTGTCAATTCCTCGCAAATCGAGCTTTCAATTCTTTCAATTCCAACGAGCCATTCTATAAGGAGCAATAGAAATGGGCGTGGTACACGGAATCAACTCAATACCAAACTCAACTTCTCTAACAGAGGAGGTAAGCCCGGTAGTTCTTCCTAAACACATCGGAAACTCACATACCACAGACATCGACTCAATTTTCAATTGCGGGTTTTTAGTGTTCAACACAAAAGCAAGATAAGCTTCATACCCTTTTCTCAAACATTTACGAGCGGACATATGACGAAAATTATGGGAAATGAACTATCGACTCTTCCGAATTAACCCAAAGAATTTCACCATTTTTACACTTCAACTCAATGAATTTCTTTCTACAATTCACTATCACATCATGTGTAGTCAACCAATCCATACCAAGAATCACATCAAACTCATCAAATGGCAATAGCATGAGATCGGCCGGAAAACAGTAACCTCTAATCATTAAAGGACAATTTCTACATACTTTATCTACTAATACATGCTTGCCTAATGGGTTCGATACTTTAATCACAAATTCTGTAGATTCTATAGGCATACTTATACTAGACATCAATTTCATACAAACATAAGAATGAGTCGAACCCGGATCAATCAGAGCCATGACATTAATATTATGTAGAGAAAATGTACCCATAATCACATCGGGGGAGGATGCCTCTTCGCGTGCACGAATAGCATAAGTCCTTACAGGGGCTCTAGCATCTGGTCTCACAGCCGAATCTCTAAAGGTACCTCTGTTACCTACTCCTACTCTCGGTTGCCTCGGTGATCTGCCTCTAGTAGGAGCATTTTCGGATCTAGCACTCTGTATTACTTCTTGGCTAGCCACTTCTGGACATTCTCGTACAAAATGATCTAGAGCACCACATTTATAGCAAACATTTTCGCTTGCCCGACAAGGACCATAATGAAGTCTACCACACTGTGGACACCCTGATCTACCCTGTCTGGCATTACCTACACTTGCAGTCGAGGTGGTCTGAGCCTTCGGATCTTTAAATCTGCTACCTCTATTCTGACTAGCTTGCCCTGCCGAAAAGCTAGATCTGGTAGAAAACTCTTTGGGCCTCTTGGATGTAGCCTGAAATGACCTACTCATCTGTCTCTTCTTTGTATCTTGTGTCTCTGTCTTAACTTTACCTTTCCTTTTTAACAACTCCTCTCGCTTTTACAGGCTCTCTCAACTAAAATAACGAGCTCTTTTATTTCTAGAACACCCACTGACAGTCGGATATCATCATTTAACCCATCCTCAAACCTTTTACACATGATAGCCTCTGTGGACACACATTCTTGAGCATATTTACTGAGCCTGACAAATTCACGCTCATAATCGGTCCACCACATATTGCCTTGTTTCAATTCCAGAATTCTTTTCTCTTACGGTCAATAAACCTCTGATGATGTACTTTTTACGAAATTCCTCCCGAAAGAAATCCCAAGTGACCCTCTCCTTTGGTACAACCGATATAAGTGTCTTCCACCAGTAGTAAATTTGAGTCTCTAAGAAGTGATACTACACATTTCATACATTCCTCGGGTGTACAAGATAATTCGTCAAAGACTCTGATAGTATTTTCTAACCAAAATTCTGCTCTTTCTGCATCATCATCTTTTGTTGCTCGAAACTCTTCTGACCTTTGTTTCTGATTCTATCAATCGGTGGCTTTTCTCTTATCACATTACTGTGGATCGGGGAAGCTTGAGCTACATGGGTAGCCTGAGAATCATGAGGGGGTGGAGGTCTAACTGCCGGATTCGTACGAATGAACTCGGCAAACCAATCATTCAAAGCTTGGAAGAGAGCTTCTCGAGTCACTCCTCCCTGATCAACGGTTACTGGCCTATTCTCAGATGGCGCTGCCCCTTCCGCGGGAGCAGGCGCATTACTTTCTACATCATCATCACCAGCTCACTCGGGATCCATTACTATAAAACAAAATATTTAAAAAATCGTCAGGAGTCGTCACACTATCAAAATACAGGTATGGCATGTATAGCTAGACTTTTACTCACACTAACTGTTTCGAGAACCGACTAAACCTGCTCTGATACCAATAAATGTAACACCCCTTACCCGAGACTATTGCCAAAATCGAGCACGAGGCATTACTAAACTTAATCTATCACTTAAATAGTTTTAAAATTTTTTATTTAAACTTTTCGGAATGTGCTGTCATTCTGCATTGTAGTCGCCTAAAAATTCATATCTTGAGTTCCAAAACTCAAAATTTAGATCTGTAAATTTTTCCTGAAACTAGACTCATATATATATCCACTAATTTTTTTCTAGAATTTTTGACTTAGCCAATTAGTACAGTTTATTAGTTAAAGTTACCCCTGTTTTAGAATTCGACTGCACAGACCTCTACTTACTACAAACCACTTTTATCCCTATAAAAAATTTATATAACTATACTGTTTGTTTCTATTAAAACTAGATTCAATAAGGATTCTAACCATATAAATTACACCACCTAATTATTTTTGTACAATTTATGGTGAATTTCCAAAGTTGAAATAGGGGATCTAGAATTTTCTCTGACCCTGTTTCACTAAAACTCAGATATCTCATAAAATATAATACCTTTACCTGTTTTGCTTATTCCATAAGAAAATAGACATAATAAGATTTAATTTAATATATTATTAATCTTAAAAATATGTTTATACAATTTTTAGTGATTTTTCAAAGTCACATCATTTCTGTTATTTGAATCTGTTTTTAGGTTACTTTCACATTTTTCATAATTTTCATGTGATAACCACCATTCAATCATACATATTAATAAATATGCATATCATCGGTCATTTTCATTAGCTAATCTCTAGCAAGTATTTACACATCATTCATTGTTCACATTATACTAAAAGTAGCTAAGTTTCTATACATGCCATACACAAAACAAAACGTCTAATTATACCGAGTTATTTCTTTGATAGTGTGATCGGCCTCCGACGTTTCCTTCGATCCCCAGTGGCTAGATAAGTACTATAAGAAGAAGAAAATAAAGGGATTAAGCACTAGGCTTAGTAAGCTTACAAGCAATTAAATCACAACATTCAACATAATGGATAATTATGCATAATATCATCTAACATCATAAATTTCTTTACTTCTCAATTTCTATCTTCTTCTTTATTCCTTTACCTTCTTTCTTATCTGACCTTTCCTTTTCATAAATATAATCTACTTTTCCTTTGCTGTTAATTCACTGTAATCTAACTCAGTATCCTGACCCGTTGAACCACTCGGAATACTAAAGATATTAGGTCGTTTTCGATCTATCAATATCTCGCCAATGCCATGTCTTCGACATGGACTTACATGAATTATTCCTGTCTCCAATGCCATATATATATATATGAGCTTACATGGCTCATTCCTGTCTCCAAAGCCATATATCTGATATGGACTTACACGGCTCATTTCTATCCCGTCTGTCTGTCAACCCTAATATCCTAACATTCCTAAAGTTCAAACGGACTTCCTAATGCCTTTTTCTCTGTCACTACTTTTAATTTGACTTTAAATATTCCCATAAAATAAGTATATAAATGCTAGAAATTGACAATAATAATGTAAAATAAAATAATATTGCATTTATTTCTCAGTAAACTTACCTCGATACAAAATGTGACTAAACTTTACAATTTAGTCCTTTACTTTTCTTTTCCCCGATCTACTCCCGAATTTCGCTCTTCTTGATCTATAATAGCAAATTTAACTTATTTAATATCAAAATTTATCAAAACAGTCCTTTACTCAAACTTTGCAAAAATTACATTTTGCCCCTAAACTTTTGCATATTTACACTTTTGCCCCAAAGCTCAGTAAATTAAACTTCAGCCTATTTTCTTATGTTTTATGACATGTTGGTCATTTTTCCTTCTATGGCAGCATCAAATTCATACTCTAACATGCACTTATGACTATTAGGTATTTTTACACCATTTAAGTCCTTTTACTCGCTTTTGCTTAAAACCGAGTAGTACAAATTGTCTAACATAATTTAAAACCTCATATTCTATCATAAGGCACCAAAATACACAAATTTCACCTATGGGTATTTTTCCAAATATGAACCCTAGGTTGACTTATTACTAGCATAAGCTTAATCGAGCTCACAGGGACTCCAAAACGTAAAGAACATTAAAAACGGGGCTTAGAATCACTTACTATGAAGCTTGAAAGTTGAAGAAACCCTAGCTATGGAGAGAGGTAAGATTCAGCTGGTACTTGAAGAAGATGATACAATTTTGTCATCTTTTTACCTTTTTATTAATGTTAATAACCAAATGACCAAAATGCCCTTCCTTACTAAACTTTCAAAAATTCCTTCCATGTCCTAATTTTTTTTTCATGAACTTAAAATTGGTCAAATTGTTATTTAAACCCTCCTAATTAATATTCCAAAGCAATTTCATACTAAAAACTTCTAGAATGCAAGTTTTGCAAATTATTCGATTTAGTCCCTAATCTCAACTTAAGCACTTTATGCATAGAATTTCATCACGAAATTTTCACACAATCATGCAATTATATCATGAACCTCAAAATAATAATAAAATAAATTTTTCTACCTCGAATTTGTGGTTTCGCAACCACTATTCCGTTTAGGCCCTATTTCGGGATGTTACATTGATAGTACACTAAGCAACAATCACAAAAACGTAAAAATTATCAAAAACCGATCAAAACACATACCTTAATTGAGCTTTAATCTAGCTGAACCCTAAAGGATTTTATTTCTTCTCTTTTTCTTTGATTTTTAGCAAGCATGGATGAATAAATGATCCATTAACATGTTTTGTTTTATTATATTGAGTTTATTTACATAATTACAAATTTAACATTTAGTTAATAATATAATAAACACATAATAAATGGTCTTTAATGTCCATTTACCATGAAAATGGCATGATAACAACCTAAGGACCTCACATTTAAAAAGAAACATCAAATATGCACTTTAATAAATAACAGGCAACCTTTACATTTTACGCGATTAGGTCCTTTTATCAAATTGAGCACACAAACGATTAAATTTTCATACGAAATTTTCACATACTAATTCACATATAATAGGCACGAAAAAAAATATTAAAATATTTTTTGACTCAGATTTGTGGTCCCGAAACCACTATTCTGACTAGGGTCTAAACCAAGTTGTTACATGTATTTAGTAATTAAAATTGAAATATCATAGAATGGATTTATTTGTAATGGATACATCTTATTAATTAATGATGAATAAGGTGAATGTATTGAATCATGTTTACTTGGTAGAAATTATGATTTCTTGATGGAATGTACCTTTGTGAAAAGTATATCAACAGTAATGAAAATTGTTATGCTTAGACTACATGTAAATTCTAACGATTATGGATATTGTTATTTGCTCACCTTGATGATGTTTTGAGTGCCATGTTCTAGCCAACAATGTCAAACTAAGGTCGTATTTATACTTGTATAATATTAAGGTATATTATTTTTCAGTTGAACTTACTAAGCATTCTCACCTTAGTTGTTTCCCTCCTTTATAGATTGTCACCTTGCGAAACTCATCGAGTTGGATCATCGCAAAGCTCACACTATTATTGAATCAATAATAATATGTTTATTTTGGTTATCAAATTTGTGGCATGTATATAGGGATAAGGTGTTATGGAGATGATCATTTTCTTAATAGAATGGTATGCTTGAGTTTGTTGTAAATGTTGAGTTGTATGTGAAGCTTGGTGTATGTACCAAATGATGCATGGTTTATCTTTGCTCGATGTTATTTAGTTGATGATTTTAAACTTAAATTTGCCTATATATATATATGCTAAGGTTTGCATATAGAAGGAAATGGTAAGTTGAGTTGATAGATGGTAGAATATGTTTAGGTTTTGAACATAAATGTTATTCCATTTGAAGAGTCATATTCTTAAAGTGTTATAGACTTGTTTTAGCTTGAATTTATATGTTTTGGTATGGATGAAAGTGGTATGTGAATATGTGAATTATATGTTTTGGTTAAAGAAAATGAATATGGAACAAATTGGATTTTTTCCAAACGCAGGGGTAACGTTGCGACCTCTAGTTCCCAACTTTGTGACTTAGGTTGATAGTGAGTGATGTCGTTGCATTTTTCACTAATTGCTGCATGTTTAATTCAAGAGGTTGCATACCCTGACTAGGTCTCTAATGTAGTAAGGGTACCCCAAGTCTAGAAACAAATGGAGAATGTATGTGGATTTAATGAACTTGAATAAGGCTTGCCCCAAGAATTACTTTCAATTTCCTACTATCGACCAACTTGTACGTTCCTCCATAGGCCATTAGTTCATGAGCTTCATGGTTGTCTTCTCAATCTATAATCAAAACTTTATGGCGAAATAAGACCAATAGAAGATGATTTTCATAACTGAAGATAGGTTTTTTGGCAATAAAATGAAGTCGTTAGATTTAGAGAATGTGGGTGCTACCTATTAGCAGCTGGTAAATAAGTTGTTTCGAAAATAGATTGCAAGGTTTATGGAGATCTACGTGGATGATATTCTTGTCAAAATCATAAAAATGGAACAATACGTTAATGATCTCTGGGAGGTATTCACTATTCTCTGAAGGTACATCATGAACCTTAACAAGTTCGTGGAAAAATGAAACAATACATTAATGATTTAGGTAGTCAAAGCTAGCAAGTTCTTGGGTTTCATGATTTCCAAAAGAGATATTGAGGTCGACCTAAAGAAAATCAAGGCTATTTTAGAGATGAACCCACCACAGTAGCCCAAGTAAATTCAGCATTCGACTTGTCAGAGTATTGATCTGAATCGTTTTGTCTCAAAGATGGCTAATATATGCTTATCATTTTTCAAATCTCTAAAAGTCTCGTTTCAGTGGATTGAGAAATGCCAGTGCTATTTTGAGCAAATGAAGCATACTTGAATATCCCTTCCTTGCTTTAGCATCTCTTTCATATGGAGACACACTCTCTATGCATCCAGTGGCTTTAGACAAGACAGTGGTGACTGTACTAGTAAACGAAGTTGGTGGGCAGCAGCATCTAGTGTACCAAGTCAGCAGAGTTCTTCAAGACGAAGAGTGAAATTATCCTCAGGTGGAAAAATTAATTTTTTATTATGGCTACAAGGATATCCAACCAACCACTCAAGGATATTATGAGGAAAATGAACTTTTCTAAACGAATGATAAAATGAAGTGTCAAGCTTAGTGAATTTAGGTTGGAATTCTTACCCTGGAAGCCCATAAAAGCTAAACCCTAGTAGACTTTGTGGCTATATGTTCTCTTCCAACCACCTGAACTTCTCATTGAAGAAGGCTCTCTCACTATTTAAAGTAGTGCCCTGCCTCAAGAATCATCCACTAGTATGCCTTCCACTCAAAATTAGGTCTGAACTTTGCATGTAGACAATTCAGCTGGAAAGGTTGGTTCGAAAGCCAGAATTTTTTTAGTTGATCCAAAAGGTAGTTGGTAACTCTTGAAAAGAGTTATATTTCATGCCTTTAGACCTAGTTAATTGCCTATAATTAAGTACATCTAGTTTAATTTTAGGACACTCCATTAGTATTTTTAGCATTGCATTAGTACACAGGCTGCGTTTAAATATTAGGTACTTTTAATTGCTTGTAGAAAGGTTGTGTTTTGTGGTACTGGCAGGTGCAAGAAGAGGAATAAGAAATAAACGAGTGAAGTTTTACCGAGAAAAAAGGGTGATCAGATTGCCAACTCGTATGCCATGGCCATAATGGGAAGGTGTCCAATCAGCATTCAACACATATCAGTTTCAGCCCAGCTCTACTTGTACCAGATAAATCTACCTAGAAAAGAGGAGATGATAAATCTTCGGCTATTGGAATTATCTTAAAAAAAAGAAAAAAATTTAAAAAGCCAAAGGAGGAAATCTTAGGGAGCGAAGGATGGTAAGATCCTTAGGCGAAATAGAAGGTAGCAACTGAATAGAGACTAAATAGAGGAAAAACAAAGGTAGTCCCTCTCAGCTACCTCAGGACACTGTGCAGCTGGACTGTGGATCGGACAAGTGAACACTGTCTTTCTGGCATTCTTCTATTATTTTTAATCAATTCATTCATTAATTACAGTGATGAAAATGATGTTTGAGTTGAACCTATGAGCTAAATCTTATAGGATTGGGATTGCTTTGATGAAACTTTAACTGTCTTTAATGGTTATAGTATAAATTTGAATTATTTTACAATCTCATTCAATTGTTTTATTCTTTACAATGTATGTGAGCAATCCATAGGCATAGTCGACTGTCCAACATACCCCTAAATTAAGCTAAAGTCTAAAAAGGTTGAATTAGTTAGACTGTGGTTGAAAGATATGAGCAAGTATTCGACAGATACTTGTAGTAGGCTCTAAACATAGAGTAGCGTTCATACAGAAGGAAATAGTATAGGGTACTGTATTAAAGGCCTATAGACATAGGTAAGGTAACTTGAGGTTTTTGCTCTCGAAAGAGGCAGGCCACTTTTGAACTCTTCTGAGCAGTAGGTTAAGTATGATTTTGCTGAGGCATTGCTGACAGGAAAAGTAGATTCTTAGTAATCCCGACCTTCCTATTCAACATCATGTAACCCTATCTTTTGCCATAAAATCTTTGTCATCACATTCTTAGTTATTTTTCGTTTATTTACTTAATGTTCCTGTAGTAATTCTCATAATTGCCATTACATTTCTATTATCGTTGTCATAACATTTCCAAGTTTTAATTAATTCCACATATTGCATTCATCATTATTCCTTTAATTGCCACTGCATACTTACCATAGCTTTACCATAGCATTAATTAACTTTTGTGCCCCAATTTGATCCTCGTGGGAACGATACTCACTCATCACTTTATTACTTGATTTGCATATTATATTCACACGTGACAAGTTTTGGTGCCATTACCGGGGACCAACAATTTGGTGAAATTTTGTTTCGTTATTTGACTTAACTTCATTAGTTTTATTTAGCTTAGTTTAATTTAATTTTTATAGGTTTGCCAATAATGTATGAGAAGAGGCATTCCTACTAGCAAATAGTATCCTTTTGACCCAGAGATTGACAAAACTTTGCGAAGAAGGCGAAAAGAACTGAGAAAAATAGCTAGAAACGGGAATGATCCTGGTCTCAACGATAATCTAAAGGGTACTGGTCTCAATGATAATCCAAATGGTCAGGATGTTAAGCCTCCTATTCTTCAAGTGATAAATGACTGAGACAGACCCATTTGAGAGCATGTTGTTCCAATTTTGGATGATTTGAATCTAGGGATAGTTAGGCCAGAAATACAGGCTTAGTAGTTTGAACAAAAACTAGTAATGTTTCAGATGTCGCAAATAGTAGAATAGTTTGGTGGACTACCCACTGAAGATCCAAGATTGCATTTATGACTTTTCCTAAAAGTTTGTGACTCGTTCAGGCAACATGGTGTTCCTGAGGATGCCCTGCGACTAAACTGTTTCCATATTCTTTAAGAGATCGTGAGAGGGCATGGTTGAATGCTTTGCTGTCGGGGACAGTGACATCATGGAATGACATTTTCAAGAGGTTTCTGCTATGGTATAATCCATCGAACATGAATGCCGAGCTTAGAAATGACATCACATCTTTTCGGTAGTTAGAAGATGAAGCATTATATGAAGCTTGGGAATAATTTAAAGATTTAATTCGAAAATGTCCGATGCATGGCTTTTAGCACTAGACTTAAATGGAAATATTCTATAATGGGTTGAATGCACATACGAGAATGGTAGTTGATGCATCTACCAATGGTACATTATGGATAAATTTTACAACGAAACATATGAGATTTTGGAAAAGATTCCAGCAATCTTACAAGGAGCATTCCCAAGTGAGACTAAAAATTCAAGAACCCAAAGGAAGAAGTAGTGCAAGGCCATCACTCTTAGAAATGGGACTCAGCTGGATGAAGTTGTTCAAGATTTCATGGCAGAGGATGTAATAGCTCAGTTTAGACCCTAGTAGGAATAGTGGTTTTGGGACCACAAATCTGAGTCAAAAAAATAATTAAATATTATTTTCTGTGCTTATGATATGTGAATTAACATGTGTGAAAGTTTCGTATGAAAATTCGATCATTTGTGTGCTTAATTTGTAAAAAGGACCTAATCGCGTAAAATGTAAAAGTTGCATGCTATATGTTAAAAGTGCCTATTTGATTTGTCTTTGTTAATGAGTGGTCCTTATGTGGTTATTATGCCATTTACATGGATAATGGACATTAATGGCCTTAATATATGTAAATTTAAAATGGATTATTAAAGGTATTTTGGTAATTAGCATATTAATCTTATATTAAATAAAAACAAAACATGTTAATGGATGAATCATTCATCCTTATTGCCGAAAATCGCAAGAAAAAGAAAAAAAATAAGCTTCTTAGGGTTCGACCAAGCAAATTGTTGAATTAGGTATGGTTTTTGATCTGTTTTCGATAATTTCTACGTTTTTGTGATCGTTGCTTTGTGTTTTACTAAGCCCATGCCTAAATTTTTGATTTTGATGATGATTTTGAAATGTTCCATGGATGAATTCATGAGCTTTATGTTGATAAATTACGAAATATGAAAGCTTAATGTTGGCTTAACATATTTCGTCTTTGATTTTTTGATGAATTTGAGTAAAATGGGCTAAATTGTGAAATTTATGAACTGAAGGACTAAAATGTGAAATAAATTAAATGTGTAGACTAGTATGAGTACTAGGAGAATTTGGCCAAGCATGAGTATATACAAATTATGTGAATTTTGTGATTTTATGAAATAGGGACTAAAATGTCAAAATGTGATAATGTCAGGGCTAATTTGTAAAATGCCCTAAATTTGTGTTTGTGGATTTTTTTTTGAATGAATGTGTTATTGAATAAGTCAAATTTGAATTTATATAGATCAAGAGTTAAAGAAAACAAAATTAGATCGGGGAAAGTCAAAAGTCTTCGAGTAGCCGATTCCGTCCATTTGAATCAGTACAAGGTAAGTTTATATACAAAAAAGTGTGTTTGAATTGAATTATTATTATTATTCATATGATATTGAATTGTAATGAATGTATATTCAAACTAAATTTGTGCTATCTGAGAGAGTATCGATAAAGTTCCGACATCCGAAAAGTCATGTACGAAACTTAGGAATAGTTAGGATACATATGTCATGACATAGGATTTTTGATATGTGTTATCGTGTAAGACCATGTCTAGGACGTTGGCATCGACTTTTGTTTTACTTGTAAGACCATGTCTAGGACATTGGCATCGTATCTGATTACGTGTAAGACCCTATTTGGGACGGTGGCATCGATGTTTGATTATATGTAAGACCACGTCTGGGATGTTGGCATTGTATATGCTTTCTGAGCTATCCATGTATCCTTATGTTTCCAAACGGTTCAAAAGGGCATTTCGAGATACGAATGATTAAATGAAATGCATATTCGGTTCAGGAACGTTTGAATTGTACAGTATATTGGTAATGAAAGGTAAGTACATGTACCTTTGTGAACATATGATATAATTATGAGAAAATATGTTATATGAGCTAATGAATTGGATATATATGAATTATATGTGAACTATGTGGTATATGTTAGTATTTTGGTCATGAAGAATATATATTTTATGATGTTTATATGTTTAAGTTGATAAGTTTATTTGTATATGACTTACTAAGCTTTGGAAAGCTTACTTTGTGTGTGTGTTTGCATTGTTTTATAGATATCGTAGCTATCAGAAGCTCAGGGGTCTTTAAGAATCATCACTACACTATCAAATCTTATTTTGGTACTTTTTGAATACATAAATATTGAAGTATGGCATGTATAGGCTAGAAGTGTTTTGATATGTTTTGTAATGTATATATCATGCCATGTGATATGGCTAGATTGTGTTTGAACTTATGGTTGGATAATGATATATGATATGTGATGAAATGGTAGTATGGATGATGTGTTTTAGATGGCCAAGAGAGTTGGTCAATTTTGGTAAGTTTTGTTAGATGTTTATTTGAGAATTGGTATGTGAAATGAACATATAAATGATTAATAATGATATGTTATGTTTGATGTATGGTTTGGTATAAAAATTGGCTGAAATTATTGTGCAAATATGCATGGTTTGGTGCTTGTAGGTTTGACCCAATTGGGGTGGCAAATTGGCTATTCAAATGGCCTATTTTTGCCCACATGGGCAGAGACACGAGTGTGTGTCTCAGCCGTGTCATGTTGCACAGCCGTGTGTCCCCTGGGGTACCCTACAATTGTAAGTTAGGCTCGAGCACAGCCAAGGCACACGGGCGTGTCTTGTGGCTGTGTGTGCAAGTCAGTATGTATGCCCCGTTTTGACACGGCCTAGACACATGGGTGTGTCTAATGCCATGTGAGGCACACGGCCTGTTCACACGGGTGTGTGACCTGTGAAACTTTAAAAATTAATTAAGTTTAGAATAATTTTGTATGAGCTCAGTTTAGTCTCGGTCCTTTTTTAATGCATGTTTAAGGTCTCGATGACCTACGTAAGGTCTCGATCCTTTTTTAATGCATGTTTAGTCCCGATCCTTTTTTAATGCATGTTTTGAATTTTCTGGAAATGCCTTTAACCATTGTCCAGCGACGAATACGAGATAGGGGTGTTACAGAGGAAGACAAATCTAGCCACAATTAGGAAAAGCTCTCAGAACCTACTGAACGACAGACAACACCTAAAAAGGGTACATAGAGAAATGTTGTGACAAAATCAGATCATGTTGCCAACAAAAATGCCACAGCAAAACAATATCAGTAACCTGAAGGATGACCACCTTTACCTTTTCCTCAGCAATTTCAGAATTCTAAACAAATTGTTCAGTTTAAAAGGTTTTTAGAAGTTTTGAAGCAACTCCACATCAACATACTGTTAGTGGAAGCTTTGAAGCAGTTGCCCAATTATGTGAAATTTATGAAAGACATACAGTCAAGGAAGTGCAGATTGGGAGAGTTTGAGACTGTTGCTCTCACTGAAGGGTGCACAACAGTGTTGATGAATAAACTACCTCTAAAGCTGAAGCATCCAAGGAGTTTCACTATCCCCTGTTCAATTGGAAATCATTATCTTGGCAAGGCGTTATGTGATTTAGGAGCGAGCATAAATCTAATGCCTATGTCAATATCTAGGAAGCTAGGGATTGGGAAAGCAACACTTACGACGATGACTTTGCAATTAGTTGATCGATCCTACACCCATTTGGAAGGTAAAATTGAGGACGTGCTGGTAAGAGTAGATAAATTTATCTTTCCTGCTGATTTCATTATTTTAAAACTTAAAGTTAATCAAAATGTGCCAATTATTCTTTGAAAGCCTTTTTTTGGCTATAGGCAGAACTATAATTGATGTACAGAAAGGTGAATTTACCATGAGGGTAAATGATTTACAAGTTACTTTTAATGTTTTTGATGCTTTGAAATGTGCAGACGAAAATGAAGAATATCATGCCATTGGTTTGATAGAAACAGTAGTAGAGGAGTTCACCAGACTTTGCCACAGTAATTTTGATAGTAATGATGACTTATTAGAAATGATTGACAAAGTACGTTTAGGAGAGCTCAGTGAGTTCATGGGAGCCAAATAGATAGTGGAAAGACCAGCGAAAAAGTTTGACTTTTTGGATTTACCGAATCATTCGTTCAAGCCTCCTAAGCCCTCTATAAAAGAACCTCCTACATTGGAGTTGAAACCTTTACTGCAACATTTAAAATATGAATACTTGGGAGATAACAATAGCTTGCTAGTTGTGATTTCTACGGAATTGACACCCGAACAAGAGGTCAAGTTGTTGAAAGTCCAGTGACAATGTAAGAAGGTGTTAGGATGGACCGTTGCTGATATAAATGGAACTAGTCTTGCATTTTTCATGCATAAATCTTGTTATAGGATTGCCACAGTAGGTCTATTGAGTAGTAGAGAAGATTGAATCCGATAATGAATGAAGTTTTCAAGCAAGAGATTATCAAATGGCTTGATGCTGACATTATTTACCCAATCTCAGATAGCTCATGGGTAAGCCCTGTACATTGTATCCCCAAGAAAGGAGGTGTCATAGTGGTTAGCAATGTCAATAATGAGCGCATACCAACTCACACGGTCATGGGATGGAGAGTGTGCATAGATCATCGAAAGTTTAACAAGGAAACTAGGAAGGACCATTTTCCTTTGACTTTTATTGATTAGATGTTGGACAGGTTAGCAGGGAAAGCTTTCTACTATTTTTTAGAAAGTTAATCAAGGTATAATCAGATTGCCATAGCTTTCAATGATCAAGAGAAGACAACTTTCACGTGCCTATATGGTACTTTTGCATTTAGATGGATATCGTTCGGATATGGTAGAGAATTTTCTTGAAGTTTTCATGGATGATTTCTCTGTATTGGGCAACGATTTTGAAGATTGTTTGAAAAATCTAAAATTGATACTGTGCCGCTGTGAAGAAACAAATATTGTCTTGAATTGGGAAAAATTCCACTTCATGGTTCGTAAAGGAATTGTGTCAGGGCATAGGATATCTAGTGGGTACCAATGTCAAAGTTTACACAGATCACTCAGCTATTAAGTACTTGTTGCGTAAGAAAGATGCCAAGTCGAGATTCATTAGGTGGATATTGTTACTACAAGAGTTTGACTTGGAGATTCGGGATTGAAAGGGGAATGAAAACCAAGTGGCTGATCATTTTTCAAGGTTAGAATCGGGTAATGAAGATGGCAGTGATAACTTTATTAAAGAAGATTTCTCAGACGAACAATTGCTAGTTGTCAAGGTATTACCTTGGTATGCCGATAGAGTGAATTTCTTGGTAAGTGGTGTGATGTCGCCTGATTTAAATACCCACCAAAGGTGAAAATTTCTTCATGATGCTAAGTACTATTATTGGGATGAACCTTTCTTATTTAAACATTGTGCTGATCAACTTATTTGAAAGTGTGTTCCTAATGATGAAATACACAGCATTTTGTAACATTGTCACTCAACTCCTTTTGGAAGACATTTTGGAGGAATGAGAACCACTGCTAAAGTACTTCAGTTGAGATTCTATTGGCCAAATCTGTTCAAAGATGCTCATGAATTCTATCAATCGTGTGACTATTATCAGAGAACGAGAAATCTATCTAGGAGACATGAAATGTTACTACAAAGTATACTAGAGGTTGAGTTATTTGATGTATGGGGAGTAGAATTTATGGGTTCATTTCCACCGCTAGTAGGCAAATTGCATATACTTTTGGCGGTAGATTATGTTCCTAAGTGGGTAAAAGCGGTAGCCCTAGCTACTAATGATGCTAAGTCAGTATTGAAGTTTCTACATAAGAACATCTTTACAAGATTTGGTGCACCTAGTGTAACGCCCTAAAAATCTCAAACTTTCTTTTTTTTCTGTTTCGATAAAAATTATGCTTAACATTCCTAGTTAAGTGTTAATTATGTGATAGTAGGTCTTGGTTAAGGGTTGAGTTCAAACTTAGGGGAGAATGAAATTATAGGTTAATAAATAAAAGAACCTTGATGGCAAGTAGGCGGTTTTTGAATAAATAAAGGAAGAATTGGACACAAGAAAGCATGGTGGTGGAGTGGCAAGTGGCGTCACATGCAAGGAAAGGAGGTTTGGGGTTCGAATCCCTCCTTGCCCAAAAGAAGGATTTATTTTTTTTTACTTAAGAGATCGACAGTGGTGGCGTTGGATATGAACTCTATAGGGAGTGATAAGAGGAGAAATTTGAGGAGGGGATTAAGGAGTTATCAGGGAGAAAAATTAGGGGATGAGGAGTGTAAAGAGGTGGAGCCGAATTGGAAATTAGGGGATAGGAAATTCAGCTAGAGGCTATATATGGGTGCCAAATGTGAGGTTGTCAGGCTAATGTCGAATTCTCCCTCACCTTGTTTCCAGAAAACACTTTGTTCTCTAAAGATCTAAAAGCCGAAATCACTTGTTCTTCCTTCTTTTTCTTTGCGCCGATTTTCCATTCTTCCCTATTCAAGTTCTCTTTTTGATTCACCTCTGGTTTTTAACGATTTCTACTTTTCTTTGTGCCGAATAACCTCTTTGACCATACAAGTCTCAAGAGCCGAATATCCTCTGTACCGCTACTACCCTTTCCACCTGGCCAAATCTAGTGTAAGTGTTTTGTTCTCTCAATTAGTTTTGCTAGTATCGATCACTCTGTCCCTCACTTCTTCTAATCGATTTTGGTAGGAGTAGTATCGAATCCCAGTCTTTTGGATCCCTGCCGAATTACTCCTAGGCGTTTTGAGGTTTTTGGTAAGTATTCCTCTTTTATTGGTTAAGGTTGGATGAATGGCCATGGAGGATTTGAGAGTGACTTAAGATGATTGTGAGTCACTTGTTGCTTAGTTTTAGTGATTAAGATTGATGCAAATTTAAGAAATACTCGTGATTAGTGATCAAGGAAGGGCTGTTAAGGTTGGTAGTTCAAGGTAAGGCAAAGGTGAGATTTTCGGCTTTTGGTGATCGTATTTGATAAGTGTGTGATTAATCTTTGAGTGACATCGTTTGTAGGTTCGTGGCTAAGGAGATCGCAGCACGTTTTAGTACCAGGTGTGTACATACACTGCACACACACAGCAGATCGGCAAGTCCCGAAATGCCGAAAAGCCAGAGGTTTGGCTATAATAGACTTGCGAGTGCACGAACACTCGTAAAGGGAAACCGATAGGTTACCAGAGGCCCTATGAGCGATTCTATGGACTTAGGCCGTGTATTGGCCAACCGGGCCAGAATGCGCTAAATGGGCCCGATGGGCTGTAGGGCCCATAATAGGCAAAATTGGCAATTTGTTACTATGTGATGAAAATCATATGATTGCATGACTATGAATGTTATTGGGCTTGATGGGCCATATGAATGTGATTTGGGCCTAATGGGCCATATGAATGAGATTGGGCCTAGTGGGTCATATGCATGTTTGTAGACTCGTTTGGGCTTTGTAAGGGGTTTTGGGCCTAGTATCTGATAACTGCTTAAACATACATAAAACTTAAATAATTAATTAATTGTGACCGTGGACAAGCCATAAGGTTAAGGTGTGGCAATGGGTATATGCATGTCTAGGATTGGATCTAGTGTGAGCTTGGTACTTGACCCACCTCCTCTTACATGGATTCCTACCTGGAGCATAGTATCTGTTCACTTTAGCCAACAAGGACTTGTTAACGGGCCAAGGTAAGTAATAACCCATAATAAAGAGAAATTACCGAAAAGCCCCTAAGGGCGAAAATGACTAAAATACCCCTATGTGTTGAATGTAAGATTTATGGATGTTACATGTGTACCTGTTGTATTCATATGATATTCTGTTTAGGTTGCATATAGGTTATTATAAGGATAGCATGGTTGCTTGACGACCATGGATCCACCGATGGCTTTTTAAGCCCAATATATGATTAGCAGCTTTGCTGCAACGTTAGGTAGTACCGTAACTAGGGTACCATTGGAGTGTATCGGATGGGTGGGTCGATATTTATATCCCCAAATGGTGTGTATTGGGGGATGGAGATGGTATGTAGCGGTTGGATTGGTGGGATCCGTGCATCTTTGATTGCTTAACATTTGTTCTGATATTGAATTGGGATCAGGCCCGAAAAGACCTGCTATTGCATGCTTTTCTATTTTTCGAGGGTTGTACACACTGAGTTTTCGAAAACTCACCCCCTTTTTTGTTTTTCTCAGGTGATCCTCTGTAGGTGGTTCGACGGTTGGAGGGACTCGGAGGTGGCCAGCTAGTAAGACGACTTGGACTTGTTTTCTTTAGCATATAATTTCTAGTATTTTAAGTTATTTGAGTCCGGATTGTAATAAGGCCTTTCCTCTGGTTATTATTTCAAATTAGGATTATTATTATTTTCATGCTTTATATTTATTAGAAGTAGAACATGGTTTTCCTAATCCATAACCATTTTTAAATACTACGTTTCCGTAACTCAATTTTTAAATGACAAGTTTTTGTAGATCATCTGTTTTAAATAAAGCTTCTGCAACTGAAAAGATATTTACAAAGTAATTATTATCATGCAAGAAGGAATAGTTATTATTTAAAGAAGAGTTTTCAATGAAAACAAGGTTTTCGATAAAACACTTCAATGTGACATGCTGGATCTGGCCATAACGTCTGGGCCAGGTTTGGGGTGTTACACCTTGTAATATCCCGAATTAGGGCATAATCAGAATAGTGGTTTCGTGACCACAAATCCGAAATAGAGATAATTATTTTATAATTATTTTTATGTTTATGATATGATTGCATGATTATGTGAAAATTTCGTGATGAAATCCTATGCCTAAAGTGCTTAGATTGAAATTAGGGACTAAATCGAATAATTTGTAAAACTTGCATTCTAGGAGTTTTTAATATGAAATTTTTTTGGACTATTAATGAGGAGGTCTTAAATAGAAATTTGACCAATTTCTAAGTCTATGGACAAAAATTGGACATGGATGGAATTTTTGGAAAGTTTAGTAGTAAGGGCATTTTGTTCATTTAGTTATTAAAATGAATTAAAAACAAAATTAAAAGCCAATTTTTGTCCAACTTCTTCATTAGGCCAAAATTTCAAGGGTTCTCCACAGCTAGGGTTTATTTCAAGCTTCCAAGCTCCATAGTAAGTGATTCCAAGCCCCTTTTTTAATGTTCTTTATGTTTTTGGAATCCCGATAGCTCAATTAAGCTTATGCTAGCAATAATTCAACCTAGGGTTCATATTTGGAAAAATACCCATAGGTGAAATTTGCGTATTTTGGTGTTTTATGATATAAAATGAGGTTTTAAATTATGTTAGACAACTTGTACTACTCGGTTTTATAAGCGAAAACGAGTAAAAGGGCTTAATTAGTAAAAATACCTAATAGTCATAAGTACATGTTAGAGTGTGAATTTGATGTTACCATAGAAGGGAAAAATTATCAGCATGCCATAAAACATAAGAATAAGGGATGAAGTTTAATTCCCGAGCCTAGGGGCAAAAGTGTAATTATGCAAAAGTTTAGGGGCAAAAAATGTAATTTTGCCAAAGTTTGTATTAAATGCTGTTTTGATGAATGTATGTATTAAATAAGATTAATTTGGCATTATAGATCAAGAGAAACGAGATTCAAGTCGCGATCGAGGGAAAAAATAAAGTTTACGAAGAATAGGCTCGATTGCTAATAATTTTGTACCGAGGCAAGTTCATGTGTAAATGTAGTAACATAATTGTAATTTTAATTAACTTAATGATATTTATATGATATGATGCTTATTATAATGAAATATTATGCTTTGTGGTTATTGTTGAGTAATATGCAAATTATGTTTATTACTTGTTAAATATGAATTTCTACCAAGTGTCGGTTTCGATATTCCATGGAAGACGGCAAAGATATATGATCGAGGAAAAAGCCCGTTTGAACCTTGGGAATAGATTATAATACAAGTGACATGTCACTAGGATGGTTGAGTTCCGAACTTGTTGAGTTAAGTCCGAGTTTGTGAGATGTAACTAGGCATCCGAGCTCGTTGAGTTGAGTCCGAGTTCACTTATGGATGCGAACGCCCGAGCTCGTTGAGTTGAGTCGGAGTTCACTTATGGGCGGGTTACATGGTAGCTTGGCTACATAAGTTTCGCAGGCTATTGAGTTTGTCTAGCTGCGGGTATGACTCTTATGTTCATGAGATCCGCGTATTCGAATTATATTCCGATGTGTTCAACGGGTGAATCTTAAGTGAATAAAAAGAAGGCCTAAAATGAAGGTGACATGTTGGTAAGTATGGTAAATGAGAAAATTTGACAGGTATGTGCTTAAACCCTTGGGTTGAGAACTTGGTATGATGAAATCGTAGAAAGATATTAAATACAAATGAAACATGAATGTCTTGGTGTTGTTTATGCAAATAATGTTTTTGTGGGATTGTGTGATTATGTTACTTGCTATTTGCATGTGAACTTACTAAGCATTTATGCTTACTCCCTCCTTTTCTTTCATTTTAGTTTTGACAAGCTGGCTTGAGAATCGGGATAGGTCGAAGACTCGTTCACACTATCCGAAGGCCTAAATTGGTAAAATGGCTTGTGTGTTTTGAATGTGGCATGTATGGCAAAACACTCACTTTGTGTAAATGATCTTATGATATGGTTATGGTTTGGCTAAAAAAGGGTTTGTAAATGATTAGCCATTGGAATGGCCAATCTAAGTCATATTTGATGTTATGTATGTTTAAAATAATATTTCGTCCATGAAAATCCTTAGTAAAGTGAAATTTGCCATAAAACAGAATCTGGCAGCAGCAATGATGTAAATTTGAAAAATCACTAAAAATAGTAGAAATGGAATTAAATGATTAGTAAGATATGAAATTGAATATTAATGAGTCTATTTTCATATGGATTGAACAAAATAGTTATATGTATTATATTTTATGAGATATTTGAATTTTTGTGAAACAGGGCCAGAGTGATTTCTGGATCTCCTGTTCTGATTTTAAAAATTCATATTAAATTTTAAAACAATAATTAGAATTCATGATTTATATGTACAGATTTCTTATTGAGTCTAGTTTTAAGAGAAACAAACTTCATAGACATTGAAATTCTGTACAGAGAGATATCTGAATCGTAATACACAGAGGTCAGAGCAGTCGAACCCTGAAACAGGGGAGAATTTAACTAATAAACTGTACTAACTGGATTGACCAAAAATTATAGAAAAAAATTAATAAATAGATATATGAGTTTAGTTTTAGATAAAATTTACAGAATTGGATTTTGAGTTTCGGAACTTGAGATATGAATTTTTAAGCGACTGTGACGCAAATTGCTAGCTTGACTGGAAATTTAAAAAAATAAATCGTTTGAGTGGTTTAAGTAATGAATTAAGTCTGTTAACACCTCGTGTTCGAATCCGGCGACGGTCTCGGGTTCGGGGTGTTACATTTGGTGGTATCAGAGTAGGTTTAGTTGGTTCTCGGACTAATGTGTTTTATGTACGGGTTTTGCTATACATGCCATATATATAAATTGTGATAGTGTGACTACTTCTGACCTTTTAAATAATGTTTTTTTATAGTAAATGGATCCCGATCCAGTTGCGGCTGATGATGTAGAGAGTAATGCACCATCTCCAGCTGAAGGGGCGATGCCAACTAAAAATCCACCTCCTACTGTCGGTCAAGGAGGAGGAGAAGGGGCTCGGGAAGCCTTTCTCCAGATGATGAATACCTGGTATACTGAGTTCGTTCGTACGAACCCGAATGCACAACCTCCCCCGATTCCTCAACCTGTACCCCCGATGCTTCAAGGTGTAGATTTGATGAAATTTCACAGAACTCTAGTTGACAAAATCCGTAAACAAAGGGCCGAAGAATTCAGGGCAAATATTGATGATGATGCCGAGAAAGCAGAGTTTTGGCTCAAGAATTCTATTCGAGTATTTGATGAATTGTCTTGTACACCTGAAGAATGCTTGAAATGTGCTATATCATTGTTGAGGGATTCAGCTTATCATTGGTGGAAGACATTGACTTCAGTAGTACCGAAAGAGAAAGTAACTTGGGAGTTCTTTCAAGAAGAATTTCGAAAGAAATATATCAGTGAAAGATTTATTGATCAGAAGCGTAAAGAGTTTCTTGAATTAAAGTAGGGGAACATGACATTGACTGAATACGAAAGGGAGTTTGTCAGGTTGAGTAAGTATGCTAGAGAATATATTCCTACAGAAGCTAAAATGTGCAGACGATTTGAAGATGGACTCAATGAAGACATCAAAGTATTTGTTAGGATTCTTGAATTAAAAGAAATGGTAGTATTGGTTGATCGAGCTTGCAAGGCTGAAGAACTACTTAAAGAGAAGAAAAAGGTAGAGGTTGAGACTAGAAATTGGAAGAAAAGATCAATTAGCAGTTCATTCTCACAGCAATCCAGAAAATCTAGAAATATGAATCCTCGTTCACAGGTTTCGGTTAGACAATCATATGGAAATTTTAAGAAGCAAAATGTGGGTCCTAAATCTCAGACTACTTCTGCAGCCAGTGTGGGAAATACAAGATTTGTTAAGCCCGAGTGCCAGTGGTGTGGCAGAAATCATTTTGGCCCATGTAGAGCGAATGAATGTTTTTGGTGTGGTTCTCCGGATCATTTTATTAGAGACTGCCCAGAGAGAGCTGAGAAAGAAAAATTTCAGAATGTAAAAGCTAGTGGTGCAGACTCTCGAGGGAAGATATTCGAGAAAAGTCGAAATAAAGCAAGCAAAGAAAATGTAGCCAGAGATTCAAGAATAAATCAAGCAAGGGCTCCAGCTAGAACTTATGCTATAAAGGCACGTGAAGATGCTTCATCACCCGATGTGATTAGTGGTATATTTTCTCTTTATGATGTTAATGTTATTGCTTTGATTGATCCCGGTTCTACTCAAACTAGTGTTTAGTATGAATATACCTGTTCAGAACATAGAATTTATGATTAGAGCGTCGAATCCGTTAGGCAAATGTGTGATAGTTGATAAAGTATGCAAGAAATGCCCTTTAATGATTCGGGCTCATTACTTTCCGGCCGACTTGATGTTGTTGCCGTTTGATGAATTTGATGTTATTTTGGGTATGGATTGGTTGACATTGCATGATGCTATAGTAAATTGCAAAGAGAAGGTTATAGAATTAAAGTGTGAAAGTGGTAAAATTTTGCGGGTTGAACCAGACAAATCAGAGGCATTATCTAGTTGATTTCTTCAATGTCGGCTCAAAGATATTTGAGAAAGGGTTATGAAGCTTATTTGGCGTATGTAATTAATACAAAAGAAGTTGAAAAGAAAGTTGAATAAGTGCCGGTTGTGTGTGAATTTGTGGACGTATTTCCAGAAGAATTGCCGGGTTTGCCTCCAGTCAGGGAAGTAGAATTTGGTATTGATTTGATACCGGGAACAGCTCCGATCTCAATTGCTCCATGGCACCAGTAGAGTTGAAAGGATTAAAGTTGCAGTTGCAAGAGTTGACTGATAAAGGCTTTGTGAGACCGAGTTTTTCACCTTGGGGTGCTCCTGTGTTATTTGTGAAAAAGAAGGATGCTTCTATGAGGTTGTGTGTTGACTATCGGCAGTTAAACAAGGTGACAATCAAAAACAAATATCCGTTGCCAAGAATTGATGATTTATTTGATCAGCTAAAAGGAGCGACATGGTTTTCAAAGATTGACTTGAGATCCGTTACTACGATTCATGAGTAAAAGAGCCGGATGTGCCTAAAATCGCTTTTAGAACAAAGGTACTCAGTCATTATGAATTTTTAGTTATGCCATTCGGGTTGACAAATGCTCTACTTTGTGTTTATGGATTTAATGAATCGCATATTTTAGCCATACTTGGACAAATTTGTTATGGTGTTTATAGATGATATTTTAATTTATTCAAAAGATGAGACAGAGCATGCTGAGCATTTGAGGATAGTTTTGCAAACTTTGAGAGATAAGCAGCTATATGCTAAGTTTAGTAAAAGTGAATTTTGGCTCCGGGAAGTTGGATTTTTGGGTCATATTGTTTCAGGTGATGGTATACGGGATGATCCTAGTAAGATTTCAGCCATTGTTGATTGGAAACCACCAAAAATGTAACCGAGGTTAGAAGTTTCTTGGGGCTAGCATTGGGTATTATCAATTTTGCTTGTAAATGGATTTTCTATAATTGCTGCTCCTATGACTAGACTACTTCGAAAGAATGTTAAATTTGAATGGATGGAAGAATGTCAACAAAGTTTTGAAGAATTGAAAAAGTTATTAACTGAAGGACCAGTGTTGGTACAACCCGAATCAGGTAAAGAATTTGTGGTGTATTCTGATGTTTCTCGAAATGGCTTAGGATGTGTACTTATGCAAGAAGGAAAAGTGGTGGGTTATGCTTCGAGGCAGTTAAAATCTCACGAAAGAAATTATCCGACACATGATTCAGAATTGGCTGCTATAGTGTTTGCTTTGAAGATTTGGCGACAATATTTGTATGGTGAAAAGTGCCGAGTATATACCGACCACAAAAGTCTTAAATACTTAATGTCACAAAAAGACTTGAATTTGAGACAGCGAAGATGGTTGGAGTTATTGAAAGATTACGAGCTTGTTATTGATTACCATCCGGGAAAAGCAAATGTGGTTGCCGATGCTTTAAGCAGAAAATTGCTATTTGCTTTGAGAGCTATGAAGACTCGGTTAAAGATATTAAATGATGGATTGATTCTAGCAGAGTTAAGAGCAAGACCGATGTTTTTACAAGAGATTTGTGAAGCTCAGAAAAATGACCAAGATTTGCAAGCCAAGAGAAAGCAGTGTGAAGCTGATATGGGATCAGATTTCAGAATCGGTTCTGATGGTTGTTTGATGTTTAAAAATTAGATTTGTATACCGAAAAATGATGAGTTGATTCAAAAGATTTTGCATGAAGCACATAATGGTTGTTTGGCGGTTCATTCGAGCAGTATGAAAATGTATAATGACTTGAAGAAAATGTACTGGTGGAGTGGAATGAAAAGAGATATTTTCGAGTTTGTATCAAAGTGCTTAGTTTGTCAACAAGTGAAAGCTGAACACCAAGTACCTTCAGGATTACTCCATCCTATCATGGTTCTTGAATGGAAATGGGATCGGATTACTATGGATTTTATATCAGGGTTGCCATTAACTCTGGGGAAGAAAAATGTCATCTGGGTAATAGTTGACAGACTGACTAAATCGGCTCATTTTATTCCAGTACGTATGGATTATTCTCTTAATAAGTTGGCTGAATTGTATATCCGTGAGATTGTTAGACTTCATGGAATACCTTTGTCAATCATTTCAGATAGAGATCCGAGATTTACTTTACGGTTTTGGCAAAAGTTGCAAGAGGCATTAGGTACAAAGTTAAATTTCATCACTGCCTTTCATCCACAAACTGATGGACAATCAGAGAGAGTAATTCAGATTCTTGAAGACATGCTCAGATGTTGCGTATTGGAATTTCAAGGTAGTTGGGAAAGGTACTTACCGTTGGTAGAATTTGCTTATAATAATAGTTATCAGACGAGTTTGAAGATGGCACCTTATGAAGCATTGTATAGTCGTAAATGTCGGACGCCATTGTATTGGACTGAACTCAAGGAAAATCAGATTTATGGAGTTGATCTAATAAAAGAAACTGAAGAAAAGGTGAAAGTGATTCGAGATTGTTTGAAAGCTGCTTCAGATAGACAGAAATCTTATGCGGATTTGAAACGAAGGGAAATCGAGTTTCAAGTTGGTGATAAGGTATTTTTTAAAGTGTCTCCATGGAAGAAAGTCCTTAGATTTAGACGGAAGGGCAAGTTAAGTCCGCGTTTTATTGGACCGTATGAAATAATTGAAAAAGTTGGACCGGTAGCATATCGGCTAGCATTACCACCTGAATTAGAGAAGATTCATGATGTGTTCCACGTATCTATGTTACGTCGATATCGTTCAGATCCTTCACATATAATTTCACCGACAGAAATTGAACTACGACCGGATATGACTTACGAAGAAGAACCGATTAAGATTTTAGTTCGAGATGTCAAACAACTAAGAAATAAAAGTGTCGCTATTGTGAAAGTATTGTGGAAAAAGCATAGGGTAGAAGAGACTACATGGGA
This sequence comes from Gossypium anomalum, assembly GCA_025698475.1. NCBI lineage: Eukaryota > Viridiplantae > Streptophyta > Magnoliopsida > Malvales > Malvaceae > Gossypium > Gossypium anomalum. The sequence goes on from CM046956.1 coordinate 47,083,089, forward strand.
ACCTGAAGAAACTATGAGAAACCAATACCCACACCTGTTTACCGGTAAGATTTTCGAGGATGAAAATCCTTAAAGGGGGGAGAGTTGTAATATCTCGAATTAGGGCCTAATCAAAATAGTGGTTTCGTGACCGCAAATCCGAGATAGAGATAATTATTTTATAATTATTTTTATGTTTATGATATGATTGCATGATTGTGTGAAAATTTCGTGATGAAATCCTATGCCTAAAGTGCTTAGATTGAAATTAGGGACTAAATCGAATAATTTGTAAAACTTGCATTCTAGGAGTTTTTAGTATGAAATTGTTTTGGAATATTAATGAGGAGGTCTTAAATAGAAATTTGACCAATTTCTAAGTCTATGGACAAAAATTGGACATGGATGGAATTTTTGGAAAGTTTAGTAGTAAGGGCATTTTGTTCATTTAGTTATTAAAATGAATTAAAAACAAAATTAAAAGCCAATTTTTGTCCATCTTCTTCATTAGGCCAAAATTTCAAGGGTTCTCCATAGCTAGGGTTTGTTTCAAGCTTCCAAGCTCCATAGTAAGTGATTCCAAGCCCCGTTTTTAATGTTCTTTACGTTTTGGAATCCTTGAGCTCAATTAAGCTTATGCTAGCAATAATTCAACCTAGGGTTCATATTTGGAAAAATACCCATAGGTGAAATTCGTGTATTTTGGTGTTTTATGATATAAAATGAGGTTTTAAATTATGTTAGACAACTTGTACTACTCGGTTTTATAAGCGAAAACGAGTAAAAGGGCTTAATCGGTAAAAATACCTAATAGTCATAAGTACATGTTAGAGTGTGAATTTGATGTTACCATAGAAGGGAAAAATTATCAGCATGCCATAAAACATAAGAATAAGGGATGAAGTTTAATTCCCGAGCCTAGGGGTAAAAGTGTAATTATGCAAAGTTTAGGGGCAAAAAATGTAATTTTGCCAAAGTTTGTATTAAATGCTGTTTTGATGAATGTATGTATTAAATAAGATTAATTTGACATTATAGATCAAGAGAAACGAGATTCAAGTCGCTATCGAGGGAAAAACAAAGTTTACGAAGAATAGGCTCGACTGCTAATAATTTTGTACCGAGGTAAGTTCATGTGTAAATGTAGTAACATAATTGTAATTTTAATTAACTTAATGATATTTATATGATATGATGATTATTATTATGAAATATTATGCTTTGTGGTTATTGTTGAGTAATATGCAAATTATGTTTATTACTTGTTAAATATGAATTTCTACCGAGTGTCGGTTTCGATATTCCATGGAAGACGGAAAAGATATGTGATCAAGGAAAAAGCCCGTTTGAACCTTGGGAATAGATTAGAATACAAGTGACATGTCACTAGGATGGTTAAGTTCCGAACTCGTTGAGTTGAGTCCGAGTTCGTGAGATGTAACTAGGCATCCGAGCTCGTTGAGTTGAGTCTGAGTTCACTTATGGATGCGAACGCCTGAGCTCGTTGAGTTGAGTCCGAGTTCACTTATGGACGGGTTACATGGTAGCTTGGCTACATAAGTTCCGCAGGCTATTGAGTTTGTCTAGCTGCGGGTATGACTCTTATGTTCATGAGATCCGCGTATACGAATTATATTCCGATGTGTTCAACGGTGAATCTTAAGTGAATAAAAAGAAGGCCTAAAATGAAGGTGACATGTTGGTAAGTGTGGTAAATGAGAAAATTTGACAGGTATGTGCTTAAACCCTTGGGTTGAGAACTTGGTATGATGAAATCATAGAAAGATATTAAATACAAATGAAACATGAATGTCTTGGTGTTGTTTATGCAAATAATGTTTTTGTGGGATTGTGTGATTATGTTACTTGCTATTTGCATGTGAACTTACTAAGCATTTATGCTTACTCCCTCCTTTTCTTTCATTGTAGTTTTGACAAGCCGGCTTGAGAATCGGGATAGGTCGAAGACTCGTTCACACTATCCGAAGGCCTAAATTGGTAAAATGGCTAGTGTGTTTTGAATGTGGCATGTATGGCAAAATACTCACTTTGTGTAAATGATCTTATGATATGGCTATGGTTTGACAAGAAAAGGGTTTGTAAATGATTAGCCATTGGAATGGCCAACCTAAGTCATATTTGATGTTATGTATGTTTAAAATGATATTTAGTCAATGAAAATCCATAGTAAAGTGAAATTTGCCATAAAACAGAATCTGGCTGCAGCAGTGATGTAAATTTGAAAAATCACTAAAGATAGTATAAATGGAATTAAATGATGAGTAAGTTATTAAATTGAAGATTAATGAGTCTATTTTCATATGGATTGAACAAAACAGGTATATGAATTATATTTTATGAGATATTTGAATTTTTGTGAAACAGGGCCAGAGTGATTTTTAGATCCCCTGTTTTGATTTTAAAAATTCATAATAAATTGTAAAAATATAATTATAAGTAATGCTTTGTATGTAAAGATTTATTATTGAGTCTAGTTTTAAGAGAAATAAACGTCATAGACATTGAAATTCTGTACAGAGAGATATCTACTTCGTAATACATAGAGGTCAGAGCAGTCGAACCCTAAAAAAGTGGAGAATTTAACTAATAAACTGTACTAGTTGGCTTGACGAAAAATTATAGAAAAAAATTAGTAAATATATATATGAGTCTAGTTTCTGTTAAAATTTACAGAATTGGATTTCGAGTTTCGAAACTCGATATATGAATTTTTAAGCGACTGTGATGCAGATTGCTAGCTTGACTGGAAATTTTAAAAAATAAATCTTTGAGTGGTTTAAGTAATGAATTAAGTCTGTTAACACCTCGTGTTCGAATCCAGCGACGGTCTCGGGTACGGGGCGTTACACACCTAGAGTAGCCATTATCCGTGATGAAGGATTCCATTTTGATTGTAAACTAGAGGCCAATGCATTGCGCAGATACGGGGTGAATTATAAGATTGCTACGACATATCATCCCTAAACAAATGGACAAGATGAGATTTCTCATAGAGAAATTAAACAAATTTTTGAAAAAGTGGTGAATCCATCTCGTAAGGTTTGGTGCGGCAAATTGGATAAAGATTTGTGGGCCTATCTGACTGCATTTAAAACACCATTAAGGATGTCGCTTTTTAAGCTTGTTTATGGGAAGCCATGTCACTTTCCTATTGAGCTTGAGCATAAAGCATTTTGGCCTATTAAGAAGCTAAACATGGATTGGGCTGCTACTGGCAATAAAAGGTTTCTAGAGTTGAATGAAATGGAAGAGTTTTGGGCACAAGCATATGAAAATGTTAAGCTATACAAGGAAAAGACCAAGCGTTGACATGATAACAGAACTATGCCAAGAAAATTTGAACCAGGATAACATGTATTATTGTTTAAATCTAGACTCAAATTGTACCCTAGTAAATTGAAATCTTGATGGTCAGGTCTTTTTGAAGTAGTTCAAGTATTCTCACTCGGAGCTGTTGTTATCAAAGACATGAAAACGGGTGTTACATTCAAAGTTAATGGACAACGCTTGAAGAACAATGGGGTGCTCATGTGGAGCGTGACAAGCAAAGCATTGGCCTTCGAAATGGTTGAGTTAGCAATTTTTTATTTTATTTATTTTCTTTACTTTAAATTTATTTTTTAATTATTTCTCTTCATTGGTTATGTGCTAAATTTTTATTTCATGTAGTTTCATTTCTAATTTTTTTATACATTAGTGTAGTTTTTCAAAGGCAGGATAAAAAATCAAAATTATTAGTGCGTACTGGGAGGACGATTGTTCCCGCATTACAAAGGAGAATTATATCGTGACAAATTGGGTGATGAGATGTTAAATTATCAAGGGTTGACTGCATAGAAAGTCCAAATGAGAGATTCCTTGAGCAGATTAACCTAATAAATTTTTTGGGAAGCCTTAGGAAAACAACCTATATTGTAGGGCTAGATCATTTTATCTTTTCTCCCCAAAAATTTATTTCTTTTTTTCTCGCCATGTCACAAACTTCCCTAGCATATTTCATCTTCCATAAAACTGTCATCATTACCCCCTTATTTTTCACTCCACAACTATTCACGTTTTACGTTTCTCATAAAGCTCCCACCTTTACAATTTTTTTATCTTCAACCTCTACTCCATTTTCTTTACATTACATCTTTCTAATATTTCTCTTTATTTTTTCTTAATGGCTCGCGTCAAGAGTGTTTCTCAAACTGCAAAATTATCACACACTAGCGCTTCCCAACCAAAGACATTCTTCAACTCTGTTGTGGTTACAAGGTACTTTAATAATATTCTAAAGTGTCCCTTTTGTTTTGAATAGGGATTCTTGTTTAAGGATGAACCCTACATGGGATATGACGAGTTTGTATTGTCAATAGTAGAGCAGCATGGGTGGGGCATTTTCTGTTTGCACCTACTGGATATTTTCAGCAGAGTAGTTAAGGAGTTCTATGCCCATGTGAACTCCCTTGATCCTCCTTTCATCTATGTTCGGGGAAGTTCTGTACCATTTGATGAGGACCGTATAAATGCCCAGTTTGGCCTTAGAGAGGTATAAGATGAACATATCGAGTTTGCAGATAACGTCACAACCAAGGGTTTGACACAAGTTTTGAAGGATTTATGTATTGAGGGCATACAATGGATTGTCTCTAGTTAGGAATGCTACATTGTTGAAAGGGCTTTACTGAAATGGATTGGGAAGGTGTGGTATCATTTTCTGAAAAGTCGACTTATGCCATTCACGCACAATACCATAGTTTCCAAGGAAATGATGCTTTTGTTGCATTATATTATAAAAGAACGATTAATGTAGGAAAGATCATCTTTCAAGAAGTCCATCGTTGTGTTGAGAAGAATGCTAGAAGTTTAAATTTTCCTTCTCTCATTACTACATTATGCAAGACTACTAATGTTTCTCTTACTGATGTTGAGGATATTACCCCTAATAAGGGTGGACTCACAAGGGAAATTTTTGCTAAGCTCGAAGGCATTGATATTGCCTTGACAACTCAATAGAGTAAGGCTTCTACTGCCACGTAGATCCCCACAGTAGCACCTTCAGTCACTCGGGGCTCATTTCATCAGCAAATATTCAATTCTCTAAAGCAGCTAGAGTAAAGGATGTCCTTGTTTGAAAGTCAACAGTACCAACTAGCTAAAGAGTTGGTCTAGGCTAAAGAGCAGCAAGCTCAGTATTGGTCATATGTAAGGGATAGGGATTTGGCAGTTAAGCAATCTTTGCAAAAGAACTTTTCGAAGCCAATGCCAGAGTTTCATGTCTTCCCCATGAATTTGCTCCCATATGCTGAGACTGAAGCTAAACCAACTCCAACTACTGCAAGAGGTGACTCAATAAATAAAGAGACCAATACTGATGTTGGACAAGTTACTGAGGAAATCAAGAAGTCAACATTCATTGAGATTGGAAAAGATAAAAAGAAGGAAATAAAGGACAAAAGGACCCTACTACTACTACACCTCTTTCCACTACAAAAGGCAAAACTCCTGTACCACTATCTCCACCAGCCTCTATGACTACACAAGATCATGCAATTGATCAGTTGATCGGTGGTCTCACGGAGACCGATAGGGAAAGCAAAGATTTAAACCCCATGAAAAGGAAGATGAGGTACAAGGTTAGTGCCCACAAGTCCACATGAAGAACTAAATAGAGTACCTACAATACAGTCCATGCCAGATAATTTTTTCTTTCTTTCTTTTGATGATCATGCATTTTATTTCATCTTGCCATGACATTTGTGTGTCCATAGCTATATTTTTGTTGCATGCACATGCATTAAGGACAATGCATCCCTTAGGTTTGGGGGTATATTGTGAATTTAGGTTGCACTTTATATAAGATAGAGTTTTTACCACTGCATTGTAACTATCGAAGTACTATTTTGTCAGTTTGTACTTATAATGTTCGATGATGAGTTTACATTTTTGATATACCTAGAACATGCTATAGTGGATTGGGTGAATTTAGCTTAGGTTAAGATGCTTGAAAATTAATTCCTAAAAGTAGGATGTCTTATACTTAGTGTGTTTATTTTTTTTTTTTTCGGATATAGGAAGTATATTTTAATGAACTTAGGGATTTTTAAAGCTAAGCATTAGTTATATCGCCACAACATTATTTAAAGAAAGGAGAGTAGGCACTCCAATGTTTAGAATTGCCAAGTAGGTCAAAATCACTTTGTTTGCTCCATCGTGCTATTGATTAGAAAGATGAATCTAAGTAAGGAGCACTCCGCTGTAGCAACAAGGACTGAATAGCTAAGGAGGTATTTGTATGCTCCATCCATTTTTTTAGTCAAAAGTTTGATCTTCATGAGTGACTTTTGGTTTAAATTGTGACATGATTGGGTACTCAGTAATTCGGTGTATGCTCCATTATGATTGTCAAGTCAAAGAATTTTGTGACATACTAAATCCCCTAATAATAATATCATTAAAAAAACATAAATATGATTAATATATTCTGAGCAGGCATAAAGCAAGCAACTTATATTTAGGTAATAAAAGAACTAAGTGATTTAGAAGATGGTTGCAATAGACCAAAAGAGAGAATACATGAGTACTTAGGAGATTCTATGTTTGGGGAGAAATTTTTGCACTGCCTTTGTTGAGTAACCTTTTGACACTCGAACAAGTCTTATGAGAAAAGAAAATTGCTGAGAACTAATGTACTTGTTGTTCTTCAAATAGCCTGGCAGTATGAGTTGGTTTGGTGAATTGGCAAAATGTTGGTATTTATGCATGCATGCATATTTTGCTTGAGGACAAGTAATAACTCAGGTTTGGGGGTGTGATAACTCTTGAAAAGAGTTATATTTCATGCCTTTGGGCATAGTTAATTGCTTGTACTTAAGTACATCTAGTTGCATTTTAGGACATTTCATTAGTATTTTTAGCATTACCTTAGAACTTGGGTTGCGTTTAAATATTAGGTATTTTTAATTTCTTGTAGAAAGGCTGTATTTTGTGGTGTTGGTAAGTGCAGGATGAGGAACATGAAATAAAGGAGTGAAATTTTATCGAGGCAAAGGGTGGTCAGATTGCCAACTCGTATGCCATGGCAATGCCAGGAAGGTGTCCGGTCAACATTCAGTGCATATCAGTTTCGACCCAACTCTACTTGTACCAGATAAATCTGCCTAGAAAGGAGGAGAAGATAAATATTGGGTGGTTGGAATTATCCTAAACAAAAAATAAAAAATAATTTAAAAAGCCAAAAGAGGAAACCCTATGGAGCAAACAGAGGGTAAGATCCTTAGGAGAAATAGAAAGTAGCGACTGAATAGAGGAAAAATGAGGGCAGTCCCTCTCGGCCACCTCAGGACATTGTGCAATTGGAGTGTGGATTGGACAAGCGAATGCTATTTTCTCGACGTTATTCCATTATTTTTAATCTATTCCTTCGTGAATTATAGTGATGAAAGTGATGTTTGAGTTGGATTTTATTTGCCAACCTATGAGCTAAATCTCATAAGGTTAGGATTACTTTAATGAAACTTTAACTCTCTTTAATGGTTGTAGTATAAATTTGTATTATTTTAATATTTCATTCCATTATTTTATTCTTTAAAATGCATGTGAGCAATCCCTAGACATAGTCGACTATGCAGTGTACCCCTAAATTAATCTGAAGTCTAAAAAGGTTAGATTAGTTAGACCATGGTTGAATGATATGAGCAAGTACTCAACAGATACTAGTAGTAGACTCTAGACATAGAGCAGTGTTCATACAAAAAGAAACAGTGCAGGGTACCATATTAAAGGCCTATAGACACAAGCAAGGTAACTTGAGGTTTTTGCTCTCGAAAGAGGTAGGCCACTTTAGAACTTTTCTGAGTAGTAGGTTAAGTATGATTTTGCTGAGGCATTGCTGACAGGAAAAATATATTCTTAGTAATTCCGACCTTCCCACTCAACATCACGCAACCCTTATATTTTGCCATAGAATTTTTGCCATCGCATTCTTAGTTATTTAATCATTCATTTAAATAGTATTCCCGTAGTAATTCTCATAATAGCCATTACATTTCTACTCTCATTGCCATAGCATTTCCAAGTATTAATTAATTCCACATATTGCATACATCATTATTCCTTTAATTGCCATTGTATATTTACCATAGCTTTACCATAGCATTAATTGCATTTTATTATAATAACTTGACTAGTTTTGTTCCTCAATTCGGTCCTTGTGGGAATGATACTCACTCATCACTTTATTACTTGATTCAACGTGTACACTTGCACATTCGCATATTATATTCAGACGTGACAGTAGTGAGTGGAAGTACAATCTTTCTTTTGATTTCCCCATATCCAATAATGTTATGAGGAGGTCATTTTCAGGCTATAATTGGCTCACAAGTTAAAGGTCCAGAACCTCTAGGTCTATAAAGATTCCAAGTAGTAGCTAAGGAAATTTAAGGACAGTGCGAGGTTAATGAGCCTACACTAGTCAAGTACTATTCCCTGGTTGTAGGCTTGTTCAAAAGGTTTCTAAAAGTTGATCGCCTATAAATGAGTTATCATTTATAGTAAAATTTAACACCAAAAATATAAAAGAATTTAGAATGGCCATGTCCAAAAATGCACATGTCAAATTGTAGTATAGTTAGTACAACAAAACACTTAGAAGTATTCCGAGGACTGTATCCAAGGTAGGATGTAATAAATTATGAGAACTTTTTACAATAATAAATCTATGCAGTAGTAATTAATTTTTTTACTATGATGAACCATAAAAGAGATAATTGGGATAAAAATAAATAATGAAAATAAATAAATAAGAATAAAATAAAATAAAATAAACAAACCAATCAAGAAGATTAACTCACTTCAGGGTTTGTAACTAACTTCGGATTAGGGTTTTATGGTAGATTAGCTACCGATTAACCAATAATTACCTCTTAATCTCTAAGTAACTAGTTGATTGTTTTGATACTTGCTTATCTCTCGACCTCACTTTATCAACAAGAATAAATCAAGGTTTACTCAGTTCAACTTATCTCCCGACCTTGTCTAGCTTATGATAACTTCCTAGGGTTGTCAAATCTAGGGTTTAAGAACACGTAATTCATACCAACTAATCCCTTCAGGGAAAACCATAAATCCTCTGTTAATCACATCCTCATCCACTCATCAATCTCCCCTAAGGAATTTAGCCACCCATGTTATTCATAATCCCAAGTCCAATTGAATTAATCATGTAAAGAACATGATTGATTTGAAAGAGAAAAGAGATTTAAATAATAGTAGATTGAATATCAAATAGAGAATGGAGTAGCAAATTGATTGATTGGAAAAAAGAAATAAATTGAATGCAACAACAAGTAAACTGAAATACTTCGATAATATAAATAAACTTTTGGATCAAAACTGATTCCAAGATGAAAAACAAAAGAGTTAAAAAAAGCCAAAAGAAAAGTAATCTAATCCTACTCCTAAACTACTAAGGTTTTTAAAGGTGTCTAGGATGACTTAGTTACATCAAACCCTTGATTTCTTATTTATATAAGTGTTGCCAACCCCAATTAGGTCTTAAATACATCCTAGGTTTTCGTATAAAGTTGATTGCATGGACAAAAATAACCTCGATATACTTGGGCAGCACGTCAACTTGTGTCACGCCACACCATGCCTGTCATGCGACACGGCATGCAATTTCTACCTTAGTCATTCAATTTGTACATTGACATCCCAAAAAGCTTTTACATCACTTGTCCCTTTCCACATCAATTGGGCATTTATGTCTTTATCCTACACACTCAATTAAACATATTAGCACAACCTAAGGCCCATTTCGACTTATTTGGTTACAACACTTATAAAATGTGTTAAAAAAACACTTATTTTACTAGTATTTAATCCTAAGACCTAAATACCGAAAATGTAATATTAAATACTACATTGCATTGAAAATATACTCATAAGTGCGGAATTGACCCAAATTAACTTTTACATTTGACGACAGGTCAAATACCCCCGCACTTAAGTCTTTGTTTGTCCATAAACAAACAAAACTAAAACAAATTGAAAGCTAAAATTGAAAACAAGAAATGAACATGCAAAGAAAAGAAAATGTACTCGAGCTAGCTTGATACACGAGATTGGTTCGGAGCATCAACACTAGGAAGATTTGCCTAAATATATAACTCTACCTTGAAATTTAAGCAATTCAAAGTTATTTACACCCTGTAACACCCCAAACCCGGACTAGACATTATGGTTGAATCCATGATGTCAAATTGAAGTGTTTTTTCAAATCTAAGACTCGTCATTTAAACCCCTTCCATAAGGAAAATTCTTGGTATAGATTGAAAAACCAGTTTAAAGTCTTATTGCTCATTCATAATGTGGGACTAGTATTTTTAAAGGTTGTTTTTAATAAAACGTTATTAATTTTGTAAATGGTTTGTTATTCGCGGAAGCTTTGAAAACAAGTTATGTTTTTGTGGTGGTTTTGAAAACGTTTGATTTTTCTTGAAAACTCGCGTTTTTTTTCCCAACTGCTAGCAGTTGTAAATCACAAATATATTAGAGTAAAATATCAAAATCAAAAATTAACCTGAGAGGCCTTATTACATAATGTAAAACCCAAAAGTAAACCTTAATTATAATATTAAAAGTTAACTAAGTCGAGTGGCCACCACTGAGTCCTCATTGCATCGACCTATCTAAGTCTGGGGATTTCCTGCACAGTTAACAGATGGGTTAGTTTACGAAAACTCAGTGTGTAAAATCCCATAATAGCAGCCAATCAGAGTGAACACAATTTGGGCCTAAGCCCTTTCAGTTTCAATTAGGGCCCTAGCCTATTTCAGTAACAGTAGCAGTCTGGGCTTGAGCCCATTTCAGTAATAGTATAAGTAGGGCCTAAGCCCATTACAGTACCAGTACAGTATGCAATCAGAAAATCCTACCCAAACTAGCCTCTACACACCATCCACGTACCAAACCTACACACCATGTAGGGATAAAATTGACCCACCCATCCCTACACTCCAAGTAGCACCGGTTGCGGTACTAAAACAGTATTTGCAATAGAGCTGCCAGTAATAGGCTTATATCCTTTCAGTACACTTCCACCAAAATCATATAGCCCACTCCATGCAATGTAACCTAATATAAATGTATATACGGTATAAATGGCATGCTAAAACAGTCATACATCTCATAGGGGTATATCAGTCATTTACAAAAAATAAGGGTCCAAGCACACTTACCTGCCCAACAATAGGTCAATAGTCATCTTGGGTGACCCGTGAAACCCTAACAGTCAATCGGTGCTAATGGGCTCACGACCCTTATTGCGAGCCCATGTGGGCCCACACGCTCGTATGGCCCACATAGCCCAGAAACGGCCTTAGCCGTGTGGTTTACACAGCCTGGCCCAATATTTACCATTTTTTTTGAGTAATTTTCCCGTGTGGAGGCCATAAGCCCACTGGCCTACACGGACCAGTTCGGTCCAAAATGACCCAATATCGTTTTGACCCATGAAAACGCTCATGGCCATCTCTTCGACCACACGGCCATGTTTTGTTACACGGCCAACCACACGGGCTGCCACACGCCCGTCTGGTGTCAACAGCCCACTTTTCAGCTTTTCAACTTTTTCCATTTCGCATTTAATGGAAACACCTGTTTTTATATCGTAGCCGCACCACTTCTAAGATTGAGAACCTATGTTCAACCATAACCCCTCATTAGTTTAAATCCATCGTTAATCCAAACCACAAAATCAAAAAAGATTCGATCGATTCACTGACACTTACCAATCCAACAATCACAGAACCCCACTGACTTAACACCCACGTACTGCTCCAAAACTTTAACCTTCATAAGAAACATTCGATTGACTGGTAAGTATTTAACGTCCACTATGAAATACATCGCACTTAAAGCACTTACCCCAAAAGTGGATAGACCAGTTGCAATGAGAAGAGTAATCGTCCTAACCTTCCACAATAGAATCCACACTCCTAGCATGGTTTGGCAGATCATAAGTTGTTAGATGAAAAACATACATTCGACCCCAAATAGAAAGAAAAGGGAAAACCGAAACTTGATAGCAGAGCCAAAAGAAATTCGGCTAGAAAAGAAATAATAAAGCGATTGTAACATACCCTAACCAATAAATCAAATGAATTTCAACAATAGTCAATCAATGAGATTCAACCAAAGCAAAAAGAACAAAAAGATTTGAGAGAGGGAGAGTATGGGTATTCGGCCCAACAGAGAAAGGAAGAACAAAATTAGAAAAGAAGTATTCGGCTTTAGAGAAGAGGAGAAGAAGAAAAAGAAGGTACTCAATTGAAACAATCGGCCTTCACTAATGCTAGATAATCGGTTTGAAGAAAAGAAAAGATGAAGAGTAAAGGTCACTACGGTATTCTGCCAAAAAGAGAAAACAAGAGATTGAGAAGAGTTTATAGGAGTATTTGACTAAAGCCAATAAAATAAAAGAAATGAAGCTGCCAACTTGAGATATTGAGAACGAAGATGACACTCAGTTAGCTAACACAAATCTGCACCCAAAGCAGAACCAATTTCGGCACCCATTTACTATAGCCGAATTTCTACCAAAAGAACTCAACAAATTCGGTCAGCCTTCAACACACTAAACACCTCCCCAACATTCCTACACAATCGAAACACTAAGTGCCAGAGTTCAAACCCGGCATGACTCTCCTTCAAATTCGAACTTGCTTGATTTTCTCCTTAATTTCCTTCCATCTATCTCCTCAGATTCTGTTAACAACAACCCCACTCAAATCTGTTGAAACTCTTGGTGTTTCGGTCGAACACAACTTCCTCCCATGGCCACTAGTAAAAATAATCTCCACTTGCATTCCATACGCCACTATCCACTAGACCAGAAGGCCTATTCTATCATGTTTTTAACAACTTTTACTTATAACCCTACGAACCTAAGATTGGGGTTTAATCCTTAAAAGTAATTTTTTTTTGTGGAAGCCAAGGCTTGAACCCATGACTTCCCAAACACTCCCACAGCACACAACCACTAAGCCAGACATACATTCATGTCGCAAACACACAAAAATAATTTTATCAGGGATTTACGAAATTGGGGCGTTACAATTCTACCCCCCCTTAAAGAAAATTTCAACCTTGAAATTTACCTAGTCAAAAAAGGTGAGGGTATTGTTGTCGCATCGCCTCCTCAGGTTCCTACGTAGCCTCCTCAAAACTGTGGTTCCACCATAGAACTTTCACTAATGAGATTGATTTCCTTCTCAAGACTTTCACCTCTCGATCCAAAATTTGGACTGGCTCCTCCTCGAAAGCCGGATCTGGTCTAACTTCAATCTCCCCAACCGGTACAACATGAGTAGGATCAGAGCTGTAGCGTCTCAGCATAGAGACTTGGAACACATTATAAACCTTCTCTAATTTCAGAGGTAGCTTCAATTGGTAAGCAACTGGTCTTACTCGTCTCAATATGCGGTAAGGCCCAATAAACCTTGGGCTCAACTTGCCTTTACGCCCAAATCTCAGCACCTTCTTCCATGGCGAGACCTTGAGAAAAATAAAATCTCCCACAAAAAATTCAATTTCCTTACGTTTCAGATCCGCATATGACTTCTGTCTGTTAGATGCTGCCTTCAGTCAATCCCGAATTATTCTGACCTTATCCTCGGTATCAGATACTAGCTCAGGGCCCATAACACACCGCTCACCCAACTTAGTCCAACATGAAGAAGTGCGACACCTACGACCATATAATACTTCATAAGGTGCCATCTGTATGCTAGACTGGTAGCTATTGTTGTAAGCAAACTTTGCTAGTGACAAGTAATCCTCCCAATTGCCTCGGAAGTCAATCACACAACTCTTTAACATGTCCTCCAGTATTTGAATCACCCTCTCTGACTGACCATTAGTCTGAGGATGAAACATAGTACTGAAGTCCAACCGTGTACCCAAAGCCTCATGTAACTTCTTCGAGAACCAAGACGTGAAGTGAGGATCTCTGTCAGATATTATGGAAACTGGTACCCCATGCAGTCTCACTATCTCAGATATGTACAACTTAGCCAGTTTCTGTAACGAATAACCAGTGTGAACCGGTATGAAATGGGCAGATTTGGTCAACCGATCCACGATGACCCATACCGAATCCTTCTTAGTAGGCGTTAAGGGTAACCCACTCACGAAGTCCATAGTTACTCTTTTCCACTTCCATAGTGGAATCTTAACTAGCTGAAGCAACCCAGAAAGCAACTGATGTTCCACTTTAACCTGTTGGCAAGTCAGACATTTCCTCACAAAGTCGATAACCTCACGCTTAAGACCTGGCCACCAATATATCTCACGAAGATCTCTGTACATCTTATTTCCACCTGGGTGCATAGCATAGGGGATACTATGCGCCTCTCGCAGTATAGACCGCCTCAAATCAGTATCCTTAGGTACACAAATTCTGCCTCGGAAACAGAGTACCCCTTCACTGTTCAACCTAAAATCCACCGTATTACCATTTTCGACCTAACGAAATCGAATACCTAATAACTCATCCTCCAACTGCTTATTTTTAATCTGTTCAATCCACAACGGTTTCACTTAGAGCTCTGCCAACAAACTACCATTGCTAAATAAACTAAGGCGAGCAAACATCACCCTCAGATTAGTCATGGCTGTACGACTCAATGCGTCAGCCACTACATTGGAATTCATAGGGTGGTATTGGTATTCGATCATATAGTCATAATCCTTAAGCAACTCAATCCATCTACACTGCCTAAGATTTAACTCCTTCTGAGTGAGAAGATACTTGAGGCTCTTGTGATCCAGGTAGATGATACACTTCTCACCATACAGATAATGCCTCCAGATTTTTAGTGCGAATACCACCCCTGCTAACTCCACGTCATGCGTCGGATAATTCTTCTCATGAATCTTAAGCTGTCGAGACGCATACGCTACCACCTTACCCTCTTGCATCAACACACATCCCAAACTGATATGTGATGCATTGATGTATACAGTGAACTCCTTCCCAGACTATGGTTGTATTAAGACAGAGGCCTCAGTCAGTACTTTCTTAAGCTTCTCAAAGCTCTCTTACTGCGCATCAATCCAGTTAAATGGCACACCCTTACGTAGTAGCTTAGTTAAGGGCGCGACAATCAGTGAAAACCCCTTCACAAAGAGTCTATAATACCCCGCCAATCCTAGGAAACTGCGAATCTTAGATACCGTCTTAGGAGGCTTCAAGTCCAACACTACCTCAACCTTTTGAGGATCAACCCTAATCCCCTCAGCAGATACCACGTGACTAGGAAATGTTACCTCAAGTAACTAAAATCCACACTTGTTGAACTTGGCATACAGTTGTTTCTCCCTCAAATTTTGCAGAACTACTCGG
The DNA here is from genome assembly GCA_025698475.1 of Gossypium anomalum. Classification (NCBI taxonomy): domain Eukaryota; kingdom Viridiplantae; phylum Streptophyta; class Magnoliopsida; order Malvales; family Malvaceae; genus Gossypium; species Gossypium anomalum. The sequence continues at coordinate 47,098,480 of CM046956.1, forward strand.
AGATGTTCATCATGTTCATCTTCAATCCTTGAATACACCAGTATGTCATCAATAAATACTTCAACAAACCGATCCAGATAGGGTTGGAACACTCGATTCATAAGATCCATGAAAGCCACTGGTGCATTCGTCAGGCCAAACAACATCACTAGGAACTCGTAATGACCATAACAAGTCCTAAACGTCGTCTTGAGCACATCCACCACCTTAACCCTCAATTGGTGATACCCCGATCGAAAATCTATTTTAGAGAATACTGACGCTTCTCGCAGTTGATCAAACAGATCATCAGTCCTTGGCAGAGGGTACTTGTTCTTAATGGTCACCTTATTTCATTGCCTCTAATCAATGCACATTCACATCGATCCATCATTCTTTTTCACAAATAAGACTGGTGCTCCCCATGGAGACACACTCGGTCAAATGAACCCCCGGGCCAGTAGCTCTTAAATCTGGGCCTTAAGCTAAACAAGCTCTTTCAATGCCATTCTATAAGAGGCAATAGACACAGGAGCTGTGCCAAGAATAAGCTCGATCCCAAACTCCACTTCACGTTCTAGAGGTAACCTAGGTAGCTCTTCAGGAAAGATGTCCGGAAAATCCTTAACTATTCTGATATCCTTTACAAATAAGTCCTCAACATCTGAAACACTGATGTAGGCCAAGAATGCTTCACAACCCTTGCGTACCAACTTTTCGGCCCTTAACACTGAAATCACATTCGACAAATAGTTTTGGCATTTCTCAATGATGACTACCTCGTTCTCCTCCTCAGTTCTCAGTGTCATCTTTTTTGTGGCATAATCTAAACTCACTTGGTGTTTGACCAGCCAATCCATACCTAATATTAAGTCAAATTCTCCAAAAGGGAGTTCCATTAAATTGCCAAAAAGATCACTCCTTGAACCTCCAAGGGTATATCCTTAAACAGTTTATTCACTCTCACTGACTGCCCTAATAGACTTAACACAGTAACCTCACTCGTAGTGTTTTCAACCATCACACCCAAAGTCTCAGATACAGTGCATGCTATATAAGAATACGTAGATCCAACATCAATCAATGCAGTATAAGGTACATTATGGATAAAGAACATACCCGTAATAACATCTAGGGCTTCTCTATCCTCTCATCGGTGTGCAGTATAAACCTCTGCCCAGTACTCTACGACCATGACCCATACCATTTCCACCTCTGGCCTGACCATGGCCTGTCGGTGGCTGCTGAACAACCCTCTGAGGTGCATTACCAAAACCAGTAGCTGTCACCTGATCGGTCCTTCGCAGACAATCTCTAATACGGTGCTCTATAGAACAGCAGCTCAAACATGCCCCAGTCCATTTCTAGCACTCGCTCTGATGGCGTCTTCCACAGTCAGCACAAAACTGCGGTCCAGTAGTAGCAGTAGAGGCCCCAAATCTGATCGGCCCATCAGCTCTAGCCTTGTTCTTAAGCCTCTAAAAAGAATTTGAGGGCTTAGCAACCCTCTTACCTCTATCTTTCTCTCTATTCTGGCGCTTAGCGCGCTTCACCTCCTCAACAATTTTTGCCTTGTCAACCAGTGCTGCAAAATTCCGCTCCCTCTGAGGAGCTATCAGAACCCTTAGTTGTCACTATCCCATGTGCATAGCGGCTCAGTCGTAAAAATTCATCCTCATATTCAGCCACTGTCCTATCCCCCTGAGTTAAATTTAGAAATTCCCTCCTACGGGCATCTACATAGCTGGTACCCACATACTTAGCCTGGAAATTAGTCTTGAAAAACTCCCAGGTCAATTGATCGGCCTGAATGCCCTCTTTGACAGTAAGCCACCACTGGTAGGCCTCATCTCTCAATAGTGATACTGCACCCTTTAGTTTCTGTTTGGGGGTGCAGTTGAGATCATCCATGATCCTCTCCATGGCCTCGATCTAATATTCAGCCACATTAGGAGCAACTCTAGCAACACCCATGAATATCTCAGCCCCACTAGACCTGAGTCGTTTCGTAACCGACCCACGGCCCACAGTACCACTTCTAGGCCCAGCGACCCTTTCTAGAATCCTCAACATTGCTTGGGACAAGGCATCATCCCCAACCACTCGATTTTGAGACCCCGTCTTAGTCATAGGTGAAGCTAGTGCCTCTTCAGCTTCCTCACTAGGTTGGTGTACAGCTGACGAAGACCCAGCCCGAGCACCTCCACGGCCTTTTCTGCGGCCTCTTCCACGAGCACCTCTGGTGCTCATTGTCGAATGCGCTTAGTCTGTATTAATAGCTTTATACCAGTTAGTTTATTGTTCTAGTGTTTAATACATTAATACAGATATTTTATAAACAATGTTATCTCAGAGTTTGTTTTCCCAGCTCGCAATCTTACTACGATTTTTACTCTAACTAAAGAGTTTCAGTACAGTTTTACTACCTAAAGTAGTCTCAATAATAACAATTCAATATAATTCTTTTAGTAAAAACAGTCAGAAGACTTACAAGATCTACGTGGACACTTGGTGTACCACTCCTTTAGTAAAACATTTCCAAATTATATCAATTACTTTAAACCATTTGAAACGATTTTGCTAAAATTTCCACGTTTTGCAAAAACCCAAATCCACAGTCGAGTTTTGCAACCTGGCTCTGATACCGCTAAATGTAATACCCTAAACCCATCCTAGACGTTATGGCCAAATTCGCGATGTCAAATTGAAGTGTTTTTTTCAAAATCTAAGACTCGTCGTTTAAACCTCTTCCATAAAGAAAATTCTTGGTATAGATTGAAAAACCGGTTTAGAGTCTTATTGCTCACTCATAATGTGGGACTAGTATTTTTAAAGGTTGCTTTTAATAAAAAATTATTAATTTTGTAAACTGTTTGTTATTCGCGGAAGCTTTGAAAATGAGTTATGTTTTTGTAGTAGTTTTGAAAACGTTTGATTTTTCTTGAAAACTCGTGTTTTTTTTCCTACTGCTAGCAGTTGTAAATCACAAATATATTAGAGTAAAATACCAAAATCAAAAATTAACCCGAGAGGCCTTATTACATAATGTAAAACCCAAAACAAACCTTAATTATAATATTAAAAGTTAACTAAGTCGAGTGGCCACCACTGAGTCCTCAATTACATCGACCTGTCTAAGTCTGGGGATTTCCTGCACAGTTAACAGATGGGTGAGTTTACAAAAACTCAATGTGTAAAATCCCATAATAGCACCTAATCATAGTAAACACAATTTGGGCCTAAGCCCTTTCAGTTTCAGTTAAGGCCTTAGCCCATTTCAGTAACAGTAGCAATATGGGCCTGAGCCCATTTCAGAAATAATATCAGTGGGGCCTAAGCCCATTACAGTACCAGTACAGTATGCAATCAGAAAATCCTACCCAAACTAGCCTCTACACACCATCTTTGTACAAACCCTACACACCATGTGGGGATAAAATCGACCCACCCATCCCTACACTCTAAGTAGCACCGATTGCGACACTAAAGCAGTATTTGCAGCAGAGCTGGCAGTAATAGGCTTATAGCCTTTCAGTACACTTCCTCCAAAATCATATATCCCACCCCATGCAATGCAACATAATATAAATGTATATATGATATAAATGGCATGCTCTAACAGTCATACATCTCATAGGCGTATATCAGTCATTTACAAAATATAAAGGTCCGGGTACACTTACCGGCCCAACAGGAGGTCCACAGTCATCTTGGGCAACCCGTGAAACCCTGACAGTAAATCAGTGATAATGGGCTCACGGCCCATATTGTGGGCCCATATGGGCCAACACGCTCGTATGGCCTACATAGACCATAAATGGCCTTAGCTGTGTGGTTTACATAGCCTGGCCCAATATTTACCACATTTTTTATGTGACTTTCCCGTGTGAGGCCCACAAGCCCATTGGCCTACATGGACCAGTTCGGCCCAAAATGGCCCAATATCGTTTCGACCCATGAAAACACTCATGGCCATCTCATCGACCACACGGCCATGTTTTGTTACACGGCCTACCATACGGGCGGCCACATGCCCGTGCAGTGTCAACAGCCTAGTTTTCAGCTATTCAACTTTTCAACTTTTGTCGTTCCACATCTAATGGTAGTGTTACACACCTGTTGTGATATCGTAGCCGCACCACTTCTAAGATCGAGAACCTATGGTCAACCACAGCCCCTCATTAGTCTAAATCCATCTATAATCTAAACTACAAAATCAAAAAGGATTTGATCGATTCACTGACACTTACCAATCCAACAATCGCAGAACCTCACTAACTTAACACCCACATACTGCTCCAAAACTTTGACCTTCATAAGAAACATTCAATCGACTAGTAAGTATTTAACGTCCAATATGAAATACATCGCACTTAAAGCACTTACCCCAAAAGTGGATAGACCACTTGTAATGAGAAGAGTAATCGGCCTAACCTTCCACAATAGAATCTACACTCCTAGCATGGTTTGGCAGATCATAAGTTGTTAGATGAAAAACATACATTCGGCCCCAAAGAGAAAGAAAAGGGAAAACTGAAACTTGATAGTAGAGCCAAAAGAAATTCAGCTAGAAAAGAAATAATAAAGCGATTGTAACACACCCTTACCAATAAATCAAATGAATTTCGGCAACAGTCAATCAAGGAGATTCGACCAAAGCAAGAAATACAAAAAGATTTGAGAGAGGGAGAGTATGGGTATTCGGCCCAACAGAGAAAGAAAGAACGAAATCGAAAAAGAAGTATTCGGCTTCAGAGAAGAGGAGAAGAAGAGAAAGAAGGTACTAAATCGAAACAATCGGCCTTCACTAATGCCAGATAATCGGTTTGAAGAAAAGAAAAGATGAAGAGTAAAGGTCACTAAGGTATTCTGCCAAAAAGAGAAATCAAGAGATTGAGAAGAGTTTATATGAGTATTCAACTAAAGCCAATAAAACAAAAGAAATGAAGCTGCCAACCTGAGATATTGAGAACAAAGACGATACTCAGTTAGCTAACACAAATCGGCATCCAAAGCAGAACCAATTTCGGCACCCATTTACTATAGCTGAATATCTACCAAAAGAACTCAACAAATTCGGTCAACCTTCAACACACTAAACACCTCCCCAATATCCCTACACAACCGAAACACTAAGTGCCAGAGTTCAAACCCGACATGACTCTCCTCTAAATTCAAACTTGCTTAATTTTCTCCTTAATTTCTTCCCATCCATCTCCTCAGATTCGACTAACAACAACCCCAATCAAATCTGTTGAAAATCTTGGTGTTTCGGTCAAACACAACTTCCTCCCATGGCCACCAGCAAAAATAATCTCCACTTGCACAAACAAGGATTTGAACCTCAAACACAAGCACACTCCACACGCCACTATCCACTCGACCAGAACGACCACTATGTCATGTTTTTAACAACTTTTACTTATAACCCTACCGACCTAAGATAGGGGTTTAATCCTTAAAAGTAATTTTTTTTTTTTGTGGAAGCCAAGGCTTGAACCCATGACTTTCCAGACACTCCCAGAGCACACAATCACTAAGCCAGACATACATTCACATCACAAACATACAAATACACACCTAAATAGATTAGTTCAATAAATTAGAAAGTAAACATGTTAAAGAAAGTTAAATATATAGCTCCATCAAAATGTATACAAATATAATATTTATTTTTGTAGAGTATAGTCAATTCGAATATTTTTTCCATACTTAGTTTTTTTTTTTTCATGTTTGAACTCTAATGCAGTGATATTTCCCTGTATAATCCCTTATGATTTTCATATTTGTGCCAATGCGATTGAGATTTTTCTTGGGAACTTTTTGTAAGGGTTATACTAATCATATTGCACCGTTTCAATAACCATGGATTTTACTAAGTATTTTCATTTTAATTCAAACATCCTATACTTCTAGAAATATAATTACCTATCCGTATCTACCTTTATCACTCGGTATATTTAATCTCTTTTTCCTATTTACAGCCTAATAAACTAAACTAATTAGTCTAAATATAAACAACCTAAATCATTTAATTTCATGCTAAACTTACAATTTAAATAAACAACCTAGGTATATGCTCCTAACCAATCTTATATTTCTCCAAGCTCAAACACATAGAAAACATGCAAAGAAAAATTAAAAATTTAAAAATACTAAAACAAAGAAAACAAAATGATTGAAAAGAAAAAAATTTAAAATTTTTCTAAGTTACCCCCCACACTTTATTCGGCACATTGTCCCTAATGTGCAATTAAAAATGTAAAGGAAAGAGGTTACCCGATTTGTGTGATATGTGCAACTCAATTGGTGAGACTACTTCTCCTTCGGTTTTGGCTCGTAATGTTAGTGCTGCAAAAAATTGTGGGGTTCTTACAAAGAAAAACTAAGAACGCAAAAATATGTATAGAAAATACTAAATATTAACTAATTAAAAACTAAAACTAAAATTAAAAATCATCCCAAAAATAGAGTACGGAATCCCAAATATAAAAATAAAAATGTTCAAAATTAGTCAGACTCATATTCTGACTCCTCCATCATCAGGGCCTAGCCCCTATTAGGCCTCGTTGATGCTTTCGTAGCCTGTCTTCTTGAAATATAGGTTAGGCTATGTTGGCTTTAGTCGCGGATCACCATGCCCTTCGTCGATGAGCGGTCTGGTCTAAATACTCACTCATAGTCTGGTAGCACGATTAGGACCTACTCCGCCTTATCCTCATCGTCATCGATGCCCTTCTCGCCTAGCAGTGAGAACCTCTCGAACATGTCCGGGAATGGTGCTGGTGTGGGCCACCCATTCTGTTTACAATGTGGATTAGAATATCTCCCATGTCTTGCATCCATCGGGTCTGCCACTTTGATATCGGCATGTACGTGAGGCCTGTCTTCCTCGACATGTTTGATTTACCCTTTCCCTTCATCGACCATTGGGTGTCGCTCTTATGTTTTTTTCTTTGATCCTTTTTCCTGATTTTGCTTGCATTGGAGCTTGAGGAACTGGATGTACAAGTTGTCTCCAATCACGCTCCTTGTGGGTCTCGTGAATGGTTTGACCAAAGACATGAGGACGTCGGCTCGATGCCATAGGGCGATAATCAAATGTGGGAAGTACATACTTTGCTTTCAGTGTCATATGCACTTGAGCATCTCCTTATAAATCCAGAAGCCTGCACAAATTTCATCTTTCAACAAGATAGAGTAAAGCATAACCACTCAATAGGCGGTGATGAAAAAAGCATTATAATTAGGTGCTAGGCAAGTGAAAATAAATTGCATCCACATATTGGTCATCGGGAACATGATGGCCATGTTAAATTTTAATGGCACCTCGAAGTTGACTTGGCGAGTCCACTTGCCATGCCCAACAGTTAAATAATCGATAATACCCTCCATGTCAAAAACCTCAAACGTGAATAAGTCTAAAATCTCTAGGTGATCATGGGTATAATACGGGGCATCGTAGTACCAACAAATATTTTAAGCTGTAACCAGAACGTCTTTGCCTCAGATAGTCCCGTAGGTGATCCTCTCACCCTTTTGCTTGCAGTTTTCTCTATCTTTTGGGTAGTCATAAAATTTGTTAATGATAGCGATAGCTGTCAGTTTGGTCAGGGTTGTACAAATGTTAACCTAATGATGAGATCAGACTAGATCCCATATCTCGTCGCAAGCAGACATGGTGGGATCGAACCCATGCTCCAGTATAAATGAACTCCCACTCATCTGAAGGAAAAATCGTTCAACTTTCATATTATGGATTTGTTTATCAACTAATTGTAGCGTGATTGATTTGTTTATCAACTCCTTGAGTCTGAGTTTCTAATAAATAGATAGGGACATTAAAATTATACTAGCTCTTAAGTCGCAAAGGGCATCGCTACAATATTGATCCCCTATCTCTATTAAAATCATAAAGCTACTCAAATCTTTTAATTTCAGGAGTATTTTTGTTACGCTACAAGTTGAGATTACCACATTAGGCACTAATACAATTACCTTCTCGATTAGCTCATGGTGCTTATTTTCTTCCTTCGTTGTGAGCTCATCAACATCTTTCGTAATTTTCTCCTTTTCATGGATGGTTTTGCTTGGTGACTTCAATTTCTTTCCCGATCGTAATGCGATCACCTTTACATGTTTTTTCCCATCTCTTTAAGGGTTATTCTCAGTGTTACTTCGGAGACTCTAGCCAGTTTGTTTTTGGAACTTCGCAATTAATTGGCTCGTTTAGTTGTAGAGCTTATCCATCTAGGATTCGAGTTGTCCACACGTTTCATGGACTTTTCGAATATTTTTCTTTATTGTTTGCATCTCCCCTTATAGTCAATTGAATCTTTGACCACATGCAGCATGATCACTTGCCACGGCTTGTTGTTGTAATGATGGAGGTTGGTAGGGAGGATTTAGTTGGGTTTAGGCTTGACTCGCACCTCCTTGATTACTTCCCTACTTGAGGTTTGGATGATCCTTCCAATTAAGACTGCAGGTACTTGAATACGGGTTCCCACCCCTATTACTAATGTATCTTGCATCCTCGGGTTGATTTTTTGAATGTGACCTGACTTTCGTTGACTTGACTTGTGTCTCCAAACAATTAAGCTTTTCTAGAATTTTTCAGAATCTACCATTATCGTTTTCTTCATTTACCAATTTCACGTTGGAGACTTAGATTGGTAGTTAAACCTCTCATTGGGCCACATGTATGAATTCATGGCCCTTTCTTCAATGATTTTGCAGGCTTATTCGTATGTATGAAACATGAAAGATTTACTGGATGCTCAGTTTATGTAACGCCCCCACGCCCGAAACCGTCACCGGAGTCAAGCTTGAGGTGTTACTAAACTTATCTTACCTCTTAAACAACTTTAAACCACTTATTTTAATTTTCGGAATAAACTATTTTTCTGCATCATGGTTGCTTAAAAATTCATTTCTCGAGTTCCAAAACTCAAAATTAAGATCCATAAATTTTTCCTGAAATTAGACCCATATATCTATCTATTAAATTTTTTTCTAGAATTTTTGACTTAGCCAATTAGTACAGTTTATTAGTTAAAATTACCCCTATTTCAGAATTCGACTGCACTAACCTATACTTACTACGAACCACTTTTCTCCCTGTAAAAAATTCATATGACTATACCGTTTGATTTTATTAAAACTAGATTCAATAAGGATTTTAACCATTTAAAGTACACCACCTAATTATTTTTTTAAAATTTATGGTGAATTTATAAAGTTTAAACAGGGGATCCAGAAATCGCTCTGGCTCTATTTCACTAAAACTTAGATATCTTATAAAATACAAAACGTTTACCTATTTTTCTTATTCCATATGAAAATAGACACAATGAGCTTTAATTTCATATATTATTAACCATAAAAGCAAGTCTCTACGATTTTTAGTGATTCTTCAAAGTCACGTTATTTTTGATACTTGAATCCGTTTTTAAGTTACTTTCACATTTTTCATAGTTTTCATGTGATAGTTACTACTTAATCATACATACTATTAAACATGTATATCATCAACCATTCTATTAGCTAATAATTAGCAAGTATTTACACATCATTAATTGATCATATCATATCAAAAGAAACCAAGTTCCTATACATGCCATGCACAAAACGAAACGTCTAACTATACCAATGTGATTCCTTCGATAGTGTGATCGGGTCTCCGACATTTCCTTCGATTCCCGAGTGGCTTGATAAAAACTATAAGAAAAAGAAAATAAAGAGAGTAAGCACTAGGCTTAGTAAGCTTACAAGCAAATAAATTACAACATTCAACATAATGAATAATTATACATAATATCACCTAGCCTCATAAACTTTCTTTACTTCTCATTTTCTACCTTCTTCTTTACTCACTTACCTTCTTTCTTACCTGACCTTTCAATATTCATAAATATAATCTACCTTCCCTTTTGCTGACAATTCACTGTAATTTAACATGTACAATGACCCGTTGAACCGCTCGAAATACTAAGGATACTAGGGTCGTTCCTGTCTATCAATATCCTGCCAATGCCATGTCTTCGACATGGACTTACATGAATTATTCCTGTCTCCAATGCCATATATATATCTAATATGGGCTTACATGGCTCATTCCTGTCTCCAAAGCCATATATCTGATATGGACTTACATGGCTCATTTCTGTCTGCTCATCCTGTCAACCCCAATATCCTAACATTCCTAAGGTTCAAACGGGGCTTCCTAATGCTTTTTCTCTGTCACTTCGCCTTTAATTCGACTTTAAATGTTCTCATAAAATAAGTATATAAATGCTAGAAATTGACAATAATAATGTAAAATAAAAAAATATTGCATTTATTTACTGTAAACTTACCTCGATACAAAATGTAACTAAACTTTACAATTTAGTCCTTTACTTTTTCTTTTCCCTGATCTACTCCTGAATTTCACTCTTCTTGATCTATAATAACAAATTTAACTTATTTAATTAATAGAAAATTTAACTTATTTAATATTCACATTTATCAAAACAATCATTCACTCAAACTTTGGAAAAATTACATTTTTGCCCCTAAATTTTTGCATATTTACACTTTTGCCCTAAATCTCGTAAATTAAACTTCAGCCTATTTTCTTATAATTTATGACATGTTGATCATTTTTCCCTTCTATAGAAAAATTAGATTCTCACTCTAACATATACTTATGACTATTAGGTATTTTTACCGATTAAGCCCTTTTACTCATTTTTACCTAAAACCGAGTAGCACAAGTTGTCTAACATAATCTAAGACCTCATATTCTATCATAAAACATCAAAATAAACATTTTTCACCTATGGGTATTTTTCCAAATATGAACCCTAACTTAAATTATTGCTAGCATAAGCTTTATCGAGCTACCAGGACTCCGAAAACGTAAAGAACATTAAAAACGGGGCTTGGAATCACTTACTATAGAGCTTGAAAGCTTGAAACAAACCCTAGCTATGAAGAACCCTTGAAATTTCGTGCTAATGAAGAAGATGGTGAATTTTGTGTTATTTTCCCTTTTTATTTCATTTAATATCCAAATGACCAAAATGCCCTTCCTTATTAAACTTTCAAAAATTCCATCCATGTTCTATTTTGTCCATGAACTTAGAAATTGGTAAAATTGTTATTTAAACCATCCTAATTAATATTCCAAAGCAATTTCATACTAAACTTCTAGAATGCAAGTTTTGCAAATTATTCGATTTAGTCCCTAATCTCAACTTAAGCACTTTATGCATAGAATTTCATCATGAAATTTTCACACAATCATGCAATCATATCATGGACCTCAAAATAATAATAAAATAAATTTTTCTACCTCGGATTTGTGGTTTTGCAACCACTGTTCTGTTTAGGCCCTATTTCGGGATGTTACAGTTTAAGTTATATCTAATGCGTTTATCAACAACGTTGTAGAAAATCCGTATTTGGAGCCATGCTTGCAGTCTATGGTGTGGGCACTTCCTTAGCATTATTTTGAAATGCTCCCACGCCTCGTACTTGGTCTTCCCTTTGTATTGTTTAAAGTTGATAATTTCTCGTCGGATCTGAATGGTTCGACTAATCAAGAAAAAACTGTAGAGAAATTTTTTTGCTAAATCGTTCCATGTGGTGATGGAACCTAGCTCTAATGAATCCAACTAATCAGCTACGTTATCACATAAATAAAACAAAAATAACCGAAGATGCACGTCATCATCAGAAACTTAATTATACTTGAAGGTGTCGTAGAGTTGTAGGAACCGCTTCAAGTGTTGGTTAGGGTCTTCAACCATGTTCCCTTTAAACTGAAGCGTATTTTGGGTCATCTAGATCGTGGCTATTTTTATTTCAAAATTATTGACATTAATTGTCGACAGTTCTATGCTTCCTCGCACCGTGTCTAATATAGGTAGGGCGTACTCGTGCAACATCCTTTGTTCCATTAGGACTTTTTCCTGGTTAATCGCTTTTCACTCTTGTAGATCTTCAAATAACGGGTTTGCCCAAGGTAAATTAATTACTACGGATGGATCGGTGTTTATTACTAAATGATTACATCTAAGTGTTTGCTCCAGATCTGGGTACGATTTGATTAGAGTGTCGCATCTTTGAGTCATCAATGACCTGAAAAGAAAATAAACATAGGAATAAAAAGAAATAAACAAGAGTTAGAAATCATATCAATAGATCCTAATGTTCCTACTAATCTTATTAATTGTAAAAATATATTTTTAAAATTTCTTGATGAAACCTCCCGGGCAACAACGCCAACAACTTCACCACCTATAAATGAGTTATCGCTTATAGTAAAATATAATACAAAAAATATATAAGAATTTAGAACGACGATGTCCGCAATTGCACGGGTCAAATTATAATATATTTAGTACAATGAAACACTTGGAATTATTTCAAGGATCGTACCCAAGGAAGGATGGAATAAATTATTAAAACGTTTTAACAATAATATGTCTAACTAGTAGTAATTAATTTATATGTTACGATGAACATAAAAGATATAGTTGGGATAAAAATAAATAACAAAAATAAATAAATAAGAAAAATAAACAATCGACTAAAATCAATAAACCAATCAGGAAGATTAACTTGCTTTAGGGTTTGTAATTAACTTTGGATTAGGGTTTTAGGGTGGATTAGTTATCAATTAACAAATTATTACCTCCCAACCTCTAACTAACTAGTCAATTGGTTGATACTCCCTTATCTCCCGACCTCACTTTCTCAACAAGGATAAATCACGATTTACTCGGTTCGACTTATCTCCCGACCTCATCTAGCCTATGATAACTTCCTAGGGTTGTTAGGCCTAGGGTTTAAGAACATGTATGAATTACCAACTAATCCCTCTCGGGAAAACCCTAAATCCTCCATTAATCACTTCCCCATCCACTCATAAATCTCCCCCAGGGGATTTAGCCACCCATGTTATTCTTAATCTCAAGTCCAATTGAATTAATTATGTAAAGAACACGATTGATTCGAAAGAGAAAAAATATTTGAATAACCCTGGATTGAATATCAAATAGAGAACGAAGTAGCAAATCGATTGATTGGAATAAAGAAATAATTGAATGCAATAACAAGTAAACTAAAATACTTAGATAATATAAATAAACTCTTGGATCAAAACTGATTCCAAGATGAAAAACAAAAGAGTTATGAAAAGCCAAAAGAAAAGTAATCTAATCCTACTCCTAAACTACTAGGGTTTTTGAAGGTGTCTAGGATGACTTAGTTACATCAAACCCCTAATTTCTTATTTATATAAGTGTTGGCAACCCCAATTATGTCTTAGGTACATTCTAGGTCTTCGTATTATAACACCCCTCACTCGTATTCAACGCCGAAATAGGGTTACGAAGCATTACTGAACATATTATACAATTACACATACATTTCATGTACATTTTCAAATTTCATATAATCATCAATCAATAACATTCATATAATCCCTAATACAAGCCTACGAGGCCCAAAATATGCATTTTGGGCAGTTCGGGACTAAACTAATAACTTTAGAAACTTTAAAAACACTTAAAAAATTTTCCCAAAAAACAGGGGACACATGCCCGTGTGGCTCGGTCGTGTGTCTCACACGGCCAAAGACACGCCAGTGTCACAGGACGTGTGGACATTCGAAATGGAATCACATGGGCGTGTCCAAACCCGTGTCTGACCTTGTGTAACTCTCTGACTTGGGTCACACAGCCAACACACACGCCCGTGTGCCCTAAAAATGGCCACACACGCCTGTGTACTAGAGCGTGTACTAGGCCGTGCCAATCCTATAGGGTATACTGACTTAAGCTACACACCCAAACGTATGCCCATGTGCTAGGTCATGTGGAGCATACTGACTTGGTTTTTAATTCAACACCAGGGGAAACACGGCTGTGTAACCTGAACATGTATCATACACGGCTGAGACACACGCCCGTGCCTCTGCCCGTGTGGACAAAAATAGGCTATTTACCAAGCCATTTTGCCACCCACATTTGTATGCACCTACACCAAAACAAAGTGCACCAAAACATAGCATTTATAGGCATTCAAACCAACTAAATCAAGCCTAAATCATGCCAACTCAATTCCATTATCCACAATATACACAAGTCACAAAATGGGCTATTACCTTATACCAAATTCACATATACAATTCAACTAATTAAACATTTCCTAACATGCATCATTATGCTAAAATTCACAAGCATATGTCTGCTCTATTATCAACCATTTCACATCCACAATTCCTACTATCAATAAGCATCACAAAGCCTACCTCAGTCACATAACATAGGCAATTTACACACATATATATTCATAACCAACTAACTAAATTAGGACAACTCACATGGCTATATACAAAACTAGAAGCATTTAACATTTACAAGCCATTTGAAATGACCAAAATCATTATCAACTCATATACCAAAATGACCAAAGTTCCTATATATGCCATATATTCCAAAAACATAGATTCAAAAGTACCAAAACAATAGCTTGATAGTGTGATGAAGTCTTTGGAGATCCCCGAATCCGAGCTAGCTTTGAAATCACTATAAAACACAAAAAAATAAACAAAGTAAGCTTTATAGCTTAGTAAGTTCATATGATTAATAAGTACAGTTACCAATTCAATCACAATTTAAAGAGTATAAGTAATAGATTCAATTCAACAAGTTGCACATTGCCATAATTCTATGTATCATGTATAAATTTATCAACTTTCACTTACTTATCATATGAACTTATCAATTAACACTTACTTGCCAAGCTTTCACAAGTACCTGAACTGATCCATATCATTGCTTACATCCACGTACCATTATCTTTTCCTGTAACACCCCTAACCTGTATCCGTCGTCAGAACGGGATTTTCGAGCATTACTAGAACTTTCAGAAACATTTACAGATAAATCATGCAAGTTACTATTCAAATTTTGAAATCATTCATAATGTCCCTTAAATGGACCCTCGAGGTCCAATACGAGCATTAGAATTGAGTCGGGACTTAATCAAAACCTCTAAGAATTTTTCGCGACATTTCAAAATTTTTCCAAGGTGCAGAGCTCACACGCCCATGTGGCCCAAGGGACACGTCCGTGCTGATGGCCGTGTTCGACCTCGTGTAACTCTCAAACTTGTGCACACGGCCATGCCACACGCCCATGTGCTAGGCCGTGTGGTTAATTAATTTAACTTAAAATTAGGTGCAGGTTTCACACGGCCAAGACACACGCCCGTGTTCTAGGCCGTATAGCCCACACGGCTAAGACACATGTCCATGTCTCTGCCCGTGTGCTCAATTCTAAGCATTCTGATTCTCAAAATTAAGGTGCAGGGGACACATGGCCTAACCACACGCCCATGTTACAAGGCTGTGTATCACACACGGTCTAGACACACACCCATGTGTCTACCCGTGTGGGCAAAATAAAGCCATTCCTAGCTTCATTTCTCACCCAAAATCACCCCATGACCTGCACTTGAATCACACATCCAAATACCAACCATTTCAAGCATTCAAATCAAGAAAATTCCATCATTCATCATGGCATATCATTTCATGCATACATGTTCATAATCTTGCCTTAGTTTAGTCCATATGTTAGACATAATTTGGTCAACTACTTAACCCATATGTAGCTACCATAGTATGACATTACAAATATATTAAAACAAACTATTACTAGTCATTCCAATGGCTGAATTACAATCATCATTTACATTTACATGCCAATATGGCCAATATATCCTATACATGCCAT
Organism: Gossypium anomalum; assembly: GCA_025698475.1. Classification (NCBI taxonomy): domain Eukaryota; kingdom Viridiplantae; phylum Streptophyta; class Magnoliopsida; order Malvales; family Malvaceae; genus Gossypium; species Gossypium anomalum. The sequence continues at coordinate 47,114,250 of CM046956.1, forward strand.
TACAACCATAGTTGATTTACCATAGTGTACTAACATGGGCCGATGGATAGTGTGAGTGATCTCTGCCAAGCTTCCAATCGAACGAGCTTCCGATTTACTATAAAATAGGGAAATAAAACTAAATAAGCATAAAATGCTTAGTAAGTTCGTATAACATGGTACTTACTTACCATTCATTCTATTATAAGGTAACTATGTAAGGCATATTCAATCAATTTGACCTCAAGCCCTACACATACATCCTTATTGCCCTTGTTAGTCATAAAATCCATAATAAAATCAAAACATATATGGGCTGAACAACAATCAAGATTCCAAGCACATAGGCTTTCCACAACATGTACTCATTCAACAAGCATAATTTATCTCATTATTACAAGTATAATTTCATACTAATTCATTTCGATTTCAGATCATTTCATATCAGAACTTTACTTATATTACTCAGAATATAAAGGTCACGATTAGTACACTTAAGGACTATAAGTCTATAATCAAGGATGTACATACTCATCAAATAAATTCTATGTACAATATCATCATTTCATATTTCCATATACCAATTATCACGTATCGTCATTTTCATGTATTCCAGGCTGATATGTGTAGTAACTCATTTCTTATTCATATCTTCTCATGTCCAAAACTTTTACCCGTTGAATTTATCTAAAATATCGATGGATACACAGACAGTACACTCGTGGTGTACAAATCAAAATTCGTCAATTCATATTCAATGGTACCCATAAGGTACTATTTCAGGGAGTACACTCTCGAGCCACACATGTATACAACAAGATTACCACTCCTGGCTAAATCCTTTTTATGACATATGCTCTAAGAAGCTTGATCTGGATTACTCGTTCGGGCTAAATCCAACCCACAACATATGCTCTAGAGGACTTATACCAGGATTACCCGTCTGGGCTAAATCCTTTCTATCATGAGATCAATAGGATTACTCGTCCGAGTTAAATCCCGTTTGCAACAAATGCAAGACCTCATTCATTTTGGGAAATCACATATCCACCGAATTTTTCATTTATTCAAATGGAATTTAGCATCTTTCAAGCATTATCAAGCATGTGGTCAATCTCATATTTTTATGCATTTATGCAATTCAAATGTTCACATTCAACTCAAGCATAAAATTAACATTTTTATCATTTATCATTTGTCATGCATTATAATTGATCAAGCACTTTCATTTATCGGGCTTTAACGAGTGTGATCATTTCACATATTTATGGAATTCATATAATTCACAAACACAACATTTAATTCAAGCATAAAAACATATACAATTTAGTTACACGAACTTACCTCGACAATGTTCATGTACGAAAAATCTACTAATCTGACATTTTCCTCTTTCCTCGTTCCAGCTCCAAATTTGGTCTATTCAGATATATACGAGTAAATTTAACATCAATTTATCATATTTCACATTCAAGTGGACTTAATTTCATCCTAGGCAAAATTACCATTTTGTCCCTAACTTTTCCATAAATTCCCATTTCATCCCTAGGCTCAGAAAATGAAATTTATACAATTTACTCGCTATTCGAAGCCTAACCAAAATTTATATACTACGTTTAAGGCACATACATTTCACAAATTTCAGAACTTTCCATGGGTTTTATCACTTTTTCATTTTAGTCTCTAAATCAAGTTTTCATAAAAAATTGCTTTGTAAAAGTTGTTTATCTATCAACAACTTTTCATTTTCTACCATACATTTCATATTTCCAGCATATTCATCCATGACCCAAATTTCATACTTTGATAACGTTTCAAATTAATCCCCCAAATAGATAGATTAGACTATCCCGGTTTCAAAATTATAAAAATTACTAAAAGCGGAGCTTGATTACTTACCCAAATAAGCTTGATAAGTATTCTTCCTCTCTCCTAGGGTTTCCATAGAAATCTTTGGGGAAGATGATATGAAATTATTTTATTTTTCATTTAATTAAACTGTCATTTAATAACTTTTCATCTTTCCAATTTAGTCATTAGCCTTTTTTTATTTTTCCATGGATGAGTCATACCAAAATATCTACATACTTTCTTTAATGGTCAAATTACCATATAAGGACCTTAAGTTTTGAATTCCATAGCTATTTGATCCTTTTAGCTACTAGAATCCAACTTTGGCATTTTATACGATTTAGTCCTTCCCATAATTAAACACATAATCGGTAAAATTTTATTATCAAAAATTTCACATGACATTTCTAATATAATACGGATCATATAATAAAATAAAAAATAAATTTTATTTTCGGCTCAGATTTGTGGTCCCGAAACCACTGTTTCGGTTTCACCGAAATTGGGTTGTTACAATTCTCCCCCCTTAAGGAATTTTTGTCCTTGAAAATTTTGCCAATAAGGGGATTCAGACATTACTTTCTCATGTTTCCATCCAGTTCCCAGATAGCTTTCTCTATTCATATCATTTTCAAAGAACTTTCACTAAAGCTATATTTATATTTTTCGTTTCTTTCACTTCACATGCCAGAATTTCAACTAGTCCCTCACTGTAAGTCGTGCCAGGCTGAATATAATATTCATCAAAGAAATAACAGATGATGGGTCTGATCGATGTCATAACACATATACTCATAAAAACACTGTGAATTCTGTAGAGCTCTGATAATAATACCAATCAATATGCAACAGGTCTAATTCTTTTCAATGATCTCATATGGCCCATTAAACGACAGAATTAGTTTCCCTTTATTGCCAAACCGGGGAACTTTCTTCCATGGTGAAACTTTCAAAAATATTTTGTACCCAATCTGAAACTCTATTTCTTTTCCTTTTTGATTCACATCAGATTTCTGACGATCAAATACTGATTTTTTTAAACTGTCTCAAATCACTTTCATTCTTCTTCGGGTTCAAGGAATTTAAATATACTGCATGTATCTTTTCTCACTAAACTCCGTCCAAAACACCAGAGTTTTATATTTGTGACCATATAAATCCTCATACAGTAAAAATTTTTGTACTTGACTTTCAACTATTATAATAAGCAAATTCAACTAGAGGCAAATACTTTTCCCAGTTACCTTTAAATTCAAGTACACAACATCGAAGCACACCTTCTAAATTTTGAATCATATGTTCAGATTGACCATCCGTCTGAAAATGAAATACGGTACTAAAATGTAACCGTATACCCAGAGTTTCTTGTAATCTTTTTCAGAATCAGAATTTAAACTGTAGATCTCTATCAGAAATAACAGAAACTAGCACCTCATATAATCTGAAAATCTCAAAAAGTAGATCATTCAAGCAATCTATCAAGTGTGCAATCCACTCATTCCAGAATGGAATGTGCAGGTTTCGTCCAACAATCGACAATTACTCAAATAGTATCTTTCTTTTTCATAGACAGGGATAATCCTGGTATAAAATTTATGATAACTTTGTCCTATTTCCATTTCGGTATTATCACTGACTATACCCATCCTGAAAGTATCATGCTTATCTTGTTGACACATCCAACATTTAAATACAGATTCAGAAATACCACGTTTCATTATGAGCTACTAATACATCTTTTTCAAATCATTATACATTTTATCATTTCCTAGATAAACATACATAGTACTACTATGATCATTCATGTAAAATTTTTTGTATAAACTCTAAATTCTTCAATATACAGACTCTGTTTCTGAATAACAAACATTTATTAGATTCATTCTGAAATTCTGAATCAGAAATTATTTTACATTGTATTCATTTAACTTACAACTCATTATTACTTTTCTGAGTTTTACTGATCTGTCATAAAATCATCGATTTAGCTCTATACTCAGCAAAAATTAAGCTATTATCAGACAATCATAATCGATATCCATGGCTTGCAAAGTATACAGAGATTTCCTGCTCAGAATATCTGTAACCACATTCATTCTTTCCAAGTGATATACAATTATCAAATCATAATCTTTCAACATTTCAAACCATATACGCTATCTCAGATTCAAATCTTTTAGCAACATCAGATACTTCAAACTTTTATAATCGGTGAATATAAGCCATTTTTCACCAAACAAGTAATGTTGTTAGATTTCAACACAAAAACAATAGCTGCCAATTCTAGGTCATGTATAAGTAATTCTTTCCATATGGTTTTTAACTGTCTGAAAGTACAGGCTATTACCTTGCCTTACTGCATCAAAACATAATCTAATCCTATTTAATAATACATCTCTATAATAACAAACTCCTTACCCAATTCAGGCTGAACTAGAATTAATACTTCAGTCAACAGAGCTTCCAACTGGTCAAAACTTTACTGACATTTATCGATCCATTCAAATCTTACCTCTTTTCTGTAATGATTGGGTCATCAATGTAGCTATTTCAATTAATAACATTGAAGCTTTGAGTTTTTCCAAAACCATAACCATCAGATAGATTTTAAACTATTGTATATAGATAAAGCAACACTTCAACATCAATAGTGCACCTCAACTTAAAAGAGGGAGAACCGAAAGTGGCCCCAATAATAACTAATGTAGTAATACAGTTGCAATACTCCTTACCTGTATCCGACACCGGGACAGGGTTCGAGGCGTTACCGAACTAAAAGATAAACATTCATACAAAACCGAGCCATAAAATTTTGTCCAAATTAAAACCATTCATTAACATGCATATTGTCCCTTATACGAGCCTACGAGGCCCAAAACATACATTGGGTGTGGCTCGGGACTAAACCGAGAACTTTCGAAACTTTTACAACACTTAAAAAAATTTCTTAATTTGGAAGGTCACACGCCCGTATGGGTAGGCCGTGTGGTCACACACACGCCCGTGTCCTCAGCCCGTGTAACTCTCTGTTTATGATGCCAACAACATAATAGGGTCACACAGCCAAGTCACACGCCCATGTGCAAGGCCGTGTGGTGAATTTAATTTCCCTAAATTTTCATGAATAAGGTGCAGACTTCATACGGATAGGGCACACACCCATGTCCCAAGGCCGTGTCTCTCACACGGCCGAGACACACGGTTGTGTCTCATACCCGTGTGTTTACTACTGGGCATTCTGTTTCTTAAAACTAAGATGCAGGGGACACAAGGCCAAATCACATACCCATGAGGCAGACTGTATGTCACACACGGCCTAGACACATGCCCGTGTGTCTACCAGTTTGAACAACTTTGAGGCTATTTTCCAAGCCAATGGCCACTCTTATTTTCACCAAGACATACAAGACTTCAAAGGCACTTAACATGGCATAATTAAGTACTTAAACATCATCAAATCATCCATGTTCCTGGCAACACTATATCAACTTATACATGCTCAGCTTACCATACCATATTAGTCCAAGCTTACCATATCACATGCAATATGTAATATCAGCTTACTCCATTTCTACACATTCATATCTTAGTTATCATCATGCCATATACTCTCAATTCCATCATCAAACATCCATGATCATATCCATAATTCAACCATGCCAAAAATTTTAACCACATCATGTATTACCTTGGCACATGCATGCATATATGAATAGGCTTACAACCCAAAAATCAATATAAGCCATATCTCATGGCCATATACAAAGTGAATCATCAAATCACTATAACCCAACACACTTGGCCAAATTAATATGACAGGTAAACAAAAAGACCAAGTCCCCTATACATGCCATATTCAAAATATCAAAACCAATTATACCCAAATGACCAAGTTGATAGTGTGATCGATGCTCCAACGATTTTCGATCCCGAGCTAGCTTGGCATCACTATAAGGGATGAAAAGGAAGGGGGTAAGTTTTAAGATTAGTAAGTTAGCATGTAAATAATTAACAACATTAGTCATGTATTATTATACACATAACATAATATAATTTATTACAATGTCATCAAGTATCATAGATACATCTTAAATCATGTCATTTACATAGTGTACAATAAAACTTAGGATCATGATTCATTCATTCACTTCTTACCGAGGTCTCATCGATTCATAATCTCAATATTTATGAGCTTTGTGTACATACCTGTCCCCTCCCAACATGATCATACCTTGTTATTTCTTCACATAATCTTTGGATTACCCGTTGAACCACTTGGAATACTAAAGGATACCCGGGAAATCTCATACACATAGTAAGATGCCAATGCTATATACCAGATATGGTCTTGCATGGGATCACATATCGATGCCAATAGCCCAGCTATGGTCGATCCCAGATATGGTCTTATACGAAGTCTCATTTTCGAAGCCATGTCTCAGACGTGGTCTTACACGATATCGCATACCGATGCCGTATCCCAGATATAGTCTTATACAGAATCTCAATAACCCTAATGTCATGACATTTGTATCCTATCTATTCCTAAGGTTCAACCGGGATTTCGAAGTACCAAATCTTCGTCGGATCGTCATCGAGTCATCATTAACCAAATCCATAGAGACAAATATACATTTCATGCAATATCAAAGCATTAGATACATAATAACATGATGTTGAATTATTTACACACAAACTTACCTCGGTACTAAAATATGGCTAACTATTCGATTTAGTCCACAACTTTGTTCTTCCCTCGGTTTAGGTCTAGACTCTATTTTTCTTGATCTATAATAGCAAATTTCACTTATTTAATTATCACATTGTTTAAAATAGCCCATAAATCATACTTTGGCAAAATTATAGTTTTACCCTTAAACTTTTACATATTTACAAATTAGTCCCTAGGCTCGTAAAAAGAAATGTACTCATTTTCTTTGTTACACAAGCTAGTCGAACCTATATCATATTATAATAGCCCACATTTTCTTTCAAATTAGATTTTTACCACCTATTTTACAATTTTTACAAAAACGTCTTTTTTCGATGTTTTCGTGAAAAATCTCTTTGTAAAGGATGTTTATCACACATCAAACTTTCATATTCCTCCATTAAACATCAAAATACATGCATGTCACACATGGGTAAGTTTTTGAGCATGAACCCTAGCTCAAAATAATGGTAGAAATAGCTAGATCGGTTGATGATAACTTCAAAAATGCAAATAACATTAAAAACGGGGCTAGGATGCACTTACTATCAAGCTTGGAAAGTAAACAAACCCTAGCTATGGCTCCTTAGAAATTTCAGCACCCCCATGAGAAAGATGAGCAAATTTTGCTTGATTTTTCCCTTTTTAATCTTTTATTAACCAAATGACCAAAATACTCTTTTTACTAAACTTTTAAATTTTATCCATGCATCCCCATTTTTGTCCATAAAATTAGAAATTGGAAAAATTTCTATTCAAGTACATCTAATTAATAATCCAAATCTATTTCATACTTCAAGCTTCTAGAATCTCATATTTTGCAACTTTTGCAATATAGTCCTAAAAGTTAAATTGGACACTTATTCACAAAATTTCTTCATGAAACTTTCACACAATCATGAAAACATGTCATGGACCTCAAAACAATCATAAAACAACTATTTCTACTTTGAATTTGTGGTCTTGAAACCACTATTCTGATTAAGCCCAAAATCGAGATGTTACAACTCTCCCCCCTTAGGGATTTTCGTCCCCGAAAATCTTACCGGTAAAAAGGTTTTGGTATTATTTTCTCATGGCCTACTCAGGCTCCCATGTAGCCTCTTCAACCCCATGTCTTTGCCATAACACTTTCACAAGGGAAATACTTTTGTTTCTCAATTGTTTGACTTCCCGAGCCAAAATCTTAATCGGCACTTCGTCATAAGTCATATCCGATCGAATTTCAAATTTTGTCAGTGAAATCACATGTGAAGGTCTGATTGGTATCGGCGCAACATAGACACATGGAACACATCGTGAATCCTTTACAGTTCAAATGGAAAAGCCAACCGATATGCTACCGGCCTTATCCTTTTAGTAATCTCATACAGTCCGATAAAATGTGGACTCAACTTGCCCTTCCGACCAAATCTAAGAACTTTCTTCCACAGAGACACTTTCAGGAATACCTTATCACCGACTTGAAACTCAATCTCTCTCTGTTTCAAATCCGCATAGGATTTCTGTCTATCCGAAGCTATTTTCAAACAATCATGAATTGTCTTTACTTTTTCATCGATTTCTCTGACTAAATTGACCCCATGAATCTGACTCTCTCTGATTTTGGCCCAATACAATGGTGTCCGACACTTATGATAGTATAAAGCCTCATAAGGTGTCATTTTCAAACTCGACTGAAAACTATTGTTGTAGGCAAATTCTACCAAAGGTAGATATTTTACCCAACTACTCTCGAATTTAAGAATACAATATTTTACCCAACTACTCTCGAATTTAAGAATACAACACCGGACCATATCCTCAAGAATCTGAATTACTCACTCAGATTGACTGTCAGTCTGTGAGTAAAAACCGGTACTAAAGTTCAATTTTGTACCTAAAGCTTCTTGCAACTTTTTCCAAAACCTCAAAGTGAACCTCGGTTCTCTATCCAAAATAATCGATAAAGGCACTCCGTGCAATCTCACAATTTCAGAGATATACAACTCAGCTAACTTATCAAGTGAATTGATGATACTACCGAAATAAAATGAGCTGACTTCGTTAGCCTATCAACACAACCCAAATGGCATTTTTCTTTTTCAGAGTCAAGGGTGAACCCGTCACAAAGTCCATAATAATTCTATCCCATTTTCACTCGAGAACCATCACAGGCTAAAGTAAATCGGAAGGTACTTGGTGTTCAGCTTTTACTTGCTGACAAATCCAGCATCTCGATACAAACTTAGAAATATCTCTTTTCACACTCGGCCATCAATACAATTTCTTCAAGTTATTATACATTTTTGTACTACCCAGATGAATAGACAAACAACCACTATGTGCCTCATACAAAATCTTCTGAATCAACTCAGTATTTTTAGGAACACAAATCCTATCTCGAAACATCAAGAAACCATCAAAATCAATTTGAAAATTTGATTCAATACCCGACTCACACTGAACTCTCCTGCCTTACAAATCATTGTCACTTTTCTGAGCCTCATAAATCTCTTGGAGAAATGTCAGTCTAGCTCTTAACTCAGCTACAATAGAACCATCATCTGACAAAGCCAACCGTGTATTCATAACCCTCAGTGGAAACAAGGATTTCCTACTCAGGGCATCTGTGACCACGTTCGTCTTTTCCGGATAGTAGTTAATCACTAATTCGTAATCTTCTAACAATTCCAACCATCCCATTTTCCGTAAATTCAAATCCTTTTGAGTCATTAAGTACTTTAAACTTTTATGATCAGTATAAACATGACATGTCTCACCATACAAATGATGTCTCCAAATCTTCAATGGAAACACAATAGTGGCTAGTTCCAAATCATGTGTCGGATAATTCTTCTCATGCAGTTCTAGCTGCCTCGAGGCATAAGCTATTACCTTGCCTTCTTGCATAAGTACACAACCCAATCCATTCAAGGATGCATCACTATAAACCACAAATTCTTTTCTAGGTTCAGGTTGTACTAAAACTAGAGCCTCAATCAACAATGCCTTTAGTTTCTCAAAACTCTGTTGGCATTTTTTTGTCCATTCGAACATGACATCTTTCTGTAACAACCTCATCATGGAGTAACAATCATGGAAAATCCTTTAACAAACCGTCTATCGGCTAAGCCTAGAGAGCTTCTAACCTCCGACACATTCCTTGGCTGTTTCCATTCAACAATAGCTAAAATCTTACTCGGGTCAACTCTAATACCATCACCCGAAACAATATGGCCCAAAAATTTAACTTCTCTAAGCCAAAATTCACTTTTACTAAACTTAGCATACAACTACTTGTCTCTCAAAGTTTGCAAAACCGTTCTTAAGTGCTCGGCATGCTCGGTCTCATCAAGAGAGTAAATCAGTATATCACCAATAAAAACAACAATAAATTTATCTAAATACGGTCAGAAAATATGGTTCATCAAATCCATAAATACAGCAGGAGCATTCGTTAAAGCAAAAGGCATGACAAGAAATTCATAATGACCATACCTCGCCCGAAATGTAATTTTCAGCACAGCTAGCTCCTTAACTCTCAACTGGTAGTAATCGAACCTGAAGTCTATCTTTGAAAACACTGTGGCTCCCTTCAATTGGTCAAACAAATCATTGATCCTTGGCAAGGGATACTTGTTCTTTATGGTTACCTTATTGAGCTACCGATAGTCTATACATAGTCTCATTGAACCATCTTTATTTTTCACAAATAGTACCGGTGCACTCCACGAAGAATAACTAGGTCTCGCAGAACCTTTATCTGTTAACCCTTGTAACTGAACTTTCAACTCTTTTAATTTCGTCGGAGCCATCCTATACTGAGCAATCGAAATAGGTGCAGTACCAGGAATCAAATCAATACCAAATTTAACTTCTCTAATAGGAGGCAATCTCTCTAATAGGAGGCAATCAGGGCAACTCTACTGGAAACACATCTGGATACTCACATACTATCAGCACTGATTCAATTTTCAACTCAGACTCTTTTGTATTCAGTTAAAGGCAAGATAAGCTTCATAACCCTTTTTTATACATTTCTGAGTAGATATAGAAGAAATCACTACAGGCAAGTTATCTGACTTATCTGGTTCAATCCGAAGAATATCACCACTTTCACATTTCAACTTAATAATTTTTCTTCCACAATTTACTACCACACCATGAACGGTAAACCAATCCATACCAAGAATTATATCAAATTCATCAAATGGTAAAAGCATAAGATTAGCCAAAAAAAAGTGACCTCTAATCATCAAAGGACAATTCTTACATACTTTCTCGACTAACACATATTTGCCTAGAAGGTTTGACACTTTTATCACAAATTCTGTAGACTCAACAGGCATATTCATACTAGATACTTATTTCATAAAAACCATACAAATGGGTTGATCCTGGATCAATCAAAGCAACAACGTGAGTATTATAGAGAGAAAAAGTACCCGTAATCATATCAGGAGATGAAGCCTCTTCGCGAGCGCGAATGGCATAAGTCCTCACAGGTGCTCTACCCTCGGATCTCACAGCTGGATCTCTGGGTGCACTCTTGCTACTCGCTCCATTCCTCGGGTTTCTTTGCGGCCTCCCTCTAGAAGTAATATTACCCAATCTTGAACTCTGAAACTTCGCTTTTTCAACCATCTCGGGGCAATCTCTAATGAAGTGATCTTGGGAACCATACATGAAACAAGTTTGATCATTCACCCGACAGTCATCGGGGTGACGTCTACCTCAATGTGAACATTCAGGTCTACTAAGTCAAGCATTACCCACACTCACTATGGAAGAAGTCTGAGCCTTATAACCTGAATACTATTTCCCATGGTTTCTATTTGAAAACCCAACTAAAGCACTTGATCGAGTATTAAACTCTCTTGGTTTCTTAGATGAGAACTGAAGTGACTTACCCATCTGTCTATTCTTCGAGTCTCTAGACTCAAACTCAGCTTTTCTTTTCTCTTTAGCCAATTCCTCGGCCTTGCAAGCTCTCTCAATGAGCACAACAAATTCTTTTAGTTCAAGGATGCCAACCAACAATCGGATGTCTTCGTTTAACCCATCTTCAAATCTTTTACACATGATGGCCTCAGTCGAAACATATTCTCTACTGTATTTGCTCAGTCTCACAAACTCACGCTCATACTCCATTACTGCCATCCGACCTTGTTTTAACTAGAGGAATTCCTTTCATTTCTAGTCAATAAACCTCTAGGTAATGTACTTCTTACGGAACTCTTCTTGAAAAAATTCCCAATTAACTCTCTCCTTTGGTGCAACCGACACAAGGGTGTTCTACCACTGATAAGCCGAGTGCCTCAGGAGTGACACAACACATTTCATACATTCCTCTAGTATGCATGATAATTCATCAAATACCCTGATGGTATTCTCAAGCAAGAACTCTGCCCTTTCGGGATCATTATCTATACACGCTCAGAACTCTTGGGCTCTTTGTTTTCGAATCTTATCAATAAAGGTCTATTCAATCTCATGAAGTCCATATCTTTGGGTGCTATGGGGTTAGGCTGAGGAATAGGTAAGGGTGGAGGGGGTTGAGCATTCGGGTTCGTTCGAACGAACTCCATATATCATGCGTTCATCATATGTAGAAAGGCTTCCCTGCCTCCTTCTCCTTGGCTAACTGTAGGGGGTCTACTATCAGATGACGCTACCCCTTAAGCGGGAGCTGGCGCATTACTTTCGACTTCATCCACCATAGCTCGATCGTGATCCATTACTATATGAAAACACAATTTAAAAAGGTCAGGAGTTGTCACACTATCATAATTCATTCATGGCATGTATAGCTAGACTCATACACATGCTAAGTTAGTCTGAGAATCGACTAAACCGTAGCTCTGATACCACTAAATGTAATACCTCATACCTGTATCTGACGTTGGGACAGGGTTTGAGGCGTTACCGGACTAAAACATAAACATTCATACAAAATCGAGCCATTAAATTTTGTCTAAATTAAAACCATTCATTAACATGTATATTGTCCCTTATACGGGCCTACGAGGCCCAAAACATACATTGGGTGTGGCTTGGGACTAAACTGAAAGCTTTTAAAACTTTTACAAATACTTAAAAAAAATTTCTTAATTTGGAGGGCCACACGCCCGTGTGGGTAGGCCGTGTGGTCACACACACGCTCGTGTAGCTTGGGACACGCCCGTGTCCTCAGCTTGTGTAACTCTCTATTTATGACATCATCAACATAATAGGGTCACACGGCCAAGTCACACGCCCATGTGCTAGGCCGTGTGGCGAATTTAATTTTCATGAATTTTCATGAATAAGGTGCAGACTTCACACGGCCAAGGCACACACTCATGTCCCAAGGCCGTGTCTCATACCCATGTGTTCACTACTGGGCATTCTGTTTCTTAAAACTAAGATTTAGGGGACACACGGTCGGATCACATGCCCATGAGGCAGACCGTCTGTCACACACAGCCTAGACACATGCTCGTGTGTCTACCCGTTTGGACAACTTTGAGACTATTTTCCAAGACAATGGCCACCCTTATTTGCACCAACACATACAAGACTTCAAAGGCACTTAACATGGCATAATTAAGTACTTAAACATAATCAAATAAGCCATGTTCTTGGTAACACTATATCAAGTTATACATGCTCAGGTTACCATTCATTATTAATCCAAGCTTACCATATCACATGCAATATGCAATATTAATTTACTCCATTTCTACACATTCATATCTTAGTTATCATCATGCCATATACTCACAATTCTATCATCAAACATCCATGATCATATCCACAATTCAACCATGCCAAAAATTTTAACCACATCATGTATTACCTTGGCACACGCATGCATATATGAATAGGCTTACAACCTAATAATCAATATAAGCCATATTTCATGGCCATATACAAAGTGAATTATCAAATCATTATAAGCCAACACACTTGGCCAAATTAATATGACAGGTAAACAAAAAGATCAAGTCCCCTGTATATGCCATATTCAAAATATCAAAACCAATTATGCCCAAATAACCAAGTTGATAGTGTGATCGATGCTCCAACGAATTTCGATTCCCAAGCTAGCTTGGCGTCACTATAAGGGATGAAAAGGAAGGGGGTAAGCTTTAAGCTTAGTAAGTTAGCATGTAAATAATTAACAACATTATTTATGCACTATTATACACATAACATAATATAATTTATTACAATGTCATCAAGTATCATAGATACATCTTAAATCATGACATTTACATAGTGTACAATAAAACTCAGTATCATGATTCATTCATTCACTTCTTACTGAGGTCTCATCGATTCATAATCTCAATATTTATGAGCTTTGTGTACATACCTATCCCCTCCTAACATGATCATACCTTGTCATTTCTTCGACATAATCTTTGGATTACCCGTTGAACCACTTAGAATACTGAAGGATACACGGGAAATCTCATACACATAGTAAGATGCCAATGCCATATAGCAGATATAGTCTTACATGGGATCACATATCGATGCCAATAACCCAGGTATGGTCTTACACGATGTCTCATATCCCAGATATGGTCTTATACAAAGTCTCATTTTCGAAGCCATGTCTCAGACGTGGTCTTACATGAAATCGCATGCCGATGCCATATCTTAGATATAGTCTTACACAGAATCTCAATAACCCTAATGTCATGACATTTGTATCCTATCTATTCTTAAGATTCAACTAGGATTTCGAAGTACCAAATCTTCGTCGGATCGTCATCGAGTCATCATTAACCAAATCCATAGAGACAAATCTACATTTCATGCAATATCAAAGCATTAGATACATAATAACATGATGTTGAATTATTTACACGCGAACTTACCTCGGTACCAAAATATGGCTAACTATTCAATTTAGTCCACAACTTTGTTCTTTCCTCAGTTTAGGTCCGGACTCTATTTTTCTTGATCTATAATAGCAAATTTCACTTATTTAATTATCACATTGTTCAAAAAATCCCATAAATCATACTTTGGCAAAATTATAGTTTTGCCCTTAAACTTTCACATATTTACAAGTTAGTCCCTAGGCTCGTAAAAAGAAATGTACTCATTTTCTTTATTACCCAAGCCTAGCCAAACCTATATCATACTTATAATAGCCCAAATTTTCTTTCAAATCAGATTTTTACCACCTATTTTGGAACTTTTACAAAAAGGTCCTTTTTCAGTGTTTTCGTGAAAAATCTCTTTGTAAAAGATGTTTATCACACATCAAACTTTCATATTCCTCCATTAAACATCAAAATACATGCATGTAACACATGGGTATGTTTTTGAATGTGAACCCTAGTTCAAAATAATGGTAAAAATAGCTAGATCGGTTGATGACAACTTAAAAAATGCAAAGAACATTAAAAATGGGGCTAAGATGCACTTACTATCAAGCTTGGAAAATGAAGAAACCCTGGCTATGGCTCCTTAGATATTTTGACACCCATATGAGAAAGATAAGCAAATTTTGCTTGATTTTTCCCTTTTTAATCTTTTATTAACCAAATAACCAAAATGCCCTTTTTACTAAACTTTCTAATGTTATCCATCCATGCCTATTTTTCTCCATAAAATTAGAAATTGGGAAAATTTCTATTTAGGAACCTCTAATTAATAATTTGAAGCTATTTCATACTTAAAGCTTCTAGAATCTCATATTTTGCAACTTTTGCAATTTAGTCGTAAAACTTAAATTGGACACTTATTCACAAAATTTCTTCATGAAACTTTCACACAATCATGCAAGCATGTCATGGACCTCAAAACAATCATAAAACAAATATTTCTACTTTAGATTTATGGTCTCAAAACCACTATTCTGACTAGGCCCAAAATTGGGATGTTATAACAGTTTCTATAATCTATGATCTCTATCTCCATACCTCATGATTGAGTCAATATTTATAATGGTAATAAATGTAATTACCTCTAACCGATGAATATATTTCACAGATAAACTATGTTTGAATAATAAAGAGATTGATGATATCTTAGAAAAAATTCAAGAAGGTAATATCATGCATACTTAGTAGAAACAACCATGATAAAGACAATATATGTAATAATCCAAAAAATTTTATAGTAAGATATTATCCTTGATATAGTAAAATAAGGAAATAATGTGACAAAAAGGAAAATTTTAAGTTATGTCAAAATTGGAAAGTATTGTAACGCCTCGGATTCTGGGCCTAAAAGTTGTGTTTTGAGCATACGGACAGTAAGGAGATTGCACATATGTGTTTAGCTGTGCAATTTAGTGTCAGAATGGGCCTGCTAGTATGGTGGTTGAGAGTGTGTTAGGGAACCTCATCTTTCCGGGTATGAGTCTTAGTGTGAACGTTTTGGTAGGTATTTTGTTTTGTTTTGTTTTTAGTTAATACTTATAATTATTTTGTAATTATGAAATTATTAGTTTTATGACTAAAGCTGCTTTTATTTTTCTTTTTATTTTTATTTTTGGCTTTTTGATTTTCACGTTCTCCTTTCCTCCCCGCTCTTCTGCTTTCTAAATCTTTCTCAAAGCGATTTATTGGTGGACTCAGGAATTTTGCGCCTTTACCGTCGTCTCTGATTGCAAACAGGCGTGGGATTCAAACTGTAACTACATTGCCTTATGTGTTTTCTACAAATCTTCTATTTGGTTTTCCTTTGACTGTATGCTAACCCATTAGTTTGGGTTTTTAGTCGATGGAAGTGATGGTAAATCGTCGCTTTCCAATATACGTTGATAAGGCAAAGATTAGGGATGGTTTCAGTGGCTTAGATATTGGTTTCGGGCTACTTTGGGGGTGGTTTCGTGACCCCCTCGATGACCACACGGGTGCGTGCCGTGGCACACAGTCGTGTGGATTTCCAGGCCAAATTGGGTGTCACACGGCTGTGTGGTCAATTTGGGGATTTTTTTTAAAATTTACATGGCCGTGTCCCTTGGGCACACGAGCTTGTAGGTTTGGGAATTAGGGTTTCAGATATTTAAAGTCACACGACCTGGCCACATGGCCGTGTGGCTAATTTGGGGATTTATGGATCCCACGCGAGGGTGTTTCAGAACACACGGCCGTGTCAGGTGGGCACACGGGAGTGTGAGACCTTCACACGGTCGTGTCTGCCCTGCACCTTAATTTAGCGAAATTGGACAGTGAGTTACACGACCTGTCCACACGGCCGTGTCCTTACTTCACACGGTGTATGCCTCTATCACACGGCCGTGTGCTACACTTCACACGGGCGTTTGGACCCCCACACGGCCTGGATTGCTCCACACAGTCGGAGTACACGGGCATGTGGCCCTATCTCGCCAAATAATGATTTTAGGTCAAATGTAAGTGCAATCGTGACTTTGTACGTTTCAACCCTTAGCTAAGCTTTAGTGAGGGTGGTTACGGCTATGATCTGAGTTTGGATAATGTGTTATTTGTGATTGGTTGTGTGACATGTTGATTCTGAACCCGGTTAGCTGGGTAAGTGTATGTGCAACTAGTTCTATCTGACTGCCTGACTACGTGTCACTAATATGCGTGGTTATTTTATAATTGGTACTAAATTCTAGTTATGAGTGTACACATGCATTATTTTGTAACTGATTGATTAGATGTGAATGTTTGCTTCTAACTAATTACCTGAGTCTAGTATTCTAATTGTGTACATCTGACTGCATACATACATACATATGCATAAAATATTTTGAACGGGATTTTGAAGAGAAGGGAGATTGACGGAACTGGCAGTTGATCTGCTAGTTACTAATAGCCCCTAATACCCAGAGGGTCGAGGGCGGTCCCAATACCTAGAGGGTCGTGGACTTTACTGATAACGGTATAGCGGATTACCGCATTGCACTATACCACATGTACGTTAGCTACGCTACGTACCATTGACTGAACTGGCAGTTTTACTGCAACCTATTGGTATAGCGAATTATCGTATTGCACTGTATCGTATGTACGTTAGCTACGCTATGTACCACTATCTGATTTGGCAGTTTATACTGCATGTCTGTACCGCGATTTACCGCATTGCACAGTACCGCTTATACGCTAGTTTTGTTGCGTAATATACGTGACTGGCAGCTTATCTGCATACTATTAGCCCTAATACCCAGAAAGCCATGGGCAGTTCCAATTCCCTGAGGGTTAAGGACAATGCTGATGTCCATCGTTACGGGGCAACCCGGGATGACATCATATGGAGTGTAGGGTTGGATGGGCTTTTCAAGGTCCTATATGGAGTGATTGGTTGGATGAGCTTAATAGCTCTATTGAGGAGTGATGGGGGATGGAGAGGTGTGTCGGTTGGATGGGTGGGTTTTCTTTAACTCAACTGCATTCATGTGCATCTTATTGACTGTCTTGTGAGTGCGATTGTCTAGTTGTACACGTTGACTGAAAAGTGCTTGTATTTATGTGAATTTCATAGACTCGAATCAGAATCGCTATCGACTATTTGAGAATTATCGTTCTTCGTGGATGAATGGTATTTCTTGATCGTGTGTTCTGAGTGTGTTATTAATACGTACATGTACCGATTGGTTTTGTACAACTCTATAAGTATGTTCCGTTTCTAAACTACTACTGGTTTTTCGTTTCTGATTCTGTAGTTATTTGGTTTTGATCTCACACTGAGCTCGTGTAGCTCACCCCCTCTTCTATTTTCCTCTTTCAGGTACATTTCGAAGTTCTAGATGCTAGACTTAGTACGCGGAGGTCTCAGACAATCTTGGTGGAATTAAGTTTTTAGCTTTTATTATCAGGTTTTAATTGTTATTCGTTGAGTTTGAACTGTAATGTTTCATAATACTGTGGTGCAACTTTTGTTAAAAGTTTTCATTTGTACGTTTTATACTATTAAACTTACTAATTGAATTTAAATGATTGAGCGTTTTAGATTTGCTTTGGGATAAACGTTTTTGGAAATAAAATTTTGAACGACTTGGTTTGTAACATTTTCTCACGATCACTTCGGTGATCAATGTAGCATTCCGAATTCGGTCTAAACTTCTAGGCCGAGTTTGGGGTGTTACAAGTATATTATGATATATTAATTCAAGAAAGGACTAAATCCTAAAAGTGAGAAAAGTTTTGTTGCACAAGAGTAAATACTCAAAATTTCAAGGGTTAAAGTGTAAATATGAAAAAGTTGAAGGACCAATAATGTAAATATTTTAAGGATGGAATGATCTAGAAACTAAGGAAAATGGATGAATTAGGACCAAATTGAATAGGTGAAGAATTGTGAAGGACTAAAACGCAATTATACCAAATTAAATGATGACTCAAGGATGGAATTTTAAAAGATCATAAAGGATAAAATGGTCAATTAGAAGGAGAGAGAAATCTAGAAGGCAATGATGATGTGGAGATATTTTAGATTAATTAAATAAATAAATATTAGTTTATTAATATTTTAATTTGATTTTTTTAAAATTATATTTTTTTTATTATTTCATGTAATATATAAGGAAAGAAAGATGAAGAATTCTCTTCATCTTTCCCATGCATCAACGTGAGAAGAAGAGAGAAAGAAAGAAAGTTTTGCTTTCTTTACAATTTGGTCTTTTCACCAAAAATCCACCATTTTCACCTAGAAATCAAAAGAATTTCCATAGCCATCAAGAGAGAAAGATAACAAGAAGACTATGGGGAGCTAGAATATCAAGTTAGATTCAAGAAATAGAAGCTGGAGGAGAGAGAAAATCAAGTTAAAGATTGAAATCAATAGAATAAGGTAAGAACATCAAGATTTCAATATATTTTGAAGTTTGATATTATTGAAAAAGCATGGAAATGATGTTATAGTAGAGTTTTCTTATATAAGGCTCTATGTTCTTGATATTTTAGTGAAGGTAAATAAGAGAAAGTGATGGGAAATATTATAGAGAACTGGAATGAGGGTGTTATAAACTTGGTAATTAATATTTTGCACTAAAATAGTTTTAGACAGCAGCAGTGGTTTAACTTTGAAAAATCACCAAAAATTGTGAAAATTGAATTAGAGATTGACTAAATTATGACATTAAATCTTGTTGAGCGTAGTTTATCATAGAAGAAACAGTGTAAGTAATGGAATTGTAAATTATGAGATATAATAAATTTTGTGAGACAAGGTCAGAATGATTTCGGATTCCCCTATTCTGACTTTGGAAAATCATTAAAAATTGTATAAAAATATTTTGGGGTTTAAATTTATATTTTCAAACTCTTAATGAGTCCATTTTCAAAAGAAACAAATGGGAACATCATCCAAACCCCGTACTAAGAGATAATTAATTTTTAGTAAAGAAATGTCAAAACTGTCAAATAGCAGAACAGGGATAAATTTAAAGATTTTACTGTACTTATTGGCTAAATTATAAATTCTAAAATTTTTATGGTAGAAATATATTTGAGCCTAGTTTCAAAAACATCAAGCGGATCTTAATTTGGAATTATGTAGCTCAAGGTATAAATAAGTTAGTAACTATGACTCAAGTGGATAGCTTGATATAAACATATAAGTAAATAGTGGAATTATGTATATATTAAGGATGTGAAATGGAGAAGAGGATGAGAAAAATAAATATATGAATATTTATATAGCAAGGATTTACATTAAAAATGGATAATTTACATGTTTTAAGCTTAGGGATTAAATTGAATAAAAGTAAAATTTTAGGGGCAATTTTTTAAAAATGTCAAAAATGACCATATTGAAGGAATTGAATTGTTTTATTGTTTAAATTAATAAATTTAATAAAATTATTAATTTAAGATTGGGTGAAAATCGGGGAAAATGGAAAATTACCAAAATGCTCTTAAATCTTGGTATTTCTGCAATTTAGCCAGGTAAGTTCGTGTAGCTAAATTTTGTATATTTTTATGCTTGTATTGGATGTGTGCATATAAATTATATAAATACTATGAATATATTTGAAATTATTTGCATATGTCCTACAATGCCTGATAAGTGACAAGTTCCAGTTGAATATTGAATATCGATGGAAAGGTGATTTCCCATATGGAATGAGATCCTGCATGTGTTGTTGATGGGATTTAGCTCGAACGAGTAATCCTTGACCTCATTACAGAAAGGATTTAGCCCGAACAGGTAATCCTGGTATAAGCCTTCTCGAGCATATGTTAAAGACAGAATTTAGCCTGGACTGGTAATTCTGATCTTATGTTGAAATCAGGATTTAGCCGGACTGGTAATCCTGATCTCACTGATTATATGTGGTAAACAGGATTTAGCCTAGATTGGTAATCCTGTTACATAATTCTTGTGATCATCCTAATTGGTAGTGAATTTGCATGTGTTGCACACTACTATAGCTCTTTGTGAGCATCCTGTTACATGATTCGATTGGTTGTGATCCTGCATACGTTGCGGACACAAATGTAGCTCTTTGTGAGCATCCTAACATGGCTCGCTTGAGCTCTCTGAGACATGGCTATCCGGTGCTCCTATTACATGGCTCTTTGTGAGCAATTATGAGTTTCCTGATTTAAAAGTTCTTTGTGAACTTCTTGAGATTTAGCTCGGATGAGCATCCTAATATGTGGTTCGAGCGTGTGCTTTCTGATTATGTACCCTAAAGGGGTACCACTGGATACAAATTGATGAATTACAGACTTGTACACTTTAAGTGTACTATATGAGTATCCATTTATATTTCAAATAAATTCAACGGGCAAAGTTTTGACAGGGTTAAATATGAACTAAAGATAAGTTGCCATGGAATGTAATATGAAATATGGAAATATGACATGAAAAGAAATTATTTTTACATGTATCTGCCTAAAATATATGAAAATAATGTTACATGAAATATGAAAGTATGAAATGTTTATATATGAACATGAAATGGTTTGATGAATACGTTCATCTATGAGAATAGATTTGTACACCTTGATTGTACTATCCGTATAGTTATTGTTATCTCAATTGATTAATGAGTAAAGTTTTGACATGAAATTGATTGAACTTGAGATGAATTAATATGAAAATGTAATTGAAATATAGAGATATGTTTTGAAAACATTATAGGGATACAAGATATGGTAAGGATATATGTTAGGGCTTGTGATCAAAAGGATTAAATGTGCCATGCATGTTTATATTGAAATGAATGAATATAAATCGGAAGTTCGTTAGATTGGAAGCTTGAAGGAGATCACTCACACTATCCATCAGACCATTTCGGTATATATATGGTAAATTAATTATGGTTATCATGGCATGTTTAGGTTAATTTGGTCAACAATGGCATGTAAAGGTTTGGTTCTAACTAGCCATTAGAACGGCTAGTGATAAACATGTTTTGATGTTTACATATAAAATATCATATTACGGTATATTTTTTAAATGATTAATTTATAGAAATCATGTTAGTATAATGATGATGGAATTTGGCTAACATGTTTGTTACAACATGCATAAAAATGAACTAAGTATCTAGTAAGTATAAGTATAAATTGACATGGAAATAAATTGTCATCTGAGGTACTTACGGGTACATTGGTTGAATGAGATTAAATAACATGTATGAGACTGGGTTTTGGCATAAATTAATTATCTTGGAATGGTCTATGAATGTGTTTAAGTATTGGTGTTGGTGAAGAGCAAATTGGGTGAAAAATATGGCTTGGAAAATAGCCTATTTTCGTCCACACGAATAGAGATACGGGCATATGTCTACGCCGTGTGTGACACACGGCCTAGTACATGGGCATGTGGCCCAGCCGTGTATCCCCTGTAACTAGGAAAAAAAATTTTGATTTTGCAAAAAATTTTCTAAGATTCTGATTTAATCCCGATTCATTTCTAATGCATGTTTTGAGCCTCGAGGGTCCATTAAAGGGACTATAAGATTAAATATGTTCAATTTTGAATATGAATAGTAAAATAAATGACATAAGTTAATCGAAATTGTTTTGAAAATTTGGTAATACTCCGTAACCCTATTTCGGTGACGGATATGGGTTAGGGGTGTTACAATATAACTTGCACATTCGCAATTCAGGGCTTCAATCAGTAGAAATAGAAAATAACATATGAACCTTCTCATCAAATCTTATATCAATCATGATAAATTAGAAAACCTAAGTATGATATAGCAATACCGCTCACGAATCAACCAGACTTTCAGTAGTTCCATCTATCATAATTTACTAGCCTTTCAATACGATAAACATTGCATCTGTACATGCACAATTTCATATGGCTTTGAGACTAACAGAACATATAAAATACCCAGAAGAGATTGCTGTAATATTCTCAATTATAACAGTTGTATTCAAATATCTTTGCAATTTTATTACTATTCTACTAACTAATTAAGTCATCAATAATCTTACATTATTCAGTTCACTGAAAGAGTCAATTTAGAAGAATTTTCGACTAATTTGTTCTGTAAATATCATATCTGGATAAGTCGTTTACTCATGAACAACTTCTTCCTTAACAATGACATCACATATTCAAAATAATCTTCAGAAAAATCTGATATTTCTTTTAATATCGTCTTTACTTACTAACCCATTCTCATTCTGACTACATCATTAATCATTTAGCCTTTGAACTCTTTAGTTCCACATTCATGAGCTTAATCCATATAAATCTTGAGAGTTTCATTGTATAACACTATACTGGTAAGGGGGTAGAGATCGTAAGCCTCAAAATTTAACTTTCATAAATACACATATATCACTTATCGTGTATCATTAACATGTTCATTATAAAACATTTATTTCATACCTTTATGAGTCTCGTTTCATCATAAGTAACATTTTTACTCAAGCACGTGAGTATCACTTTCAGCAGTATCGAAATTAGCTCTGTCGGAAAGCATCTCTGTCTATTTGTAAAACAATTTTCATCAGAGTCGAGAGATATCACACTATTGCAGGTTATATAATGGCATGTATTTCTAGACTTCACATATGCTACGTTCAGTTCAAGAACCAACTAAACCGTAGCTCTAATACCACTAAATGTAAAACCCCTAACCCGTTTCCATCGTCGGAATGAGGTTTCAGAGCATTACTAGAACTTTCAGAAACATTTACAAATAAATCATGCAATTACTATTCAAATTCTGAAATCATTCATCACATCCCTTAAATGGACCCTTGAGGTCTAATACGAGCATTAGAATTGATTCGAGACTTAATCGGAACCTCTAAGAATTTTTCGTAACATTTTAAAATTTTTCTAAGATGTAGGGCTCACACCCCGGTGTGGTCCAAGGGACACGCCCGTGCTGGAGGCCGTGTTCAACCCCGTGTAACTCTCTGACTTGTGCATACGGCCATGTCACGACGTGGCAACATGTTCCACAAGTTCTCAATTTCCTTCTTTCAGTTAAATTCTGATTTGTCTCCCATTTAAGCTCTGATTAATCTAAGGGATATTCTTATAACATCCCAAATTTTAGCTTAATGAGAATGTAGAATTATATAAAAAATAAGGAGTTAGCTAAGTGGTTAGTTGTTAAATGTGAAAGTATGAAATTTAATGAGGTCCCAAGTTCGAATCTTTTCCCTTGCAAAATAATTAAATTTTTGCAAAATCCTTTTTTTTTTTAAAGTGTGTCGTCCATACCCTTTTTAACCTAGGTATAAATATTATTTTTATACAAATTAATCAGCCTTTATTTTTTCCCCCACCTTAGCTGTCCCTCTCCTCTCCTCTCTTCCTTGATTTTCAAGTTTTTCTTTCTTCCTCCATTGTTGCCATTGCCCATAACACCTAGTTTTATCATCTTTTTCTTTTCTTTTTACCACAAGATTTCGCATCATATCCTCCATCACATTGCTGCCATTTTTTCCTAATTTATTCAGCCCAAATCTAAAATCTTGAACCTTCAAGATCAATTCTTATCATTGCCAAGAAGTGTCATTACACCCATAGCATCTAGCTTGTGTAAGATTTTTTTTCTCTCAATTTCTTGTTAAATCTTGTTCAATAAAAACATAAATTTCAAGATTTGGAATTTGGGGGATTTTTAAAGATTTACTAGGTATTTTTCCAGCTTTTCAATCGATTCCAAAAGTGGTTAGGGAAAATTGATCTTGATTAATTGACACTTCAAATCTGACAATTTGGGAAGCGTAAGTGTGGGTAATTGTAAACTAGTGAATAGATTCGGTTTAGATATTGGGAAAAGTTGTTAATTGATCAAATAAGGAAATTATAATCATACATTAGTGACTAATTTTTCATTAATTAATTGTGTTAGGTGCCGAATTAAACACCCCAAATCAGCAGTAAAGCTAAAAGACGTTCGCGTATACGATTCGCCTCAAATCAATGTAAGAAATCTAACTAGTTTGGATTTGAAAAATAGTTGTGATTGTGACGATTGGATTGAACCCATAAGTGGGTGTTTAGGGGTTGTTTAAGAGGTGTATTAATTGAGTTATATATGATTTTTTTTAATTTAATTTAATTTAGGTCCATTTTAAAGTTTATTAAAAAAATCGCAAGATTCGCTAGTATGCTGCAAAAGATTGTAAATAAGGTATGGGACCTAAACTTAATAACTTGTTTCGGTAATAATAATTATTATGATTTAATTGATTTTTTAGCTTGCTAATTGGAATTTTTTAGCTTGCTAATTGGACTTGGCTTAATAGCTAAGAAATTAAATTTGTAAATGGCCGAATCAGGTACGTTTCAAGCCCTACCTATTTGGCATGGTAGCATTGTTGTTAGTTTGACTGAATGATTGACATTGTCATGAATGCTTGGTTAATTTTATATATGTTTGGGTTGTATGTATAGCATGATTATGAATGAAATAAGGCTTATGCGTGATATATTCGTACAAGTGATTTGTTATGATATGTTCGAAAGACTGTTATACATGCACACAAAGAAAAGTTGTAAATAAACATGAAATTGTGATTTGTTGAATGATACCATGTTTTTGGTAAATTGAAAGTTGGAATATTATTTTCATTTACTGAAAGTATTTGATAATTGAGGGCATATGTTGAAAATGCCAATTAAATGTGAAAGTATTGATTTATGGGTATGTATGAGATTGTATGACATTGCATGTGCATTGGGGTAGGTTATTTTTGTGGTTGACGGAGGAGTTCCATGGAGTACTGGTGGCATATTAAGTCCACATTTATATGTAGTTAGTGCACTGCACTTGGAGTACTGAAGGGATTGGCGATTTTATCGCATGATATGTTATTCGGTAGATTTTTCACATTTATGTTATATGATGGTTTCTACCACATCGAGCTTTGTTCACATACATTAGAGTTTAACTTACGGGTTCTGGGAAACTCGTGGTGTGTAGTGGATGGTTTGGGTAGGCACTTACATGTGCATTTTGTCATGATCATGTTACATAAGAATGTTGATATTGATGTCTGATTGTGTTATTTGGTTTTATGAGACAATGATTGAATATATGTGATATGCTTGATTGTTTAGACTCACACTGAGCTTGTTAAGCTCACCCCATTACTTCAACTTCTCAAGTAATGAATGAAATTAAGATTGGATTTGGTATGTAGACGTACAGTGGACTTCGGACTCGTTTTTACACTATTATTTTTATTTTATTTCCAGTTAAAATCCCTAGTATTATTTGGGTTTTGGACTGTAAAATTATTTGAACTGTGGTTTGGACTATTTTCGTTTTAGAGTTTTCATATTTGGAATTGAATTTTAATTATATGTTGAAATTGGATTGAGCATGTCACTCGGCTAAATTAATAATTGAGAATTTTATTCGTTTGATCGCTGCAAACAAGATAAACAAAATGCTTTCCTTCTAAGGCCATGTCATGCAATGTTTTCTAAAAATCACCCCAGTTCTGCTAACTTGACTTAATAAAGGTTGATTTAATTAAATGAACATTTTCCCAAAATTAACAAAGATAATCGTAGTTTTATTAAAAGAGAGTGTTTCAGAGGTTTCGACTATCGATAGAGTAGGATCAACGCTTAGGTGTCCAAGGATCAACGCTTAGGTGTCCAATGTGACTTTCACAATTTAGCCATAATATCTAGGTTAGGTTTGGAAGGTTACAGTTCTAGTTGTAAAAACTACAAATTTCAACCTATAAAAGGGTTATAGTTGCCCTAGGTTTATATACAGAAAATAATACAATCAAGAGAGAATTTTGTATTTCAGTTTGAAGGGGTTTTCTTTGTTTTGACTCTCTCTATCTTGTTTTTTTTCTCTTATTAGTGAAATCTCCTTTGGCATGTGATTTTTTATCCTCTTCGGAGCAGTTTTTCTACTTAAAATTTGTATGTTTAATCTTTTCAATTTCTTCATTATTATTCTTATACGTTGCTTATACATGATTATCCTAATTATCCCCAACATTTTTTATATTTTAAAAAATAATTATTTGTTAACGTGGCATATACGTGGATTACCATATCGTCAACAAAGTTAGAAAATGTTAACTTTTATATCCATTTTAGGATGATTTGACAAACAATACAAGTTTAAAAGTTAAAAAGAGATGAAAATTAAATAGAAAACTAAAATAATTTTTTTTATATAAAATTAAAGTGCCGAATAAGTTATCATCTGAAAAAATAAAAGACACATTAACTATTAAAGAAAGTCTCAAGACTTGTAGTTGATTGATGGAAACCTTAAGAAGAGTCCGTCCAAATATAAAAAAGGGAAAGATTTAAAAGAAGTTAAAAAGGGTGCAATCTCATCCCTACATGCCCAAATCTCCACAAATTGGGACCATATATTCTTATCTTTATTGCATATAATACATGCAAAGTTGCTTTCTATTTGTCAAAATTAGAACCAATGCTCCTTCATGTCCATTTCATAGGAACTTGAAAATGAAATATGCAAACGGACAAAGACTTGGTCCCAAATTTGTCTACAACCTTAATTAAGGCCATTTTAATTATTCGAGAGTCTTCTCTTGAAAACTTAATTCATTTTTAAAAATCAGTATATCATATAATATATATATATATATATACAACACGAAGTACAAAAGAATAATATTATGACAAGTGGTGTATTTATATATTTTTTATTCAATTTTTCCTTTTTAAAAGATAATTCAATACATGATTTATTTATATGAGTTAAATTAAGTGGAGAAATAATTTTTTTCAGATTTTTATTATTTAATTAACTATTTATCTTAAATATAAACTTTTAAAATATACACTTAACAAATCTTTATAGATAATATATAATTAAACAAATAAAATTCATTTAAATTTCTATTTTTATAATTAACATAGGGTAAGAAAAATAATATTTATTTATTCATTTTATTTTATTTTTTTGAAATAAAATATAATATCTAATACTTAAAAATTTTACATTTGAAAATCTTATCTAATTACTTAAACTTTTAAATATTCAGGGAATATTCAAATTAAAAATATAAAAAATTATTTTATTTCAAATTATATTAAAATATTTATTTTAAAACTTAAATTTAAAATTAAAGAGGTTTCATTAAAAAATTATCTTAAAATAAAAATATAAAATTTAATTTAAAAATAAATTTTCATTTACCTAACTAACTATTTATCTAATTAACACAAGATAATAATATATATATTGATTTATTCATTTAAAATTAAAAATTTTCAAATAGAATATAACATCCAACATTTTAAAATTCTACATTTGGAATCCCATCTACTTAATCTTTAAATATTTAGTAAAATTTCAAATTAAAAATCTAAAATCAAATCATTTTCAAATTAATTTTTAAAACAGCAAAAAATATATTGAGATAAAGATAATATATATCTATTATCTTAGTTATTATATTATATAAATAATTTATTTTTTGGTACATATATAAATAACTTATATTAATTAGTTTTTATTAGAGTTCTGTGACCCAAATTTCCGTTAAAAAAAAATACAGTGGTAAAATTAGGGGATCTATGTAGGCTTAAGGTATAGAACTACACTTTGTCTATTTGACATTGATTAGAATAAGATTTTTCAACATTTATATAAATGTCGAAACTCCTCTTGTATCATTCAGTTTTCAACATTAGTGAGTTTCTCCTCCTCTTTTCGTGGTTTTTTTTCGAAAGAATTTTCATGTAAAATCTGTGTTTTATTTTTCTTTTATTTTTGCTTTGCGGTCCTTCTATATTATCATTATCGACGTTTGATTTTAACAGTTATATTGTAAATCTTTCTTTACTTTTTTTCCCCCTCAATTAGTTTCATATATTTATTGCTCTGTATTACTTTTACTACGTTATTTCTTTATTAATATTTCATGGTATGAATATTTTTCATTAATATTTCTATTTTCTTTTTAGAACTTTACTTTTAGTTTGGAACAAATTTAAGTTATATTTCTCCTCAATTTTCTCTTAAAAAAATTTTAATGCTATATTTTTTTGTATAAATTAATATTTAAGGTATATTTTTTTGAAAACGACTGGGGATCTTTATTAATTCATAAACAAATAAAACGTCTGACACTAAAATGAATAAAAATGCAAAAAGTGAAACGAATACTCTAGAACTAGAAAAATAAATAACATTAAATAAAACATAGGTATCCCCGTCAGTTATGACCTATCCCCAACCTTTCCTATTTGCCCAGCTGACTATTCATTTCATTTGGAGATAGTGTTTGAGAGTTGTTGACCATTGCAGATGAAGGGGCTCTCTATACCCTCCGTCTCTTTGTCTTTCACTTCATTTCAATCCGGCTCTCTTGGTCTTTCACACTTCGATTGGAGTTTGGCATAGTAAGGGTCTTCTCCCAGCAGGTGAATCTCCTCCTCCTTTCTGAGACTTGTTGTAGCAATGATGTGGGCTAACTGATTAGCTGATCTCGGAACATAATGAAACGCAATAGCCTGAGAGTTGTTTTTCTCTTCTTTTATGTTACTAATATACGCACTAATTTGCGATTTATCCCTGGATTTTGACATGCATTTGATGATGGTTGATTTGGAATCCCCTTCAATCATGATATCTGCAAGACCCATATCTTTCCCCGAGAGGATAGCTTCATAGCAGGCAATAGCTTCCGCCTCAAATGTCGTGGCCACCGTTGTATGGAGGTATGATTTGGCTATTATAATTTCCTCGTTATGATTCTTTGCTACTATCGCAGTTGCAGATTGATGAGTTTTATTATCAAAAGAGGCATCAAAATTGATTTTGACTGTTGGTTTCTCAGGCACAGAACATTTGATATGTTGCTGGGTGTTGCGGATCTTTCTCTCATTCAGTTTATTGATTTCACCAAGGTAATGTCGCACATAACTAGCAGCATCTTCCCCTGTATAGGACTTACCCTCGTGTAAATTTTTATTTCTGCCCATCGAGAGCACCCAGATGCCACAGACCAGCTTTTGCCATTTTGATTCAGAACATTTGCTGAAAATCTAGGTAAACCACTCAATGCAGTCATGTGATTCTCCTTGGGTGATCCAGCTGAAGTTTAAATGTTTCCATAATTCTTCTGAAACAGGGCATTCGACTAGGACATGCCAAAGATTTTCAGCACAGACTTTGCACCTGGGACATTTATCATTTGGAGCCACTCTTCTCTGGTACAAGTTTGCCATTGTGGGGATATAATTCCACGATACTCTCCAAATCAGGATCTTAATTTTGTTTGGGATTTTTAGTTCCCAAAGCTGTTTATAAAATAGTTTGCCTATAGTTTGTAAATCAGTAGGGCCAGTAGTATTTGTTTGGGTCTGTAAAAGTTTATAGGCACTACGAATTGTAAACTCTCCCGAGTACTCCCCACGCCAGATGATCATATCAGCATGCGCTTCTTTCGCTAGTGGAATATGCAAGATACGATTCGCATTGACTGGTTCGAAGGTATTACGTATTAGTTCTTCCCTCCAGGTCCTATTATTCTCATCTATTAGCGATGCAACCGCAGAAAAATTTGCATTATAAATACAGTGACTAACTCTATAATTACCAGCCTCGGGTATCCACGCATCTTCATTGACACGAATAATTTCACCTGTGCCAACTCGTCAACCCAATCCTTCCTTTAAGAGGCATTTGGCTGCCCAAATACTTTTCCACGTATAGGATGGAACACGTCCAAGTTCTGCTTGTAAAAAATTAGAAGTCGGGTAGTATTTTGCCTTTAATACTTGTGCTAATAAAGAATTTGGTTGGTTAATTAACCTCCAACCCTGTTTGGCAAGGAGAGCTACAATAAACTTTGCCATATTTCGAAAACCCAGCCTTTCGTCCTGTTTTAATGTGCGTATTTTCTCCCAGCTACAGCAATGTACTCCTCGCCGTCCATGGCCTTTTTTTCACCAGTACCTTCCAATAATGGATTCCAGTTCATCACACAAAGTTCTTGGTAACAGAAAGCACATCATAGAATAAGTCGGAATTGCTTGCAACATAAATTTGATAAAAATTTCTTTCCCTCCTTGTGATAAAAACCTGAAGCTCCAACCATCAATCTTCTATTTAATTCTGTCCTTTATATTCTGAAAGGAAGATTTCTTCTTCTTCCTCACCAAATTGGGGAGACTGAGGTACTTCTCAATGTCACTTGATCTTCGCATTCTCAGCAAATTCGTAACCTTAAGTCAGTCAGCTTCTGATGTGTTTGTACTAAAATATATCATGGACTTTTCAAAGTTCACACATTGCCCAGAACAGGATTCATACTCTTTTAACACTTCTTTTATCTTGCTAGCTCCCACGAGTGTTGCCTCCCCAAAAATGATGCAATCATCAGCAAAGAGTAAGTGTGAAATCTGTGGCCCTCTCCTACATGCCTTCAATCCTTTGATATCCCCTCTTTTAATATCTGAACGCATAATTGATGAAAGACCTTCACTACATATTAAAAATAAATATGGACTAAGAAGGTTCCCTTGTCGTAGCCCCCGCTCTAGTCTAAAACAATCTCCTTTAGCACCATTTAGAAGAACTGAGTAAGAGACCGTTGAGATGCACTTCAAAATAAAAGATACCCAAGATTGTGCAAAACCCATTTGCTCCATTATAACCCTAAGGAATTCCCATTCATCCCTGTCATAGGCTTTGCTCATGTCTAATTTGAGGGTTATTTGTCCTTTTCTTCCTACTCTTTTACTTTTTAGAGTGTGCATGATCTCATAAGCCACTAGCACGTTATCAGTAATAAATCGACCTGGGACAAAGGCACTCTATGCTTTATCAATACACCCATCTAAAACATTATGAAATCTATTGGCTACTACCTTTGCTATTATTTTATAAAGGATATTGCAAAGACTGATTGGTCTAAAATTTTTCATATTTGTGGGTTGTGAGGTTTTGGGAATCAACACTATATTGGTGACATTAATGCTATAAATTTCCTTTTCCTGATTTAAAATTTCTAGACAAAAGGAAGTTACCTCACTGCCAACAATATCCCAGCATTTTTGGAAGAAAATTGCAGGGAATCCATCATCTCCAGGGGCCTTTGTAGGTCCCATTGACTTCAGCGCTGTCCATATTTCTTCGATAGTGTAGTTCGCCGTTCGTTGTGCATTAGTTCCTTCATCAATACTTCTTTCCACTCCTTCTAAAATCAGTTTAGGATCACTAATGCCTCTTAACATAAACAGGTCCTGAAAATAATTCTTTGCAATCGTTGCCATCCTTCCTTCTTCATTCACGTATTCTAATATTAATACTAATATTAATTTTAGAAGATTATTTATTCTTAATCTTATATATAATATTTTATTTTTTGGGATAGTTTTGGATAAAAGAAAAATATGATAATTTGAATATTTCATTTTTTAAAAAAATATTTTATTTTATTTTTAATAAAATAAAACCAACTTAATATTTTCTACATTAAGTGATTAAGTAGCTATCTACCTACCTATCTTATTCAACATTTCTTGAGTTTTATATTAGGTAAAATAAAATAAAATTATCATCAAACACATTTAAAATAAGTAATGACTTATTTGACACTCAAACTTTATAGAAAAAACAATTCATTTAATTTTTCGCCCCTTTTAGTCATTAAACATGCGATGTTTGTCAAATTTCCTCAAAATGGATAAAAAAATTATTTTAGCTATCCATCTAATTTTTCACTTCTTTCACTCTTAAACTTGCGGTTTTTGTCAAATCACCTTAAAATGAATGAAAAAGTTAACGTTTGTTAATTTTGTTGACACGTGGATGCCACGATAGCAATTAATTAATTTTTTAAATTTTAAAAAATTCATAAAATTGTAAAATTATTTTAAAATATTGAAAAAGTATAAAATTTATAAAAAAATATATTCTAAAATTTTTTAAATTTTTTTAAAAAATGAATTAATTGCTAACGTGACATAAACGTAAACTACCATGTGGATGTCATATCAATAAAGTTAATAGATATTAACTTTTATATCTATTTTGGGATAATTTGACAAACAATACAAGTTAAAGGGTTAAAAAAGGCGAAAAATTAAATAGAAAGCTAAAATGATTTTTTTGTAAAAAAATGATTTTTTTGTAAAGTTAGGCCCAAATAAGTCATTATGCCTTTAAAATATTAAATGTTAAAATTTTTCATTTTCAATAAAATAAAAAATTTCAATGATTTATCAAATATACCTTAAATTAAATTAACTAGTTCGCACATAATTTTCATAATGTTACTCAATTCTAAACTCAAAATCTCATGATTGTAGCATTTGTCAACCCAACCAAAAATTCATTTGCAATTATTTTTAAAAAGCGTAAACTATTAAAATAGTCATTTTTTTTTAGCTCAGGTTACATTTTAGTCACTTATGTTTCAAATGTTACATTTTAGTCACTTACGTTAACATGTCGTAACATTTTAGTCACTGAGCTATTAATTGTCATTAACGGTATAACGGTAAACTGACGTGACATGTTAAATCATCATTCCAATAAAAAATAGGTTAAATTATACAATTAGTCCCCATATTTTTTCATTTTGAGCAATTTAAATTTTTTTCTTTTATGTTGTTTAACTTTCCCTTTTTTTTTCTTTTTTTTTCATTCTCTTCTGTTTCTCCCTCTATTTTCCTCCCTTCTTCATCTCTTTTAACGCAGTTTTTCTATGTTTTCCATTTGTTAAAACTTTTTTATGTTCATGAAAAAAGAAAAGGTGAAAGCTGAAACCAAAATAAAACTTGCTTCACATATTCTCACCCTAAAATTACAAACTATCATCATCCATCATCGCTTTAATGAACCAATCTGGATCTCTCAAAGACCACACCAGTCATAACTTATGGTAGCCCACCCTAACAAAGTTTCCTAAACCCATTCGCTCAACCTCCTAACCAACCCTATGACCACCTATAACAGCCCGTTTTTAGTCAAATTGGAACAGTGGTTTGGGACCACAAATCTGAAGTTAGAATAATTATTTTATTATTATTTTAATATTTACAGCATGCTTCAATGATTGTGTGAAAGTTTCATTTAAAAATTTTATTGTTTGATTAGTCAATTTGATAAAAAGGACTAAATCGCGTAAAGTGCAAAAGTGTTATTCTAATAGCTAAAGGTGTCAAATAGCTATAAAACCTTAAAGTAAGGGTCCTTAGGTAGTAATTAGACCATTATAATGGTAAGTGGACAATATTGGTCCTTAAATGGATGATTTAAATGGTTTTATAATAAGGTTAGTCTAGTAATTTGTAAATATAAGTTAAATTAATAAAAAAAACATAAAAATGTGTTTTCATTCATATTTCTTAACCGTACATAGCAAAGAAGAAAGCCATTCTAGGGCTTTAAAAATTCAGCCATTTCATTGCTCAATTGGTAAGTAATTTTGACTCCGTTTTTAATGATTTCTATGTTTTTGTGATCATTGCAACTAGTTCTAGCTAGCCCAGGGACTATTTTGCAAAAATGTTAAAGATTTTAAAAGTTTCCATTGATGAAAATATGTTTTGTTTGATGTTTGATGATGGAATATGAAATCTTGTTGCTAGATTTACATATTTTGTAAAGTGATTTTGAGTAAAAATGCAAAATAGGGATTTATTTGTGAAAATGTGTGGTTAAATGTGTGAAAAGTTGATAAATGTGGGCTGCTAGGGGCATTATAGTAATTCGGCTATCATGGGTATTAAAGAAATTTCATGAATTTGTGATTTTGTGTAATAAGGACTAAATTGTAAAAGTGGTGAAATTCTAGAGGTAAAAGTGTAAATATGCTTAAATGTGTGCTTTGGATTAAATTAAATAGAGAGATTATTAAATAAGTTAATATTGAATATATTTAGATCAAGAAAAGGGAAACTCGGATCTAGATTGAGGGAAATCTAAACTTATCGACTAATCGACTTATTCCGTCATTTTCACATCCAAGGTAAGTTTGTATGTGATAAATTTCATTATAAGTGCATTTTAAATGCTTTGATATTGTATAAGTTATGAATACGAGACTTCGGATAAGTTTGACGATGACTCGATGGTAATTCGGCATTCGAAATCCCAGTTGAACCTCAGGAATAGTTTAGGATACTAGTAACATGTCATTAGAGGATACATTGAGTTGGCTTCGGGCCATGATATTAACACTTTGGATGCGAGTTGTACCGATTTGGCTTCGGTCCATGAATATCGGCTGATTTGGCTTCAGGCCATGATATCAGTACTTCGGATATAAGTTACCTTGATTTGGCTTCGGGCCATAGTATAGGTACTTAGTGTGCAAGACTCCTGAGTATCTGACTTCTATTCTGAATGGTTCAAAGGGTAAATAAATGATGTGGTTGGGAATGAGATTGGTACGAGATGGTACAGGTATGTGCATAAACCATATTAGCTTTGAATTGAAGAAATAGTGAAGAAAGTATATAGTTTTGTGAATGAGTAATTGAAAGGTTTGTTAGTTGATGTGAATTCATGTATCTATAATCAATTGTTGAATTATGTGGTTATAATTATATCGAGTTTGTTTCATACGAGCTTACTAAGCTTTATAGCTTACATCGTTTATTTTTCTATGTTTTATAGTGAATTCAAAGCTAGCTCAGATTCGGGGACCGTCGAAGATTTCGTCACACTATCCTACAAACGATTTTATACCTTTAAGCTTTTGTTTTGAGTATATGGCATGTATAGGGACTTTGGTCATGTTGGTTATGTTTTAGTAATGATTTTGGCCATTTGAAATGGCTTGTAAATGTATATGTCTTGGTTTGGAGATAATAGCCATGAGAGTTGGCTTATTTTGAGTTAATTTGCTTGTGTATATGTGTATATGCATATAGTTTATGATATGTAAATTGGGGTTGGTTTTGGTGATGCTTATTAATAGTTGGTATTACGGAAGTTGAAGGTTGATGTTGGTGATGTTTTTTGTTTGTGAATCAAGGTAAAGAATGTATGTTTTAAGTAGCCATATTGATAATCTAGGTTTATGAGATTTTGGGTATAAATGGATTGGTCTATTTTGCAACTTATGTGTATTGAGAAATGTGGTATAGAATATGCATGAATTAGGTTTGAATTGGCTGGTTTAAATGCTTATTTATGCCTTGTATTGGTGCCTTTGAATTTTGGTATAGGTACATGCAAGTTTAGGTGGCAAAATGACTTGGTAAATAGCCTATTTTTGTCCACATGGGCAGAGACACGGGTGTGTGTCTCAGCCGTGTGTGACACACAGTTATGTTACACGGCCATGTGTCTCCTAGTGTTGAAATTAAAATCAAGTCAATATGCTCCACATGGCCTCACACACAGGGTGTGAGTTGGCCATGTGGCATAAGTTAGTATACCCTACAGGTTTGGCATGGCCTAGCACAAGGCCTGGCACACGGGCGTGTAGGGCCATTTTTAGGGCACACGGGCATGTGTGTTAGCCGTGTGACCCAAGTCAGAGGGTTACACGGGGTTGGACATGGGCTGGGACACGACCATGTGCTCCCATTTCGAATGTCCACATGGCCTGTGACACAAGCGTGTTTGTTAGCCGTGTGAGACACACGAACGTGTGTCCCTTGTTTTGAGAAAAATTTTCAAGGTTTCGTGAAAGTTTCCAAAATTTTTGATTTACTCCCGAACCATTTCTAAAGCATGTTTAGAGCCTCGTAAGCTCGTATTAGGGACAGTATGATTGAGATTGAATGATGATTGCATGAATTGTAAAAATGTGGACGAAGTGATTGTATAATTGTTTTATAAGTCCGGTAATGCTCCATAGCCCTGTTCCGACGTTGAATACGAGTGATGGGTGTTACACCACCTTATCTATCTTACTTACAATGTTCTTGCCCTCTCGAAACTACATTGTTTCACATATTCTTCAAACGAGCTCTACACTCTCTATGACTAAAACAACCACCATATGAAACTTACCTATGCTTCATTTCTCTCTTCGGTTCATCCATACTCAGCTTCCAATCAAACTTGCTTGGGGAACATCCAAGAAGGTTTAGATCAATTTTATCGTTTGCTTAATTTTATTCGTCAGAAAATAAAAGAAAAGGAAAAAAAATCTACACGATTCTGTAAAAGTTTGGAAACAAACAAAAATTGTTTTGAATATAAAAATTCAATTTATGTTTAGATTTGATTAGGAATATGGTTTTTTGTATTGATTAGTTAGATCCAATTTTAGTTTTAAAATTAGGCTATTTTCAAATCGAGATTTGATTAAAAATGATTGATATTCAGTTTTTAGTGAAATTTAATTTAGGAATCATGTGAAAGAAACAAGGACTTGATTTATTTGTTGGGTAAAGATTATGTGTTTGCAGTGAAGAATATGAGAAGAGAGAAAAGTAAAGGGGAAGAAGAAAAGGAAAATAAAGAAATAAAAAGGAAAAATTAAATTGTTCAAAAAAATAAAAATATAGGGACTAGTTTTAACAAATCGAAAACATAGAAAAACTACGTTAAAAGAAATGAATGGAGGAAAACAGAGGGAGAAGGAGAAGAGAATTGAAATTATAGAAAAAAAGAAAAAGTTCAAAGAACATAAAATAAAAAAATTAAATTGCTCAAAAGGAAAAAATATATATAGGGTCCAATTGTTTAACCTAAAATTTTCGTTTGAAATGATGATTTTACGTGCCATGTCAGCTTACAGTTATACAATTAACGGAAATTAACGCTCAGTTATTAAAATGTTATAGCAGGATAACGTAAGTGACTAAATCGTAACATTTTAGACATAAGTGACTAAAATGTAACTTGAGAAAAAAAGTGACTATTGTAATAGTTTACCCTTTTAAAAATAATACATTATTTTTTTATTGAACTTAAAGGTGTAGTATTTATTTATTTATTATAAATAACATCTGAACAAGTAGTATTAGTTAAAATTTCTCAATTTTCTATTAAATTAGATTTATTTTATTATTAAAATGGATGGGTGAATGCATACAAATTTTAGCCCTCTTCTAGTTTTAGATTGCTAATATTTGAAATATTTCCTTTAAACATAAGAATAGAAATTCATCTAATTTTTTTTTTAAATCTAATAAAAGTATTCCAATTAGCTTTTAAGGATGGAGGAATAATTCCATTTACCAAAAACATGTAGAATATACTTTTTTTCGATAATTTGCAAACCTAAGAGGAATAAAAGCTTAAAATATTTTTCTTTAATTTACATTTTTTTTAGGATGGAGCTTATTCTTTATTTTGATATTTATATTTTTGGTAATTAGGTTTATTTTGATATTTGTATTTTGGTATAAGGATTTATTTGACCTTTTAACATTACCAAAAATTCATTTTAGTTTTTTTTATTTAATTTTTCGTTTCTTTTAGCTATTAAACTTGTGTTGTTTATCAAATCACCCCAAAATAAATGAAAAAGTTAATTCAATTAACGTTCCTGATGTTGCATACACGTGAATTACCACATGAATGTCACATCTAATAATTAATGTTTTTTAAAATTTTAAAAAAAATATAAAACTTATTTTAAGTAATAAAAAAATATTAAAACTAATTAAAAATATAAAAATTATTTTTTTCATTTTTAAAAAAATTATTTAACTGTTAACGTAACATAAGATATGCTAATTTTTCCATCAATTTTGAGGTGAGTTGACAATATAAGTTCAAGAACTAAAAGAGACGAAAAATTAAATAAATAGCTAAAATGACTTTTTTGTAAAGTTAAAAGGCTTAAATAAGTCATTGTGCCTTACAATTTTTGGTTCCATTGTATTTGAACTTGTCAATTAGATTCCTTTTAATACCTAAACTTAGATGATAACTTGATGTGTGATAATCTCAAAATATCATATTAACTATTACATAATCTAAATTCAAAAATTAAAAAAGAAAAAAATTACAAAATTCAAATATTAAACCGAATAAAAGTAAAAATTACATTATTATAAAAAAAAATTGTTGCCAACATCATATTGATCTAATAATATTAATTTTGAGGCATGAGAATTTGAGTTTAATCCAAACAATTCTTTCTCCATCTATTTATTTATAAAAAAAATTAAAATTACTTTAATGATTTGTATTATTTTGTTTTGATACAAGAAAGATGCAATTCTGTTTAAAATAATTCTTTTCTTTTCTTTTTGTTGCTCCATGTTTTTTTTTCTTTTCTGCCTTTTGTGATTTGAATCCACAATTCAACCAAATTTGACAAAAGGCCTTTGGAGTCCGCCCTGTAAACTTGAGAGGCCATTGAGATTCCATTCCTCCTAGTAAATCCCAAGTTCAATTCCCTTCTCGCGCTTACACCGGCACTACGAGTCATATCCCCTCCTTTTACTCACTTAGCCGGTCATCTCTCCCAACTTTCCACTTTGAAACTTTCGTAAAAGCATTTTTTTGCGCCAAATTGACACCAATGAGGTGTCAGAATCGTATGGGTTCATAAATAGGATATGGATGCCTTTTTGACAAAAAATTAAGGGTATTTAAGTACATCCAATGAAAAGCTACCCGGCCAGTATTCCCTTCGTACTTCCCAGCTGATAGGGTGAGAAAGGAAGACTTTAAGATAGGAGGATACAAATTCTTTACGTTTCCATTAAACGCTTTTTCAGATTCTGATTTTAATAACATATGATTTATGTGATTGATGAAAAGTTATTTCAAAGCGTTTTATTTTTTAAAAGCACAAAACTTTTCATCAATTATTTTTTACATTGTATTTAATTTTTTATTTTTATCAATAAATATAAAATAGTTTAGAATTCAACTTTTAAATTTTTAAACATTTTTAAAAATGTCTATAGAAAACTTATTTTAGAACATTTTGTAAAAAAAATTAGTTTTAATATTATTGATAAAGTGATATTTTAATTTTAACGTTTAAAAATTACTTTTTTGAGCATTCTAGATTCAAAATATATTAATGTTTGCAAACATCTTTTAAAATAAAATTTAAGCTATATATTTTATTTATAAGAGGTAAAGAATAGTAAATGTAAAATTAAATTAAAATTAAAGTGGATTAAATTAAGGGATATTCAATAGTTTTGAATCTATTGTTTTGTTATTAATATTTACTTTTTTTTTTTGTTTAAAGTGTTATTAATATTTATTAGATTGGTAATATATATATATATAATATTTTTTAGAATAATATTTGGTACAATAACAGTATACTTTTATTTTATTTTACAAGTATTTTTGAAAAATTGATAAGTGCCTCTTTTTAAAAATATATATATATATATATATATATAATATCTTATTGTATTTTTATAGGACACTCCTCAACCTCTTGACTTTATTTGTGGAGTCTAAAAATTTCACTTATTGTGTACCAAATAATTTCCTTAATTTTTTTTTTTAAGATTATCATTCTAGACATTGCC
Organism: Gossypium anomalum; assembly: GCA_025698475.1. Lineage (NCBI taxonomy): Eukaryota > Viridiplantae > Streptophyta > Magnoliopsida > Malvales > Malvaceae > Gossypium > Gossypium anomalum. The sequence continues at coordinate 47,154,550 of CM046956.1, forward strand.
AGTGAAATACACTTTGCATAATCTTAAATCCACTTGTGAAGTTTTCTTACTCCACTGATAGTGGACAAAATAATTATCCAATTTTTTATATATGCAACGTTTACTTTTGCTCATTATCCCTTCTCAATTCTTAAATCTAAGGAAAACACATTTGAGTGTACTCAAACTCATGTACTGATTACTGCAATAACAATACTATCAACTGAACTAAAACTCAATCATGTATAAATATTTTAAAGGGTTAGTATTTGGCATACTAATAATGTATTTTTTTTATTCCACAAGCACCCTTAAAAAATTGTCACATATCTTTTTATTTTTAAATATTACTTTTTAATATTTTATTATATCCCTACAAGATACTTATCAACCTCTAATTTTGCTTGTAAATTTTAAAAGTTTCACTGACAATTAATCCTTTCTTTTTTTGATAAGTAAGGAAGGCTTACAATAGCCTTAAGATCTAATGCTTCTTACATGGAAGTCCCCCCTTTTATCCTCTAAAAGAAGTTGCCTAACATCAAACATGGGAAAATTAATAATTTCCAGATCATATTTATTCTTAAAACAAGACTTAGCTATATAATCAGCCATTTTATTCACTTCACAAAAGACATGTTGCATTTTGACAATCCAATTGTGCCTACTTTCCTCCTTTATTCTTCAAACTAAAGTTGATGAGATCCTAGTGAAGCATCTGTAAGCATATCCACTGCATTTTTATTGTCAGATTTAATTATCACTTTGATGTATTCCTTCTGCCAAGCTATTTGAAGACCATAGAGGATCACCCATAACTCAACTATTAAAGTAGAACCTCTCCCAACGAATCAACGAAATCCTGCTTACCAATTACCATGCGAGTCATGTAAAACCCCACCTGCAGTTGATCAGTTTCCACTCTCTGTAGTAGCTCCATCAAAATTAATATTTACTTAACCATAGCAAGGTGCCTTCTATATGCTAGCAGTAGTTCTAGATGAATCTTCTTTCGACCCTGCTACTGCTACATTGCTTATGTGAATGGCGAGTGTTTCTGCTTGTACTACTATCATCTCAGTGCTATCATATTTTCCCTGAAATATTACTGCATTCCTATACTTCCAAATAAACCAGCAAGTAACTGCAAAAAAACTCTTCCCATTTGAATGCTCCAAGACCAAAATCTACCTGGTTTTTTAAATTTGATATCATCCAGTGTTCTAAATCTGCTTAAAAAAATGATTATAATCATTAGTAGCAATAGTTTTAGATCAAATACTTTTCACAACGCTGCAATCCCACAATACAATAATTAATCCTATTTTAAATCGTAATTAATTCTATAAGTTTTTAAAATATATAGAAAAAAAAGGTAGTTTACGAAGCAAATGCCTTAACACTTTAAACAATAACGAAAATGTCGTCTTTATCCTTTTTATGACAGGTGTCAAACAATTACCCTTTGGGATTTTTTTAACTAAAGTTATAGGTTATAGATAATTCACGAAGTTATTTTTATTTGTTAAGAAATAATTTAATGTATTTTAGAACTTTCAGTAACTTTTGTTAATAAATATTTGCAAATTCAAACTTTGAACTTAGATGGTGATTTATTGATAAGATATTTATATTCTAAAAAATTTAGGTTTTACATTACATATTGATAAGATATTTATATTCTAAAAAATTCTAAAAAATTTTAAATGACTACAAAAATGTCTCAAATTTTAATGATTAAATAGAGTTTATATTAACATTTTGTTTATTATTCGAATTTTCTTTCATATGATATATAAATTAATTATCATTACACTACATGTGAAATTAAAAAACCTCTACAATTGAATTTTAAAGGCGTGTTTTTTTTTAAAAATTATTTTTCTAATAGAAGTTACACTTGGTAGATTATTAAATTTGCTTATAAAATCAGTATATATAATTATTTTGTTAGAATTAAGTGACCGAATCCTTATTTAAATAAAATACAGTGATAAAATAAAATAAAAGAAGAATCCATATAGAATTACACTTCTTTTATTTTATTTTAGAATAAGGTTTTTTAAACTTATTAAATTCTATCTATTTGATATTGATTAGAATAAGGTGTTTCAGTCTTACTAGAATATGGCTTTACAAGCCTATAAATAGATATAGTCTATTCCTCTTGTAATTATTCGAATTCGATATAGTGAATTTTCTTCTCCTCTGCCCGTGGTTTTTTCCCGAAAGGGTTTTCACGTAAAATCTGTGTGTTCTTTATTTTTATTTTATTTTATTTTATTTTATTTTTCACAAATTGGTATCCGAGCTTCTGGGTTGTTCATCTTAATCACGATAATGGTGTCTTTGAAGTATGAAATTCTGCTGTTGGATCGCAACACCAGATTTGCTTTGTGGCAGATTAAAATGCAAGCAGTTCTTGCGCAGATGGATCGAAAGGATGCCCTGCTAGGGATAGATAAGATGCCTTTGACTTTAACAGATGAAGAGAAGAAGCGTAAGGATCAAAAGGCGTTAACACAATTACATCTACATTTGTCCAACGAAATTTTGCAGGATGTGATGAAAGAGAAGACCGTCGCTGCATTATGGAAGAGGCTAGAACAAATATGTATGTCGAAAACTCTAACAAGAAGTTGCATATGAAGCAGCGTCTTTATGCTTATCGTTTGGAGAAAGGTGCGTCTGTACACGAACACTTAACAGTGTTTAAAGAAATTCTCTCAAACTTGGAGGCCATGGAGGTTCAGTATGATAAGGAAGATCTAGGGTTGATTCTACTTTGTTCGTTGCCCCCGTCTTATTCAACCTTTAGAGATACGATTTTATATAACCGTGAGTCTCTCATAGTTGATGACATTTATAATTCTTTGACCTCGTATGATAAGATGAAGCATCTTGTGGTTAAACCCGTTTCTCAAGGAGAGAGTCTTATTACTCGTGGGAGACAAGATCGGAATACTAATAATGATCGTGGAAGGACGCAGGAATGGAATCCTCACGGTGAATCTAAGGGTAGATCGAAGTCTTCAAATAGAGGTAAAACTTGTAATTTCTGCAAGAAGAAAGGGCACATTAAATCTGAGTGCTATAAGCTACAGAATAAGATTAAAAGGGAGGCTGCGAATCAAAAGGGAAAATAAACAGAAAATTCTGGTGAAGCTGATGTTGTAGAAGACTACAGCGGTAGTGAACTTCTAGCCGCTTCTGTCAATGATTCTAAAGTAAGCGAAGAGTGGATACTTGATTCAGGCTGTACCTTCCACATGAGTCCCAATCGGGATTGGTTTAAAACTTACGAAATAGTGTTTGAAGGTGTTGTTTTGATGGGAAATAATGCTTCATGTAAAATTACAGGTGTTGGAACAATTAAAATTAAGATGTTTGATAGAGTTGTCAGAACACTTAGTGACGTGCGACATGTTCCAGAATTGAAGATAAATTTAATTTCTTTAAGTACTCTTGATTCAAAAGGGTATAGATACATAGCTGAAAGTGGGGTTTTAAAGATTTCCAAAGGTTCCCTTGTTGTGATGAAAGGGCAAAGAAAGACTGCCAAGTTATATGTTTTGCAGGGTTTCTCATTATTCTTTGTGATGCACATTTGTTACTTCCTCTTCCTTGTCAGATGATGATATTACTAAACTTTGGCATATGTGCCTAGGGCATATGAGTGAGAATGGCATGGTCGAATTGAGCAAAAGAGGACTTCTTGATGGGCAAGGAATTTGCAAACTAAATTTCTATGAGCACTGTGTTTTTGGGAAGCAAAAGAGAGTTCGATTTACCAGAGGAATCCATAACACGAAGGGAACATTGGAGTATATTAATTCTGATCTGTGGGGGCCATCCAGAGTGCCTTCGAGAGGTGGAGCTAATTATATGCTTACCTTTATTGATGATTTTTCCAGAAAAGTTTGGGCGTTCTTCCTAAAGTAAAAAAGTGATGTATTTTTCGCGTTTAAGTCTTGGAAAATTATGATTGAAAAACAGACAGGAAAACAAATAAAATACCTCCGCACAGATAATGGCTTAGAGTTCTGTTCTGATGAGTTTAATAGATTGTGCAAATCAGAATGGATCGTGAGACACTTGACAGTTCGTCATACTCCATAACAAAGCGGTGTTGCAGAACGAATGAACAAAATGATCATGGAGAAGGTTCGATGTATGTTGTTAAATGCCAACTTACCGAAGTCGTTTTGGGCAGAAGCAGCCTCTACTACATGTTTTTTGATCAACCGATCTCCATCCGTTGCCATTGAGAAAAAGACTCCACAAGAGGTATGGTCTGGTAATCCTGCTAATTATTCTGATTTAAAGACCTTTGGGTGTCCTACGTATGCTCATGTTGATAATGAAAAATTAGAACTGAGATCCATTAAATGTGTTTTTCTTGGTTATAAAGCTGGCATAAAAGGGTATAAGTTATGGTGTCCTGAAAATAGAAAAGTTATGATTAGTAGAGATGTTGTTTTTGATGAAACTGCTATGCTACCTAACTTATCTCTTAAAGATTCCTCCAATAAAGAAAATCAAAAGCAGGTGGAGCATCAGATTAATAAAGAGTCGACTCCTCAAGCCAGTACAAAAATTGAGAATAGAGTTACTTCTTTACCTCAATACTCTATCGCCAAAAACAGAACTAGAAGAGAAATTAAACCTCCAAAGAAGTATGTCGAGGCTGATCTAGTTGCTTATGCTTTAAATGTGGCTGAAGATATAAATGCAAACTGAGAGCCATCTAATTATTTTGAGGCAATTAGCTGTGAAAACTCAGAAAAGTGGATGTTTGCTATGCAAGAGGAAATGGAATCACTTCACAAAAATAGAACATGAGATCTTGTGAAACTTCTTAAAGGTAAAAAGTTTGTTCGTTGTAAATGGGTATTTAAAAAGAAAGAAGGGACTCTAAGAGTTGAAGAACCCAGATATAAAGCAAGGCTTGTTGCAAAAGGTTACAGTCAAATTCCAGGAGTAGACTTCACAGATGAATTCTCCCCAGTTGTGAAGCATAGTTCGATTCGAGCTTTGCTTGGTATTGTGGCCATGCATGACTTGGAGCTTGAGCAGTTAGATGTAAAAACTGCATTTTTGTATGGAGAACTTGAGGAGGACATTTACATGCAACAACCAGAGGGTTTTACAGTCTTAGAAAAAGAGGACTATGTTTGCTTGCTGAAAAAGTCCCTTTACGGTTTGAAATAGTCACCAAGACAGTGGTACAAGAGGTTTGATTCCTTATGACTTCTAATGATTTCAAAAGAAGTAGTTTTGATAGCTGTGTTTACTTTAAGAAAAACAGTGATGGTTATTTTGTGTATCTACTTTTTTATGTTGATGACATATTGATAGCAACAAAAGATAAAGGAGAGATAAGAAAGGTCAAAGCCCAACTAAGTGAAGAATTTGAGATGAAAGATTTAGGACCAGCAAAGAAGATACTTGGTATGAAGATTCTTAGAGATAGAAAAACAAGTAAATTGTACCTAAGTCAGAAGGGGTACATTGAGAAAGTTCTTTGTAGGTTCAATATGCAGAGTGCCAAGCCTGTTAGTACTCCTTTAGCAGCTCATTTTATACTTTCATCGGCTTTGTCTCCACAATCAGATGATGAGATTGAGTACATGTCACATGTTCCATACTCTAGTGCAGTGGGATCTCTCATGTATGCTATAATTTGTTCACGTCCAGATTTATCATATGCAGTCAATGCAGTTAGCAAATACATGGCGAATCTCGGTAAAGAACACTGGAAAGCAGTTCAGTGGATTTTGAGATACTTACGAGGTACTACTAATGTTTGCTTACGATTTGGAAGAATTGAAGATGGAGTTATTGGGTATATTGATACTGATTTTGCTAGAGACCTTGATAGAAGATCTCTCATAGGTTATGTCTTTACAATCAGAGGTTGTGCAATCAGTTGGAAAGCCACTTTGCAAACTACAGTCGCTTTGTCTACCACTGAAGCTGAGTATATGGCGATTACTGAGGCTTGTAAAAAAGCTATTTAGTTGAAGTGACTCTTTAGTGAACTCAATGACGACCTTCAAATTAGCACAGTATTTTGTGACAGTCAGAGTGCCATCTTTCTTACAAAAGATCAAATGTTTCATGAGAGAACAAAACACATTGATGTTCGGTATCATTTTGCTCGTGATATTAATACTCGTGGTGATATTGTTGTGAGCAAAATTAGTACTCATGAAAATCCTGCAGATATGATTATTAAGTCACTTCCTATAACCAAGTTTGAGCATTGCTGAAACTTGGTTGGTATTCGTTGTTGAAGTTAAACCCTTAAGGGGTTTTATGGAATAGGTGGAGAACTTGTTCTTTGAGAGTTCGCAATAAAGAACTTGTTTATTGAGAATTCGTGTCAAGGTGGAGATTGTTAGAATTAAGTGACCCGAATCCTTATCTAAATAAAATACAGTGGTAAAATAAAATAAAAGAAGAATCCATATAGAATTACACTTCTTTTATTTTATTTTAGAATAAGGTTTTTTAAACTTTATTAAATTCCATCTATTTGATATTGATTAGAATAAGGTGTTTCAGTTTTACTAGAATATGGCTTTACAAGCCTATATATAGACGTAGTCTATTCCTCTTGTAATTATTCGAATTCGACATAGTGAATTTTCTTCTCCTCTGCCCGTGGTTTTTCCCCGAAAGGGTTTCCACGTAAAATCTATGTGTTCTTTATTTTTATTTTATTTTATTTTTCACATTTTTTTTAAAAGTTTACCTATATAATAATTATCCAGATATAGTTATGTCTATATATTTTTTAAATATAACATGCACTATATATATTCCAAATATATATATGTAATTTTTTAAATAATGCATCTTGAATAGTGGAAATACAAAGTACAAATTTTGATTAATTTCATTTGGTTTTTAACCTTTATATAATAAAATTTAACATTATTATTATAAGTAATTAGAAAAGTTATTTTTTAGAATATGATTTTTAAGAGGTTCTCGACATTCATAGGTGTCGAGTTTGGTATGATGTCAAATATCACATTAATCCATGCCATGCATGTCAAGAGGCAAAATTGCAAAGTATTTGTAGAGTACCTCGGCATCACAAGTGTCGAGTTTAGGGTTATGAGGTTTGATCAAGGTATTCATTTGGTCATTAACACAACCAATCGAATTTAAAACTAAAGACTCCCATGGTTGTTTGCTTCCCCTATAAAAATCCAATTTTCCCTCTTTTATTCTTACTCAAAACCTTCCAAACTTCTCCAACTCCCCATCCCTCACTCAAAAGAAAACTTTTTCTTTTTTACTTATTTTTCATGGATATAATGATGGAACATATTGCCAACTATACCGTCAATATGGTGAAATATCCAACTCAATTCTTTCTAATTTTTAATTTTTGGGGAAATGTTATGATTTTCAAATTTTAATATTATTGTTTTGTAATTTCTTTTAACAACCAATAGCTTGAGTTCTTCGTATTTGGTCAAATTTACATTTCCAAAGCCTGACCCTCGTATCAAAGAATGCTCAAAGAATGTCAATTTATATATGGCATCTATGATGGCAAAGTTGAACATCATTTCAAATTTGGTTGCAACTTTGGTGGAAAGGTAGAGGCAAAAAACACTTACATTTCATTTTCCATACAGGGAAACAACCATCACACTCAAAGTTATTTCTTTTATAACCAACCTTCCAATCAACAGAGAGGTTGTAATCGTAGATAGTGCAATTGGTCCAGCATTTAAGTGTAGTCAATTTTTATGTGTCCTGCCATCGAGGGAGAAACCAAAAAAAGATTTAGATGGAAGTGCACATGGTTAGAGAACCTTGCCAAATTGACCTTTCCAATGCATACATCTTTAAAGGAGATAGATCGATACACCAGAGCTTGGATGCTCAAAATGGTTAAAGGTATCTTGTTTGTAGACAAGTCAGGCAATAAGGTCCATATCGTGTTTCTTCCTCTATTCGAGGATTTTGAGACGACTAATAGATTCAACTAGGGTTTTGCCACTTTAGTGTATCTGTATAAAATGCTTTTTAGGGTGGTCTATGAACCAATTGATGAAGTCAACATGTGTTGCTTACTCTTGTAAATATGGGCATAAATACGTATTTCATGGTTAGAACCCATCCCTTCCTAGGCGTGAGAGCCCCTTACCCATTCTAGCAACCAACGTGGATAGAAGGTCTTACTAAAACAAATGCTTAGTATTTGTAGTTTAAAAATCAAGGAAATAATATTTTAAAACTATTAAATAAAATCCATCTAATATAGTTGAGTTGATATGAAGGCTTTTGAAACATGTTGAAATCATTTTGAATCATTTACAAGGTATTTGGAGATGTTCGGAGCATAACAGGCTTTTGGAAATTTAAGTTAATTAAAATATACAAAATAAACATTTCAAATGTAACGCTCTCAACTCGATCCGATTAATTGGATTTGGATCTTAGGTATCACCACACAATTACAGACACAAGCTTAATTTACTTCTACGATTTACAGATAATGACAAATTACTGTACTACAAATTTCAAACTAAAATATATAAGTAGATACAGTAAGTAAATACAGATACAATATGAGGAAATTAAACTACAATGATATCCAAATTGAAACCCTAATTTATTACAGACGTCCCCAAGTGAATTTCTAAGAAGTATTTGTCTTTGAACACACTGCCAAACTTACTCTATATGCATAACAGTCTAATACACCGCTCCTTAGGCGTAGTCCTAGCATCATCCTTCATGGCACAAACTCATATCAATTCACTTGTAACAAAACACACTCCCATATAAGTTCGTAAGAACTTAGTAAGGAAAACATCAGTACTTGTGTCATTTCTGCACATCTCAATTGGTAACTTATTTAGATGATCTTATCATTCTGAACCTTTAAATTAATCACTAGCGAATACTCCATCAATTTCTATTCTCATTTACATGTCAGATACCATACCTTGCTAAGAACTCATTCTTACCCATCGAAATCTTTGATACATCACTTACCTCTTTCAATATGATCTTTCATAAGTCTTTACTCGTTTCTTTTATAGAGGTTCATACGACCAAAATATCATTACTCTTGTATTCGTAACTTTAATCCATCGTTCCATAATCTATGTTTGATCACCTATATAGATAATAGGTACATTTTTTCCGATATACAGTTAGAAAAATCCTTATTCAAGATACACTTCTTTTATGTTTACCCATCACCTCTTTTATATCTCATCACTTCATTATTTACAATCGAATCATGGACTTGTAAAAACACTTTATCGTAGTCCATAGAGACACTGTGCCTTTTCGATATTTCTAATCACACTTACAAGCCATACTGAATGTGCCAAAGCAATTTAACACAGAATCCACCACAAGAATCATTCCTTTAAGTTACGCCATTGCGAGCCTTACTAGATTACAACACAAGGGCACTACTTTTAGATTTACTCAAGTATGTCATTCTTCTAAGTTTTCTCCACAAAGGCTATCACGTCAAAATTTTTTACACAGGCTATTGATTCATTGTTCGTCACAAGAGCGATTCTTAAAAGTGCACCATGAAGGTTTTCCTTATAGAGTTTGCTATAAAGGCATTCCTTTCATATTTCCCTACAAAGGCTTTCTTTCATTTTACACCACAAAGGCTTTCTTTCCTGACGTATTTACCATATAGATTTGCCTAAACTCAAGTTATGTGAGGTTTTCCTATTATTGACTTAGGACACGCAGGGAATCTTATTGGGTAATCACCTTCCTTTAGTTCCTTTCGGAAAGTGTCATGGCCATGGGCTTTTCCTTTAATATTCATATCATAGTTCATGTTTTTAGTCCTGATGGACCGCTTCAGACTCTACCACGGTGAACATACACAGACTCTCTTGACAGACCCTTCATGCTCTGGCACAATTCACATTCATCTTTATCTCCACAACTTACTCTTAAGAGATCATACTCATAGCATACATCTAAGATGCACATATACGACCAAACCTAAACTTTTCAGATTCTATACCATAACATGCATTCTATCCTTAGCATTCATTCATATAGTTGTTTGACCATCATACCATACTTTTCTAGCTTCGATTTCATCATTCAATCGATTTCTACATAGATATCTCATGTAAATAATATACATGCAAGAGTCAGTATAGAGACTCACTTGATTCTCACCTACAACAACTTAAAACTCCAGATCCAAATTTCCACAATGCAAATCAGCAGCAACTACTGCTATAGAACATGGAAACCCATCAAGATCTATTCATATACCCCTTTTCCCATCATTTCTAACGTTAAAAATCCCTAAGCAAAGCCTTATATCTTCATCTTACTAATTTACCAAATCCAACAGACTTACCCTTTCATAATGTAATAGACAGAGTTATAAATCTTACCTTGTCATGGAGTAATCACTGGTGAAGATCCAGATCTACAACTCTAGCTTGAAGGAGAGAAAAATATTGTAAGTTCTTTAAGATTCAGGTAACAATATTTCTTGAGGAAGGAAGAAGAAAAACTCTCCCTTTTTCTAACTTGAATATCTATGTAAATAATTTAAGCCCTTATTGGAACTTGACATCTGTCTTAAACTTTTAAGGTTACCTTTATAAAATATGGTTTACAATTGTAAATGGAAATTCAATATTTTATATTTCTGGTCCAACTCTTCGTTCCATCCTAACTACCTCATTGGTATGTAACTAAATTGATAGCCCAATAAATTGGGCATACAATACCTTTGGCGATAACCCAATTCACCCTAAAATCCTTATTATTTTTACCTTATTCTTTTCAACTCAACATATTCAGAGAACAATCCTTGAATACTACTCTAACGTTAACTATGTGTCTGACCTATACGCTGAAAACATCAATTGGATGGATAGGACTTCGCTACTCAAACTACTTTCGGGTTACTCGTCTAACTTAAGACCCACTAAAACTGAGTGTTACATCAAAATTTTAAATAAAAAATCCCATAAAACAAATTTCAACATCATGAGAGCTTTAAAAGCACTTTTATAACATGTCCTAGTGCAAGTCATGCTCGAGAAAAAGGCCATGAACCTTTGGATCAGGTTTAGAGCTTAAAAAAAATACTTTTGTAGGTGTATGGAAACATGTATCAATACATGGCCCCATATATACTGATAGATCATCCTGATACTATAGCAATTTAGCTACTAACTTGCAAGTACTGATACTTGAGGACTAGGTACTGGTACATGGGACCCCAAGCTCAAAATTAGTTAAAAAACACATCAAATCATTACCAAACACTACCAAAACATACTAAAAAGTTCCAAATCATTTTAAACACTATCAAAAGACATTTAAATCCACATTCATCTTAAGAACATGCTCAAAATAAATAAAAAAATGAAGTTTAACTTATAAGTTATCATATTTAAATACATTTATCTCTTAGTAACACAAGGTGATACAATTACAAACTCTTAAAATGGTCTACGCTTTTATGTACATGCCATTGCACTAACATATTTAATACAGTACCACATGTTTTACAGTCCTTAAAACTTCAAATGGTGATGTGATTCTCCTAATATGCTAGCTCAATCTTCATTTTTAAGTATGTCACTTACTAACAAGGACTTAGTAAGCTTGGAAAGCTTAGTAAGTACACAAGGAGTTTTCCTACTTCACCGTCTCTTATAATAGTCTTGAGTCTTTTATTAATTATGGATTTCATTTTTAAGTATGCCACTTACTAACAACGACTTAGGCCTATTGACCAAATCATTTTTTCTTAAGACTCAACCATAGTTCATTATAATTTCATATTCGTTTTTAAAATGGTTACCACTTATTAACTCTTTTTGTTCATTTGTTGATCATTCACTCACACCATATATTCTTTTGATTCTGATTCCATATTATGTACATCTTCTCTGGTTAGTTTCATATGTTTCTTTGTTTGAGACTTATAAACGTGTCACTTAACTTCTTTTCACTTGTTATTCTCATACATTTCAATGTTATGAACTTGTTGGCTTATTATAAAAAAAAAACCTTGAAAATAATTCAATAATCAATTGAATCCTCAATAAAAAAGCAACACTCAATTGAGCCCTTAATCAAATTTAAACAATCAATTAAGCCCTCGAATCATTCCTTTTTGTGGAAGCCCCTTAACATCTTCAACTTTGCTAAGTGGCACTCTATGGTTGTGTCACATAGTGAAATTTGGTAATTTATCTTTATTTTTAAAAATCGTAAAAAAAATTCTACTAAATTTTAGAAAATTTAAAATTTTTAAAAATTTAAAAATTGAAAATTTTAAAATTATAAAATGAAAACAAATACAAATAATAGAAAACTCATTTAAAAAATATAATTTTTAAATAATTATAAAAAATTATAAAATTTTTAGAATTTTAAAAAATAAAATGCTTTGTGATGGGGCTATTGTAACATCCCTAATATCCCCCGAGAAGTGAATAGTGTCAATTCGAGTTGACACGTGCTTAAATTTTTTGGAGTAGACAAATAGAATTATTAATATTAGTAGAGAAGCAAAATGGGTATTATAGGGAATTATAAAGACATTTGAATTTAGAAAAAATAATTTAAGGAATGGACTAAATTGTAAAAGTGTGAGAAATGTTGGGCCACAGAGTAAACATTAGAAATAAGAAAAGACTAGATTAAATGGATGAAGAAGAGAGGAAGGAATTGGAGTGTAATTAACCATGAGAGTACATAAAAAAGTGGATAAGGATGGAAGTGAGTAGAAGCTATATTTGTGGCATGATGATGTAATTTTTCTTTAATAAATTATTATAAAAAAAAGAAAAGATGATAGATATTTTGTTGGAAAGTTGTAGAAAAAGAAAATAAGAAGAAAAAAAAAATCAAAACATTGTCATCTTTCCATCTTCTCTCTCACGTCTCTCACCTCCAAACCTTAACTAACCTTTTTTTCTTCCATTCTAGTCTTTTTTCCTCCATTTTTCATCATCCCAAACTCAAAACTCCAAAATTACTTCATAAATCCTTAGTGAAATCATAAGAATAACTTCATGGTAACAATGTTTTATGAGAAGAGAAAAAAGAAAGAGTTAGATATTTTGAGAAAAGTTCAAAGAAAGAGAAGAGATATGAAAAACAAATTGGGGAAAAAAAAGGCAAAGGAGTAGCCATGGAGTAAAGAAGGAAAAAAGAGAGTTATTCAAGCATTTTGTTGTAAGTATATCAAGAATTTTACTTATTTAATCAAACCCTAAGTAGAAATTTGAAATTTTGGTTTAGTCTTTTACTTGATTTATTTACATGTGAAAATGATAATTTGATTTTATGGAATTATTTGAATATGAAATTGTTTTCTTATTGTGAAATGGAATGTGTATGTGTAGTGAATTTGTTGAAAAGGACTAAATTGCAAACATTGTGAAAATTTGGTAGGTGAAATAGATATTGGTATGCGATAACTAAGTGAAATTTTGAATGTTGACAAAATAGTTGTAGAGTGAAAATTTGATGAGTGGTTGATTCTATGTGGACAAGGACAAAATTGTAAAAATAATATAATTTGAAATATACTTTGTTGAGAAAATGTAAATAAATTGTATAAATTAAATGTCCAAGTAGACAAAACGAGAACTAGTAGGATATAAATGGCATACCATTAGGAAAAAGATTAAGTGCGTAAGTGATAGTGGCATTACGGTGCAAGTGAAAGTGGTACTACAGTGCAAGTGCAGTGGCACTTCATTGCAAAGTGACAGTCGCATGTCCATGCAAAGAATAGTGGCACATCTTATAGTGTTCTCTTGAGTCTAAAATTGGGCAATTGACTTATAAGGTAAGTGAATATTATAGTGGTAATGGTAAGTGACTTGTAATTTGTTGAATTGATACCTTATTATAGTTATTATTGAAAAAAAAACTTGTATACAATAACTGTAAGCAATGATAGTATTATATATATATATGTTCATATATGTGTAGTGAAAGGAATTGCATTTTAAAAGCTAAGTTGAATTCTTGATATGCTTACTAAGATCTCATTAACTTAACGTGTTTCTTTTCAAACACATAGGTAAAAATCATTTTGAAACTAGAAGGTGAACGATATCTCCAAATCATCTCATCACAAAACAAGCCTATAAGAGACTATGAATTTAATTTTCGGCACTAGTTTGGCATGTACGTTAGGAACATGTTGGATATATTATAGATGAATTTGATGGAAGCATTGGTGCCTTGGTTCATTTTTTTGGTTTGATAAATTGAATTGGAGAGATTTGGAATTGAATTGAAAAACAAGTTATTCAAGGTTGAAAATGTGTATGCTTGAATGGTTTATTGGTTACTAGGATTACTGTGAACCATATAGATATTATTCTAGGTGTTAGAGAGCAAATTGTGCATGCTTTTGGGATGCAGGATTGAGGTCGCGATGTCGGGTTCTTGAGGTCATGGCAAGCTCAAGATAGAGAGTCACATTGTGACGAGAAATACCTCGAGGTCACAACAAGCTTAAGATAAAGAGTCACATTGCGATGAAGAAAAACCTTGAGTTTACGACAAGCTCAAGACAGACAGTCATAAGGCCACAACGAGCTAGGTCACATCACAATGTGAAAGATTGTGTAGTGGAGACAAGTTCTTGATGGCTTGGACTTTTACCCTTTGGTCCCGAATCAAAATTTGGCCACTTAGACAACTTTTGAAATCTCATTTTATGCTTGGTTAAGTTAGTAAATCATATTCCACATGCATTATGAATGATTAATTGATATGTTATTATCGTAGTTGCCCTAGAAACGGATGTGACATCTAGGTACCTTGACTCGATATTCGAGTCGGGTAAGGGGTGTTACATTTGGTGGTATCAGAGTCTAAGATTTCTAATTCTTGGATAAAGAATGAGTCTAGAAGTATATGCCATATAGGACATATTAATTTGATGAGATGAGATTTTGCTAATAAAGTTTAAAATTTTGAATTATAGAAATTGAAGAATCTTGAACAACTCTCAAGAAGCAATTGATGAAGAGGTTGAAAGTAAAGCCTCTAATGCAAATTAGAGAGGGAATAGACCGGTACAGAAACTCAAAATGAGTCGAGAGAGCTTGTAAACTTGAGGCCTACTAGTGAAGGCTGGCAAGAGTAGAGATCAGAACTCGATAGGAACCTAGGACCTGAGCCGAAACAAGTGCCACCTAGAAAAAAAAATGTAAGTGCATGAGGCATTCTTCTAAACTCTAAATCAACTAATCCATCAGTTCATGAGAGCTGCTACAACTCCTTTCACCCCAACTCCACCTCCACCTCTACCTCTAGTTATCCAACACCTATATTGGTACCTCAGATTCCTTCCCTTACTCTTGGTCATCGATCTCCCTTAGAAAAGATAAGAAAGCATAGGGCTAAAGAATTTTGGGGAAAGAAGAAAGATGTGTCAGAGTATGCCCAAAGATGAATCATGAGATAATTGTAATTATATACTCGTTTAACCTTGTTTGTTAATATAAGACATTGTCATTATTATTTCAGTTTCTTTTTCTATGTGTATAAATAAAATTATTAATAATAAAGTCTTGAGAATGGTATAATTATTCTTAAAAGGTCCTTAGTCAAGTATTATTGTGGGCTTGGAAAATGATAGTGCATTGGGACTAATGTGTAGTTGATTGATGACAAAGTGTTGTCATTGACATAGGGATGTCAAAATCAAATACATGAGTATGTGTTAGAGAACAACATATTGGACTGACCCACTATGAGTATGTTTCTTGGATTATTATGTAATAGTCACAACATTAATCATAGTGATAACTATGTATACGATCCTTAGACTTGAGATCATCATTGTCCTAACATCGTGAGTCATATATTTTGATACATTCAAATGTCTACCGTAATAAGTTTTATTATAAAGACTGATGTTGGGTATGACACAATCTATGTAGTAGGATATGATTGATCAAGATAGGATTTGTCCATCCTACATAATGGGAGCCATATATTAGGCCACTTGATGAAGTGAGACTAGAAATGCATGGCCATGCTCAAATAAGTTGATATGAGATATTGATTGCCTCCGAATGCACTAACGTCCAGAGTGTGAATACTGTAATAAAATATAGAATTACGAGGCAATATTCGCAAGTATACAGGTCTATTTATAATATAGTTTTACAACGGAGAGGGTGAGTACTCCGAGGATTGTACCCAAAGGAGGTGAGTGCTAGATCAATTCTAAACTAAACACTAAAAGATCTAATTAGTACTTTAAATTCAATTATAGTACGAAGAATATAAAATAAAAGATTTTTTTGGGTTTTTAAAAAAAATAAAAATAAAACAACATAAAAAGATAAAGTTCAAGAGATTAAAAAGGAAGAATAAATCAAATCTGATTATGGGTGATTAGCTCTTTTCGGTAATCACCATCAACTTTTGTTTCGGATTCCTCGTCAATCAACTAGTCGCTACCCTATCAGGATCTTCCAATCTTCCACTAACATAATGAGTTAGCAAGAACTACTTATCTTCCGACCTCATAGTCTAGACTGGTTTGGGGTTAAGGTGTTCACGGATGGACAATAACTATTTTGGGTTAATTCCCACCTTGATGACTTCCCGGGGTTGTCAGGCCTAGGGTTTGTTTCACGTTCTCCCTTTCTCAAAGAGTTGATCCGTTAAGTAACCCTACAAAATAGTTAACAGATCATACCTTCTTTCACTAATCCCCCATAGAAGGATTAGTTCCTCATGGAGTTCATAAACAATATAAGACTGATTTAAAGAAAAAACATGCTAATTAAATCAACGAGATAGAGTAAATGAAAGAGCCTGATTGTATTGATATTAAGTGCAAATCCACAGAGTTGAATGATTCCACAATCTAAATCTCTTAAAGGAAAACAATGAAAAAATAAACTAAACTCTAGAACCTTAAGAAAGAAAGAAATTGAAACTAAATCTAATTGAAAGAAACTAGGTTATTCGAAAGGTCCCTTTAACATGTGCCAAAGGAGCCCATTTATAGCATTTAAGTGCTCGTCGTCCTTAACCGTAGGTCGTCGTCCATTGTGTGGACCAAAACACCCCTGTTTCATGTCTAATTTCTATGCCAAAGTTGATGTCGTGACACATTAGGACCTGTGTCGCGACATAGCAACCACTATGCTCCTCTATAACCATCTTTAGGGGTATGTCGTGACACCCTTAGTCTTTGCCGCAACATCAAAGGCAGCCTTGAGTTTTGATCATTCTGTTCCCTATGTTATGACATCAGTCCACCTGTGTTTCGACATAACATCCAGTATCATCCTAAAATGCCTTCTTATGGTCTTGTACACATTCACAAAGTTTGTTAGGTCTCCATTAGGCCTCATTCGGCACTTAAGGTCAATAAAAGACTTATTTTTCACATTTTATTGAATGTAAGTAAAACTAAAGAAACTTAACTAAATTATAATGAAAATGCTTATATTCAAGCTCCTTGAGTGTGAAAACTAGCTTAATCTACTACACCAAATTTTAGCAGATCAAACTCCTTTACACTTAAGTTATTGCTTGCCCTCAAGCAAGATAAAGAAATATGACAAATAAATATGACAACCCTTCAGCAAATATGATACAAGTACTGACTTCAGACCATATGACTTAGGCATTTCATGCTTACTAACAACTTGAACATGATGAATAGTTGACTTACCACCTTTGACTTCAAACATTTATGTTCGGTATGTTACAAAATAGTCTCATTTATAGAAATCCATCAACAAATCATACAAGTACTTTGATTATCCGAGCAGAATAAAAATAGTCATTCATGTGCATGTCTAATATGATGTTTGCCCATGTATAAGGATATTTAGGTCATATAGGACTTTTCAGCTTGTAAAATTTTGAAGCTTAGTACAAGTATAGAATTCAAAAGAAAGTAAGCATAAAAAGGGTTACAAACATGAAAATAGTTTGGCACATCGTATTGGTCCCTATTTGATCGTGATTTTTTGTGATAAGTTTTATAAATTTATAATTAATCGTTCTTGAAACTAACTATTATCACGATGTAGGCAAGTGTACCTATCGAACAGTAGTATAGTTTTAGCAAGTCTGGATTGTCGAACCCAAAGGAACTAAAAGTACTAGTAATACTGTCTTTTTATTATCTAGCCTAAGAATAATGGGGTTTGTTTTAATTAACTAATAAACTAAACTAAGATATTGTAGAAAACAGAATTGGGAAATTACTTTTGGAAAAACGATTAATTTAGGACCATACCTAAGGAAAAATCCACCTAGACTTTACTTGTTATTCTGGCTCTGAATCGGATGATTTATTCATTTAACTTGATCCGTAGAAATTCCTAAGTTATGTTATTATCCCTATTCAAGAATAATAATGTCTAATCCCTAGATTGAATAATTGAGACTTTTCTCTAATTAACACCTTAGGGTTGCATTAACTCGATCTATGGATCCCCTTATTAGGTTTCACCCTAATTCGGCAAAATCTTGTCACCCTATCTCTAGGTGCGCAATCAACTCTGCTTAATTATGGCAAAGTCAATCTTAGACAGGGACTATTCACCCTCCAACTAAGAGCATTAACTTGAATCGATATCCTGAAATACCAAAACAAGAATTAAGAACACATAATTAAGAACAAGTTAAATATTTATCATACAATTCAGAAAATAAAAACAAGATTCACTTAGGTTTCATCCTCCTTAGGTATTTAGGGGTTTTAGCTCATAACTAAAAAGAAAACCATCTCAGAAGAATAAAGAATACAAAACATAAAGAAAACCTAAAACTCCTAAAGGGAAATTGAAGAGAAATCTTTAGTCTTGATGATGAATCTGACTTCTGAGATGGATCAATCAGCTTTCTTGGAGTAATTCCTTAATCCCCACACTCCGTCTCCCCTTTAGTCTTCCTCGAGGGTGTTTAAATAGGCTTTTGAATGCCTAAAAGCCCTCAAACTTGCCCTTTTTTGAATGGAACTTAACTAGGGCTCAGCAGGGACACGCCCTTGTGATACGCCCGTGTGCGATTACTTCAGGCCGTGGTCGAGGCTGAGAGATCAACACGCCCGTGCTTGGATTGTTTTAGGCCGTGGTCGAGCCTGTTAGAATGGCACGGACGTGTGTTCTGCCCGTGTGAGGAAGTGTAGGCCGTGTTGTTTTCCCACGTCGGCCTATTTTCTCTGTTTTTGGCCTAGTTCTCGTTCTTTTCGCTGTCCTATGCTCACCTAATTATAAAACATGAAATTAAAGGATTAGGAGCATCAAATTCACCAAATCTAAGGAGAAATCATTCATAAACGTGTTAAGCGAGGGATAAAAATACGTATAAATTACGGTTTATCAAATACCCCCACACTTAAGCGTTTTCTTGTCCTCAAGCAAAATCCTCAATTCACAATTAAGAATTCCCTTTGCTCAACTTATAATTCCTATCAATAATATCTCAAACTAATCCATGAGTAATCATACATTGAGAATTCAACTAAAAGAACATTAAAGCTTCAAACATTCCAAGTTGAGTATTTAATCAAGAAAAACTTAGGCATCTCCCCTCATCTACGTAGTTACCATCGATTCGAAATCTCACAGCGTTTAACATCCTCACTAAGGATTCACTCAAATCACTCGAAGTGTTTAAGGACAATGAAATTAGCACTCATTAGTCAATATGAAAAGTTATTACCATAGGCTTGCATGAAAATCAAATCTCCACCACTATAAATTGAGATGATACATCAATCAAAAGTTCTTTAGAGGGTTTTAACGAGGCTTGGTTAGGGGGTGTGGTAACAAGCTAAAAGAAAAAGTTAGAATTGTGATTGAATTGAAAAATCACTTAACTAGAAAAATATTTAATCATTACTTGCGTACAACGGAGCTTCGTCTCCGAATTATGGAATTTAAATACTTAAGCTCAAAAACAAAAGATTTCTACTACTAATATGTATACACATTTTTTTCTTTTTGTCTTTTTTTTTAAAGAACAAGTCAAATAACATAGACTAACTATTAAGAACAAGACATAGCTAAGCAATTTATTCAAATCAAATCTCGACAAAAATAGGGATCAAATTAATTTAGGGGATTTCAACAATAATGGGTTAAGGGTTAATATTAAGGGTAATACAAAGAATGGCTTGTTAAGCTCAAAGGGGTTTACTAAGGGTTAATCGTGGAGGTAGGCCTTTCATGGCATGAATGGGTTAATCCTAACTGCCTCTATCATCTTGACATATCAAATCAAATGGTGTGGTCTTGACATGCATAATCAAGCAAGTTCTAGAATAACAATTCGATATTGACGCACTCAAAGCAATAATTAAAGTGAGCATGAAAGAATCAATAGATGCTCTTAAAGGCTCAATAATCTCACAAAAATTATGACTTTTTGATGTTTAAACTTGTGGAATTCAATTCAAGATAATACCTAAACTTGGGGAAACAACCTAAATTTTAAAATTCTTAAAAATCAACTTATAATGCTTAATTCTCTAATGTCTTAAAGTTTAAATAATAAATGCATGAATGCCTATGTTTTAATTTAGGATATTTCAATAAAAATCATAAATCAATCAAAATTTATCCTAATCATGATATGAGAGATTTACTAGAGAACAAGGCAACATTCAGGGATTTTTCTGATAATGAAATGAATATCCCCCCACTCTTAAGATGTACATTGTCCTCTATGTACAAAGATATATTGTAACACTCCTAACCCGTATCCATTGCCGGAATAAGGTTATGAGGTATTACTTGACTGAACAAAACTTCTATAAGGTCAAAGATACTTACCAGACATAAATTATCAACAATGCAAACCTGTCTCATTGATTTTTCCATAAGAGCTCTTATAAATTTCCAAAATGACTAACTATCAAAACATAACCGAATATCTAATAACAAAATAACTACAATCAAGTTATAACTAAAAAATTTCAACACATTAGTTCAATTATAAGGCTTCTCTAAACAAAATGAGCAAGCCATCTTCGCATGGCTATAATGTATACAAAGTCGAAATATCATTCTACCTATAGTCTATCCTATACATGCCTTAAACCATGATGATATACAATCTTCTCAACTCACATAATGACTCGATAGTGTGATGATATCTCCAGCTCTTCCAACTCGAACTAAAGGATAAACCTATAAGAAATGGAAAAGAGAACACAGAGTAAGCTTCAATGCTTAGTAAGTTTTAAGCAATGCAAACAATTAATTTACTTATAGATCGATTATTTTAAATTTTCAAGAAATCATTCCTAGGTAATTGCCATTTTAGCCAAGTATCCATGAACATAATGCATATTTAGCAAATTCATCTCACTTGAACCTGAACTCAATTAAAACTAAATATTCAAATCACAAATAAGATCATAAGAACTCGAAAAGCATCTCATTAACTAGTTTTAACCATGTTTGCAACAAAATCACAAATTCACTACAAGCTGTCTTCCTGAGCAACAGTCACTAAATTATTTATAACTGGAGCTAAGAAACTCCAAATTAAGTGCCTTTAATTTTTCCTGAAAATAGACTCATATATCTTCCATCCATCAAATTTTCAGAATTTTTGGTTTGACCAATCAATACCAGATTTTTATTGAAGTTTCCCCTGTTTCACTGTTTGACTATTCTGACCACTCTTCACTACGAATCAATTTTCTCATTATACAGAATTCGAATTATGTTATCGTTTATTTCATTTGAAACTATACTCATTAAGGAGTCTAATTATATAAATTTTATCTTATAATCATCATTGTACAATTTACAATGATTTTCTAAAAACAGAACAGGGGATTTCAAAGTCATTTTGAATCTATCTCACGCCACTTCAAATATCTCATTATCTACAATTCTTTTGCTTACAAGGTTTCTTTTATAAGAAACTAGATTAATTAAGATTTAATTACATATTTATTCAGCTTCTAATTCAATTTACACAATTTATGGTGATTTTCCAAAATCACGCTACTGTTGCTGTCCCAAGCAGATTTATTACAATTTGCTCTTTCACACATTCCTTGCATTCAAATTATCTAAACATGTATATCATGTCATTCAAGATCGAACTCATATAACATAGGCATTAAAATGCTTCACTAACAGCTTTAGCTCAATTGAAACGAATAAAATACAATATCATATTCACATTTAATTTTCCATGATCGTAATCACCTAAAAATAAATCATATACTTCCACAAACCTTTCCACAAGGACCAAGTGTTTATATTTGAATATAAACATAGAATCACTTCACATAACTTCACACATTTACCGAATATATCACGATCACATTTATAGTCAAAACACTTATTCACAGATGCATCACTTTATATATTTATAATTTAATTCAAATCAAATCGCATACGAGTACATGATACGTACTTGGCCAACTTAATATGTAATGCACTTTCAATTTGTCAACTTAGTGTAGGATCTTGTAATTGTATACTTTTATCGAATTCATCGGCACTTGGCCTGCTAGGTATAAAACCCGAAATTATATTACCAGCACAAAGCCTGCGGGACTTTAGCCCGGATACATTTCCAGCACGAAGCCTGCGGGACTTTAGCCCGAATACATTTCCAGTGTCTTGCTTATTTATTCACATGTTAACACATTTCACATAACATATCACATTAGCAATTCAATTGCTTCATTCGAATATAAGCACAAAATGTACACCTACCCTTTAACTTTCGGTTCAATAATCATACACAAGGAATACAAATGTCGGAATCCTGTGTCATGACATATGTATCCTAACTATTCCTAAGGTTCATACAGGGCTTCCGAACGTCGTTACTCGGTCGAATCGAAAGCTCGAACATAGTTTTCAAACTCATACACATTCGGCATTTACAAGTATAAATTCATATATTATATACCAGCATATATACTTAACATTTAACTACATTTAGGCATGTGTATTTGCTTATAAACTTACCTCAGACGTCGTAAAACGGGACGGAGCTGCTAGTCGATAACTTTCGTTTTTCCCTAGTCCAAATCCAATTTCTTTGGTTCTTGATCTAAAAATATTCAAATTAAGCTCATTCAAACATATTTTCATTCAATTTAGTCCAAAAACACATAAATGGGCAAATTACCATTTTACCCCTGACATTTACAATTTTTACAATTTAATCCCTATTGCACAAAACACAAAATATGCAAAATTTCAAGGTACCCATGTTTGGCCGAATATTCCTAGTGTTCATACAAGCCCATTTATTTCATTTATTTCACATTTTAGTCCCTTAAATTATTATTTTTGCAATTAAGTCCTTATTACTCAAAATCATCAAAAACTCCAATACAAAATATGCTAATCTAAAACATATCTTTTATTTTCCATCATCAAACAAAAAAAAATCACAAGCTATTAACAATGGCACAACTCAAAATATTCATCAAAATCAAAATTTCAAGCATGGGTTTTGTAGTACTCGAAGCAACGATTTCAAAAACGTAAAATTATCAAAACCGAAATGAACACTTACCTTAATCTAGCTTGAACAAGGCCAACCCTACTTTGTTTTATTTCTTTTTCTTTGTTTTAGTTTCGATTGCAAAGATGAAGGAAATAACATGAATGTGGCTTATTATTTTATGATATAATAACATATATTATTTTATTATTAATTTATCTAACTAACATTAATGAAATAATAATAAAATTATATAACCTATGTCCATTACCGTACAAGCCACATGTTAATGGAATAGTTACATTATAAATACTCCAACTTAGAAAATCACCAACTATTTGGCCCTCTTACTTTAAACTATCAAATTTTCAATTTACGCGATTAAGTCCTATTATTTAATCGGACACCCAAACGACAAAATTAAATTACGAAATTTTCACGGATATAAATTCACACAAAATAAACATAGAAAATAATTTAAAAATATTTTTCGACTCAGATTCATGGTCCCAAACCACCATTCGGTTAGGGTCTAAATCGGTACATTACAACTCTCCCCCTTAGGGATTTTCGTCCCCAAAATCTTACCATGAATAGGTTCGGATAACGTTCTCTCATTGTATCCTCTGGCTCGATGTTGCTTCTTCAACTCCATGCTTATGCCAGAATACCTTAACTAACAAAATCTTCTTATTCCATAACTCTTTAACCTCACGAATCAAAATGCGAATCGGTTCTTCTTCGTAGGTCATATTAGGCTAAATTTCAATCTCAGATGGACTAATCACATGTGATGGATCAGATCGATACCTCCGAAGCATCGAAACGTGGAATACATTGTGGATCTTTTCTAACTCAGGTGGCAATAATAATCTATAAGCAACCAGCCCGATACGTTCTATAACCTTATACGACCCAAGAAACCTCAGACTCAATTTGCCTTTACGATCGAATCTGAGTATTTTCTTCCACGGTGAGTCTTTCAAGAAAACTTTATCTCCGATCTGAAACTCTATATCTTTCCGTTTCAAATTCGCATAATATTTACGTCGATCTAACGCTACTTTCAAACTTTCACGGATCACTTTCACTTTACTTCGGTTTCTCTCGATCAAATCGACTCGTGTATCTTATTTTCACCGAGCTCGATCCAATACAATGGCGCTAAAGCATTTACGACCATACAAAGCCTCACAAATTTGCTGATTAAACATCAATTTAGTTTCTAGCTCAGCCAATAACTACTCATCATTTGATAAGATTAATCACATGATTGTCGGTCGTAAAACACATAAAGATTCTCGCTCAGAACCCCAAAGACTATAATCATTTGCCCAGATTGATAATCAATCACTGACTCATAATCTTTCAACAGTTCAAACCATCTTTAATTCTTGTGTCGAATAACTCTTTACGAGAAACTGGCGCTTCAATAACAATTTCTTCAATGTTTACCACTTTATTGATAAATATCACATCATTCAAAAGATATTTTTCATAGATAACCATATAGAATCATAAGAAAGAAGAGATCTTTGTAAATCTCAAATATATCACTATCTTGATCTTTTAAGAAAGCGCCCATATCGGATGATGAGATATCTCGGTGATGTCTCGAGGAAATCCGAAGTAAAACATCACTCACATGCACCGTGCATTAATTCGATAATGAAACAATATAATCTTCATGTATACTAAGTAGATCAAAAACTAGTAGGATCAAAATACAAACATCACATAGATTCTATCGTATATCTTTTCTTTCAATAAAATGAAATAGGATACCGAGAGAAAGATATAATAATGTCAATTGTAACCCGAATGACCCAACAATGCTTTCATATATCAATATATATAGATGACGTTCTCATATGATAAAAATTTTCATTTGAAATATACAATTACACATACCTCTGAGGATAAATGTACACATAGAATGCCCGAAGAAAACGTAGTAATAATTGCGACTATAATCAACTTTGCACTCAAATTTATCATTTCAATTCAAACATTATCCCTCTTTGTCTAATTCTATCATCACCGATTTCACAATATTCGATTACTAACGAAAATCAATTCGAGAAAACTTCCGCTTAATACGTTCTTTAGACATCATACCCGAATACTTTCATCTCATCGAATTCAACTTCTTCTTTAACGATGAATTGGCATATTACGAATGGCCTTCAACATGATCCAATATCTTTTACATTACTATCTTCACTTGCGGACTCATTCTCTTATCCGATCACAATACTAATCTTTCAACCACGAAACTCTGTAATTTCACACTCGTAGCGTATTTAATCCATATAGTACGGATCTCATTACAATGCTTTACCGATGAGGGGTGAGGTTGTAAAGCCAACAATTTTAACTCTTACGTAAGCATGCACATCACACATACTATTATGAACGAATATTCATTACTAATTCTGCATTCTCAAACATCTAGCAATCATTTACTTATGATCACTTGGTACTTAACACATAGCTCATACGCTATTTCAAATCATAAATTCTAAGTCAAAATATTCACACAACCATCATATACCTAATATCACAACTCATATACTCATATAATTATAACATTTATCAATAGCGAGAATATCATGCATTCGATTCATACCTTTTATGAGTTTCAACTCATCACCAACACATTTTCACTCAAACGTTTGAGTATAACATTCTATACTATCAGAATTAGCTCGGTTGGAAAGCATATCTGTCTTACAAAACAATTTCGTTAGAGTCGGGAGATGTCACACTATCACGAGTAGTAATATGGCATGTATAGCTAGACTCACATACGCTAGGTTAGTCCGAGAATCGACTAAACCATAGCTCGATACCACTAAATGTAACACTCCTAACCCGTATCCATTGCCTAATAAGGTTATGAGGTATTACTTGACCGAACAAAACTTCTATAAGGTCAAAGATACTTACTGGACATAAATTATCAACAATACAAACCTGTCTCATTGATTTTTCCATAAGAGCTTTTATAAATTTCCAAAATGACTAACTATCAAAACATAACCGAATATCTAATAACAAAATAACTACTATCAAGTTATAACTAAAATATTTCAACACATTAGTTCAATTATAAGGCTTCTCTAAACAAAATGAGCAAGCCATCTTCGCATGGCTATAATGTATACAAAGTCGAAATATCATTCTACCTATAGTCTATCCTATACATGCCTTAAACCATGATGATATACAATCTTCTCAACTCACATAATGACTCGATAGTGTGATGATATCTCCGCTCTTCCAACTCGAACTAAAGGATAAACCTATAAGAAATGGAAAAGAGAACACGGAGTAAGCTTCAATGCTTAGTAAGTTTTAAGCAATGCAAACAATTAATTTACTTATAGATCGATTATTTCAAATTTTCAAGAAATCATTCCTAGGTAATTGCCATTTTAGCCAAGTATCCATGAACATAATGCATATTTAGCAAATTCATCTCACTTGAATCTGAACTCAATTAAAACCAAATATTCAAATCACAAATAAGATCATAAGAACTCGAAAAGCATCTCATTAACTAGTTTTAACCATGTTTGCAACAAAATCACAAATTCACTACAAGCTATCTTCCTGAGCAACAGTCACTAAATTATTTATAACTGGAGATAAGAAACTCCAAATTAAGTGCCGTTAATTTTCCCTGAAAATAGACTCATATATATTCCATCCATCAAATTTTCAGAATTTTTGGTTTGACCAATCAATACCAGATTTTTATTGAAGTTTCCCCTGTTTCACTGTTTGACTATTCTGACCACTCTTCACTAAGAATCAATTTTCTCATTATACAGAATTTGAATTATGTTATCGTTTATTTCATTTGAAACTAGACTCATTAAGGAGTCTAATTATATAAATTTTATCTTATAATCATCATTGTACAATTTACAATGATTTTCTAAAAACAGAACAGGGGATTTCAAAGTCATTTTGAATCTATCTCACGCCACTTCAAATATCTCATTATCTACAATTCTTTTGCTTACAAGGTTTATTTTATAAGAAACTAGACTCATTAAGATTTAATTACATAATTTATTCAGCTTCTAATTCAATTTCCACAATTTATGGTGATTTTCCAAAATCACGCTACTGTTGCTGTCCCAAGCAGATTTATTACAATTTGCTCTTTCACAATTCCTTGCATTCAAATTATCTAAACATGTATATCATGTCATTCAAGATCGAACTCATATAACATAGGCATTAAAATGCTTCACTAACAGCTTTAGCTCAATTGAAATGAATAAAATACAATATCATATTCACATTTAATTTTCCATGATCGTAATCACCTAAAAATAAATCATATACTTCCACAAACCTTTCCACAAGGACCAAGTGTTTATATTTGAATATAAACATAGAATCACTTCACATAACTTCACACATTTACCGAATATATCACGATCACATTTATAGTCATAACACTTATTCACAGATGCATCACTTTATATATTTATAATTTAATTCAAATCAAATCGCATACGAGTACAAGATACGTACCTGGCCAACTTAATATGTAATGCACTTTCAATTTGTCAACTTAGTGTAGGATCTTGTAATTGTATACTTTTATCGAATTCATCGGCACTTGGCCTCGCTAGGTATAAAACCCAAATTATATTACCAGCACAAAGCTGCGGGACTTTAGCCCGGATACATTTCAAAGACGAAGCTTGCGGGACTTTAGCTTGGATACATTTCCAAAGACGAAGCTCATGGACTTTAGCCCTGGATACATTTCCGATGTCTTGCTTATTTATTCACATGTTAACACATTTCACATAACATATCACATTAGCAATTCAATTGCTTCATTCGAATATAAGCACAAAATGTACACCTACCCTTTAACTTTCGGTTCAATAAACAAGGAACACAAATGTCGGAATCCTGTGTCATGACATATGTATCCTAACTATTCCTAAGGTTCATACAGGGGCTTTGAGCGTCGTTACTTCGGTCGAATCGAAAGCTCGAACATAGTTTTCAAACTCATACACATTCGGCATTTACAAGTATAAATTCATATATTATATACCAGCATATATACTTAACATTTAACTACATTTAGGCATGTGTATTTGCTTATAAACTTACCTACGTCGTAAAACGGGACGGAGTTGCTAGTCGATAACTTTCGTTTTTCCTAGTCCAAATCCAATTTCTTTGGTTCTTGATCTAAAAATATTCAAATTAAGCTCATTCAAACATATTTTCATTCAATTTAGTCCAAAAACACATAAATGGGAAAATTACCATTTTACCCCTGACATTTACAATTTTTACAATTTAATCCCTATTGCACAAAACACAAAATATGCAAAATTTCAAGGTACCCATGTTTGGCCGAATATTCCTAGTGTTCATACAAGCCCATTTATTTCATTTATTTCACATTTTAGTCCCTTAAATTATTATTTTTGCAATTAAGTCCTTATTACTCAAAATCATCAAAAACTCCAATACAAAATATGCTAATCTAAAACATATCTTTTATTTTCCATCATCAAACAAAAAAAAAATCACAAGCTATTAACAATGGCACAACTCAAAATATTCATCAAAATCAAAATTTCAAGCATGGGTTTTGTAGTACTCGAAGCAACGATTTCAAAAACGTAAAAATTATCAAAAACCGAGCTGAACACTTACCTTAATCTAGCTTGAACAAGGGCGAACCCTACTTTGTTTTCTTTCTTTTTCTTTGTTTTAGTTTCGGTGCAAAGATGAAGGAAATAACATGAATATGGCTTATTATTTTATGATATAATAACATATATTATTTTATTATTAATTTACCTAACTAACATTAATGAAATAATAATAAAATTATATAACCTATGTCCATTACCGTACAAGCCACATGTTAATGGAATAGTTACATTATAAATACTCCAACTTAGAAAATCACCAACTATTTGGCCCTCTTACTTTAAACTATCAAATTTTCAATTTACGCGATTAAGTCCTATTATGTAATCGGACACCCAAACGACAAAATTAAATCACGAAATTTTCACAGATATAAATTCACACAAAATAAACATAGAAAATAATTTAAAATATTTTTCTGACTCAGATTCATGGTCCCGAAACCACCGTTCTGGTTAGGGTCTAAATCGGGCTGTTACATATATAGAAAAATATAAATATAAAACCATAAGATAGGGAGAGAAGTGAAACTTCCTGAGTGTTGAGTGAATGAATGGAATCCCTGGATTAGCGAGAGCGTGGATTGGAAATAGAGCTGGAGGGAAAACATGATTCTGAGGGAGAATTAAGGGAATAATCTAATAATAATCATAAAGATAAGCTGTGTTTTAAAAATAATTGAGTCTTCAAAATAAAGAAAAAATAAAAGTAAGAATAAAATCAGAGAGATAGTCTAAATATTTTTTTCAAGTGGCACGGCCGGATAACACGCCCATGTGGATCGTGTCTAGCCCGTGTTTGTCGCGAATTGAGATATCGTCATACGAACGTCAGACACACCCGTGTGTCTAGGCCGTGTAGCTACATGATCGTATCACACGACCGTGTGGGATGTGGTTCGCTTCTCTCACAGCCGTGTACCTATGCACACGCCCGTGTTATTTTGGCAGTGTCGACCACGGTTGCTAGGCACGGGCGTGTCACATGCCTGTGCTTGTTTCTCAGGTTCAACCATGGTTCTCCAGCACGGGCGTTATAGGTACACCTACCTTTCTGCATAATTTTGTCATTAGGTGGGGAAAGAAGACTCCCACCT
Organism: Gossypium anomalum; assembly: GCA_025698475.1. Taxonomy (NCBI): domain Eukaryota; kingdom Viridiplantae; phylum Streptophyta; class Magnoliopsida; order Malvales; family Malvaceae; genus Gossypium; species Gossypium anomalum. Next base: position 47,184,806 of record CM046956.1, read on the forward strand.
TCTGGCTACCAATGCATCTCCTCATTTTCTAATGAATCTATTTACCGATACATACCTACTTTTTCTGCAAAAATAGTATAGAGTAACACTGCTATAAAAGTATTAATGTTAAAAACATTTAAAACATGTACTATTCTTGTGCATACAAATTGGATCCATATTTTAGCCACAGGAAACATGAACGCTTGATGAAAGGATACTGGGATATTGGTGCTTGCATGATATTTCTATTCACCCCTACCTTCAGTTAAGAAATTTATAATACTATCCATATCTATATCCCACATACGAGATATTGACCGCCTTGATTGCTCCCTAGGGTTGTCAGCAAGAAATACTTATCTTTCGACCTCATAGTCCAAACTGTTTTAGGGTTAAAGTGTTCACGGATGGGCAATACCAATTTTAGGTTAATTCTCACCTTGATGACTTACCGGGTTGTCAGGCCTAGGGTTTGTTTCACGTTCTCCCTTTCCTAAAGAGCTGATTCATTAAGTAACCCTACAAAATAGTTAACAGATCATACCTCCACCCGCTAATCCCCTATAGAAGGATTAGTTCCTCATGGTACTCATAAACAATATAAATCGATGTAAAAAGAAAGCATGCTAATTAAATTGACGAGATAGAGTAAATGAAAGAGCCTGATTGTATTGATATTAAGTGCAAATCCACAGAGTTGAATGATTCCACAATCCAAATCTCTTGAAAGAAAACAATGAACAAATAAACTAAACTTTAGAACCCTAAGAAAGAAAAACGAAACTAAATCTAATCATGAGAAGCAAGGTTAATCGAAAGGTCTCTTTAACATGTGCCAAAAGAGCCTATTTATAGCTCTCAGGTGGCCTCCATCCTTAACCCTAGGTCAGTTGACGTTCCCGAGGTTTAAGTCCAATTGTATGGACAAAAATGCCCCTACTTTGTTTCTAATTTCTATCCTATAGTCGATGTCACGGCACATCAAGACCACTGTCGCGACATAGTAACCAATATGCTCATCTGTAGCCATCTTCAAGGGTATGTCATGACACCTTTAGTCTGTGTCGCAGCATCGAAGGCAGACTTGAGTTTTCTTCATTCTGTTCCCTATGTTGCGACATCAGTCCTCCCATGTTCCGACAGAGCATCCAATATCATTCTAAAATGCCTTCTAATAGTTTCCTACACTCTCACAAAGTTTGTTATCTCTCTTTTAGGCCTCATTCAGCCTTTAGGTTCAATAAAAGACTCAATTTGCACATTTTATTGAATGTAAGTAAAACTAAAGAAACTTAAATAAAATGTAATGAAAATGCTTGTATTCAGGCTCCTTGATTGTGAAAACTATTTTAATCTGCTACACCGAATTTCGAAAGATCAGATATATTACACTTATTTGTTTATTGTAGTCTACTTAGAATATCAAGAAATACGAGATTGGACTATATAAGTGTGAATATTCCAAGACTTGTGTCCAATCTAGATATTAAGGATAAAAGGACATAATGCAAGAAAAAATTATCATAGAAAGGTTATGTAAAATCACGTCTTCTTGTAACTTGGGTAGCAATGATGTATTGCTAGATGCCACTCGTTGCTTGTAATATTAAAAATGTTTTAGTATTACTACTATCATTACAAGAGCCTATAGGGTCACACCCTATGGTTGAAGCGAACAAAATCCAAATACATCTAGTATTGTGTTTAGTTGTCATATGAATTAAATTAATTATTGAATTAATTTAATTTGACAGTTAAGTATTGAACGTATTATAAGTACAAACATGTTGTACACAAATAAAGAACATTGTTAAAATTAATTTATGAATTTAATTCATATAAAATATTAACTAAATATAGTTTACCGAAATTATTAATATAAATAGTTATAATAATTTCGGTCAAAGATAAAAAGACATGGAAGTTGATATTCTTTTGGAAAGAATATAATTTCTTTTTCTTACTTTCTATATGTTTCTCTAAAAATAATAGAATAATCTCATTTTTCTGATATGTGATATTAATGAAAAATAAAAGGGGTATGAATCCTGATTTTGTGTGTGTGGGTTACCAATGTAAAGGAAAAAATAACAGAGAGGGTCTAGCAGCCGTTTTTGTGAAAACACTCTTTGAAAGGTTCAAGAGTATTTTCTATTGTTCATTCTTCGACTGGGTGGACTACGTAGAGGCCGAGACAGTTTGTTGTGGCTTGGAATTAGCATTACGAAGGAAATCAGATCGAAAAAGGTATATTTCCAACCCTGTTTCAACCTGATTCATTCCTCGTACTTGGATCCATGACTGTCAATCGCTGATTTTTTTCACTGTTACACTGGGCGTATTGGCGGTCCAACAAGATGATCCCGCTAAAGCCAAATATTGGCTAGAGGATAGCCAAAGGGTGTTCGAAGAACTACAATGCGCGAATGAAGATAAGTTGAGGTGTGTTGTATCATTATTGAAAGATGAAACATACCAGTGGTTGACCACTGTCTGAAGTGTGAATCTTGCTGAAAGGATATAACACGCCTAACCTGTATCTGTCGCCGGAACAGAGTTACAGAGTGTTACCAGAAGTTTTAGAACATTTGCAGATATTTTAAGCAAGTTACTATTCAAACTCCGAAACCATTTATAACGTCCCTTAAATGAACCCTCGAAGTCCAATACGAGCATTAGAATCAAGTCGAGACTTAATCGGAACCTCTAAGAATTTTTTGCAACATTTTAAAAATTTTCCAAGGTGCAAGGCTCACACGCTTGTGTGGTCCAAGGGACACACCTGTGTGACCCTAGGACACGCCCGTGCTGGAGGCCATTTTCGACCCCGTGTAACTCTCTGACTTGTGCATATTTTCGTGCCACATGCCCGTATGTTAGGCCGTGTGGTTAATTAATTCATTTCGAATTTAGGTGTAGGTTTCACACGGCCAAGACACACGCCTGTGTACTAGGCCGTGTAGCACACACAACTGAGACACACGCCCGTGTCTCTGCCCGTGTGCTTAATTCTGAGCATTTTGTTTTCTTAAAATTAAGGTGGAGGGGATACACGGCCTAACTATATGCCCATGTACCCGACCGTGTGTCACACACTGTCTAGACATGCGCCCGTGTGTCTACCCATGTGGACAAAATAAACCCATTTCTAGCTTCATTTCTCACCCAAATTCACACGGATGACCTGCACTTAAACTCACATCCATAAACCAACAAATTGAAGCATTCAAATTTAGCAAATTCCATCATTCATCATGGCATATCATTTCATGCATACATGTCTACAATCATACCTTAGTTCAATCCATGTATTAAAAATTATTTGATCAACTACTTAACATATATGTAGCTACATTAGTTTGACATTTCAAGTATATTTAAACAAAACATTACTAGTCATTCCAATAGCTAGATTACAAGCATCATTTACATTTACATGCCAATATGGCCAATATATCCTATACATGCCATTACAACCATAATTGATTTACCATATTGTACCGACATGGGCCGATGGATAGTGTGAGTGATCTTCGTCGAGCTTCCAATCCAACGAGCTTTCGATTTACTCTAAAATAGGGAAATAAAACTGAGTAAGCATAAAATGCTTACTAAGTTCGTATAACATGGTACTTAACTTACCATTCATTCTATTTTGAGGTAACTATGTAAGGCATAATCAATTCGTTTGATCTCAAGCCCTACACACATTCTCATTGCCTTGCTAGTCATGTATTCCATATTAACATCAAAACATATATGGGCTCAACAACAATCAAGTTTCCAAGCACATATGCTTTCCACAACATGTATTCATTCAACATGCATAATTCATCTCATTATTTCAAGTATAATTTCATAATAGTTCATTTCGAGTTCAGATCATTTCATATCAAAACTTTACTCATATTACTCAGAATATCAAGATCACAATTAGTACACTTAAGGTGTACAAGTCTATAATCAAGAACGAACATATATTTATCAAATAAATTCCATGTACAAAAATCATCATCTCCTGTTTTCATATATCATATGTCATGTATCATTATTTACTTGTATTTTAGCTGGATATGTGTAATAACTCATTTCTTATCCATATCTTTTCATTTCAAGATTTTTACCCATTGAATTTATTTGCAATATCAATGGTTACACAGGCAGTACATGTAACACCCCTAACCAGTGTTCGATCGCCGGTTTAGGTTAAGAAATATTACCAAACAAGCATGAAATTTCCTTTGACTATATTCAAAAGAGTCATCTCAAAGTTAATGAATACATTGATCAATTCTTAAGTTCAATTCACGTTAAACATTTAAAACATAAGTCTAATATCAACCACACATTTACATTTACTAAGTGAAACTCATATAGTAACTTAATAAGCCATTTTCGCATGGCTATACATATATACATCACCAAAAAGATACTTATTTAACATCAAAAGTCAATCCTATACATGCCATTATCAAAGTTCAGCTATAAGAGTACCGAATGGGCTTAGATAGTGTGAACGACTTCGACTTTGGAAATCCCAAGACTGCTAGCTAACAAACGAGATCTATAAACAGAGAATTTAAGCAACAGAGTAAGCATTTCTATGCTTAGTAAGATTTAAGTAATGAAATCATTTAAAACTAAAACATAGCATTCATAAGGCTAATCATCTTTCTGACCAAATGTAACCATGATTAAATATACCACTATTGTTCATACATGTCATCTTAAACTTTCCTTAAACACGAATTCATATCATGTAGATAATCTATTTTTACCCAACCAACTTCATCCTTTGGCCGAATACATCTAATTCGATTATAAGGCTAAATAAATACATATACACAAAATCACAAATTCATGTTACTTCACATTTTAGCCAATATACTTACATGCTTATAGTCAATCTTAACTTAATTTCACTTAAATCAAGATTCATATATCCCGAATAAGCTATAGACTTCAACAACCCTAAGTAATGGCCGAAAGAGCACTATTCAATTGAATAATCACAATTTATACTGAATCAAAATTTTCAATGTATATACGGTACATACCTGATCATCTTAGGGTTGTAAGCATATTAATTGAAATTATTAATGTAAGATCACACATTCCAACTCAAATGCCTTCGGGATTTAGCCCGCATATAATAACCAGCATGAATGCCTTCGGGACTTAGCCCGGTTATAATAACCAGTACGAATGCCTTCAGGGCTTAACCCGGATATAATAACCAGCACGAATGCCTTCGGGACTTAGCCCGGATATATTCCTCAATTATCATGCACAATATATATATATATATATACATCATAAATCATTAACATTTCATTTACATTACTAGAACACAAGCACAACATGCTTACCAATCATTCCACTTTCGGCTCAATAGCCACATACAAATAACACGATTCCGTTTCGCTATCCCACATGATTTCTATAACTATTCTGCTACAAGTCAATGCACTAATTATTTATTTCAATGTGTAATTCAAGTAGAACCATTAGGTCACAATTTATCTATTATGCTTATATATATATATATACATATATCATTGTTTTATCAAATCATAAGTTAAGTTCCATTACTCAAAGACTTACCTCGAGTATATTTGAACAGTTACGGATAGGCTACTCAATCGCTTTCTCCTTTCCCTTATTTAATTTCGATCCTCTTAGCTCTTGAGCTTAAATTTAAACAAATAGATTTATTTAATTATTTATCAATTGAGCAATTCAATTTGATACATGTATATCGTACAACTAAAGTACAAATGACCTCATTAACTACTATTTAAACATCATGTATATGCTCCACTCATTACAATCGAACATGTTACTAGCTGATCACCTTGCATTTTTGAATTTCATAAACATCACTTAATTTCATATAATAACACATATCCTCCTAGGTCGACACACGATTTAAATGTATCACTAAAAATGCCAAAGTCCAACTAAGCCTACCATTATAGAATTATCAAATTATATACTTGGTAAGTCACATTCGAACACATTTGGCAATATATAGCTGTTCAAGTATTTCTTTTAACATGAAACTCAGCTTATAACCTTCTCCAATTAAAAGCATTCAACACTGACTAGACATGTTTACAAGCCTAAGCCGAATGTCATTTAAACATTTGAGAAATCATTTCTCAACTCAACTTAATTGTGTATACCTCTCTCAAAACATTCTCACCAATTTTATTATATAATTTAAAGCCCTTGTTCAAATTATTATTCACTATAATACTATGGCCGAATCCCTCAATTAGCTAACATAGCCGCTTGGATTCAATATAATCATGTATATAAATACCATCCAAATCCCTATCTTAACACATAATTCAAAATCTTGGAATTCATTTCCTAACTAATTTAACTTACTCCAAAGCCGAATGCTATTTAAGAATTAAGCTCATGTTCTTTTCATTATTAAGCAAGGGTTATAACTCATCTAATATTCATTTCAATTTGAACATCAATACTCAAAATTAAACACAAAAATTCATAACCGAATATTATTTAACTTAAGCTACCATTATATTTTTACTTATCACTTCATACCATATTATCAAAATGAATTAATTATACTTATATAAGTACTATCAAAGTCGAAACCTATGTATAACATTATTCCTTATGCCCAAACTAAAGACCACATTCGGCACCAACTAATAAATAAGTTAATAACCTCAACTTTTATGCTAACATAACAAGCAGCTTAACACATCCACCATAACTAACATGCTAATAACATCAAAGCATCAACTAAAAACTTTAAGCTCCTTAGCCGAATCTCAACTCTCCAAACAACCCCAAATTCGAACCATGAGTTAGATAGAATTTAGACTAATCATCCAAAAGATGTATAAACTTCCAAGAATGACATTGAACAAACCTTAATCTAGTAAAACACCATAGCCGAATTTTTGCACAAGGATTTCTTCTTCCTCTCTTCTAGATACGGCAATGGAGGAGCAAGGATGAACCAACTTTGGTTTCTCCTCCCACTAACCATTATTTAATTTCTCTTTATTCATTAATTCATTTGTAAATAAAAATGTTAAATAAAAAATACATATTATACATATAAATCAATATCATGGCCGGCCACTATCCCAAAAATGGGTAAGTCCACATTTTTGAATACATGCATTAATAGATCACTTTAAATTTACCTAACACATTTCACAAATGTCTCACATAAGTCCCATTCAAAAATTTCACATACAAATGACAAAATTAAAGTATGAAACTTTCACACATGCATGTTCACATACAATAAGCATAAAATATAACGGTTAATTATTTTTATAACTTGGTTTTGTGGTCTCGAAACCACTTCCTGACTAGGGTCAAAATAGGGCTGTCACAGTACACTTTAGGTGTATGAATCAGGATTCGTCAATTCATATCCAATGGTACCTATAGGGTACAATATCGGAGAGTGTACTCTCGAGCCACACATGTATACGACAGGATTACCAGTCCAGGCTAAATCCTTTTTATGACATATGCTCTAAATAGCTTGATCTGGATTACCCATCTGGGCTAAATCCTTTCATAAATGAGGTCAATAAGGTAAAAATTAAGAACAAGTATCCTTTTCCAAGGATTGATGACTTGTTTGACTAGTTGAAAGGAGTGATATGGTTCTCTAAAATAGACTTGAGGTCCAGTTACTACCAGTTGAGAGTGAAAGACTCAAATGTGCCGAAAACTACTTTTTGGATGAGATATGGTCACTATGAATTTCTTGTCATGCCTTTTGGTTTAACGAATGCTCCTACCACATTTATGGACTTAATGAAATTGTATTTTCTGACCGTATTTGGATAAATTTGTAGTTATTTTTATTGATGACATATTGATTTATTCTCGTGATGAATCTGAGCATGCCGAACACTTGAGAATTGTTTTGCAAACCTTGAGAGACAAGCAGTTGTATGCTAAGTTTAGTAAAAGTGAGTTTTAGCTCCGAGAGGTTGGATTTTTGGGCCATATTGTTTCGGGTGATGGTATTAGAGTTGACTAGAGTAAGATCTCGGCTATTGTTGAATGGAAGCTGTCGAGGAATGTAACTGAGATTAGGAGCCTTTTAGGCTTGGCCAGTTATTACAGACGGTTTGTTAAAGGATTCTCCATGATTGCCACTCCTATGACGAGATTGCTTCAAAATGGTGTTAAGTTCGAGTGATTGGAAAAGTGTCAGCAAAGCTTTGAGAAATTGAAGATGTTATTGACTGAAGTACCAGTTTTGGTACAACCCAAGTAAGGTAAAGAATTTGTGATTTATAGTGATGCTTCCTTAAATGGCCTGGGATGTGTACTTATGCAAGAAGGTAAAGTTGTAGCTTACGCTTCGAGACAGCTAAAGCCTCACGAGAAGAACTATCTGACACACGACTTAGAGTTGGTCGCCATAGTGTTCGTTTTGAATATTTGGCGACATCATTTAGTTGGTGAGAAATGCCATGTCTATACCGATCACAAAAGTCTTAAGTACTTAATGACTCAACAAGACTTGAACTTTCGACAACAAAGATGGTTGGAACTGTTAAAGGATTATGAACTTGTGATTGATTACCATCCGGGTAAGGCAAATGTGGTCGCTGACGCTTTGAGTAGGAAGTCGTTATTTGCCTTGAGGGCTATGAATGTACGGCTAACTTTATCCAATGATGATTCGATTCTAGCTGATTTGAGAGCTAGACCAACTTTTCTTCAACGGATTTATGATGTTCAGAAAGTTGATAAGGGGTTGCAAGATAAAAGAGTTCAATGTGAGTCCAGCAGTGAACCGAATTTTCTGAGTGACTTAGATGGTTGTTTGAGATTTCGTAGTAGAATTTGTGTTCTGAAGGATAGGGAGTTGATTCAGAATATTTTATATGAGGCACACAACGGTTGTCTGTCAGTTCACTCGGGCAGCATCAAAATGTATAATGACTTGATGAAAATGTATTGGTGGAATGGTATGAAGAAGGATATTTCAGAGTTTGTCAGTAAGTAAAGGCTTAACACCAAGTACCTTGAGGTTTACTCCAGCCTATCATGGTCCCCGAGTGGAAATGGGATCGGATTACTATGGATTTTGTAATTGGTTTGCCAATAACTCCGAGAAAGAAAGACGTCGCTTGGGTCGTGGTTGATTGGCTTACGAAGTCAGCTCATTTTATCCCAGTATGTACTGATTACTCACTCGATAAGTTAGCTGAATTGTACATTGGTGAAATTGTTAGGCTTCATGGAGTACCTATATCGATTGTATCGGATAGAGATATGAGGTTCACTTCACGGTTTTGGAAAAAGTTACAAGAAGCTTTGGGTACAAAACTGAATTTTAGCACTGCTTTTCACCTATAGAATAACGGTTAGTCTGAGCGAGTAATTTAGATCTTGGAAGACATGCTCTGATGTTGTGTATTGTAATTCCAAGGTAATAAGGAAAAGTACTTACCGTTGGTGAAGTTTGCTTATAATAACAGTTATCAGTCGAGTTTAAAAATGGTGCCTTATGAGGCATTATATGGGCGTAAGTGTCGAACACCTCTGTATTGGACTGAACTCAGAGAAAATTAGGTTCACGGGGTTGACTTAGTCAAAGAAACCAAAGAGAAAGTGAAGATAATTCGTGATTGTTTAAAAGCCGCTTCGGATAGACAAAAATCCTATGCAAATTTAAAGGGAAAGAAATTGAGTATCGAGTCAGTGATAAGGTATTCTTGAAAGTATCTCCATGGAAAAAGGTTTTGAGGTTTGGCAAGAAGGGCAAATTGAGCCCTCGTTTTATTGGGTCGTATGAGATCACCAAGAGAATAGGGTCGGTTGCTTATCGGTTGGCTTTACCATCAGGGTTGGAAAAGATTCACGATGTGTTCCATGTGTCTATGTTGCGCCATTATCGATCAAATCCTTCACATGTGATTACACCAACAGAAGTTGAGATTCTATCGAATATGACTTATGGTGAGGAACCGGTTAAGATTTTGGCTCGAGAAGTCAAACAGTTGAGAATTAAAAGCATTGCCCTTGTGAAAGTGTTATGGCAAAGACATGGGGTTGAAGAGGCTACATGGGAGCCTGAGGAGGCCATGAGAAACCAATACCCATACCTTTTCAACGGTAAGATTTTGGGGGACGAAAATCCCTAAACGGGAGAGAGTTATAACATCCTGATTTAGGGTCTAGTCAGAACAGTGGTTTTAAGACCAAAAATTCGAGTTAGAAATAATTATTTTATGATTATTTGATGGTCCATGATATGAATTCATGTTTGTGTGAAAATTTCATGAAGAAATTTTATGCCTAAAGTATCCAATTTGAAGTTAGGGACTAAATTGAATAAGTTGCAAAACTTGTTTTCTGGAAGCTTTGGGCATGAAATTGCATTGGATCATTAATTAGAGGTCCTTAACTAGCAATTTGACCAGGTTCTAAAATTTTGGACAAAAATGGGCATGAATAGGAAAAGTTTGAAAGAAAGGCCTTAAGGGTATTTTGGTCATTTAGTTAATAAAAGAATAAAAAAGGGAAAAAGAAAGAAAAATTTGTCCATCTTCTTCTTGCTTGTGCTGAAATTTCAAGGGTCACCATAGCTAGGGTTTTCTCATCTTTCATTTGATCATTAATTAGAAGTCCTTAAATAGCAATTTGACCAAGTTCTAAAATTTTGGACAACAATGGGCATGAATAGGAAAAATTTGAAAGAAAGGCCTTAAGGGCATTTTGGTCATTTAGTTAATAAAAGAATAAAAAAGGAAAAAGAAAGTAAAATTTGTCCATCTTCTTCTTGCTTGTGCTGAAATTTCAAGGGTCACCATAGCTAGGGTTTGCTCATCTTTCAAGCTCAAAAGTAAGTGCATCCTAGTCCCGTTTTTAATGTTCTTTACATTTTTGAAGTTGTCATCAACTGATCTAGCTATTTCTACCATTATTTTGAGCCAGGGTTCATGTATGAAACTTGACCCATGTGTGACATGGTTGTATTTTGATGTTTCATGGTAGATTATGAAAGTTTGATGTGTGTTTAACATCTTTTACTAAGTAATTTTTTAGTGAAAATGGTTAAAAAGGACTTGTTTGTGAAAGATGAAGAAATTGGTAGTAGAAATGTGCTTTAATGAGAAATATAGGCTGATATGAGTTGGAATATGATTCGGCTAGGCTTCAGTAACTAAGAAAATACATGCCATCCATTTTACGATCCTAGGGACCAATTTGTAAATAAATGAAAAGTTAGGGGTAAAATAGTAATTTTACTAAAGTGTGTGTTATGGGTCAATTTGACCAATGTATGTATTGAACAAGTTAATTTTGGCATTATAGATCAAGAAAAATGTGATTCGGGTCTTGATCGAGGGAAAAACAAAGTTTACGAGGATTAAGCTTGTTTTTGTCATTTTGTATCGAGGTAAGTTCATTTACAAATAATGCAACATGTACCATACCTTAAATGCTTTAATATTGCATGTATGGTGAGTATATGCATATTTAATGTGATGTTGTATCATGTGTTTAAATGCTTATACTTTTATTATGAATCATACTTTGAATATTTCATGAGTATGTGATTAGTGTTATGGATATTGAAATCGACATTACGAGCAAGTTTGACAGAGATGTGTATCGAAGAATCCCATTTGAACCTTAGGAATAGTTAGGGATACAAGTGACATGTCACTAGGAATTATGTGATCTGAACTCATTGAGTTGTGGTCTGAGTTCATGATATATGTGACATCCGAACTCATTGAGTTGTGGTCTGAGTTCGTGATATATATGACACATGTTTTGGCGTTCGGGTACTAGTCTTGTATATTCTACTAGCATCGGGGTAGTCCGGCATGTGTTGCAGATACCTGACAGCCTATATGAGAAGACCCGTGAGTAGCTCGAAAGCGAGCAACATGTGATGTGAGGTAGCATTGGCTACATATGAGGTACTGAGGTGCGAGATTCTGATGTATCCGATAGTATTTCGAGTGTTCAACGGGTAGTTCAAGAGAAGCTCAATGAGCAATCTTAATGATTGCATCAAGACGGTAAAGTAATCATTATGTGCAAGTGGCACAGGTATGTACACCGAACTTATGAGGATATCATGAGATATGATGAACTTGTGGTAAGAATATGTATATATATATGTAGATGAAGAATAAGTTAAAGAGATTTGATAAAATGCAAGATTATGTTCATTATGTTAAATGTATGACTAGTGCTTGTTTAAGTTGCAATTTTATTTGCATGTGAACTTTCTAAGCTTTAAAGCTTACCCTCCTTTCCTTTCCTCTTCTTATAGTGTCACCAAGTTAGCTCGGGGATCGTGGAACGTCGAAGACTCGATCACACTATCAATTGGATAATTGGGTATAGTTAAATCTATCATTTTGAGTATGGCATGTATAGGGACTTGGCCTTTTTGTTAAATGTCATATTGGTGTAGCCAAAGGTGTTGGCTTATATATGGCCATGAGAGATGGCTCATATTGATTATTGGGTTGTAACCCTAATCATTTATGCATGCATGTAAATGTATTTATGTGTTGATGTGGTTTGGTTGCTTGTGGATGATTTTAATTTGGACCAAAATTTCATGTCTCGATTTTAAATGGTTGGTTGAGCTTAAGTCCGGTAATGCCTCGTACCCGATTCCAGCATCGAATACGGGTAAGGGGTGTTGCAAACTTACCTTGACAATTGTTCATGTACGAAAAATCTACTAATCTAACTTTTCCCTCTTTTCCTCGTTCTAGCTTTGAATTTGGTCTATCCGGATGTATAAGAGTAAATTTGACATCAATTTATCATATTTTATATTCAAGTGGACTCAATTTTTATCCTAGGCAAAATTACCATTCTGCCCCTAACTTTTCCATAAATTCTCATTTCGTCCCAAGGCTCGGAAAATGAAATTTATGCAATTTACTCCCTATTCCAAGCCTAACTGAAATTTATATACTACATTTACAGCACATACATTTCACAAATTTTAGAATTTTCCATGGGTTTTATCACTTTTTAATTTTAGTTCCTAAATCAAGTTTCCATCAAAAATTGCTTTGTAAAAGTTGTTTATCTATCAACAACCTTTCATTTTCTACCATAAATTTCATATTTCCAAGATATTCATCCATGAGCCAAATTTCATGCTTTGATAACTTTTCAAATTAATCCCCCAAATAGATAGATTAGACTATCCCGGTTTCAAAAATATAAAAATTACTAAAAACGGGGCTTGATTACTTACCCATATAAGCTTGATAAGTCTTCTTCCTCTCTTCTAGGGTTTCAATAGAAATATTTGGGGAAGATTATATGAAATTGTTTTCTTTTTCATTTAATTAAATTGTCATTTAATAACTTTTCATCTTTCTAATTTAGTCCTTAGCCTTTTTTTTTTATTTTTCCATGGATGATGTAACAGTCTGATTTAAACCCTAATCGGAACGGTGGTTTCGGGACCACGAATCTGAGTCAAAAAATATTTAAATATTATTTTTCATGTTAATTATATGTGAATTTGCATGTGTGGAAGTTTCGTATGAAAATTTAATTGTTCGTGTGCTTAATTTGAAAAAGGACTTAATCGCGTAAATTGGAAACTTGATAGTTTAAAGCATAAGGGCTGAATTGTTAGTGGCTTTTTAATATGGAGTATTTAAGTTGCAATTTTCCCATGAATTAATGTGATGGACACAACCATTATAAGGTATTCTAATTATATTATAAAGGTTAAAAAAGTAAAATGTTAAAAATGTTATTATAATAAAACATATAATAAAAAGTATCATGCATTCATCTTTATTTCATGACTGGAACTTGAGAAAAAAAATAAAAGAAATAATCTTTAGGGTATTAGGCACTTTGGGAGCTTGATTCAAGGTTAGTTTATGTTCGGTTTTTGATGATTTTTATGTTTTTGAGATCGTTGCTTCGAATGCTACCCGACCCATGCTAGAATTTCTGATTTTGATGAATATTTTGAGTTATGCCATTAATGAATATTTGTGTTTTTTAATGTTTGATGATAAATTATGAAAGATATGTTTTGGATTAATATGTTTTGTATTGGAATTTTTGATGAATTTGAGTAATTAGGGCCAAATTGCAAAAATAGTAAATTGAGGGACTAAAAGGTGAAATAAATGAAACGTATGGATTTTTATGAGTATATGGAAGATTTGGCCTAGCTATGTTGTGAGATTTTGCATATTTTGTGTTTTATGCAATTGGGACTAATTTGTAAAAGTATGAAATATTAGGGGTAAAATGGTAATTTGCCCATTTATGTGTTGTTGGATTAAATTGAATGAAATTGTGTTTGAATGAGATTAATTTGATATTTTATAGATCAAGAACAAAAGAAATCGAACTTGGATTGGGGAAAAATAAAAATAGTCGAATAGTCGATTTACATCGTTCGTCGGTATCCGAGGTAAGTCTTTAAGAAATTAAACATTGTTAATTTTAAATGTAACTTAGTTTAATATGATGATTTGGAATTAATGGATTTATGGTTGAGTTAGAAGTATGTGATAAAGTTTAGAAATAACGTATTTGAGTTTAACTCGATTGAGTTATAACATTTGAAAGTTTGTATGAATTATATGCAATATCTAAAATGTTTGATATATGAATTGTTTATGACATAGCTTTATAATGGTGATATTCGGGCTTTGAGCCTAGCAAGCCTTGTGCTGGTGAATTAAATCAGGCTTTACGCCTAGCAGGCCTATTGCAGGTGTATAAAATCAGACTTTGAGTCTAGCAGGCCTCGTGCCGGTGTGTGATACTGGCTTTATGCCTAGCAGGCTTTATGCCAGTGAATTACTATAAGCTTATGCCTAAATGATTTTATGCTGATGTGGTAATTGAATACGTTAAATGAGCTAAATGTTCAGGTATGAGGTAGTTTGTTTTTTACTTAAAACAAGGTAAATGTATTTGGCCTTAAGATTATCATTGATATGAAACTTAGTTATATGCATGCATGATTACATGTATTCGGTTTCATATCCAATATATGAATATGAAATTATGTTGTAACACACAAGCTTATATGTTTTGAGCATTAGACCAAGGTGATTATTTGAGAATGAATGTAAATACAAAAATATATATATAATATGAACTTCATACGTTTGGACTTAATGTGTTATGATATTATAATTTGGCTTGGTGTAATTAAGTTGATAATATTATTGGAATGTTCATTTGCTTATGACTTACTAAGCTAAGTTAGCTTACTCTGTGTGTTATGTTTGTTCTGTTTTATAGATTTTGGGTTCACAGTACAAGCTCGGGGATCGTCAGCAAAGTTCATCACACTATCTATAGCTTTGGTATTTAAATTTTTGAACTCAAAATGTGGCATGTATAGGTTAGAAAGTATTTTGGAAATGTTTGATTTTGGTTTGTATAATTGCCATGCGAAAATGTCTTGATGTTAAATTCAGTTATGTTAAGTTTGGTTCGTGTTCACCCTGGTTATGTAGTTATGTGCCTTGTATGTGTGATGTTGTGCTAGGTATCATGTGCTTTGAAAATGGTTTGCTTATTATGTTAAAATTTAGTCTTATATGATCTTAGTTAAAATGTTTAATGAGTTATGTTTTGGTAATTCAGTGATGGGAATTTTGAATGTATGTTTGGTTTTGAGTAACATGATTTGGCTATGAAAGTTAATAAGTATAATATGTATTTAGTATAATAGATGTTAATGATGGGATTATGAAATGTGATATAATTAAAGTGATGGATGGTTGTATATTAGTTTGATAAGTTTGGTTGTTAAATGGTAAGTAATTAATGTGTTTCATGATTGTTTTGGTTGATTGTTTTAGTTTGTATTCAAATATTAAGTTTGGCCTTTAACTTTAGGGTAGGTTACGTACTATATATATATATATATATATATATATGGAATATTAGTATAATCGGCCATGTTATAGTGTGCACAAGTTGCATGTGTAATTGTATATTAAATCATGCAATATGATTTCATTTGGTTTTAATATGAATTTATGCAGATATTGATAATTGATTTGCTTGATACACAAATAATGAAATGGAAATTGGAATATAATTGATGCATGCAATGATGTGTTATGATGGAATCTGATTTATTTATAAAAATGGCATCAAGGTGATTGATATAGAAAAATGAACTTTGAGAATTTTTTTTTAATATGTGAACATGGTTATATATATATATAAATACAAGTTTTGGTTAGAAATCGATAATTATGGAACATTATCATTTGAGTTCTGATATTGTTTGAATTGAATTAGTTGAAATTTTGAATGTGCTTATTTGCAATATCCGTTTAGCAAAGTATGATCATTTCTGCATGGGAATTATGATTAATGTATTTGAAATTGTAAATAGTAAATTGTGGAAATTTGAGTTTGATAAGTTTTTAATGCTTTGATATTCTTGATGGTATGAAATGTAAGAAAAGTCAGTTTAATTTGTATTTATTTGGTAATGCCTCGTAACCCAATTCCGGCGACGGATACAGGTTAGGGGTGTTACAGATGAGTCATACCAAAATATCTACATACTTTCTTTAATGGTCTAATTACCATATAAGGACCTTAAGTTTTGAATTTCATAGCTATTTGATACTTCTAGCTACTAGAATCTAACTTTTGTTTTTTATGCGATTTGGTCCTTCCCATAATTAAACACTTAATCGATAATATTTTCTTATCAAAATTTTCACATGGCATGTCTATCATAATTCAGACCATATAATAAAAAAATTAAATTTTATTTTTTGGCTCGGATTTGTAGTCCCGAGACCACTGTTCCAATTTCACCGAAATTTGGTTGTTATAGAGGATTACTTGGAACTTCTTCCTTGATGAATTCAGAAAGAAGTATGTTGGCTAGTTATACATTGAGCGAAAGAAGATAGAGTTGATAAAGTTAAAGCAAAACAACATGACGGTGGTTGAGTATGAGAAGGAATTCGTGACACTAAGTAAATATGCTTGAGAGTTGGTTGCTACTGAAGCAAAGATGTGGAGAAGGTTTGAGTGGGGACATAATAAATACATTTTTGTCCCTTTTATAGCTTTAAATTTGCAAGATTTTTCTACTTTGGTTGATAGAGCTAGAGGATAGAAGAGGGAGTGAATAGAAAGAAGGAAAAAAAGTTTGGGGAAAAGATCATCCACTAGTTGAAATTGCAAGATTTTTTTTTTGTTTTCATCATTTGCATTAGGAGCTTGGACTGTGTTTACATGTTAGACACTTTTAATTGAGCATGGTAGGGTTGTGTTTGGTGGTTTGACTGATGTAGAGTATGGAGAAAGGAATAAAAGAGTGAAGGTTTGTCAGGGCAAAAGGTTGGACAGTTTGCCATATTGTATGCCGTAGAAATTCAGGAAGATGACCGAGTCAACATTTAGTGCATACCAGTTTCAGCCCAACTCTACTTGTACCAGAAAAATCTGCCAAAAAAAGAGGAGAAGATATCATGGGCTATTGGAGCTATTTTAGGAAGAAAAAACCAATAAAATGCCGAGGGAGGAAGCCCTAAGTGAAGAGATCCTGATGCTACAATTGAGGGTAGCAATTGAGTAAAGTCGAAAAGGGGAGACCAAAGGCAGTCCCTCTCAGTCATCATAGGACACTGTGCTGCTAGATTACGGGCTGATTTGGCAACAACCATCTTCCTAAGTTCTTCCATTATTTCTTATTCTATTCTCTGTGAATTATTTTGATCAAAATGATGTTGGGTGTTATTTCAAAATTGAATTTTAATCGTCGACCCATGAGCTAAATCTCATAAGGTTGGGATTACATTATGGAAACTTTTAGTTTCTTTAATAGTTAAATCATATATTCAACTTAATTTACTCTTTCATTCAATTGTTTTATATCCCAAGTGTATGCGTATATTTTCTAGACATAGATGAATATGCAATATGCCTATAAGATTGAATCGAATTCTGAAAAGTTTAGATTAGTTGGACCGTAATTGAATGATATGAGCAAGTACTCGATAGATACTTGTAGTAGACTTTAGACATAGAGCAAAAATAATATGGAATGAAGACAAAACAATGTAGGGTACCCCGATAGGGCCTATAGACACAGGCTAGGTAACTTGAGACCTTGCTATCAAAAGATGTAAGTCACTTTAGGTCTCTTCTAAGCAGTAGATTAAATACAATTATGGTGAGGAATTTCTGAAAGTAAGGGTAGATTCTTAGTAGTCCCAACCTTCCAAATCAACATCATAAACCTTCAATCCGTTGCCGCAGTATCTTTACCATAACAATCTTATTTATTTATTCACGTAAATATTCTCATAATTTCCATTAAATTTTTATTCTTGCTTTGCTTTAGCATTTTCTAATATTAGTCAGTATATATTTCGTACTCATCCTTATTATTTTAATTTATCACTACGTACTTAGCTAGGTTTTTCCATGACATTAATCATTATCATAACTTGACCATTTCTATACCTAATCTGATCCTTGTGGAGATAAACTCACTTATCACTTTATTACTTGGTTCGACATGTATACTTGCACAATTCACATATCATATTCACACACGACAAGTTTTTGGCACCATTGCTAGGGATCGACAATTTGGTGTAATTTGGTTTGGTTATTTTACTTAATTCCATTATTTTTATTTTAACTTAGTTATATTTAATTTCCACAAGTTTGTCATTAGTGCATGAGAAGAGGCATTCCTTTTAAGAAAGAATACCCTTTTGACTTAGAGGTTGAAAGAACTTTACGAAGAAGGTGGAAAGAACTGTGAAAAATGGTTAGGAATGGGAATGATCCTGGTCTCAATGATAATCCAAATGGTCAATATTCTAATTCTCCTGTTCACTGGGTGATACCTGGTATGAATGATAATTTGAATGGTCAGGGCACTAATCATCATGTTCGTGGGGTGATAGATGACCGAGATAGACCAATCCAAGTGCATGTTGTGCCAATTTTGGATTACTTGAATCCAAGGATAGTTAGACCATAGTTACAGGCACAACAGTTTGACCTAAAACTAGTAATGTTTTAGATGTTACAAATAGTAGGACAGTTTGGTGGACTACCCTGTAACACCCCACACCCATGCCCTACGCTGGGACGGAATACGAGGCATTACTAAACTTAAACACATACATTCTAACTTTTTCAAATTGTCAAGACTTGACCAAATTTCAAAATTTTTCAAACTTTTTCTAAACTTCTTAACATGGGCCTACGAGGCCTCAAACGACTATTTGAAATTCATTCGGGACTAGCTCGGGTCCCTAACCAATTTTAGAAAAAAATAACCCTTGAAACAGGGCACACGCTCGTGTGGAAGGGCAACACGCTCGTGTGGTCATTATGACATGGCTGTGCTAATGGCCCGTGTGACACACGCAACCTAAGCATCTAGGGACACGCTCGTGTCCCATGTGAATTAAATTCCAAATTCAAACCTATAGGGGTTTTCACACGGCATGACACACGCCCGTGTCTATGGCCCGTGTCCTTCACACGACCATGACACGCCTGTGTCTTAGCCCGTGCCTAAAAACCTTGACATTTTATTTCAGACGTCAGCATCCAATAAGGGACACACGGTCAAGGCACACACCCGTGGCCATAGACTGTGTCCTCCACATAGCTGAGACACACGACCATGTATTTACCCGTGTATTTACTACCATTCATACTAACTTGAAATTTTTATGTGCAGGGGACACACGACTAGACAACACGCCCATGGGCCTGGTTGTGTGTCACACATGGCCTAGACACACGCCCGTGTGTCTACCCGTGTGGATAATATAGGGTTATCTACCAAGCCCTTTGCCACCCTGAAACACAATATATAACATCCACTCAATAATACAAAGTATAATCAGCCACAGAAGGCATTATCTCATTCATGAAAATATCATTATTCACATATATCAATAATGAACATTATCCATTATTCCAAGACTTAATGCAAAATAAAGGGATTCATCCCAAGCCAACACATTTGGCCAAATTAACATGACACAAACTTCAAGAGCCTAAGCCCTATACATGCCATACCCAAAATAATGAAATCAACTATACCAAATGCTTCGATTGATAGTATAGTCGTTGCCTCCGGCGTCTGATAATCCTCGAGCTAATTCGACGGCACTATAAAAGAATGGAAAAAAGAGGGAGTAAGCATAAAGGTTAGTAAGTTACATGCAAATAAATATAACAATAACTTTACCATCCATCATCATGCTCATAATACAAGAGTAGGCATAAGCAGAACTTACTCGTCACTATCCAATACAATTCACATAACATATATTAAGCCCACATCCCATACATTTCAAATAGGTACCTGTACCACTCACAACATGGTTATACTTTTCTCATTTAACTTAAACTGAAATTCTCACCGTTGAACCATTTAGAATGCCATCGGATATTCATTAAGCCTCAAACATATGGTATAATCCTGATGCCATGTCCCAAACATGGTCTTACACTAGCTCATCCATCAAGTCGATGCCATGTCCTAGACATGGTCTTACGCTGACTGATAAACCGTAATTTATACATATTTTTATCCCATGCTCAACACATTTATGAATGATTTCTCCTTATATTTGGTGAATTTGATGCTCCTAATCCTTTAATTTCATGTTTTATACTTAGGTGAGCATAGGAGAGCGAAAAGAACAAGAAACGGGCAAAAAATAGAGAAAATGGGCCGACGTGGGAAAACAACACGGCCTGGACTTCCTCACACGGGAAGAACACACGCCCATGCCATTCTAACAGGTTCAAACACGGCCTAAAACAACATTAGCACGGACGTGTTAATCTCTCAGCCTTGACTACAACCTGACGTAATTGCACATGGGCGTGTCCCTGCCGAGCCCTAGTTAAGTTCTATTCGAAAAAGGTCGATTTGGAGGGCTTTGAGGCATTCTAAAGCCTATTTAAACACCCTAGAGGAGGAATAAAAGGGGGACAGAGAGGAGGGAGCAAGGAATTACTCCAACAAAGCCAATTGATCTATCTTAGAAGCCGGATTCATCATCAAGACTGAAGATCTCTCCTCGATTACCCTCCAGGAGTTTTAGGTTTTCTATATGTTTTGTATTCATTATTCTTCTGAGATGTTTTCCTATTTAGTTATGAACTAAACCCCCTAAACACCTAAGGGGAATGAAACCTAAGACAAATCTTGTATTTTTTGAATTGTATGATAAATATTTAACTTGTTCTTAATTATGTGCTCTTAATTCTTGTTTTGGTATTCCAGGATATTGATTCAAGTTAATGCTCTTATTTGGAGGATGAATAGTCCCTATCTAAGAGTAACTTTGTCATAATTAAGCGGAGTTGATTGCACGCCTAGAGATAGGGTGACAAGATTTTGCCGGATTAGGGTGATACCTAATAAGGGGATCCATAGGTCGAGTTAATGCAACCTTAGGGTGTTAATTAGAAACGGATTTCAATTATTCAACCTAGGATTAGACGTTATTAGTCTTGAATAGGGATAATAGCATAACTTAGGGATTTCTACGAAACAGGTTAAATGAATAAATCGTATGATTCGGAGTGAAAATAACAAGTGAAGTCTAGGTGGATTTTTCCTTAGGTATTGTCTTAATTCAGTTGTTTTTCCAAAAGTAATTCCCCACTTCTATTTTCTGTGATTTCTTAGTTAATTAATTAGTTAATTAAAACAAACTCTTTATTTTTAGGCTAGATAATAAAAAGACAGTTAATACTAGTACTTTTAGTTCCTTTGGGTTCGACAATCCGGTCTTGCTAAAGCTATACTACTGTTCGATAGGTACACTTGCCTACGTCGTGATAATAGTTAGTTTCAAGAACGATTAATTATAAATTTATAAAACTTATCACGAAAAATCACGATCAAGTTTTTGGCGTCGTTGCCGGGGAACTAAGATATTAGGAGCACTCGATTTTGATTACTTTAGTCATTTGCTTTTATTGCAATTTAATTTTTGTTTTATTTTTATTTACTAAATTTTCTTTTCCTTTCTTCTGGCAAGTTTTTATAGTTTATGACTAGAAGAAACCCGTCAGGACCATTAATTTTTGATAAAGAAATCAATCGCACAGCTCGCAGAAATCGAAGAGAAATAAGGCGAAGCCTAAGATACACAGAGGAAGAGCAAGAGGACGATATCTCAACTACAACCGAGGAGATGGCTGAAAATCAAGAAAATCCGCTGCCTCCTGCGCTTGCTGCTGACTAGTAAATCCAAATCAAGCTCCTCGCACTATGTAAGATTATGCTAAACCTAATTTCATGGGAACTGTGTCAAGTATAGTTAGGCCTGTTATTGCTGTAAATAATTTTGAACGAAAACCTAACACGATTCAAATGATACATCAATTTGTTTAGTTTGATAGTTTGTAGGATGAGGACCCCAACACTCACTTGGCAAATTTTCTGGAATTTTGCGACACTTTTAAAATTAATGGCATTTCTGATGATACCATTCGTCTTCGGTTATTCCCTTTTTCGTTAAGGAATAAAGCTAAATAGTGGTTGAACTCGTTACCACGAGCGTCAATCACTACTTGGGAACAAATGATTGAAAAATTTTTATTAAAGTATTTTCCGTCGGCTCAAACGATGAAATTACGTAATGATATTTCTTCCTCTGTGCAGATGGATTTAGAGACACTCTACGATGCATGGGAGAGATACAAGGACCTTTTAAGAAAATGCCCTCACCATGGACTACCACTCTGGCTACAGGTTCAAACATTTCACAATGACCTGAATCCCTCGACAAGACAAATGGTTGACGCAGCCGCTGGTGGGACTATCAATAATAAAACATCTGAAGATGCTTATGAATTTATAGAAAAGATGTCACTGAATAATTATTAGTGGCAAGTCATTAGGACTAAGCCAACCAAAACAGCAGGTGTTTGTAACGTCGATTCGATCACTATGCTGTCAAATCAGGTAGAACTTCTAAACAAAAAGATTGATGGTTTACTTGGTTCTACGCAAGTACATCCAGTGATGAGGTATGATTCAAGTGGGGGAAACGTACATATAGAATATCGACCCTACAATCCTCCAACCAAAGAGGAACAAATCCACTATATGGGTAACAATAACTCTAGATCTCAAAATAACCTATACTGTAATACCTATAATGTAGGTTGGAGAAACCACCCAAATTTCTCATGGGGTGGTCAAGGGAATCAGAGACCACCACCACCCTCAGGCTTCCATCAACCACCTTACCAACAAGAGAAAAAACTGAACCTTGAGGAGATGCTATCCAAATTCATCTCGGTGTCAGAAACTTGTTTCTAGAATACCGAGACAGTGCTTAAAAATCAACAAGCGTCGATCCAAGGGCTCAAAACTCAGATAGGTTAGCTGTCCAAACTAATTTCTGAACAAACACAAGGTAGCTTTCCAAGTAATACTAAACCTAACCCAAGAGAACAGCTCAATGTAATCAACGTTAGAAATGAGGAAGGGTTAGTTGCATCTGAACCAGAACCAAAGCAAGAAACTGTGGAAATCAAAGGTAAAGGTAAAGTAGGCCACAAAGAGTAGAATTTGGTAAGTGTAGAATATAAACCTCGTGTGCCATATCCTAATGCGACAAGGAAAGACCGCTCAGATGAAAAATGTGGTAAATTCCTTAAACTTTTAAAAAAATTACATATCAATTTACAGTTTATTAAAGCTCTCTTGCAGATGCCGAACGCAATGAAGTTTCTAAAGGAGCTCCTAGCAAATAAGCGAAAGTTGGACGAGGCGTCGCATGTGGAACTAAACGCAGTTTGCCCAACTATTCTACAGAATAAGCTACCCAAAAAATTAAAAGATCCAGGGAGTCTTACAATTCCTTGCTTAATTGGTAGCTTAGATGTTAATAATGCATTGGCTGATTTAGGGGCTAGCATTAACGTCATGCCTTACAAAATGTTTAAGCAACCAAGTCTTGGGAAACCCAAATAGACTAGGATGAGCATTCAATTAGCAGATAAAACTATCAGATTTCCTAGGGGTATTATTGAAGATGTGCTAGTTAAAATTGATAAATTTATATTTCCCGTTGATTTCGTTACTCTTGACATAGAAGAGAATAGCAACACTCCTTTGATTTTAGGAAGGCCCTTTTTAGCAACTGCTAGAATGATTATTGATGTTGGCACAAGTGAACTCACACTTCGTGTAGGAAATGAAACAATCACCCTTCAAGCTCGCGATTCTGGCAACACATCAAAAATTGAATGTGATTGTATAAATCATTCTACTAAAACTGACAATATGGTGCAACCTACTTTACAGGAAATGAGCTCGAAGGATGTACATGAGCCATGTTCAAGCAACAATAGAGGACCTATTCATGAAGAACGAAGGCTACAAATCGAGGAGCTAGATGAATGGCGAACACATAAACCGAGAACATACGATAAACTAAAAATACGCCAGAACAAGCTCAATACCTCACCAAATCAACTTAAGGTTGGAGATAAAGTTCTATTAGATGCCGCGATCCTCACATTGCCACTGCCAAACCGAATGAAGAAATTCCTCTTATGGTACTTAGCATTTTCCCATTCGATACAGTCGAGGTAAGTCATCCCAAATTTGGCACTTTTAAGGTAAACGATACCCGCTTAAAGCCTAAAACCTTATTTTGATGAGATTGATAGCAGAAATGAGGAGTATAAAATCCTCGAACCACCATGACTATTCAATGGAGAAGTAAGTCGAGGTTAGACTATAAATAAGTGCTTCTCGGGAGGCAACCCGAGTACTAACAGTTTTCATTTATTTAAATTTTATTCAAAATTTTAATAACTAGATCACTAACTGAGTCTTTAAACACAGGTTCACAAAATCCACACGGGCAGGCACACGGGCATGTCTTAGGCCGTGCTTGAAACATAAGAAGAGACACGGCCGTGCGATACGACCGTGTGAAAATAGAGCAACATTTTTCCTAAAACACGGGAAGTGATAAATTGCCACGGCCGTGTGAGTAGGCCGTGGGCAAATCTGCCAAAATGACACGGGTGTGTGACACGCCCGTGCCTAGCACCCGTGGTCGACACAGTCAAAATAACACAGGTGTGTGCATAGGTACATGGGCGTGGGAGAAGCGAACCACATCCCATACGATTGTGCAATACGATCATGCAAGCACATGGCCTAGACAAATGGGCGTGTCCTCAGGCCGTGTGACGATCTCTCAATTTGCGACAAGCACGAGTTGAACACGAACCACACGGTTTATCTTATTTTTATTTTTATTTATTTTTTAAAACTCATTTGTTTTTAAAACACGGCTTATCTTTATGATTATTATCAGATTATTCCCTTAATTCTCCGGCAGAATCATGCTTTTCCTCCAGCTCTATTTTCAATTCACACTTTCGCTAATCTAAGGATTCCATCCATTCATAACTCAGGAAGTTTCACTTCTCTCCCTATCTTATGATCTTATATTTATATTTTTCAATACATTCATTTTTGTACATTGAGTGCAATGTACATCTTAAGTGTGGGGGGTAAATTAAATCACCATCAGAAAAATCCCTAAATTTTGTCTTGTTCTCTTGTGAATCTTTCATATCACTTTTAGGATGAATTTTGATTAATTTATGATTTTTATTGATATATATTGAATTAAAACATAGGCATTCATGTATTGACTATTTAAACTTTAAGACATTAGAGAATTATGCATGATAAGTTGATTTTTGAGAATTTAAAAATTTAAGTTGTTTTCCCAAGTTTAGGTATTACCTTGAATTGAAATCTATAGTCTTGAACATCATAATTTTTGTGAGATTTTGAGCCTTTAAAGAGCATCTATTATTTCTTTCATGCTCACTTTTCTTATTGCTTGAGTGCGTCAATATCGAATTGTTATTTTAGAACTTGCTTGATTATACATGTTAAGACCGCACCATTTGATTTGATATGTCAAGATGATAGAGGCACTTAGGATTAACCCACTCATGCCATGAAAAGCCTACCTCCACGATTAACCCTTAGTAAACCCCTTTGAGCATAACAAGCCATTCCTTATATTACCCTTAATATTAACCCTTAGCTCATTATTGTTGAAATCCCCTTAATTAATTTGATCCCTATTTTTTGTCGCGATTTGATTTGAATAAATTGCTTGGCTATGTCTTGTTCTTAATAGTTAGTCTATGTTATTTAAATTCTTATTAAAAAAATAAAAAATACATATTACTAGTGATCTTTCATTTTTGAGCTCAAGTATTTAAATTTCATACTCTGAAAAGAAGCTCTGTTGTACGCAAGTGGTGATTAAATATTTTTCTAGTTAAGTAAATTTTCAATTCAATCTCGATTCTAACCTTTTCTTTTAGCTTGTGACTGCACCCCCTATCCGAGCCTCATTACAACCCTCTAAAGACCTTTTGATTGATGTATCATCTCAATATATAGTGGTAGAGATTTGATTTTCATGCAAGCCTATGGTAATAACTTTTTATATTGACTGATGAGTGCTGATTTTATTATCCTTAAACACTTTGAGTGATTTGAGTGAATTTTTAGTGAGGAAGTTAAACTCTGTGAGATTTCGAATCAATGGTAACTACTTAGATAAGGGAAGATGCCTATGTTTTCCGTGATTAAATGCTCAACTTGAAATGTTTGAAACTTTAATATTCTTTTAGTTGAATTCTCAATGTATGATTACTTATGAATTAGTTCGAGATATTATTGATAGGAATTATAAGTTGAGAAAAATGAATTCTTAATTGTGAGTTCAGGATTTTGCTTGAGGACAAGCAAACGCTTAAGTGTGGGTGTATTTGATAAACCGTAATTTATACATATTTTTATCCCATGCTTAACACATTTATGAATGATTTCTCCTTAGATTTGGTGAATTTGATGCTCCTAATCCTTTAATTTCATGTTTTATACTTAGGTGAGCATAGGAGAGCGAAAAGAACAAGAAACGGGCAAAAAACAGAGAAAATGAGCCGACGTGGGAAAACAACATGGCCTGGACTTCCTCACACGAGCAGAACACACGCCCATGCCATCCTAACAGGTTCAAACACGGCCTAAAACAACCTCAGCACAGACGTGTTGATCTTTCAGCCTTGATCACAGCCTGAAGTAATCGAACACGGGCGTGTCACACGAGCGTGTCCTTGCTGAGCCCTAGTTAAGTTCTATTCGAAAAAAAAAGGCGAGTTGGAGGGCTTTGAGGCATTCTAACGCCTATTTAAACACCCTAGAGGAGGACTAAAAGTGAGACGAAGAGGAGGGAACAAGGAATTACTCCAAGAAAGCTGATTGATCCATCTCAAAAGCCGGATTCATCATCAAGACCGAAAATCTCTCCTCAATTTCCCTCCAGGAGTTTTGGGTTTTCTTTATGTTTTGTATTCATTATTCTTCTGAGATGTTTTCCTATTTAGTTATGAACTAAACCCCCTAAATACCTAAAGGGAATGAAACCTAAGACGAATCTTGTTATTATTTTCTGAATTGTATGATAAATATTTAACTTATTCTTAACTATGTGCTCTTAATTCTTGTTTCGGTATTTCAGGATATTGATTCAAGTTAATGCTCTTATTTGGAGGATGAATAGTCCCTGTTTAAGAGTAACTTTGTCATAATTAAGCGGAGTTGATTGCGTGCCTAGAGATAGGGTGACAAGATTTTGCCGGATTAGGGTGAAACCTAATAAGGGGATCCATATATCGAGTTAATGCAAACTTAGGGTGTTAATTAGAAAGAGATTTCAATTATTCAACCTAGGGTTAGACGGTATTAGTCTTGAATAGGGATAATAACATAACTCAGGGACTTTTACGGAACAAGTTAAATGAATAAATCGTCCGATTCGGAGTCAAAATAACAAGTGATGTCTAGGTGGATTTTTCCTTAGGTATTGTCTTAATTCAATCGTTTTTCCAAAAGTAGTTCCTTACTTCTATTTTCTGTGATTTCTTAGTTAATTAATTAGTTAATTAAAACAAACTGTTTATTTTTAGGCTAGATAATAAAAAGACAATTAATACTAGTACTTTTAGTTCCTTTGGGTTCGACAATCCGGTCTTGCTAAAGCTATACTACTGTTCGATAGATACACTTGCCTATGTCGTGATAATAGCTAGTTTCAAGAACGATTAATTATAAATTTATAAAACTTATCATGGAAAATCGCGATCACTGACTCTCACATATCCGTGCTGATGCCATGTCCCAGACATGGTCTTACATTGACATATCTTGTAGCCGATGCATGTCCCAGACATGTCTTACACTAGCTCTCGTCTGGGTGCCGATGCCATGTCCCAGACATGTTCTTACACTTGCTCTTATAATGTGGCAGATGCATGTCCCAGACATATCTTACACTAGCACACAATTAACCCGAATGTCATGGCATGAATATCCGATTTATTTCCTAAGGTTCAAATGGGAGTTCTACTATCTCAACATTCATCATACATAATCATTTCTGCAAATAAAAAATTTATGTTATATCAATTTAGACACAATGTTGTTACATTATTTACATACAACTTACCTCTGATTACAAAATTTAGATGACTAGTTTGGCTTAGTCCACTTGCTTCGCTTTTCCTCAGTCTAGGCCCGAATTTTGTAATTCTTAATCTAAAATGGTAGAAATTCATTCATTTCATCAGCATATTAATCTAAACATTCAAAAATTCATAATTGGGCAAAAATAACCATTTTCTCCCTAATGAAGCCTAGCCGAATACTTTTTATACTAGAAGCAGCCCACAATTCTCATTATTTCACACATTTATCACCTATTTTACAACTTATGCACAATGGTCCTTTTTAGGGTTTTCATGAGAAATCTCTTCACAAAAGTTGTTTACCCAACAAATAAGACTCATTTTCTTCCATAAAATTTCAAAAAACAGCATGAACACTCTCATGGTAAAACCCTAGACTTTCAACCATTTTGCAAAATAGTGCTTGCATTTAAAAGCTCATGCTACAATGGTTATAAAAGTACAAAATATTTAAGAAAAGCCCTCAAAATCACTGACTTGCAAAGGCTTTAAGTTGCTGGAATTTGGCCGTTTTCTTGGAGGAAAATTGGTGGAGAAGAAGATGGGGAAAAAGATGATATCTTTTCCTTTTATTTTATTTTTAATTTAGTTAAATAAGCTACCAAAACCTACCTAATTTGACTTTTTGACCATTCTTGTCCCCCATGGCCGGCCAAGCACTCCCTTTAGGGTTTATTTCCCTTTAAAGACCCCCAATTTTGGTTTTCTAGCTATTTGACACCCTTAGCTAACAAAATAGGACTTTTGCACTTTATGCGATTTAGTCTTTTTTTGCGATTAAGCTCACAAACGCTAAATTTAATTCACCAATTTTCTCATGCACCCATATAATCATGCTATAACACATAAAATAACATTAAAATCATTTTTCCTACCTCAGATTAGTGGTCCCGAAACCACTTTTCCAACTAGGCCCAAAATTGGGCTATAAATTCTCCCCCCTTAGGGATTTTCATCCTCGATAATCTTACCGGTGAATAGATTCGGGTATTGGTCTCTCATGGTCTCTTCGGGTTCCCATGTGGCTTTCTCAACTCCATGTCTATGCCATAATACTTTAACAAGTGCAATACTCTTATTCCTCTATTGTTTCACTCCTCGAGCCAAAATCTTAACCGGCTCTTTGCCATAAGTCATGTCCGGCTGAATCTCAACCTCAGTTGGCCGATCACATGCGAAGGGTCCGATCTATATCGACGTAACATGGACACATGAAACACATCGTGAATCTTTTCCAACTCTGAGGGCAAAGCCAATCGGTAGGAAACAGGCCCTACTCTCAGGGTAATCTCATAAGGTCCTACGAAACAAGGACTCAGCTTGCCTTTTCTACCAAATTTGAGGACTTTCCTCCACAGAGATACTTTCAAAAATACCCTATCACCAACTTGAAACTCAATTTCCTTTCGTTTTAAATCTACGTATGATTTCTATCTATCCGAAGTGGCCTTCAAATAGTCGTGAATCACCTTAACTTTCTCTTCAGTCTCTCTGACTAAATCGACCCCGTGAATCTGATTCTCTCTCAGCTCAGTCCAATATAAATGTGTTCAGCACTTACGCCCATAAAAAGCCTTGTAAGGCGCCATTTTCAAACTCGACTGATAACTATTGTTATAGGCGAATTCAACTAATGGTAAATACCTTTCCCAACTTCCCTGAAACTCTAGAACACAACACCGCAACATGTCTTCCAATATCTAAATTACTCTTTCCGATTGACCGTCGGTTTGCGGGTGAAATGCTGTGTTAAAATTTAGCTTTGTTCCCAAAGCCTCCTGTAGTTTCTTCCAAAATCGCGAGGTAAACCTCGGATCTCTATCCGAAATAATTAATAAGGGCACTACATGAAGTCTCACGATCTCAGAAACATAAAGATCGGCCAATTTCTCAAGGGAATAGTCGGTACGCACTGGTATAAAATGTGCCGACTTAGTAAATCTATCAACAACGACCCATACTGAATCCTTTTTCCTTGGTGTAAAAGGTAACCCTGACACAAAATCCATGGTCACTCGGTCCCATTTCCATTCGGAAACCATCACAGGTTGAAGTAAACCCGAGGGTACTTGGTGTTTGGCCTTCACTTGTTGACAAACTAGACACTTAGAGACAAACTCAGAAATGTCTCTTTTCATTCCCGACCACCAGTACATTTTCTTCAAGTCATTGTACATTTTCACACTACCCGAGAGAATAGACAAACAACCACTATGTGCCTCTCGTAAGATCTTCTGAATGAGCTCATTATCCTTGGGTACACAAATTCTACCTTGGTATATCATACAACCGTCAGTACCAATACTAAACTCTAATTCGACACCCAACTCACACTGAGTTCTCTTGGCTCGCAATTCACTGTCTTTATTCTGAGCTTCTCAAATCTCTTGCAGGAACATCGGTCTAGCTCTCAACTCTGCCAGAATCGAACCATCACCAGTCACTGAAAACTGAGCATTCATAGCCCTCAAGGCGAACACTGATTTCATACTCAATGCATCAACTACTACGTTAGCCTTTCCAGGGTGGTAGTCAATCACCTACTCGTAGTCTTTTATCAAACTCTAACCATCGTTGTTGCCGTAAGTTCAACTCCTTCTGAGTCATCAAATACTTTAGACTTTTATGGTTGGTGAACACCCGACATCTCTCACCATACAAATGGTGTCTCCAAATCTTTAATGCAAACACTATAGCTGCTAGCTCTAAATCATGGGTCGGGTAATTTCTTTCGTGTGTCTTTAGCTGTCTCGAAGCGTAGGCTATAACCTTGCCTTCTTGCATGAGCACACATCCTAACCCGTTCAAGGATGCATCACTATACATCACTATACATCAAATCCATAAACACCGTAGGAGCATTTGTTAAACCGAAGGGCATAACAAGAAACTCATAGTGCTTATACCTCATCCTAAATGCGGTTTTTGATACATCTTGCTCTTTAACCCTTAACTGATAGTAGCCCGACCTTAAGTCGATCTTAGAAAACACGGTGGCTCCCTTCAACTGATCAAACAAATCATCGACCCTAGGCAAGGGATACTTGTTTTTCACTGTCACCTTGTTGAACTGTCGGTAGTCTATGCACAATCTCATCGACCCGTCTTTCTTTTTCACAAAGAGTACCGGAGCACCCCACGATGAAAAGCTCGATCTTACAAAACCTTTATCCGTTAACTCTTGTGATTGAGACTTCAACTCCTTTAACTCTATTGGAGCCATTCTATACAGAGTAATTGAGATAGGTGTCGTACCAGGGAATAACTTGATACTAAACTCAACTTCTCTGGTTGGAGGCAATCCGGGAAACACTTCCTGGAATACATCTAGATATTCACATACTACCGTTATTGTCTCAATTTTCACTTCGGACTCCTTAGTGTTCAACACAAATGCTAGGTAGGACTCACACCATTTTCTTAAATATTTCTCGACAATCAAAGACGAGATCAGTACTGATGAGTTATCCAGTTCAACCGATTCAACCCGAATAATATCTATATTCTCACATTTCATTTCAATGAACTTGCTGCCACAATTCACTATCACATCATGAGCAGTCAACCAATCCATGCTAAGAATTAGATCAAATTTATCAAATGGTAGTGGCACGAGGTTAGCTGGAAAATAATGACATCTAATCATCAAAGGACAACCTCTACACACTTTATCAACTATCACATGCCTGCCTAACAGGTTTGACACTTTTATCACAAATTCGGTAGAGTCAACAGACATATTCATACTGGGTACTAATTTCATGCATACATAGTAATGAGTAGACCCCGGATCAATCAAAGCAATAACAGAAATATTGTAAAGAGAAAAAGTACCCGTAATCACATCTGGTGAAGATGCCTCTTCGCAAGTACGAATGGCATATGTCCTTGCAAGCGCATGGCCCTCGGAACCCACAGCTGAATCTCTAGGGGCGCCTCTATTGCTAGCCCCACTACCTAGGTTCTTCTGTGGTCTACCCCTCGTAGGAGCACTACTCGCCCTCACATCTTGTTTTTTCTCTTTCTCATCTAATTCGGGACAGTCTCGGATGAAGTGGTCTAGTGATCCACATTTGAAGTACCCTCTCTCATTCCCTTGGCACTCGCCGAAATGACGCCTACCACGCTGCGAACACTCTGGCCTATTTGGCCGAGCACTACCAACACTCGTGACAAAAATGGTCTAAGCTTTAGAAGCTACATTCTGCTGCTCTTGCTCCTATTTGAGAACCCCGCTGACGCATTCGATCGGGTAGGAAACTCTCTCAACCTCTTAGGTGAGGTCTACTGTGACTTCTCTATCTATCTTTTTATTGAGTCTCGGGACTCGATGTCAGCTCTTCTTTTCTCTTTGGCCAATTCCTCAGCCTTACATGCTCTCTCCACGAGCACCACAAATTTTCTCAATTCTAAAATGACAACTAATAAATGGATACCTTCGTTTAGACCATCTTCAAACCTCTTACACATGATCGCTTCTATAGATACGCACTCTCGTGCATATTTGTTGAGTCTCACAAACTCATGCTCGTACTCCGTCACTGTTCTACGGCCTTGCTTCAATTCTAAAAATTCTTTCCTTTTCTGGTCTATAAATCTCTAACTGATATACTTCTTTTGGAACTTTTCCTGGAAGAATTCCTAAGTTATCCTCTCTCTCGGTACAACAGACACAAAAGTATTCCACCATTGGTAGGCTGAGTCTCATAGGAGTGACACTGTGCACTTCACACACTCCTCAGGCATGCAAGACAGTTCATCAAATACCCTAATGGTATTTTCCAGCCAGAACTCTGCTCTTTCTGGGTCATTGTGCTTGTTCCCCCTTTCTTCCTTACCATGGCAAGTATTTGTGAAATAAGAAATAACTCCGATGGGAAGAAAAAAAAAGGGCATTAAGAGACCTGGCCCAACCCTAAACACTCTAAGATCCTTTTTCAAACTTGCTCCCATTTAGAGTCAAGAGGTAGATAAATAGACACATCCCATTGCACTGATTGGGGGCATTCGTAGTGACTGAGGGGGTCAAAGACCAAGAAGTGAATTATTTATCAGCCAAGCATTCTTCTTACGGCTAGATCTAATCTCCTGGTCCCTACGGAAAGGAAAATGAATTTCACGTTCTTCCTTTTGGGAAGGGAGGATTAGGAAAATCCTATTGATTGCAGCTTTCTCCGGACCTCAGGGAAAAGCATAAAAAAAAGGCTCGAATGGTACTATCCCTCTGTCACCCCAGAATGAAAGGGGGGATCTCATAGTTCTTGGTCTGTGAAGATACGTTGTTAGGTGCGCCATTTTATTTTCCCATTGAGGCTGAACCTAAACTTGTGCTCGAGAGATAGCTGTCCATACACTGATAAGGGATGTATGGATTATCGAGAAGAGAGGAGCCATGGTTGTCCCCCCCGGACCGCCCAGATCCCACGAGTGAATAGAAAGTTCGATCTACATTGGATCTCACCTGAATTTCCCCTTCTATCCTCTTGAGGAGAAGTTTGGTTTCAAACCCCAGTTCGAACAGGAGAAGTACGCCATGCTAATGTACCTTGGATGATCCACATCTCAGGGTTAGGCGCTGATGAGCACATTGAGCTATCCATGTGGCTAAGAGCCCTCATAGTCCAGGCACAATGACGTAATTATCAGGGGCGCACTCTACCACTGAGCTAATAGCCCGTCGTGCGGGCCCCCAGTATGACAAAAGAGAAAGAAACCCCATCCCTCTCTTTCCTTTATACTCCCCCATGTCGCCACATGGGAGGGACCCGGAGGCTAAAAACGGATCCTATCAACTTGTTTCGACCTAGGATAATAAGCTCATGGGCTTGGTCTTACTTCACCGTCGAGAAACGAAAGAAGGCTTCCATCTCAAAGTTTAATTTAGACGTAGCTCGCTTCTTTTTAGTGTAAAGCAGTGTCAAACCAAAATACCCAAC
Organism: Gossypium anomalum; assembly: GCA_025698475.1. Taxonomy (NCBI): domain Eukaryota; kingdom Viridiplantae; phylum Streptophyta; class Magnoliopsida; order Malvales; family Malvaceae; genus Gossypium; species Gossypium anomalum. Next base: position 47,219,329 of record CM046956.1, read on the forward strand.
AAGCATTAGCTCTTCCTGAAAAGGATCCAGCCACACCTTCCAGTATGGCTACCTTGTTACGACTTCACTCCAGTCACTAGCCCTACCTTCGGCGTCCCCCTCCTTGCGGTTAAGGTAACAACTTCGGGCATGGCCAGCTCCCATAGTGTGACGGGCGGTGTGTACAAGGCCTGGGAACAAATTTATCGTCGTATGGCTGACCGGTGATTACTAGCGATTTCGACTTCATGTAGGCGAGTTGCAGCCTGTAATCTGAACTGAGGACGGGTTTTTGGAGTTAGCTCACCCTCGCGGGATCGCGACCCTTTGTCCCATCCATTGTAGCACGTGTATCGCCCAGGGCATAAGGGGCATGATGGCTAGATGTCATCCTCACCTTCCTCCGGCTTATCACCGGAAGTCTGCTCAGGGTTCCAAAATCAACGGTGGCAACAAAACACGAGGGTTGTGCTTGTTACAGGACTTAACCTAACACCTTATGGCACGAGCTGACGACAGCCATGCACCACCTGTGTCCGCATTCCCGAAGGCACCCCTCTCTTTCAAGAGGATTCGCGGCATGTCAAGCCCTGGTAAGGTTCTTCACTTTGCATCGAATTAAACCACATGCTCTACCGCTTGTACGAGCCCCCGTTAATTCCTTTGAGTTTCATTCTTGCGAACTTACTCCTCAAGCGGGATACTTAACGTGTTAGCTACAGCACTGCACGGGTCGATACGCACAGTGCCTAGTATCCATCATTTACAGCTAGGACTACTGGGGTATCTAATCCCATTCGCTCCCCTAGCTTTCGTCTCTTAGTGTCAGTGTCGGGCAGCAGAGTGCTTTTTCCATTTGTGTTCTTTCCGATCTCTACGCATTTCACCGCTCCACCGTAAATTCCTCCGTCCCTACCATACTCCAAAGTGGTAGTTTCCACCGCTTGTCCAGTGGTTGAGCCACGAGATTTGACAAATGGACTTAAAAAGCCACCTACGCACGCTTTACACCCAATCATTCCAGATAACGCTTGCATCCTTTGTATTTTTGCGACTGTTGGCACAGAGTTAGCTGATGCTTATTCCCCAGATATCGTCATTGCTTCTTCTTCGAAAAAAGAAGTTCACTACCTGTGGGCCTTCTACCTCCATGCGGCATTGTTCACAAAGCCGCCCATTGCGAAAAATTCCCACCATCGCCTCCCATAGAGTCCGGGCCGTGTCTCGATCCCAAGTGGGTGATCATCCTCTCGGACCAGCTACTGATCATCGCCTTGGTAAGCTATTGCCTCTCCAACTAGCTAATCAGACGCGAGCCCTTCTTCCGATGGAATCCTCCTCTTGCTCCTCAACCTACGGGGTATTAGCAGCCATTTCTAGCTATTGTTCCCCTCCCAAGGGCAGGTTCTTACATGTTACTCACCCGTTCGCCACTTGAAACACCACTTCCCGTCTGACTTGCATGTGTTAAGCATGCCGCCAGCATTCATCCTGAGCTAGGATTGAACTTTCCATGAGATTCATAGTTGCATTAGTTATAGCTTCCTTGTTCGTAGACAAAGCCAGTTCAGAATTGTCTTTCATTCCAAGGCATAACTTGTATCCATGCGCTTCATATTTGCCTGGAGTTTGCTCCCAAAAATATAGCCATCCCTACCCCCTCACGTCATTCCCACAAGCCTCTTATCCATTCTTATTCGATCACGGCGGGGGGCAAGGCAAAATAAAAAAACTCACATTGGGTTTAAGGATAATCAGGCTCGAACTGATGACTTCCACCACGTCAAGGTGACACTCTACCGTTGAGTTGTATCCCTTCTCTGCCCCCATCAAGAAATAGAACTGACTAATCCTAAGTCAAAGGATCGAGAAACACAACAACGCCACTATTCTTGAACAACTTGAAGCCAGGCTTTTTCT